>LR738714.1:381519747-381615412 GCA_902687465.1 Secale cereale | reverse complement strand
ATATATATATATATATATATATATATATATATATATATATATATCTAGACTCATACGCCTACACCATCTCACGGGTATGTCTTGTGCTAGTTGTATGTTGATAGCAGTCTTTTTTTTGTAACACTATGACAGTAGTCTCTCCCTTGGCATTCTCTACATCTCTCCCTGCTATGCCTCTCTAACTATAATTCTCCCTGTGAAATCTCTTTCTCTCACACAAACAAAATCTTCGTCTCAGGGGTCTCATTTCTCTGTGCTATTCCCTTATATGCCGCTCACACACACCCTCTCACTCTAGACATTTCTTGCGCTCCCTAAGTCTCAATAGCTACGACTCTCCCTCTTAAATATCCTTCTGTCGTGCTCAAACACAAACTCAGTCTCCCAAGGTCTCATTTATTTCCACCATTCCCCTATATGCCGTTCACACACACCTTATCTCCATAGGGATATCTTGTGTTCCCTATATCCCTCTAGCTACGACTCTCCCTCTGAAAGTCTCACTCTCTCTCGCAAACACAAACTCCGTCTCTAAGGGTCTCATTTCTCTCTAATATTGTTTGTATGTCACTCACACGCACCCTCACACACACACACACACACACACACACACACACACACACACACACACACACACAATCTACTATTCGGATCTACTCGACTCTTATCTATAACAAACACATTAGCCGATCTCCCTCTAACTAGTATCTCTATCTCCCAATTTCTGTGTTTCTCCATCAACTTACTTTCTCGGTCGCACTCTTGCTTCCTATCACGCACTCTATATATCTCTTAAAGACAAAAAACACAATAGCCGATCTCCCTCTAACTAGTATCTCTATCTCCCTATTTTTGTGTTTCTCCATCAACCTTCTCTCTCGGACGCACTCTTGCTTCCTATCATGCACACTATATATGTTATTCTCTACATGCATCTATAGGTCGTTCTCTTTTGCACACACATTTGTGTCTCGCTCCCTCTACTCAGTATATATGCATGCTCCACCCCACACCACTCTCTCTTAAAGACAAAAACACACACTCCAGCATCGCACCTTCTTCCCTCCGCTCTCACCTGGATGCATATTGTCATATTGATCTATCTCTCATGTCATATTGATCTTATGACTTATGTCCTCTCTTTTATCTCAATCATGCGTGTGGGCACACAAACCCCCACGTAAATATGTATACGTCCCTCACATGCACGTCCAATGTCTCATCTCTCTCCATGCCTAGTTAATTACCCCTAGCTCCCATCCCACATCAAATGTTTATCTTCTTGTGTGCACATGGCTTCTGTATGGACGTGTCTCTTCTCTAAAACACACACTGACACTTAACTATCTCCTTTTGGCTACCTGGCCCATTCTGCCACTCCCTCCCTCTATCCCTGAAACCAATAAGACTTTCACTTCGTTTAATTCCTGCCTATATGCACCATCGATAGTAGTTTTCCTCAGTGTCTCTCGAAGAAACGTGTTATCTCTATGTCCACTCGTCTCACACGCACACGCCATTCATCCATATCTATGGGCCTCTTCTCTCTCGCCCCCTCCCTCGTTGGAGGCCTCTACCATACACATCAACTTCCTACGATGAAGCCACACACACTTAATTACTTTCCTTGCCGAAGATTCCATCACACACACACACTGTTCTTTCTTTCACACACACGATCTCTTTATACACACATGGTCTCTCTATACGACCACACACACACACACATGCTCTAGGCGGACTATTTGTTCCTACCACACCCTTCGTGCAACCTTACCCGTATGATAATCAATCACATTTATTTACTTATAACATAGACAAATTCCACTTTATTTTACTAGTTAGCAAACTTTGGATAATTATATAACGCAAATCACGAGCGGGAAGTGACATTCTTTTTACACATATATGATTAATATGGCCAGGTAATTTACAAGGAAAGAGCATCTCCAATAGCTTGTCTATATGGATGTCTATACTCGTTTTCCAGGACGTGAGCCCAAAACAGGAGTCCAACAGCTTGTCAATATGGTCGTCCAAATATACACATCCTCTAAATCGACCTCGACAATGTCCATGCCTGGACAATGTGAAGGCGTTGTCTAAACTCAGTTGCAGTCATGATTTCTTCCTCTCCCCAGCGACGGCCCACCTGTCACGGTCATTGTATATAGACGTTCTGATGCAAAACTGGACGTGTATATGAGATAATCTTTTTAGACCATTGTCTGTATGAATATATAGACATCCAAATATACACATGCTATTGGAGATGCTATAAGGTACCATTATGCTTATATCCCGATGCAAAAGGTGGAGTACATGTCCTAAGAGTAGAGGGGCACACATACACTCCCTAACAAACACACCATTCGTGCACGCGCATGCGAGTTACGTGACGCACCCTAAACAGACCCGTATGTGTACAATTTGTGCACATGTGATGGACCGCATTTATTTAAGCTGGACGGCAAACCCAAATAGTAGCTGCATTCATTCCCCTCCCACTACCTCTTCTCCACTCGCCGTCGCCCGATAGCCATGGCCTAGCCGAAGGTAACGACACACGCCATGGCCCCACCGGAGCAGCGCTTTGAGCTGCTTCCGGAGATCTAGAGGTGGTGCGAAGTCCGGATCATAGCCGTCCTGCCACCGGACTAGCCGAAGCCGAAGAAGGAGGCGGAGCAGCACGCGGTCACGGAGGACACGGATCCGGAGGAGGATGAGGACGACGCGGGTGAGGCGTGGCATGTTGGCATTTGTCTTTTACTACTCGTACCACTATGTTACGTGTAATGCACGGTGATATTATGATGCAGGCTTCGGGCGTTAATTATGCCATGGAGGTTCCTCTTGGTCAATGTGATATGTATAAAATTTCACGGATAGAGGGAGTAGTGCACATGCCAAGTTCACTGAGCTGCCATGTTTCAAACTCCATCGTAATAAGAGTGGAGACAATAGCTATCATAAAAAATAAAAAATGAATAGTACTACTGCAAAAGATCAGTGACACTATCCCGCCCGGCTTCCTTGCTCGTCCTCAATATCTGAAAGAATACTTTCGTTCGCCGACATGTGGGACGTCGACCATCCTGGTCCACTTGCCTTGACACCAGAATTAGAGTGCATCACACGGAACTGCAGGGGAGACTCACCCTGGTCGTATGCCACAGTAATAATGAGTAATGAGCCGTCAAATCGTGGCCCAACCTTTCCCACTATAAGTTTCTCGCACGAAGGAACCATCATGACTTTGTTGAATCCGCTTCTTCAAGAAAACTACTGTACCATCAATACTGCTACCACACGCGAAGACTGCACGGCACTGTAGCACGTCATATCACTCAGACCCACTAGGCCAAACAAGCCCGCCTAACGCGCGAGAAAGCCCTACCACTGGTACGCGTCGGTCCTAAACAAACAGTTTTAAACCCCTTTCCACGACGACATTCGAAACCGTCGCCAAGTGAGTGTGGGCGATAGGGGGGTCCTTCCCACACGACCCAGAAACCATCGGGGATATGCTGTCCTGGCACACACGCTTGGCAAAATGAGGTCGTGTGCGACCGGCGAGCACTCAAATCCAGAAATACGTATAGTAGTGCTAAAAAATACAATTATACAGGCGAAATCATTTTCGGTCGTAAGTACATCCCACACAGTCAGTCACCGCTAAACGTTTCCATTCGTATATACATCCCACACAGTCACTCCAACGAAAATGTTTGCGCAAGGTGGCGTAAGGCAAACAGTTTTCAAGAGAATGTCGTGTGTGATTGTTCATTGATCCAACACAGTTTATTCCTAGAAACTGTGTGCGTTGCCTGAGATCATCGCCCACGATGCTTTCTCATTAACCGTTTGCAATAGGAAAACCCAATTAGCAAGCTAATTGGCCAATTAGCGGGATAATTGCCCTATTATTAATAATCCATTTACTAATCTAATTGCCATTCATATTAAGCACATAATACATTCCATTTCCATATTAAGGAAGTAGGATTCCATAATTGAAATACATCATAGTACAGCATGATATAGCTTCATCACTCAGCCACTCCATTACACAACTTCACCAGCGGCAAGTTTCAGATACAACATCTAGAACCTTTCGAAATAAGCATCATAGATGGTATATAGACAGATGCATATCATCTGGAAAACTGCTGAAGCGGAAGGCGAATATTGAGTGTTCATTCATGTTGAAGTTCTTTGCAACTTTAGGCTAGTGTTTGTGGATGATTGACCGTCCATCCTTCGACCTCTTCAGGAACACTTCAATATTGAACCGTGGGTGTTGTATGAAAACGTTCCTCGCCTCCTGACCACAGAGGTGCTTTGAGAGGTAATCATCAGTGAAGCATGAAAATAAGGATGTGAATAAATATCTTCTCTATATTGGAAATGGGGCAAAGGAATACAAAAAGGCAAGGTATAATAGTTAGTACCATATTGTAAACCTCAGTGCTTCCCATTGTTTCCCCTGCAACACATATAAGGTAGTTAGTCATCAGGTTAAGTACGGGTTCACATGCTATTAGTAAAATATGTTGATGAAAACTAAGCACATTGCAGATTCATCAGATTAATTCAAGCCACATGGAAAACCCATTTATCCAAACCAAGCATGATTAAGAACTAGGAAATATAGCACCTTTATGTGTTTCTCATGTATTAAGTAAAGCCAAATTTGATTTATTCCTCACATGGTATATAATAAGAGAATGCAGCCACAACAATTAAACATCGCATTGCAGAATTGAACCAAGCAGTTAACTAAACACCACAACAAATGAACCAAACGTTAACTAAGCACGACATTGCACAATATAACATACTCCTAATAGAAGATCAGACATTTAACCAAACCAAGCATGCTTAACAACATGGAAATATAGCGATTGTATTTGTTTCTCATGTATTTAGTACAACCAAATTCGATTTATTCCTTACATGGTATACAATAACAGAATGCAGCCATGTCAGGCCCAAGATGCGATTCTATCCCGATCACATGACACTTACGTGATTGGGGCACAACCGCATTTCGGGCGCTTAGCAAGATGGATATCATTACGTCGTACCATTACATACATACATAGGGGATACAACATTACATACAAGTCACATGAATACAACAACATCAATACAAGTATCCGACTACGGATACAAACAATAAAAGCACAAAGACATCCATCTGCTATCCCAGGCTGCCGACCTGGAACCTAACCCAAGACTGAAGAAGAAAGAAGAAGAACTCCGACACAACGATCAACGCTCTCACGTCAAGACATCAGAAACCTGCACCTGCAACTGTTGTTGTAGTATCTGTGAGCCACGAGGACTCAGCAATCCCATAAACATGGGTAACAAGACTATCAAAGCTTAATAGGTAGGAAGAGGTAAAGTGGTGAGGTTGCAGCAGCGGCTAAGCAAAACATATGGTGGCTAACTTACGAGTACAGGAATAAGATGAGCATCTACGGAAACGGTCGCAAACTAGTAGTGATCGCTAAAGATCCTGAACTACATACGAGTCAAACATAACCCTGTTGGAGATATGCCCTAGAGGCAATAATAAAAGCATTATTATTATATCTCCTTGTTCATGATAATTGTCTGTTATTCATGCTTGAATTGTATTGTACGGAAACAGCGATACATGTGTGAATACACAGACCACAATGAGTCCCTGGTAGGCCTCTAGTAGCCAGCTCGTTGATCAACAGATGGTCACGGTTTCCTGACCATGGACATAGGATGTCAGTGATAACGGGATCACATCATTAGGAGAATGATGTGATGGACAAGACCCAAACTTGAGCATAACACGAGATCGTATAGTTCGTAATGCATAAGCTTTTCGGTGTCAAGTATTTATTCCTTAGACCATGAGGTTGTACAACTCCCGGATACTGTAGGAGTGCTTTGGGTGTGCCAACCGTCACAACGTAACTGGGTGGCTATAAAGGTACGCATCGGGTATCTCCGAAAGTGTCTGTTGAGTTGGTACGAACCGAGACTGGGATGTTGTCACTCCGTATGACAGAGAGGTACCTCTGGGCCCACTCGGTAAGACATCATCATAATGAGCTCAATGTGACTAAGTAGTTAGTCACGGGATGATGGATTACGGATCGAGTAAAGAGACTTGCCATAACGAGATTGAACAAGGTATTGGGAATACCGACGATCGAATCTCGGGCAAGTACCGTACCGATGGACAAAGGGAATAACATACGGGATTGAGTGAATCCTTGACACAGTGGTTCATCCGATGAAGATCATCGAGGAACACGTGGGAACCAACATGGGTATCCAGATCCCGCTGTTGGTTATTGACCGGAGAGTGGTCTCGGTCATGTCTACGTGTCTCCCGAACCCGTAGGGTCTACACACTTAAGGTTCAGTAACGCTAGGGTCGTAGAGATTAATGCACGTGGAAACCCGAATGTTGTTCAGAGTCCCGGATGAGATCCCGGACGTCACGAGGAGTTCCGGAATGGTCCGGAGGTAAAGATTGATATATGGGAAGTCCAGTTTCGGCAAACGGGTGATCTCCGGGGGTCACCGGGAGCGTCCCGGGACCACCGGAGGGGCCCCGAGGGTCCACCGGGTGGGGCCACCCATCCAGGTGGGGCCCCCAGGCCGCGAGGGGATGTGTCCAGCCCTCAGGGCTGGCGCACCACCAAGGGAGGCCCACCTCCCCTGCGCCTAGGGATAAACCCTAAGGGGAGGGGGGGCCACCACTTGCCTTGGAGGAGGGGGACTCCTCCCTGGCCGCCGCCCCCCCTTGCAGATTGGATCTGCAAGGGGCTGGCGCCCCCCCTGGCCCCCTATATATATGTGGGGGGGGGAGAGGGCAGCCGCACCTCAGCCCTGGCGCCTCTCCCCCTCCCGTCACACCTCCCAACTCCTTCGCAGGGCAGCCCGGCGAAGCCCTGCTGCGATCTCCACTGCATCCGCCATCACGCCGTCGTGCTGCCGGATCTCTGACGACTTCTCCTCCCCCCTTGCTGGATCAAGAAGGAGGTGACGTTGCTGCACCGTACGTGTGTTGAACGCGGAGGTGCCGTCCGTTCAGCGCTAGATCATCGGTGACGAAGAACGTGAAGAGTACGACTACTTCATCCTTGCTTCGTTGAAAGCTTCCGCACGCAATCTTCATAACGGTATGTAGATGCACTCTTAGTTGCTCGTTGCTAGATGTCTCCATACTTGGATCTTGGTGAAGACGTAGAAATTTTTTGATTTATGCTACGTTCCCCCAAACAGTGGCATCAGAGCCTAGGTTTTATGCGTAGCATCTTGGCACGAGTAGAACACAAAGCAGTTGTGGGCGTATGATCTTGTTCAACTTTCTTACCGTTACTAGTCAATCTTGATTCGGCGGTATTGTGGGATAAAGCGGCCCGGACCGACCTTACACGTACGGTTACGTGAGACTGGTTCCACCGACAGACATGCACTAGATGCATAAGGTGGCTGGCGGGTGTCTGTCTCTCCTACTTTAGTCGGATCGGATTCGATGAAAAGGGTCCTTATGAAGGGTAAATAGAAGTTGACAAATCACGTTGTGGTTTTGGCGTAGGTAAGAAACGTTCTTGCTAGAAATCCTATAGAAGCCACGTAAAACTTGCAACAACAATTAGAGGACGTCTAACTTGTTTTTGCAGCATGTGTTTTGTGACGTGGTATGGCCAAGAACGAAGATGTGATGAATGATATATGTGATGTATGAGATTGATCATGTTTTTGTAATAGGAAATCACGACTTGCATGTCGATGAACTTGACAACCGGCAGGAGCCATAGGAGTTGTCTTAATTATTGTATGACCTACGTGTCACTGAATAACGCCATGTAATTACTTTACTTCGTTGCTAAACGTTAGCTATAGTAGTAGAAGTAATAGTTGGCGTGACGCTTCTTCAAGACACGATGATGGAGATCATGATGATGAAGATCATGGTGTCGAGCCGGTGACAAGATGATCATGGTGCTCCGAAGATGGAGATCCAAGGAGCAAGATGATATTGGCCATATCATGTCACTATAATTGATTGCATGTGATGTTTATCATGTTTTTGCATCTTGTTTACTTAGAACGACGGTAGTAAATAAGATGATCTCTCACTAAAATTTCAAGTAATGTGTTTCCCCTAACTGTGCACCGTTGCTAAAGCTCGTTGTTCCGAAGCACCACGTGATGATCGGGTGTGATAGGTTCTAACGTTCACATACAACGGGTGTAAGACAGATTTACACACGCGATACACTTAGGGTTCACTTGACGAGCCTAGCATGTACAGACATGGCCTCGGAACACGGAAGACCGAAAGGTCGAACACGAGTCGTATAGAAGATACGATCAACATGAAGATGTTCACCGTTTTTGACTAGTCCGTCTCACGTGATGATCGGACACGGACTACTCGATTCGGATCGTGTATCACTTAGATGACTAGAGAGATGTCATTCTGAGTGGGAGTTCATTAAAATTTGATTAAGATGAACTTAATTATCATGAACTTAGTCTAAATTCTTTACAATATCTCTTGTAGATCAAATGGACCACGCTCATGTTTCCCTCAACTTCAACGCGTTCCTAGAGAAAACCAAGCTGAAAGACGATGGTAGCAACTATACAGATTGGGTCCGTAACCTGAGGATTATCCTCATAGCTGCCAAGAGAACTTATGTCCTAGAAGCACCGCTAGGTGATGCACCCGCTCTCCCGGCGACCCAAGACGTTTTGAATGCCTGGCAGTCGCGTAGTGATGGTTACTCCCTGGTTCAGTGCGGCATGCTTTACAGTTTAGAATCGGAGCTCCAAAAGCGTTTTGAGCACCATGGAGCATATGAGATGTTCGAAGAGCTGAAAATGGTTTTCCAAGCTCATGCCCGAGTCGAGAGATATGATGTCTCCGACGCATTCTACAGCTGTAAGATGGAGGAGAACAGTTCTGTCAGTGAGCACATCCTCAAGATTTCAGGATTGCACAACCGCTTGTCTCAGCTGGGAATGAATCTCCCAGATGAAGCGGTCGTTGACAAAATCCTCCAGTCGCTCCCACCAAGCTTCAAGAGCTTCTTGTTGAACTTCAATATGCAGGGGATGGAGAAGTCCATTCCCGAGGTGTATTCGATGCTGAAATCAGCGGAGGTTGACATCAAGAAAGAACATCAAGTGTTGATGGTCAATAAAACCACTAAGTTCAAGAAAGGCAAGGGTAAGAAGAACTTCAAGAAGGACGGCAAGCAAGTTGCCGCGCCTGGCAAGCCTGTTGCCGGGAAGAAGCCAAAGTATGGACCCAAGTCTGAGACAGAGTGCTTTTATTGCAAGGGAACGGGTCACTGGAGGCGGAACTGCCCCAAATACTTAGCAGACAAGAAGGCCGGCAACGTCAAAGGTATATATGATATACATATTATTGATGTGTACCTTACCAGCACTCGTAGTAGCTCCTGGGTATTCGATACCGGTGCAGTTGCTCACATTTGTAACTCAAAACAGGAGCTGCGGAATAAACGGAGACTGGCGAAGGATGAGGTGACGATGCGCGTCGGGAATGGTTCCAAGGTCGATGTGATCGCCGTCGGCACGCTGCCTCTACATCTACCATCGGGATTAGTTTTGAACCTGAATAATTGTTATTTAGTACCAGCTTTGAGCATGAACATTGTTTCTGGATCTCGTCTTATGCGAGATGGATATTCTTTCAAATCGGAGAATAATGGTTGTTCTATTTATTTGAGAGATATGTTTTATGGTCATGCCCCGCTGGTCAATGGTTTATTTTTGATGAATCTCGAACGTAGTGATACACATATTCATAGTGTAGATGCCAAAAGATGTAAAGTTGATAATGATAGTCCCACATACTTGTGGCATTGCCGCCTTGGTCATATTGGTGTCAAACGTATGAAGAAGCTCCATTCGGATGGACTTCTAGAGTCTCTTGATTATGAATCATTTGACACGTGCGAACCATGCCTCTTGGGCAAGATGACCAAGACTCCGTTCTCCGGAACAATGGAGCGAGCAACCAACTTGTTGGAAATTATACATACCGATGTGTGCGGTCCAATGAGTGTTGAGGCTCGCGGAGGCTACCGTTATGTTCTCACCCTCACAGATGACTTGAGTAGATATGGGTATATCTATTTGATGAAATACAAGTCTGAGACCTTTGAAAAGTTCAAGGAATTTCAGAATGAGGTTGAGAATCAACGTGCCAGAAAAATAAAGTTCTTGCGATCGGATCGTGGGGGTGAATATTTAAGTCATGAATTTGGCACATACCTTAGAAGCTGTGGAATTGTTTCACAATTGACACCGCCCGGAACACCTCAACGTAACGGTGTGTCCGAACGTCGAAATCGTACTCTGTTGGACATGGTGCGATCTATGATGTCCCTCACCGATTTACCGCTATCTTTTTGGGGTTATGCTTTAGAGACTGCCGCATTCACTTTAAATAGGGCTCCGTCAAAATCCGTTGAGACGACTCCATATGAACTTTGGTTTGGCAAGAAACCGAAGCTGTCGTTTCTGAAAGTTTGGGGTTGCGATGCTTATGTCAAGAAACTTCAACCTGAAAAGCTCGAACCCAAATCGGAGAAATGCGTCTTCATAGGATACCCAAAGGAAACTATTGGGTACACCTTCTACCACAGATCCGAAGGCAAAGTCTTTGTTGCCAAGAATGGATGCTTTCTGGAGAAAGAGTTTCTCTCGAAAGAAGTGAGTGGGAGGAAAGTAGAACTTGATGAGGTGATAGTCACCCCTCCTGGACCGGAAAGTAGCGCAACGCAGGAAACTGTTCCTGAGGTGCCTGCACCGATAAGGGAGGAAGTTAATGATAATGATCATGAAGAAACAGATCAAGTTACTACTGAACTTCGAAGGTCCACAAGGGCACGTTCCGCACCAGAGTGGTACGGCAACCCTGTCCTGGAAATCATGTTGTTAGACAACAGTGAACCTTCGAACTATGAAGAAGCGATGGCGGGCCCAGATTCCAATAAATGGCTTGGAGCCATGAAATCCGAGATAGAATCCATGTATGAAAACAAAGTATGGACTTTGGTGGACTTGCCTGATGATAGGCACGCCATAGAAAATAAATGGATATTTAAGAAGAAGACAGACGCAGATGGTAATGTGACCATCTATAAAGCTCGGCTTGTCGCTAAGGGTTATCGACAAGTTCAAGGGATTGACTACGGCGAGACTTTCTCTCCCGTAGCGATGCTGAAGTCAGTCAGAATCATGTTAGCTATTGCCGCATTCTATGATTATGAGATATGGCAAATGGACGTCAAAACAGCATTCCTTAATGGCTTCCTCAAGGAAGAGTTGTATATGATGCAACCGGAAGGTTTTGTCGATCCAGAGAACGCTAACAAGGTATGCAAGCTCCAGCGCTCGATTTACGGGCTGGTGCAAGCATCTCGGAGTTGGAATATTCGCTTTGATGAGGTGATCAAAGCGTTTGGCTTTATACAGACTTATGGAGAAGCCTGTATTTACAAGAAAGTGAGTGGGAGCTCTGTGGCATTTCTCATATTATATGTGGATGACATATTGCTGATGGGAAATGATATAGAATTCTTGGAAAATGTAAAGGCCTACTTGAATAAAAGTTTTTCAATGAAGGACCTTGGAGAAGCTGCTTACATATTAGGCATCAAAATCTATAGAGATAGATCGAGACGCCTCATAGGTCTTTCACAAAGTACATACCTTGATAAAATATTGAAGAAGTTCAATATGGATCAGTCAAAGAAAGGATTCTTGCCTATTTTGCAAGGTATGAGATTGAGTAAGACTCAGTCACCGACCACGGCAGAAGATAGAGAAAAGATGAGTGTCATTCCCTATGCCTCGGCCATAGGTTCTATCATGTATGCCATGCTGTGTACCAGACCTGATGTGAACCTTGCCATAAGTTTGGTAGGGAGGTACCAAAGTGATCCCGGTACGGAACACTGGACAGCGGTCAAGAACATCCTGAAGTACCTGAAAAGGACTAAGGATATGTTTCTCGTTTATGGAGGTGACGAAGAGCTCGTCGTAAAGGGTTACGTCGATGCTAGCTTCGACACAGATCTGGATGACTCTAAGTCACAAACCGGATACGTGTATATTTTGAATGGAGGGGCAGTCAGCTGGTGCAGTTGCAAGCAAAGCGTGGTGGCAGCATCTACATGTGAAGCGGAGTACATAGCTGCTTCTGAAGCAGCGCAGGAAGGAGTCTGGATGAAGGAGTTCATCACCGACCTAGGAGTCATTCCAAGCACATCAAGCGCCGTTTCAACTCCATCCGGAATTATGTTCAGGATGGAGACATAGATATTTGTAAAGTGCATACGGATCTGAATGTCGCAGACCCGTTGACTAAACCTCTTTCACGAGCGAAACATGATCAACACCAGAACTCTATGGGTGTTCGATTCATCACAATGTAACTAGATTATTGACTCTAGTGCAAGTGGGAGACTGTTGGAGATATGCCCTAGAGGCAATAATAAAGCATTATTATTATATCTCCTTGTTCATGATAATCGTTTGTTATTCATGCTTGAATTGTATTGTACGGAAACAGCGATACATGTGTGAATACACAGACCACAATGAGTCCCTGGTAGGCCTCTAGTAGCCAGCTCGTTGATCAACAGATGGTCACGGTTTCCTGACCATGGACATAGGATGTCGGTGATAACGGGATCACATCATTAGGAGAATGATGTGATGGACAAGACCCAAACTTGAGCATAACACGAGATCGTATAGTTCGTAATGCATAAGCTTTTCGGTGTCAAGTATTTATTCCTTAGACCATGAGGTTGTACAACTCCCGGATACCATAGGAGTGCTTTGGGTGTGCCAACCGTCACAACGTAACTGGGTGGCTATAAAGGTACGCATCGGGTATCTCCGAAAGTGTCTGTTGAGTTGGTACGAACCGAGACTGGGATGTTGTCACTCCGTATGACGGAGAGGTACCTCTGGGCCCACTCGGTAATACATCATCATAATGAGCTCAATGTGACTAAGTAGTTAGTCACGGGATGATGGATTACGGATCGAGTAAAGAGACTTGCCATAACGAGATTGAACAAGGTATTGGGAATACCGACGATCGAATCTCGGGCAAGTACCGTACCGATGGACAAAGGGAATAACATACGGGATTGAGTGAATCCTTGACACAGTGGTTCATCCGATGAAGATCATCGAGGAACACGTGGGAACCAACATGGGTATCCAGATCCCGCTGTTGGTTATTGACCGGAGAGTGGTCTCGGTCATGTCTACGTGTCTCCCGAACCCGTAGGGTCTACACACTTAAGGTTCGGTAACGCTAGGGTCGTAGAGATTAATGCACGTGGAAACCCGAATGTTGTTCGGAGTCCCGGATGAGATCCCGGACGTCACGAGGAGTTCCGGAATGGTCCGGAGGTAAAGATTGATATATGGGAAGTCCAGTTTCGGCAAACGGGTGATCTCCGGGGGTCACCGGGAGCGTCCCGGGACCACCGGAGGGGCCCCGGGGGTCCACCGGGTGGGGCCACCCATCCAGGTGGGGCCCCCAGGCCGCGAGGGGATGTGTCCAGCCCTCAGGGCTGGCGCACCACCAAGGGAGGCCCACCTCCCCTGCGCCTAGGGATAAACCCTAAGGGGAGGGGGGGCCACCACTTGCCTTGGAGGAGGGGGACTCCTCCCTGGCCGCCGCCCCCCTTGCAGATTGGATCTGCAAGGGGCTGGCGCCCCCCCTGGCCCCCTATATATATGTGGGGGGGGGGAGAGGGCAGCCGCACCTCAGCCCTGGCGCCTCTCCCCCTCCCGTCACACCTCCCAACTCCTTCGCAGGGCAGCCCGGCGAAGCCCTGCTGCGATCTCCACTGCATCCGTCATCACGCCGTCGTGCTGCCGGATCTCTGACGACTTCTCCTCCCCCCTTGCTGGATCAAGAAGGAGGTGACGTTGCTGCACCGTACGTGTGTTGAACGCGGAGGTGCCGTCCGTTCGGCGCTAGATCATCGGTGACGAAGAACGTGAAGAGTACGACTACTTCATCCTTGCTTCGTTGAAAGCTTCCGCACGCAATCTTCATAACGGTATGTAGATGCACTCTTAGTTGCTCGTTGCTAGATGTCTCCATACTTGGATCTTGGTGAAGACGTAGAAATTTTTTGATTTATGCTACGTTCCCCCAAACAAACCCCACCGTGTTCTCTTCTCAAAGTGAAAATAGACAGTCATGGTTACTCACACAGTTGTGTGTTTTACTTCGGATCCTCTGTCAAGTTTTCTACAACCGCACATTAACAAATTCCAATCTGCCACATAACCGCGGGCACGGCTTTCGAAAGATCATAACCCTGCAGGGGTGTCCCAACTTAGCCCATCACAAGCTCTCACGATTAGCTGAAGTGATAAATATAATATCATCACCCCTTATCTTAGGGAAATCCGATCAGGCTCGGCATCCCTGTGCACAAGACATTTCGACAATGGTAAAACAAGTCCAGCAAGACCTCCCGGTGGGTCGACACCCTGATAGTAGCCGCGCGTATCTCGTCTCAGGCCATGACCGGATGGGCGATCCTACGAGTAAAATCAATCCTCGAGTTTCCCCGTGGTGGCCCCGCAGTCTCCCCGTTTGGGACCAACACCATCAGCACTGCCCCCCCTGCTATGTAGAAAGAAACCTCGGGTAGCGCTAACTCCCTATGCAATTTAATTAATTAATTAAGTTCTTATTATGAGCAAATTAAAACCAATGTTGGGCCTTGCTGGAGGAGTTTTATTCAAAGACGAACTGTCAAGGGGTCCCCATCCATCCATCGTGTAAGGAACGCAAAATCAAGGAACATAATGCCGGTTTATCGGCGCCTAAGGTGGCATGAGTGGAACAAAACACCGAGCAAAAGGCCAAGCCTTCCACCCATGCACAGTATATAGGTGTGTTAATAATAATTATAGATATTGTGATATTCCAACAACAAGTTCCCTCCTGGAACAATCTTCATCTTCACCTGCAACTAACAACGCTATAAGAGGGGCTGAGCAAGCGGGTAACATAGCCAAACAATGGTTTTGCTAGGAAGGTTTCAAGGTTAGAGGTTTCATGGCAACAAGGAGAGGCTAACAATAAAGATGGGTAGTGCGACATGTAACGACAGCATCGAGACACTAAGCAAAGGCAATGATAGTAAAGGTATCCAAGGGTATGGTCATCTTGCCTGAGATCCCGCAAGGAAGAAGAACGGATCCACGAAGAAGACGAGGAAGTAGCCTTGAAGAAGAACCATGGGTAGACGAACGGATCCTCACGACGCAACGGAACAAGCACTAACGAGAAGAAGCAAGCAATACGGTAAACAAACCACTCAAGAACATAACAATATGCACTACCAAGTATGATGCAAAACAAGTCTACTTATGATGCACAGAAAGTCTACACAGGACGCAAGACATGGCAAGGTATGATGCATGACAAATCTAAACAGGAAGCATGGCTGATGCACTAAGGAAGCACTGCAGATGCACTTAGGAAGCACAGAAAGTCTACATAGGAAGCACAGTGTTACAGCACAAGGAGCATGGCAATGTGCAACAAGCAAAAATACTTCAAAACATGATAACATGAGGATATTATGAATCTACATGCAAAATCACACAAGTTACATATAGGACTTGCTCAAAACGGAGCAACGGGCTAAAAGTTACACCCGAAACAATAAACATGCACAAGCTGAAATTAACAGCCACATAGCAACTTCGGAGCAAGAGATAAATAGTCTACATCACTCAAACATCATGGCAATGAGCATGGACATAAAGTAGACATCTCCTACAGCAAACAATTCCATTGGAGCAACTCCAAAGGAAGCATGGATCAATAGCAACAAGCTATGACATATTGAACTTGACAACAAAATCCTGACAGCAGTATTTTATAGCAACTTGGGAGCAAGAGTTAAATATGCTATAACCACCCAAATAAGCATGTGACAGCATGAATGGATAGCCAACAATATATACAACAATTAATCATCAAGAGTCACCCCAAAACTATCATGGATTTGCCTAGAACAACAAGCAAACATGGCATCTGGAAATAACAGATTCCAGACTTTGTGAAATTTCACTAAGTGTTAAAACAGTAGTAACATCATGGCATCTTTGTGAGAAAGTTTAAGTCACCTCAAAGAATATCATGGCAAGTGGTAAGCACCACAGCAAAGTACACATGATGGTGAATCCAAAACATCTAAGCATGCATCAAGGGAACAAACACATCAATAGCAACGAGCTCCTCAACTAGGCATCTCGTAACAAGTTTAACAACATAACAGCTAAATGCTCTTTTGCAAAGGAGATAAACATGGCAATATGAACTCAAACAAGCATATTATAGTAACCAACATGTAGAGCATCTCATGATGAACATTTGGACATAACATTTGCTCCATTTGGATAAACATGCAACAAGTTATCACATTGCAAACATGGCATGAAAACAACAAATAGCAGCAGTTTATAACAAGTAGCACTCTTGCAACAGATATTTAAGCATCTAGATGAACTCAAACATGCATGGCACAATGGAACAAAGTGTAGAGCACATCCCCACGATCATTTTGACATATCATTCACTCAAAACGGGTAAGCACACAAAAAGTTATCACAGTGCAAAGATGCAACATTATATGCAGTTTTAAGGGACTTAGTCAAAAACGCAGGCAAGGAAGTGAGCGCACGATAACAAAAGGTCACACGGGCGGGAAAAGAGGCTGCTCACCACGGGCGTGGCCCAGAACGGGAGGAGGTGGCTGAGCCGGCGGAGCAGGCTGGCTTGGGAGCTGGGCCGCGGCTGGAGGCGGCTGGGCCTCGGCCTGGAGGAGATGGGCCTCGGCCTGGCGCTGGCCCGGAGGGAGGACGGGTCCAGGCGGGGCGACGAGCGCCTCCCGATCCGATCGAGGTCAGCGCACCCGACGGAAGGGCGCCGGCGGCCATGCGCGGGGGAGCTCCGGCGACCAGCCTAGAGCGGCGGAGAGGACGGAGATGGCCGGGATCTGGCCGGAGGAGGCGGGTACGGGATCCGGCGGTGGCGATCGTTGAGGCAGGTGGCGGCACAGAGCTCCGGGCGGCGGAGGTCGATGGGGCGACGGCGACGAGCCCGTGGAAGGCTCTGGCGGCGGACGAAGTTACCGGCGGCGGGGTCCGATCCGGCAGGGCGTGCGGACGGCGGGGCTCGGGGACGAGGAGGCGGAGGCGATGGGCTTGCGCAGCTGGCGGCGCGGCCAGATGGGCTTGGCGGGCCGTGCGGGGGCTCAGGCGGGCCGCGGCGCGCCCGATGCGGCTGGGACAGCTGGCGCACGCGGAATGGAATAGGGGCGGCGGCTGTGATGACGTGGTGGCGGCGCACCGGCTAGAACGGCGCCAAGTGGCGGCGTCTGGGCGACCGGAGCGGAAAACGAGGGGGGAAGGCGGCTGGAAGGTGGAGGAGGGGTAGGTTAGGTCTAGGGGATGCCATTTTTGGCAGGGAGGACGTCTATAAATAGAAAGGGGGGCTAGGGTTAGAGGAATTGTCCTGTTTTGGAGCCGTTCGATCGCCATCGGACGGTCCGGAGCGGAGGGGGGTTTAGGTTGGGCCTAGGGGGGGGGGGTTAGTGGGCTGTGCAGAGGACCTTGGGCTTAGGGAAGAGAAGAGAGAGGAAGGCCCGCGGAGGTTTTCGGAGACCGAAAACATCCGATGAAATAACCGGCGACTAGTGCCGCTATATATATCCGTTGGGCTATCAAACGGACTCCGAATGCGATGAAATTTGGCAGGAGGCCTGTCTACACTATAATAAGACCACATGACAAGTTTCATCCCATTCCGAGAACATTTTTCGGCCACTCACAAAATAAAAATTCGGAGGCACCGCGGGCGCGTGCAAGTATGTCTGGGCTCAGAACGGACAACGGAGAGGACGAAGGGACTCAGACGGATGCAAGTTTTGAAAACATGCTGATGCAACACACAAGATGACATGGCAAAGATGCAACACGCAAGCAGATGACATGGCACTGACAACGAATAACTGGCTGACACCTGGCGCACCGGTCTCGGGGTGTCACAACACTCCCCTACTAACAAGATATCTCGTCCCGAGATCTTAGGAACGAGACGGGAGAGAAAAGGAAGAACAAAGTTCTTCGAGGACAAACGAGTGAAAGAAAAGAACCTTGAGAGGATGAACAACTCAAAAGAAGAAGAATGCAACGAAGAAGAATGAAGTTGCAAAGACTTCGTTAGACAAGAGGAAGAAGGAATTCGACGAGAATCCAAAAGGTTAAAGGAATAAGAATGAATTCGAAATCACTCCGGTTGATAAGACATAGAAAGGAATCTCCACAAAGGAATACGGGCAGCACTCCGGCTGAAAATGATAGAAATAGCACACCGGTTGAACACGAATAGAATGGAACATGAACCTGAGAAGATGGAATAAAAACATGACGAAATGAATAAGACACTGCCTCCGGAAGAATTAACGAATGGAATTAAAAGAATGGAGAAGAAGATGACAACTTCCATCACGAATGAATTGAAAGAACATCTTCAAGAGAAGACTTGAACAGAGTTGTTGAGAAAATCAACAACAAAAGAATAAGCTTGTCGTGGACTTATGTAAACATCTCAAAACTTGAGGTGAATTATGCCGCAACCAAAAGATGGAATAATTAAGATGAAGGAAAAAAAAATGCAAAACTCCACTTCAAAAGAATAGGAGAATTATTTGCACTCGAGAGGCAAAAGAATAATAATGCTTGAGCTGCTCCGGAATAATTAGCTGAACGTTTCAAGAATGACTTCAATCACGATGAACCACCATGAAGAACTCCGGTAATGAAAAGGATGATGATATATGAAAAGGAATAAGAATTAAGCCTTGCGATGATTAGACGGGGTTCCGACGAGATAGCCGAGAAACTTGAACTTCGGGAAGAAAAGATGAAAGCACTTGGAACTAAAATTTATTCATGGAGAATAAACTCCGACAAGAAGGAATAATCAACTTGATGAAAAGAATAAGAATTATGGTATGCTTATCCTACACCAATTTAATTGATGAGAACAATGGATTCGCATGACACTTATTCCCGTTGAAAAAGATTAAAGAGGGATATAATTTGAACTCGGGAAAAATCTTCATGAACACCGGTAGGATTGGAATAAAATGAATGGATTGATATGATAGCACCGGAAAGAATTGTAGAGCAAACCACCGTAAGGAATTAAAACCGAGTGAAGAAAAATGAAGGAACCACCGGGAAGACTTACAATCGAGTGAAGAACGGGAATAACCACCGTAAAGAATGAAATAGAACGATGCAAGAGGACAAGCCACCATGAAGAATTGAGATTGAGTGAATACAAGAGAATGAATCGCCGGGAAGAATAAAGCACTTGAGGAAAATTAGAATGACGAGAACGAAGAGATTGTGAACGATTAAAGAATACTTGAACACGCACCGGAAGAAAGTGAGACGAACGAAGAGGCATCAATGAAGAATATTTGGAGGACGAAGTTGAAAACTGAGAACGAAGAAATCTTCTGAAATGATGGCCTTCGGAGGAACACACTGAAAAGAATTCAAGAAATACTCCAGAGAAGAAAAGAAGAAAGATTGAACCAACGATAAAAAGAATTGAAAGCGATCTTGGAGAAGGCATATGACTGATGGAATCCATACTTATGTCACACTTGACAAGAATTTCGGAACACTCCGGGAAAATTAGAAGAGTCAGGTAAGATCCTGGGAAAAGACCTGTGGGTTATGAGCCCACCGAAGAGAAAACTCCATTGAAATGGAATGCAAAGGAGATGATGCACCGGAACGAATGAAAAACTCGAATGAGGTGACAACCTCAAATTAATTCGAATACAGGCGAATCCGAAATGCCTGCGGAACTCCGGATAATTAAATGGCGAGGGGTAAACGAGCAAGAGGAACATCTGAGCCGAGGGAAAAGAATATGCTGAACACCGAAAACAAATTGAATCCACCGGAAAAGAAGAAGAGGTGAAGAAATCAAACGAGAGGAGAACTCATCGGAGAAGAAAAGAGATGAAGGATGATTAACTAAACGAGAATTCACCAGTTGAAATAATTGAGGAAAAGAAGCAAAAGATTCACACGAGTAGGATGGATACTCGATTAATGACTCCGGTCCGAGAAGCAAAAGGGTGGGCGGGTGGGAAAAGAAAGAATACAACGGACGGGGAAAACAACATCGGTTAATAGAACTGAGGTTGCACTTGCAAAGAAGAAGAGGGTTGAATCCACTTGACGAGAGATGCACCAGATGAAAGAACTGACAACGCGACGAACCAAAAATAACCACGTGATCCTAAAAAAATTTGAAGGGGAAGAGGAGTAATTCAAAACACCTACGTCAAGATTCCTCACGAGAGCGACGAAGGGGCTGAGGAGTAAAAGAATCCTACTCTCCGATATAACTAGACTCCGAAAAAGTTTTTCTGCTAGACTCAACAACGGCCAAGCTACGATCAATCAAGGGGGCTCCTATGGTCGGTCGAGGCTCTGATACCAACTTGTCAGGCCCAAGATGCGATTCTATCCCGATCACGTGACACTTACGTGATTGGGGCATAACCACATTTCGGGCGCTTAGCAAGATGGATATCATTACATCGTACCATTACATACATACATAGGGGATACAACATTACATACAAGTCACATGAATACAACAACATCAATACAAGTATCCGACTACGGATACACACAATAAAAGCACAAATACATCCATCTGTTATCCCAGGCTGCCGACCCGGAACCTAACCCAAGACTGAAGAAGAAAGAAGAAGAACTCCGACACAACGATCAACGCTCTCACGTCAAGACATCGGAAACCTGCACCTGCAACTGTTGTTGTAGTATCTGTGAGCCACGAGGACTCAGCAATCCCATAACCATGGGTAACAAGACTATCAAAGCTTAATAGGTAGGAAGAGGTAAAGTGGTGAGGTTGCAGCAGCGGCTAAGCAAAACATATGGTGGCTAACTTACGAGTACAAGAATAAGATGAGCATCTACGCAAACGGTCGCAAACTAGTAGTGATCGCTAAAGATCCTGAACTACATACGAGTGAAACATAACTCCACCGTGTTCTCTTCTCAAAGTGAAAAGAGACAATCACGGTTACTCACGCAGTTGTGTGTTTTACTTCGGATCCTCTGTCAAGTTTTCTACAACCGGACATTAACACATTCCAATCTGCCACATAACCGCGGGCACGGCTTTTGAAAGATCATAACCCTGCAGGGGTGTCCCAAATTAGCCCATCACAAGCTCTCACGATTAGCTGAAGTGATAAATATAATATCATCACCCCTTATCTTAGGGAAATCCGATCGGGCTCGGCATCCCGGTGCACAAGACATTTCGACAATGGTAAAACAAGTCCAGCAAGACCTCCCGGTGTGTCGACACCCTGATAGTAGCCGCGCATATCTCGTCTCAGGCCACGACCGGATGGGCGATCCTACGAGTAAAACCAATCTTCAAGTTTCCCCGTGGTGGCCCCGCAGTCTCCCCGTTTGGGACCAACACCATCAGCACTGGCCCCCCTGCTATGTAGAAAGAAACCTCGGGTAGCGCTAACTCCCTATGCAATTTAATTAATTAATTAAGTTGTTATTATGAGCAAATTAAAACCAATGTTGGGCCTTGCTGGAGGAGTTTTATTCAAAGACGAACTGTCAAGGGGTCCCCATCCACCCATCGTTTAAGGAACACAAAATCAAGGAACATAATGTCGGTTTATCGGCGCCTAAGGTGGCATGAGTGGAACAAAACACCGAGCAAAAGGCCAAGCCTTCCACCCATGCCCAGTATATAGGTGTGTTAATAATAATTATAGATATTGTGATATTCCAACAACAAGTTCCCTCCTAGAACGATCTTCATCTTCACCTGCAACTAACAACGCTATAAGAGGGGCTGAGCAAGCGGGTAACATAGCCAAACAATGGTTTTGCTAGGAAGGTTTCAAGGTTAGAGGTTTCATGGCAACAAGGAGAGGCTAACAATAAAGATGGGTAGCGCGACATGTAATGACAGCATCGAGACACTAAGCAAAGGCAATGATAGTAAAGGTATCCAAGGGTATGGTCATCTTGCCTGAGATCCCGCAAGGAAGAAGAACGGGTCCACGAAGAAGACGAGGAAGTAGCCTTGAAGAAGAACCACGGGTAGACGAACAGATCCTCACGATGCAACGGAACAAGCACTAACGAGAAGAAGCAAGCAATACGGTAAACAAACCACTCAAGAACATAACAATATGCACTACCAAGTATGATGCAAAACAAGTCTACTTATGATGCACAGAAAGTCTACACATGACGCAAGACATGGCAAGGTATGATCCATGACAAATCTAAACAGGAAGCATGGCTGATGCACTAAGGAAGCACTACAGATGCACTTAGGAAGCACAGAAAGTCTACATAGGAAGCACAGTGTTACAGCACAAGGAGCATGGCAATGTGCAACAAGCAAAAATACTTCAAAATATGATAACATGCGGATATTATGAATCTACATGCAAAATCACACAAGTTACATATAGGACTTGCTCAAAACGGAGCAACGGGCTAAAAGTTACACCCGAAACAATAAACATGCACAAGCGAAATTAACAGCCACATAGCAACTTCGGAGCAAGAGATAAATAGTCCACAGCACTCAAACATCATGGCAATGAGCATGGACATAAAGTAGACATCTCCTACAGCAAACAATTCCATTGGAGCAACTACAAAGGAAGCATGGATCAATAGCAACAAGCTATGACATATTGAACTTGACAACAAAATCCTGACAGCAGTATTTTATAGCAACTTGGGAGCAAGAGTTAAATATGCTACAGCCACCCAAATAAGCATGTGAGAGCATGAATGGATAGCCAACAATATATACAACAAGGAATCATCAAGAGTCACCCCAAAACTATCATGGATTTGCCTAGAACAACAAGCAAACATGGCATCTGGAAATAATAGATTCCAGACTTAGTGAAATTTCACTAAGTGTTAAAACAGTAGTAACATCATGGCATCTTTGTGAGCAAGTTTAAGTCACCTCAAAGCATATCATGGCAAGTGGTAAGCACCACATCAAAGTACACATGATGGTGAATCCAAAACATCTAAGCATGCATCAAGGGAACAAACACATCAATAGCAACGAGCTCCTCAACTAGGCATCTCGTAACAAGTTTAACAACATAATAGCCAAATGCTCTTTTGCAAAGGAGATAAACATGGCAATATGAACTCAAACAAGTATGCTATAGCAACCAACATGTAGAGCATCCCATGATGAACATTTGGACATAACATTTGCTCCATTTGGATAAACATGCAACAAGTTATCACATTGCAAACATGGCATGAAAACAACAAATAGCAGCAGTTTATAACAAGTAGCACTCTTGCAACAGATATTTAAGCATCTAGATGAACTCAAACATGCATGGCACAATGGAACAAAGTGTAGAGCACATCCCCACGATCATTTTGACATATCATTCACTCAAAACGGATAAGGACACAAAAAGTTATCACAGTGCAAAGATGCAACATTATATGCAGTTTTAAGGGACTTAGTCAAAAACGCAGGCAAGGAAGTGAGCGCACGATAACAAAAGGTCACACGGGCAGGAAAAGAGGCTGCTCACCACGGGCCTGGCCCAGAACGGGAGGAGGTGGCTGAGCCGGCGGAGCAGGCCGGCCTGGGAGCTGGGCCGCGGCTGGAGGCGGCTGGGCCTCGGCCTGGAGGAGATGGGCCTCGGCCTGGCGCTGGCCCGGAGGGAGGACGGGTCCAGGCGGGGCGACGAGCGCCTCCCGATCCGATCGAGGTCAGCGCACCCGACGGAAGGGTGCTGGCGGCCATGCGCGGGGGAGCTTCGGCGACCAGCCCAGAGCGGCGGGGAGGACGGAGATGGCCGGGATTTGGCCGGAGGAGGCGGGTACGGGATCCGACGACGGCGATCGTTGAGGCAGGCGGCGGCACAGAGCTCCGGGCGGCGGAGGTCGATGGGGCGACGGCGACGAGCCTGTGGAAGGCTCTGGCGGCGGACGGAGTTACCGGCGGCGGGGTCCGATCCGGCAGGGCGCGCAGACGGCGGGGCTCGGGGACGAGGAGGCGGAGGCGATGGGCTTACGCAGCTGGCGGCGCGGCCAGATGGGCTTGGCGGGCCGCGTGGGGGCTCAGGCGGGCCGCGTGGGGGCTCAGGCGGGCCGCGGCACGCCCGACGCGGCTGGGACAGCTGGCGCACGCGGAATGGAGGAGGGGCGGCAGCTGTGATGACGTGGTGGCGGCGCACCGGCTGGAACGGCGCCAAGTGGCGGCGTCTGGGCGGCCGGAGCGGAAAACGAGTGGGGGAAGGCGGCTGGAAGGTGGAGGAGGGGTAGGTTAGGTCTTGGGGATGCCATTTTTGGCAGGGAGGACGTCTATAAATAGAAAGGGGGGCTAGGGTTAGAGGAATTGCCCCGTTTCGGAGCCGTTCGATCACCATCGGACGGTCCAGAGCGGAGGGGGGTTTAGGTTGGGCCTAGGGGGGGTTAGTGGGCAGTGCAGAGGACCTTGGGCTTAGGGAAGAGAAGAGAGAGGAAGGCCCGCGGAGGTTTTCGGAGACCGAAAACATCCGATGAAATAACCGGCGACTAGTGCCGCTATATATATCCGTTGGGCTATCAAACGGACTCCGAATGCGATGAAATTTGGCAGGCGGCATGTCTACACTATAATAAGACCACATGACAAGTTTCATCCCATTCCGAGAACATTTTTCAGCCACTCACAAGATAAAAATTCGGAGGCACCGCGGGCGCGTGCAAGTGTGTCTGGGCTCAGAATGGACAACGGAGAGGACGAAGGTACTCAGACGGATGCAAGTTTTGAAAACATGCTGATGCAACACACAAGATGACATGGCAAAGATGCAACACACAAGCAGATGACATGGCACTGGCAACGAATAACTGGCTGACACCTGGCGCACCGGTCTCGGGGTGTCACAAGCCACAACAATTGAACATCGCATTGCAGAATTTAACCAAGCAGTTAACTAAACACCACAACAAGTGAACCAAGCCACAAAAAATGAACCAAGCAGTTAACTAAACACCAATTGAACAATATAACATACTCCTAATACAAGATCGGATAGTTAACCAAACAAAGCATGCTTAACAACTTGGAAATATTGCACCCTGAAGAATTGGACATCACATTTGCAGAATTGAACCAATCAGTTAATTCAACACCACATTGCACGACATATAGAACATACACTGTGACACCCCGAGACCGATGCGCCAGCTGTATTCCAGTTATTCGCTGCCGTTCCCATGTCATCTTCTTGCATGTTGCATTTTGCCATGTCATCATGTGCATCGCATCTGCATAGTTTTCAAAACTTGCATCCGTTCGTAGTTGCCCGTCTCCCCGTTCTCTCCGTTGTCCGTTCTGAGCCAAGACACACTTGCACGCACCTGCGACACCTTCGAATATTTATTTTATAAGTGGCCTGAAAATGTTCTCGGAATGGGATGAAAGTTCACGTGCGGTCTAGTTATAGTGTAGGTAGACGACCTGTCAAATTTCGTTCCGTTTGGAGGTCGTTTGATGCCCCAACGGTTAACCGCGTTAACCACTGAAGCCCCCTTCCCTTTCAGCCCAGTACCCCTCCACAACAGCCCACTAGCTCATCCAAACCCCCCTCATGCTCTTCGGCGTTGGATCACGATCGCGTGGCCGAAAACCACACCTCATTTGGACTCTCCTAGCTCCCTCTACCTATAAATAGACCTCCCCCATCCAAATTCATGGGTAAAACCCTAGCCTCCTCCTCCTCCCATCACCGGATGCGTCCGCCCGGCGCCGCACACATCCACCGCAGCTAATCTCAGCGAATCCCACGCGGCCACACGTCCCCAAGCCATCCTCCACCACTGCGGCCCGCTGAGCCCAGCCACGGGCCCGCCTCGAGCCGCCCGGGCCCGACCGGGCCTCCCCGCAGTGCCCGAGGCCGCCGCCTCGTCCCCATGCCCGATTGGGATCCGGGGAACCCGAGCGCCGCCGCCCTCGGCCGCTTCACCGGCGCCAGCCGCCCACCACCGCTGACCGACACCGCCGTCCGCCGCGCCGCCCACCGGAGCTCACCACCGCCGCCGAGCCCGCGCGAGCCCGGTCGCCCGCACCCCTATGCCCCACCAAAGCACCTCTGCTCCCTCGCGCGCCGCCTTCGCAGCTCGCGGCGCCAGCCACCGTACCCCACCGCCGCTCGCCTCGCCCCGCCTCCTCGCTGATGCACGCCGCCTCCGCCGCGCTCGCACACCGCCGTGCTTGCCTCCTCGCCTCCGTCGTTGTGACGCCCGAAGACCGACGTCCCAGAAGATTCCAGAAGATTCCAGATGTTCCAGGTTCTCCCGTGTGTTCTTTGTGCTTGTGTTATTTATTTTTGCATTGCATCATGTCATCATGCCATCATGTCATATTTTCTTTGCATCTCAACCTAAATAAATTGTGTGGACCTTCGGTCCATTTAAATCGAGGGAAGTGTGACTTCTCTTTATAACATAACAACCTCTCAATATTAGTAGGGAGCTATATTATAAATATTCCATTTGTTTGGAATTAACCCAACACACGTGCATAATTTTCCCCATGCTTTTCCTACTTCAAGTTTCCCTCCTACCTTGTCTATAATTCCTTTTTCCTTTTATCGAGACTCCACCAAAAATCCTCAACATTTTTGGACACTTCTTTAATCAAGTCTTAGTTCAAACCCATTTGAATTAAATTCAAATGTGTATGATTTTTTTTTTCGATCATGCCAATTCTAATTTTCTTGGACCGTGCTCATTTTTGCGAGTCCAGGAATAGTTGCCTCTTGTCCTAATTCTTGCCCTAACCCCCTCCTCATTTTTTCTTCTCTTTTCGTTTTTCTGCTAAAAGAATCATTAAAAGAAGAGAGCCCAGCCGCAGTGGGCCTTCTCCTCCTCCCTGGCCCATCTCCTCCCTAGGCCATCCATCCCTCTATTCGGCCCAGCAGCCAGGCCTCCAGGCCCAGCCGGTGCGCCCCTCCTCCCTTCTCGGCCCAGCCTCCCGCACTCTGTAAACCCTAGCGACCGCTCGACCCATCGCTCCTCCCTCTTCCGCACGACCGCCGCCACCCCTCGAACCCTTCCTCCCATCGAGCCTTTCCCTCGATCTCTCCTTTGCGAACCCCATCCATTCCAGCTTCCAGCGCCCGATTCCCAGTGCCGAACCCACAGCGCCACGGTCGGGGCCTCGTTCCCTGCCTCTACCTCGTCCTGAGCCTCGCCGTGGCCTCTCCAGCGCGAGCACCACGAGCCCCCGCACACTGGCCCTGCTCCTCCATCATCGCCGAGGGCCGCTCCGAGCCCAACACCGACCTCTCCTCCTCCGCGCCGTCCTCGCCACCACGGTGGCCGGAGCTCGCGGGCTCTCCCCGCGCGGAGCCGCGCCGACCCTCACTGCGAGCCGCTCCGCTTCGCAGCGCGCCAGGAGCGCAGCACTCCAGCCGCCGCCTTCCCTCTTCTCCGCGAGCGCCATGGTCGCTGGCCCTTCCATGCGTCGAGGCCGCCCCTGCCTCCTCGGTTGTTTTCCTCCAGCAAGGCCCCTACGACACCTCGCGAGGGGAGGAGCCCCCTCGTGCAGCCCCTGTGACCCGCAGCCCGTCCTCCCCGTCCTCCAGCAAGACCGGTGTCGGCCATGAGCAGCTTGCCGGCCTCCTTCGGTGCTGTCTAGCTACCATGGTTTCGTCGTCTCCGTGCTGCCAATTTTGGTTGCCCTTTTGTGGTGTTCCGTTTCGAATCAGCAAGACCGGCAAGTTCGACAAGTGCATCTACGAACTCGACGCCCGAACGACTACGCTTGGTGGATGCGACAAGTACCACGACCAAGTACCCCGACGACCGCGGTCTTCGGAATCGTCAAGTACCGCGACGCCCGAAGCACTCGAGAACGAAAAGTACCCCGACAACATGTGTACCACTACCGTCGACCATCGAAGACCCCATGAACAACTACTTCCACTACCGCCACGTGAACGACAAGTACCTCTCCGAAACGGAATGTGAACGGCTACTTCCTCTTCGGAAACGTGAACAACTACTTCCTCTACGACCGCGAGTACCACTACTTCCACTACGATCTCGAACCGCCCCGAAACGCACGCTTCGAAGGTATAACCCGAGACGATGACCCGTGGAATGCTTGTAATGTGGTTGTATGAGATGTTGCCCTTGTGTGCACCGTGCGCGTTTAGTCTTTTGTTGTGTTCCTCGGTTGCCTCGTCGCCGACTCGTGGGAACCCGGTGACGGGATCGCCCTACCTTTCATCTCATTTGACTCGCTCACGCCATCTTTCCTTTTGCATCGGTCCCTCAACGAGTTACCGGAACCGAGATGTTGCGTTGCATCATTTTCGGATCGTTGCCGTGGCACCCTTTCTTCCACCATGGTGACAATACTTCATATCTTCTTCATGTTAACTTTTAATAAACTTGCATAAAACTTGATCATGTCATCCGCATCATTTTAACAACATTATAATGTGTGTTTGTTGTTGCTTTAATAATTACTAAACATGCTTATGGAGTTTTCCGGAATTTGTTGTTGTTCTTCCGGCCTCATTTAAAATGTCTTAATAGTGTAATTTTATTATGCTCACCTCTTGCCATGTTAAAAACATTTAATCTTGTCTTGTAAATAACGAGAGTCAATTAAATAATTAAAATGTGGTGTTTCGTCAATATGCAACTCATTGCATAATGAGCTCCACTTAACTTGTAGTATTGTTTGTGCACTTTGCCATGCCATGCATAATTAAACTGGACATGCATCATATTTGGATGTGCATCGTATGCCATGTTTGTGTTTGTGTGTTTACCGTGTTGTTTGCTTCTTTCCGGTTGCTTCTCTTGATAGCTTCGGTTTCGTTCCGGAGTTGTGAGGTTTCGCTCGACTGTTGCTCCGTCTACTTCATGGATCCGTTCTTCTCCCTTGCGGAATCCCAGGCAAGATGATCATACCCTTGGATACCTTTACTACCATTGCCATGCTTAGTTGTCTCGATGCTATCGTTACATGTCGCGCTACCCATCTTTTATGTCAGCCTCTCCTTGTTGCCATGAAACCTCTAACCTTTGACACCTTCCTAGCAAAACCACTGTTTGGCTATGTTACCCGCTTGCTCAGCCCCTCTTATAGCGTTGATAGTTGCAGGTGAAGATGAAGTTCGTTCTAGGAGGGAACTTGTTGTTGTTATATCACAATATCTATAATTATTATTAATACACCTATATACTGGGCATGGGTGGAAGGCTTGGCCTTTTGCTCGGTGTTTTGTTCCACTCATGCCTCCTTAGGCGCCGATAAACCGGCATTATGTTCCTTGATTTTGCGTTCCTTACACGATGGGTGGATGGGGACCCCTTGACAGTTCGACTTTGAATAAAACTCCTCCAGCAAGGCCCAACATTGGTTTTAATTTGCTCATAATAACAACTTATTTAATTAATTAAATTGCATAGGGAGTTAGCGCTACCCGAGGATTCTTAATTCTACATAGCAGGGGGGCCAGTGCTGATGGTGTTGGTCCCAAATAGAGTCGTGTGCGGTGCCACCCAGTTATCTGGGGTCTTCGGTTGCTGTACGCTGTGCTCATCCGGACGTGGCCTGAGACGAGATACGCGCGGCTACTATCAGGGTGTCGTCACGCCGGGAGGTCTTGCTGGACTTGTTTTACCATTGTCGAAATGTCTTATGCTACCGGGAAGCTGAGCCTGATCGGATTTCCCTAAGATTAGGAGTGATGATATTATACTTATCACTTCAGCTAATCGTGAGAGCTTGTGATGGGCTAAGTTGGGACACCCCTGCAGGGTTATGATCTTTCGAAAGCCGTGCCCGCGGTTATGTGGTAGATTGGAATTTGTTAATGTCCGGTTGTAGAAAACTTGACAGAGGATCCGAAGTAAAACACACAACTGTGTGAGTAACCGTGACTGTCTCTTTTCACTTTGAGAAGAGAACACGGTGGGGTTATGTTTGATTCGTATGTAGTTTAGGATCTTTAGCGATCACCTCTTTTGCGACCGTTTGCGTAGATGCTCTTCTTATTCTGGTACTCGTAAGCTAGCCACCATATTATGCTTAGCCGCTGCTGCAACCTCACCACTTTACCTCTTCCTACCCTTAAAGCTTTGCTAGTCTTGATACCCATGGTTATGGGATTGCTGAGTCCTCGTGGCTCACAGATACTACAACACCAGATGCAGGTTCAGCCGAGTTTGATGCAGGAGCTGGTTCAAGTTCTTCACCAGGAGCTCGATGAAGAGAGTGGCCGTTTGCTTGTGACGTTTTCGATGATCAGTAGTGGTTTCTACTAGGATTCGATCCTGACCTGTGGCTTTATGTTTTGGTATCTTTCTTTTGGATCTTCGCCCGTAGTCGGGTTGTGATGTTTTGAATGATGTTATGCTTATGTAATGTATTGTGTGAAGTGGCGAGTGTAAGCCAAGTATCTCATTTTGCAATTTAATCCCTCTTTTACATGAGTCGTGCAAAGATACCAAACTTGCGATCATTCCAGAATGGGCTTATATCTTTAAGTCGTGCCTCGACACGTAGGAGATATAGTACCATCCTCGACATTACAAGTTGGTATTCAGAGCCTTCTCCGACCTAGAAGCCCCACTGATTGATCGAATCGTTGACGGTTGAGTCTAGGCACACACTGAAAATGTTTTGAGTCCTATATATATATCGGAGAGTAGGATTTCTTTTGCTCCTCATCTCTTTCACTCTAGTGAGGACTCCTGACGATTACTCTTACCTCTTCTACTTTCAAAAATTGCACCAAATTTTTTTTAGGATCTCGCGAGTATTGTTTGGATTGTTTCGATGTCTTTGTGACGAGAACATTGTTCTCTATGCCTCCTGTCATTAGGGGTTGTGGTAGTGTCCCGGGGAGTTGAGCTCCGAGGTGTTGTCGTCACAAATCCATCGCGGCAGTACTAGAATACTTAAGACGGCCGACATCGAAAACTCTCCAATGCGGTTAGTGGCAAGATAACCCCGACATCACCCAGTACTGGGGAGGTAGTTCGGGAGTATTGCCATAGCTTGTATAGTGGATGCGTTTCGAAGGTCCGAGGTAAACGGTTTCCGAGAACAACTGGTTATGTGTTGAAGGATGGATACAGCTGGATGTAGGTTTAGAGTTGAGTGCGCGGTGCTTCCCCTGTATCCCCAACACTTGATTGCATAACTGGAAACTTTCGGAAATTAATAGGTGGGTTTATCTAGTAGTTCTAGGCATTCTTCCAACGGATGCACGATATGAAGTTCGGGGTTCTACATTGAGTGAAGTGGTTTTATGGGCTTGTTCCGATCGGGAGTTGCATCTTAAAGGGTCCTTGGCTATGCTAATCCGGGGATTGCAAAACCCTTTTGTAACACGTTCCATGAGCTTTCAGCACGAAGATGTCGAACGAAGCTTCTATCTTGTATTTGTTCTATCTGTTCCTTGTTCCTTTTTTTATTTAACTTTTGTTCTCCAAGTGGCTTCTCGACAAGTTGATGTACCTGCGTAATTCATTCGTTCAATTCTCTGTTCGGATGATATTGTGAAGATCATGTTGCATATCTATCCTTTGTTTTTGTTTGATTCTGGTATTCGAGTTGCTTTGATGTCAAATGTTGATTCCATACCTTTCCTAATCGGTGTTCTCATATTTCTATGAGAGTGCTAGTCCTTCTTAATCATCGAGATGGTCATGTTAATCCTTTTCAACTGGTGTGCCTTCTCTTCAAGTTATTCCATACGGACGTCGTTGAGAAATCGGACGATTTGTCTGTTTCATTCATTCCAAGTTGTCTTTGTTTCCCCACCCTCCCACCCTTTTTCTTATGGAGCTGGAATTCTTAATCAAGTATCCATTTTATACATGTGATGTTTCTTCACTCTTTCCTTCAATGTTCTTATCCGGTGATTTTCAGGAAGATGCTCAAGAACTTCAAGTTCATCATTCTTTTGTTCTCAAATTCTGCCGGTGGATGTAATTCAAGATTTTGGCGTTGATCTTATCCTTTTCCTCATTTCACAATGCTTTCTTATTCCGGTGCACCAATTAATCATTCTCCTCTTGCTATTCATATCTGGAGAGCTGAAGATACCTCGGAAGATTCGTGTTTCCATTCTTAATCCATTCAAGCTATTTTGAGAATTGTTATCTTATTCAAGCCATTTAATTCAACCGGTGCAATATCTCTTAAGCAATCTTTTTCAACGGTGATTTCTTTAGTGGGCCCTAACCCACAGGTCTTTCTCAGGATCTTACCTGACTCTTCTATTTTTCCGGAGTTATACTCAAATTCTTTTCAAAGTGTGACGCAAGAATGAATCCCATCAGTCACAGTCCTTATCCACGACCGCTTCAAATTCTTTTTCATTATTGGTTCAACCTTTTAAATTCTTCATCTCGGAGTGCTCAACAATTCTTCATGACATTTCTCGTCTTCATTCTCAACATTTGGAGACCGAAGAAGTGTTTCTCTTAAATCTTGGCCCGTCTTATTGAAGATTCGCCGTTCTAGCTTCATACCATCCTCATAAGTGTTCCGTTTGTGAGGAATTCTTTTTATACCCGTCCGAAGCATTTCATGAATTCTTTTCTTTGTGATCCTCCGTAGACCATCATTCAGAAGATTTCTTCGTTCTCAGTTTTCAACTTCGTCCTCCAAATATTCTTCATTGATGTCTCTTCGTTCGTCTCCATATTTTTACGGTGGTTCTTTCAAGATTACTCTTCCGTTGTTATCGTATCAATTCATTTGTTCTTTTCATAATCCTACTGGTGCTTTGTTGAATAATTATCCGAGGTTGTGCTAGATCTCTCTTTAATTCTTTGCAACGAGAATAAGTAGTATGCCAAATCCTTTGGTTGTCATCAATTTAAATTGGTGAAGGATAAGCACACAGTAAATCTTATTCTTATTTTTTTTTCCTCGAAGTGCCTAATCTCTTTTTCCGGAGCTTGTTCATCATATCATATTCTCGGTTCTAAGTTGTTCATCTTGTTCTCCGGAGTTCCAAGTTATTTCTATTATATCATTTCAAAGCTCCATCTAATTCATCGCAGGCCTTGAATCTTATTCTTTTCATCTTTCACTTCTCATGCTTTCATTACCGGAGTTTTCATGGTGGTTCATCATGTTTTAATTCATCCTCGAAGTCTTCATCAAGATTCTTGTTGGAGCTCAAGCATTCTTCATCATGCTTTCCAAGTGCAATTCTTTCTACCTTATCTTTGAGATGGTGTTATGTCATTCTTGTCAATTTTTCCTTCATGTTTCATGATTCACAAGTTGTCAGGAATGAGATATTTAAACCCATCATTTTCCTTGTTCAGGAGATCTTTTCAACCCTTCAATTTATTCGTTGGAGTTATCTTGGGTTGTATTTCTCCTAAAAGCTTTCCCTGAGAATTGTTGCTATTATGGTGCTTATAAATGACCCAAGTTCTTCATTTATCATTCCGGTGAAACAAGTTTTTCATCTCCTTGTTGATCTCAATCCAATCAAATGTTCTCCTTACTGGCTGGTTTTCACCTCATAATTTTGAGATGTTTTCCATAAGCCCACATCAAGCTTATTCATTTTCGTTGTTGATTTTTCCAACAACTCTGTTCAACCCTTCTCCGTAAGGAGGACTTTTTAATTCAATTTTGAGAGAAGTTGTCATTTTATTCTCCGTTCTTTTCTTTCCAACGATCTATATGCTATTCTTTCATTCCGGAGGCTTTGTGATATTGCTCTCTTCGTTCCATCATCTCGTTTTATCGAAATCATCTTCTTTCCCTTGCTTGTCTATTTAACCGGAGTGTTGTATTCTTCATTCAAGTTACGTCATCTTATCTAGTTTTTCCTATCTTTTCAACCGGAGTGCTGTCTGAGTCTTCTTAACCTTGTGCCATTCTTTTAATTGTTTCGGAGGCAATATGTTGTTGTTTTCATCAAGTATCATTCCATCTCCTCAAGTTCTTGTTAATTCCTTCCATTTTCAGACGGAGTGCTGTCCAAATTCTGTCATTCTTATTCCTTGGCTATACCATTGCGGTTTCTTATTCTTTTGGTTCGTAAGCTCTTGTTTCATATCTTTCAACCTACAAGGTTCTCATAATATTCCTTGATACTCTTTCTAACGGAGTGTTTTCATCTTCGTTCATCTCCATTGTATTCTTTCTCTCAGGATTGTTCAACCTCTCAAGGTTCTTTGGTTTCACTCGTCTGTCAAAGAAGCAACTTTGTTTTACCTCTTCCTCTTCCGTTTTACCCGGTGCTATCTCTAGGATCTCGGGTCGAGATCCTCTGTTAGTGTGGGAGAGTTGTGACGCCCGAAGACCGACGTCCCAGAAGATTCCAGAAGATTCCAGATGTTCCGGGTTCTCCCGTGTGTTCTTTGTGCTTGTGTTATTTATTTTTGCATTGCATCATGTCATCATGCCATCATGTCATATTTTCTTTGCATCTCAACCTAAATAAATTGTGTGGACCTTCGGCCCATTTAAATCGAGGGAAGTGCGACTTCTCTTTATAACATAACAGCCTCTCAATATTAGTAGGGAGCTATATTATAAATATTCCATTTGTTTGGAATTAACCCAACACACGTGCATAATTTTCCCCATGCTTTTCCTACTTCAAGTTTCCCTCCTACCTTGTCTATAATTCTTTTTCCTTTTATAGAGACTCCACCAAAAATCCTCAACATGTTTGGACACTTCTTTAATCAAGTCTTAGTTCAAACCCATTTGAATTAAATTCAAATGTGTTTGAATTTTTTTTTTCGATCATGCCAATTCTAATTTTCTCGGACCGTGCTCATTTTTGCGAGTCCAGGAATAATTGCCTCTTGTCCTAATTCTTGCCCTAACCCCCTCCTCATTTTTTTCTTCTCTTTTCGTTTTTCTGCTAAAAGAATCATTAAAAGAAGAGAGCCCAGCCGCAGTGGGCCTTCTCCTCCTCCCTGGCCTATCTCCTCCCTAGGCCATCCATCCCTCTATTCGGCCCAGCAGCCAGGCCTCCAGGCCCAGCCGGCGCGCCCCTCCTCCCTTCTCGGCCCAGCCTCCCGCACTCTGTAAACCTTAGCGACCGCTCGACCCATTGCTCCTCCCTCTTCCGCACGACCGCCGCCACCCCTCGAACCCTTCCTCCCATCGAGCCTTTCCCTCGATCTCTCCTTCGCGACCCCCATCCATTCCAGCTTCCAGCGCCCGATTCCCAGCGCCGAACCCACAGCTCCGCGGTCGGGGCCTCGTTCCCTGCCTCTACCTCGTCCAGAGCCTTGCCGTGGCCTCTCCAGCGTGAGCACCATGAGCGCCCCGCACGCCGGCCCTGCTCTTCCATCATCTCCGAGGGCCGCCCCGAGCCCAACACCGACCTCTCCTCCTCCGCGCCGTCCTCGCCACCATGGTGGCCAGAGCTCGTGGGCTCTCCCCACAAGGAGCCGCGCCGACCCTCACTGCGAGCCGCTCCGCTTCACAGCACGCTAGGAGCGCAGCACTCTAGCCGCCGCCTTCCCTCTTCTCCGCGAGCGCCATGGCCGCTGGCCCTTCCCCGCGTCGAGGCCGCCCCTGCCTCCTCGGTTGTTTTCCTCCAGCAAGGCCCCTGCGCCACCTCTCGAGGGGAGGAGCCCCCTCGTGCAGCCCCTGCGACCCGCAGCCCGTCCTCCCCGTCCTCCAGCAAGACCGGTCTCGGCCATGAGCAGCTCGCCGGCCTCTTTCGGTGCTGTCTTGCTGCCATGGTTTCGTCGTCTCCGTGCTGCCAATTTTGGTTGCCCTTTTGTGGTGTTCCGTTTCGAATCAGCAAGACCGGCAAGTTCGACAAGTGCATCTACGAACTCGACGCCCGAACGACTACGCTTGGTGGATGCGACAAGTACCACGACCAAGTACCCCGACGACCGCGGTCTTCGGAATCGTCAAGTACCGCGACGCCCGGAGCACTCGAGAACGACAAGTACCCCGACAACATGTGTACCACTACCGTCGACCATCGAAGACCCTGTGAACAACTACTTCCACTACCGCCACGTGAACGACAAGTACCTCTCCGAAACGGAATGTGAACGACTACTTCCTCTTCGGAAACGTGAACAACTACTTCCTCTATGACCGCGAGTACCACTACTTCCACTACGATCTCGAACCGCCCCGAAACGCACGCTTCGAAGGTATAACCCGAGATGATGACCCATGGAATGCTTGTGCTGTGGTTGTATGAGATGTTGCCCTTGTGTGCACCGTGCCCGTTTAGTCTTTTGTCGTGTTCCTCGGTTGCCTCGTCGCCGACTCGTGGGAACCCGGTGACGGGATCGCCCCACCTTTCATCTCGTTTGACTCGCTCACGCCATCTTTCCTTTTGCATCGGTCTCTCAACGAGTTACCGGAACCGAGATGTTGCGTTGCATCATTTTCGGATCGTTGCTGTGGCACCCTTTCTTCCACCACGGTGACAATACTTCATATCTTCTTCATGTCAACTTTTAATAAACTTGCATAAAACTTGATCATGTCATCCGCATCATTTTAACAACATTATAATGTGTGTTTTTTGTTGCTTTAATAATTACTAAACATGCTTATGGGGTTTTCCGGAATTTGTTGTTGTTCTTCCGGCCTCATTTAAAATGTCTTAATAGTGTAATTTTATTATGCTCGCCTCTTGCCATGTTAAAAACATTTAATCTTGTCTTGTAAATAACGAGAGTCAATTAAATAATTAAAATGTGGTGTTTCGTCAATATGCAACTCGTTGCATATTGAGCTCCACTTAACTTGTAGTATTGTTTGTGCACTTTGCCATGCCATGCATAATTAAACTGGACATGCATCATATTTGGATGTGCATCGTATGCCATGTTTGTGTTTGTGTGTTTACCGTGTTGTTTGCTTCTTTCCGGTTGTTTCTCTTGATAGCTTCGGTTTCGTTCCGGAGTTGTGAGGTTTCGCTCGACTGTTGCTCCGTCTACTTCATGGATCCGTTCTTCTCCCTTGCGGAATCCCAGGCAAGATGATCATACCCTTGGATACCTTTACCACCATTGCCATGCTTAGTTGTCTCGATGCTATCGTTACATGTCGCCCTACCCATCTTTTATGTTAGCCTCTCCTTGTTGCCATGAAACCTCTAACCTTTGACACCTTCCTAGCAAAACCACTGTTTGGCTATGTTACCCGCTTGCTCAGCCCCTCTTATAGCGTTGATAGTTGCAGGTGAAGATGAAGTTCGTTCCAGGAGGGAACTTGTTGTTGTTATATCACAATATCTATAATTATTATTAACACACCTATATACTGGGCATGGGTGGAAGGCTTGGCCTTTTGCTCGGTGTTTTGTTCCACTCATGCCTCCTTAGGCGCCGATAAACCGGCATTATGTTCCTTGATTTTGCGTTCCTTACACGATGGGTGGATGGGGACCCCTTGACAGTTCGACTTTGAATAAAACTCCTCCAGCAAGGCCCAACATTGGTTTTAATTTGCTCATAATAAAAACTTATTTAATTAATTAAATTGCATAGGGAGTTAGCGCTACCCGAGGATTCTTAATTCTACATAGCAGGGGGGCCAGTGCTGATGGTGTTGGTCCCAAATAGAGTCGTGTGCGGTGCCACCCAGTTATCTGGGGTCTTCGGTTGCTGTACGCTGTGCTCATCCGGACGTGGCCTGAGACAAGATACGCGCGGCTACTATCAGGGTGTCGGCACGCCGGGAGCTCTTGCTGGACTTGTTTTACCATTGTCGAAATGTCTTGTGCTACCGGGAAGCCGAGCCTGATCGGATTTCCCTAAGATAAGGAGTGATGATATTATACTTATCACTTCAGCTAATCGTGAGAGCTTGTGATGGGCTAAGTTGGGACACCCCTGCAGGGTTATGATCTTTCGAAAGCCGTGCCCGCGGTTATGTGGCAGATTGGAATTTGTTAATGTCCGGTTGTAGAAAACTTGACAGAGGATCCGAAGTAAAACACACAACTGTGTGAGTAACTGTGACTGTCTCTTTTCACTTTGAGAAGAGAACACGGTGGGGTTATGTTTGATTCGTATGTAGTTCAGGATCTTTAGCGATCACCTCTTTTGCGACCGTTTGCGTAGATGCTCTTCTTATTCTGGTACTCGTAAGCTAGCCACCATATTATGCTTAGCCGCTGCTGCAACCTCACCACTTTACCTCTTCCTACCCTTAAAGCTTTGCTAGTCTTGATACCCATGGTTATGGGATTGCTGAGTCCTCGTGGCTCACAGATACTACAACACCAGATGCAGGTTCAGCCGAGTTTGATGCAGGAGCTGGTTCAAGTTCTTCACCAGGAGCTCGATGAAGAGAGTGGCCGTTTGCTTGTGACGTTTTCGATGATCAGTAGTGGTTTCTACTAGGATTCGATCCTGACCTGTGGCTTTATGTTTTGGTATCTTTCTTTTGGATCTTCGCCCGTAGTCGGGTTGTGATGTTTTGAATGATGTTATGCTTATGTAATGTATTGTGTGAAGTGGCGAGTGTAAGCCAACTATCTCATTTTGCAATTTAATCCCTCTTTTACATGAGTCGTGCAAAGATACCAAACTTGCGATCATTCCAGAATGGGCTTATATCTTTAAGTCGTGCCTCGACACATAGGAGATATAGTCCCATCTTGGACATTACAGTCGTTCACCGCCGGAGCGCCCCTCCACCACCTTGCTGCCTAACCCAGCCGCTGCTACCTCCACCGCCTGGGTCCTCCATAGCATCACGGCCAGGCCGACCTCCTCCTCGCCGTCGGTACCCGCGCCATGCTGGATCCGGTCGCCCCGCCCATTCCCGACCTCCGGCGCCCCTCCCCAAGCACTCCCTCGTTGGAGATTGCTCGCCGCCGCGGCCCCTTCGTCGTCTTGCGTGCAGGCACACGTGCGTCGGACATACCCTCGCGTCGACCACTTCAGCCAAACCATGGGCCGCGCCTGCGCAAGGCCCGAGCGCCAGCGCCGGCCTTCTCCTGGGCCAGCCCGTCCCCGTCTGGCCCGGGAGCCTCTCCACCAACTGGGCCAAAGCCCACAAGGTGAGCCTCAGCCCAGGCCCTCCTCTGTTGCCTATCCTCCGCCTGGGCGTCATATAGACGCATGTCGCTCACCCTGTTTTTTCCTGTTAAAATGACTAAGTCCCAGAATTCATACATTATGTGTGCATGTTTGGGTGGCCATATCTTTTTGCATGTGTGTTCGAATGAAGCATAAGATATGTCAAAATGTTCGTCTCTGAATGCTCTACATGATGATTGCATTTACATACATGTTAGGGTGCATATTGCCATGTTAATCCCTGTTACAAGAGTGCATGTTGCTGTTAAGTGCTGGAAACTATTATAACTTGCTGATTTTTCTTTTTCATATCTTTTTGTGTAATTTTTGTTTGAGCATCATGTCAACATGTTTTAGGAGAAAAATCATGTCATATTTGCTGTGGTGCAATCCACTTTTCATGATATGCCTTGTGGTGAGTGGAACAAGCTTCCAAAGTGACCTACTTGCTGTTACTATTTTCGGAGACTTAGTAAAAACTACCAAGTCTGAAACTGTTATATTATGATGCCATGTTTGCTTGATGCTACAATCAAATCCATGTATGTTTTGGAATGTGCAGTGGGCATGTCTTGAAGCCCTTGTTATGCTCTATCCATCCATGTCCTTATTTGCAATTATAGGTTGCTGTAGCTTGTCTCTTTCTTGCTCTCAAGTTGTCATTATGATAAATCTGTCAGCCTGTCAACAACATGTTCAATTTGGCAAAGCTTGTTGTTATTAATCTATGCCTCCTACGGAGTTGTGAAAATGGAGTTATTTGTAGTATGTCATGCCTATTACATGTTAAGGACCTTTGCTTGCTTATTACACTTGATATGCTTGCTGTTATATGCCTCCAAAGTCAGCCTCATGATGTTGTTGTTGCCTTCCCAGATTTTCACTAAGTTTGAGAATCTGCTATATCATGTTGGCTTCTTGTTTTGATGAATGCCATGAACCTGTTGCTCCCATGTATATACCATCTTGTGATCCTTGAGCTCCATGTTGTGTTCTAGCATGACATGCTTTTTCTTGCCATGTTCTTGTGCTGTAGCTTAATTATTTCTTGCCTCCAACATGTCAACATATTAACTCTACTCATGTATATGCTCTGTTTTGCACTAAGTCATAATCTGTGATATAAAGTTTGCTTGTTGCCTTGATCATGTTGGAGTACTCTTGATGCCTATGGACTTGATGCTTGTTGTTATTTGAAGCATGTAATCTGTACTTTGAGCTCATGCCATGCTTATGCCTATCTTGTACTTGTAGCATGTTGTTTTGATGCTCGTAAGATGCCTAGTTGCTGTTGTGGTCAGCTTGTCCTTTAATCTTGTTTCGTGTGTATGTGTTGAACTGTGGCTCCGTTTGGAGCATGCTCTACATGAAACTTGCTTGATTTTGCATGTAGATGCATCATGTCATGTTGCATCCATGTTTTGAGTGTGTTTTCTTGATGTTTGAATGCATTTTGCATCAATGCCATGTGTAACTTGTTTTGCTTATATCTTCTAGGCCGTAGCTCTGAATTAAATGAACTTTATAGGTAAATTGACTAGAATTTCGTGTAGATCATCATGGTGCATCTTACCTTGCTGTTTAACAACTTTAACATAAGGCTTGTTCAGATCTGGGCCAATTTTGAAATTTTCATATGAGGACTTACCGGAATTGTTATTAGTTGTTTTCGACCTCATTTAAACTTGCTTTGTGTGTTGATCTTGTGTGCTTCATCTCTTGTCATGTATTGCATCATAATAGCCTTGTCATGCATCATACTTGGTTGAGCATCTTGTCTTGTTTATGTGTGATGTGTTTACCATGTTGTTTGCTTCTGCTCGTTAGTTCCTGTTTCGTTGCGACCGTGAGGATTCGTTCGGCTACACTTGGTTCGTCTTCGTGGCTTCTTCTTCTTCATGGACTCGTTCTTCTTCCTTGCGGGATTCCAGGCAAGATGACCGTCACCTTGGATCTCATTATTATCATTGCTATGCTAGTTGTCTCGATGCTATCGCTACATGTCGCGCTACCTATCTATTCGTTTGTCAGCCTCTCCTTGTTGCCATGAAACACCCTCTAACCTTTGACACCATCCCAGCAAATCGTTGAATGGCTATGTCACCGCTTGCTCAGCCCCTCTTATAGCGTTGTTAGTTGCAGTTGAAGATGAAGATTGCTCCATGTCGGAATTTGGTTTTTGGGAATATCACAATATATTTTAATTAAATTAATGCACCTATATACTTCGCAATGGGTGGAAGGCTCGACCTTTTGCCTAATGTTTTGTTCCACTCATGCCGCCTTAAGAACCGATAAACCGGTGTTATGTTTTTCGAGTTTGTGTTCCTAACACGGTTGGGGGTATGGGACCCCCTTGAGAATTCACTTTGAATAAATCTCCTCCAGCAAGGCCCAACTGTCAAGTCCAAGATGCGATTCTATCCCGATCACGTGACACTTACGTGATTGGGGCACAACCGCATTTCGGGCGCTTAGCAAGATGGATATCATTACATCGTACCATTACATACATACATGGGGGATACCACAATACATACAAGTCACATGAATACAACATCATCAACACAAGGCATCCGACTACGGATGCAAACATGAAAAACACAAGACATCCATCTGCTATCCCAGGTTGCCGACCCGGAACCTAACCCAAGACTGGAGAAGAAGAAGAAGAAGAACTCCAACACAACGATCAACGCTCTCACGTCAAGACATTGGAAACCTGCACATGCAACTGTTGTTGTAGTATTTGTGAGCCAGGAGGACTCAGCAATCCCATAACCATGGGTAACAAGACTAGCAAAGCTTAATGGGTAGGAAGAAGTCAAGTGGTGAGGTTGCAGCAGCGGCTAAGCAAAAGTATGGTGGCTAACTTACGAGTACAAGAATAAGATGAGCATCTACGCAAACGGTCACAAAATAGTAGTGATCGCTAAAGATCCTGAACTACCTACGAGTCAAACATAACCCCAACGTGTTCTCTTCTCAAAGTGAAGAGAGACAGTCATGGTTACTCACACAGTTGTGTGTTTTACTTCGGATCCTCTGTCAAGTTTTCTACAACCGGACATTAACAAATTCCAATCTGCCACATAACCACAGGCACGGCTTTCGAAAGATCATAACCCTGCAGGGGTGTCCCAACTTAGCCCATCACAATCTCTCATGATCAGCTGAAGTAATAATAATTATTACCCCTTATCTTAGGGACAATCCGATCAGGCTCGGTATCCCGGTGCACAAGACATTTCGACAATGGTAAAACAAGTCCAGCAAGACCTCCCGGCGTGCCGACACCCTGATAGTAGCCGTGCGTATCTCGTCTCAGGCCACGACCGGATGGGCGATCCTACAGGTAAAACCAATCCTCGAGTTTCCCCGTGGTGGCCCGCATAACCCCCGTTTGGGACCAACACCATCAGCACTGGCCCCCCCTGTTATGTAGAATTAAGAACCCCGGGACCTGACCCCCTATGCAATTAATTAATTAAGTTTTTTTATTATGAGGCAATTGAAACCAATGTTGGGCCTTGATGGAGGAGTTTTATTCAAAGACGAAGTGTCAAGGGGTCCCCATATACCCAACCGTGTAAGGAACGCAAAATCAAGGAACATAATGCCGGTTTATCGGCGCCTAAGGTGGCATGAGTGGAACAAAACACCGAGCAAAAGGCCAAGCCTTCCACCCATGCCCAGTATATAGGTGTGTTTATAATAATAATAGATATTGTGGTATTCCAACAACAAGTTCCAACATGGAACGATCTTCATCTTCACCTGCAACTAACAATGCTATAAGAGGGGCTGAGCGAGCGGGTAACATAGCCAAACAATGGTTTTGCTGGGAAGGTGTCAAATGTTAGAGGTTTCATGGCAACAAGGAGAGGCTGACAATAATGATGGGTAACGCGACATGTAACGATAGCATCGAGACAACTAAGCAATGACAATGATAGTAAGATATCCAAGGGTATGGTCATCTTGCCTGAGATCCCGCAAGGAAGAAGAACGGATCCGTGAAGAAGACGAAGAAGAAGCCTTGAAGAAGAACCACAGGTAGATGAACGAATCCTCACGATCGCAACGGAACAAGCACTAACGATAAGAAGCAAGCAATACGGTAAACACACAACACAAGAACATGACAATATGCTCAAGCAAGTATGATGCAAGACAAGTCTATATATGATGCAATACATGGCAAGGTAGGAAGCATAGAAAAACAACACAAGAACATGACAATATGCTCAAGCAAGTATGATGCAAGACAAGTCTATATATGATGCAATACATGGCAAGGTAGGAAGCACAGAAAAACAACACAAGAACATGACAATATGCTCAAGCAAGTATGATGCAAGACAAGTCTATATATGATGCAATACATGGCAAGGTAGGAAGCACAGAAAAAAAACACAAGAACATGACAATATGCTCAAGAAAGTATGATGCAAGACAAGTCTATATATGATGCAATACATGGTAAGGTAGGAAGCACAGAAAAACAACACAAGCAACAAGTTTTAAATGAGGCCGGAATCTACATATAACAAATCCAGTAAGCCCTCATATGCATCATTTGAAATTAGTACAGATCTGAACAAACCTGAACTTAAAGTAGTTAAACAGCAATTTGACATGCACCATAATGATCTACACGAAATTCTAGTCAAGTTTCATATAAAGTTTGTTTAATTCGGAGCTACGGCCTAGAAGATATGAGCAAAACAAGACAAGCAAGGAAACGGTGCAAGATGCACCCAAACATCAAGCAAAATCACTCCAAACATGAAAAAAATATGTTATTATGATTCTACATGCAAAATCACACAAGTTTCATATAAGGCACACCCAAAACGGAGCAACGGGCTAAAAGATACACATGAAACAAGATATAACAACAAGTTGAAGTTAACAACCACATAGCAACTTCGGAGCAATGTAAATATAAGCTAAATCACCCAAACATGTTAAGAAGAGGCATGGATTTGAAGTAGACATGTTGCTTAACAAGTGGGAACTTAGAACACACCCAAAAGCTTGCTGGAACACATTTAAACCAGCATGGCAAGTTGCAATAAAATATTCCAGACTTGGCCAAAATCTGGGAAGGCAAAAACATCATCACGATGCTGCCTTCGGAGGAACAAAACAACAAGCATATCAACTCTAATAAGAACATAAAGAGCATGGACATGTAGTAGACATATCCTACAGCAAACAACTCCATTGGAGCATCTCCATAGGAGGCATGGATGAATAGCAACAAGCTACACCAAATTGAACATGCTGATGCAACACACATGATGACATTGCAAGATGCAACACGCAAGTAGATGACATGGCAACGGCGACGAATAACTGACTGACACCTGGCGCACCGGTCTCGGGGTGTCACACCAACTTGGTTTTAATTTGCAACATAATAAAGCAATGAATTAATTAATTAATTTGCATAGGGGGTCATGTCCCCGAGGATTCTTCTACATACAGGGGGCCAGTGCTGATGGTGTTGGTCCCAAAATAGAGCACTGTGCGGGACAACCCAGTTACTGGGGCTTCCGGTTCCTGTACGCGTCGCTTATCCGGCCGTGGCCCGAGACGAGATACGCGCGGCTACTATCAGGGTGTCGGCACGCCGGGAGGTCTTGCTGGACTTGTTTTACCATTGTTGAAATGTCTTGTGCACCGGGATTCCGAGTCTGATCGGGTTGTCTCTAAGATAAGAGGTTTTACCTCTGCTGATCGTGGGAGCTTGTGATGGGCTAAGTTGGGACACCCCTGCAGGGTTACGATCTTTCGAAAGCCGTGCCAGTGGTTATGTGGCAAATTAGAATTTGTTAATGTCCGGTTGTTGAAAACTTGACAGAGGATCCGAAATAAAATACACCAACCGCGTGAGTAACCGTGACCGTCTCTTTTCATTTTGAGAAGAGAACACGGTGGGGTTATGTTTGAATCGTAGGTAGCTCAGGATCACTTAGTGATCATTACTAGTTGTGACCGTTTGCGTAGATGCTCATCTTATTCTTGTACTAGTAAGTTAGCCACCATACAATGCTTAGCCGCTGCTACAACCTCACCACTTAACCTCTCCATACCCATTAAGCTTTGCTAGTCTTGATACCCATGGTAATGGGATTGCCGAGTCCTCGTAGCTCACAGATTCTACAACAACAGTTGCAGGTGCAAGTTTCCGATGACTTGACGTGAGAGTGATGTTTACTTGTGTGGAGTTCTTTCTTCTTCTTCTTCACCAGTCTTGGGACAGGATCCTGGTCGGTAGCCTGGGATAGCAGGATGGATGTCATGTGCTTTTCATGTGTTTTCATCCGTAGTGAGATGTCTTGTATATGATGTTGATGTATTCGTGTGAAAATTGTATGACTTGTATGTATGTAATGATACGATGTAATGATATCCATCTTGCTAAGCGCCCGAAATGCGGTTGTGCCCCAATCACGAGTTTGTCACGTGATCGGGACAGAATCGTATCTCGGGCGTGACATATACACTATATCAGAAGATTGAATGGTAAAAGTAGATAGCACAATTCACTAGAATTTGTTGAGGAAAGGCAGTAGCTACCAACCGAACATGGGTACTTATAGTGAGCTAATAAGACAAGCTACTCCTCATTGTCAGAGATATTGATGACGATTGGCTCCTTGCACATGGAAGAGGGCGAGGCCTCCGCATCATGGGTGTCCTCGTTGTATTGGTGAGTTGCCTGAGCCGCTCCGGGCACCAACCTGTTGGCGCTCGAGATTAGGTAAGCATGTGCACGCTGAGAAAACACCTCGTAGTCTTGAGAAAATGCCATGTACTATCGTTTAAAATAGCCAACCGCATCGCGGCGTCGGCGTGCGTGGTGTCAATGGTGGCCTTGACGGCGAGGTGCTCCTCCAAGATCTAGGGGTCGGCACGAATGGCAGCAATCGCGACCTCATCCGTGCGTGCGACCATGCTTTGCTTCTCCGCTTCCAAATGCTCCTTGAGGTCCTGGCTATACTGCGTGCACCATGGCTTAGGCCAGCGCTTATTTGGTGGAGGGGTCGGTGATTTGGATGGAAGGTGTCGCGCTCGCCGGCGGTCGGGGCATGTGGGATGTGGAAGGAGGATGAGGATGCGGGTCAGGTCTGAATTACCTGCCTGGATAGGCGAGGCTGAGCAACATGAAGGAGGGTCGCCCGCGAGGAGGCGGTGGCGCTGCAATCAAGGAGTGAAGGTTTCAACATGGAAAGGAAGGCGGAAAGAGGGGAAATGTGGCTTTTGGTAAGGAGGAGGGGGCGGGGAGGTAAATATTTCCACGGAAGCCAAAAATTTGGAATCGCTTTAGCCAAAAAAATGGCGTGCAAAGTGTCATCACACACGGTCCCTTATTCAGAGCGGGCTGTGGACTGTAGCCGTCGCACCATCTCGCGTAAGCCGTATGCGTACTATACTCCGATGGTGCTCCAAGATATTTTGTGCTGCATCTTACACGGTTGGTTATAATGAACTGTGTGGGATCTACTTGATTTTTCATCTTGATTTGAACTACATAATGGGGTCACAGCGACCATGGACGGTGTTTGAATTGCTAGACCTTTTATCTGCAGTGATCATAAAAGAATATGAATTATTCAAGGTTCGTTTGGACATTTTTATGCATTAAGTGAGTTTTCAATGCATTTATGTGCATAATTCAAATTTGAACTACATGCACATGCTCCCGTGCATATTAATTGGTTGAAAAATCAAATCTTTGTCCTTGGGTGCATGCCTATGTCCCATCCAAGAAATGGGAATGAATGTCAAACACCCTGCCACCGTCACTCGGCCGCAAACATTGAGATACCTGGTTTTTTTAATTCTAGTAGATCCAAAACTCCTCTGAAATTTATGAAAGTTGGCATTCTATCATGGAGCGTCATCAACATGACGTGGTAATTTTTTGTCCCATTTGGGGCAGGTTTGGGTATATGCTTCTCACAAACCAGAGCTTCTCACAACAAGCGTGATGGTTTCGGTAGGGAACGCCCCAACTTTGGGGGCGAAACGATATCCATTGCCTCTTATTGCTTTCAATTTTTTTCTCGTGTCAACATAGAACAACATGAGTGTTGTGTTATTTTTTGTGATTTTCGGGGTTCGTTTGGACATTTTTATGCATTAAGCGAGTTTTCAATGCATTTATGTGAATAATTCAAATTTGAACTACATGCGCTCCTGTGCATATAAATTGGTTGAAAAATCAAATATTTTCCTTGGGTGCATGCTTAGGTCCCATGCAAGAAATGGGAATGAATGTCAAACAACCTGCCACCGTCACTCGGCCGCAAACATTGAGATGCCTGGTTTTTTAAATTCTAGTAATCCAAAACTCGTCTGAAATTCATGAAACTTGGCATGCTATCATGGAGCGGCATCAACATGGCATGGTACATTTTTTGTTCCATTCGGGGCAGGTTTGGGTATATGCTTCTCACAAACCAGAGCTTCTCACAACAAGCAGGATGGTTTCGGTAGGGAACGCCCCAACTTTGGGGGCGAAATGATATCCATTGCCTCTTATTGCTTTAAAATTTTTTCTCGTGTCAACATAGAACAACAAGAGTGTTGTGTTATTATTTGTGAGTTTTCGGGGTTCATTTGGACATTTTTTTCATTAAGTGAGTTTTCAATGCATTTATGTGCATAATTCAAATTTGAACTACATGCACATGCTCCCGTGCATATAAATTGGTTGAAAAATCAAATCTTTGTCCTTGGATGCATGCTTAGGTCCCATGCAAGAAAGGGGAATGAATGTCAAACACCCTGTCACCGTCACTCGGCCCAAAAATTGAGATACTTGGTTTTTAAATTCTAGTAAATCCAAAACTCGTGCGAAATTCATGAAACTTGGCATGCTATCATGGAGCGGCATCAACATGGCATGGTAAATTATTTGTCCCATTTGGGGTAGGTATGGGTATATGCTTCTCACAAACCAGAGCTTCTCACAAAAAGCTTGATGGTTTCGGTATGGACCGTCCCAACTTTGGGGGCAAAACGATTTCCTTTGTCGAATTTTTTCTTATGTCAACATAGAACAACAGGAGTGTTGTGTTATTTTTTGTGATTTTTCGGGGCTCGTTTGGACATTTTTATGCATTAAGTGAGTTTTCAATGCACCCGTATGCAAAGTGAGAGCAGGATTTGTGCATCTCATGAACACAAACGGTTCTTTTGGATGACCCGCGTGAACTACTTACAAACAATTTGGTGCGATTTGCATCTGTCATATTAGTTATGTTGCCATTTGTTAAACTAGAAAGATTGACATTTGTTGATCTAGTAACATTGCCATTTGCCAACCTTGTAACATTGCGATTTGTCAAAATATGAAGCTAAAAATTGCTAGCACTATCTAATTTTTGCAACTAAAATTTAGTAATTAAGCGTAGATGGAGGCGAGGAGGCGTGTTCAGCCAGGCGTGCAGCGGGCGGTGTAGTACTATTCGATTTGATAGCAGGCGGCGCAGTTCCCGATACGACTTTAATGCAGACAAGGGAGAGGGTATTGGTTCCTGAAATGTTGAACGACCAATGATGCATCCTTCTTCAATTAGCATCGTGTGAATGCATGAGTAAAGTAATGGGAGGACCAGGAAATGAGGCAGCACGATGTGAATGCAATGCAGTTTGCACTCATATAAAGGCGCCCTCCATTCCAATGCATATACCACATTGTACGCACCTAAGCATTTGCCTAAGCACCTACACTAATAAGCGCAACAGTGTCCACTCCAGACCCATGGCGGCGATGCACACGACCAGCCAGCGGCTATGCCAGATGGTCCACGATGCCGGCCTGCGGCATGGCACCGTGGATCGTCTCCATACGGTGTTGGTGACCGGCTGGTGGATGGCCGCCGTCGAAGCCAGCTACGATTCTCAGTTGGACCAGATGATCGTTCGCACCACCAACATGTTCACCGTCGTCAAGAAGCTCGCTGAAGACATCACCGTACTCCTCCAGCCCGCACGCCCGGACTCCTCATTGCCTGCCACCCTAATTGGCCTCCATGGTCGGAACCTCCTTCAAGCACTGGTGGCCCTGCGACTGCCCGTCGACGCCACGAATAATGTCCACCTGGAGGTCGCGCTCGCCGCGAGGCGCCTCGCCCTGCAAGAAACCATCGACCTACACATCCATGTGTACAAGTGAATCATGTACATAGGTATCGACAAGGCCAGTGAGGATGCCACGACATTGGCCTTCTTCAGCCAGCTGGAAGCCTTGGATGCCTTTGCTGAGAAGCACCTTGGCCTCGCCACAAACGCCGCCGCTCCTTAGCCGCCGGTCGGTGGCCCGGCCGGCGCACTGAGTTGAGGAGGAGGAGGTCGTACGCTGATGGATGCATCTTTCTTCTTGCCTCCTGTAACCACCACTGTGATCGCATCATCATGGCCTTAATTCTAATATTGCTATTGCATTCTCGTTCCAGTCATTACAAACATGTGCGATCCCTTTAATTTGCTCAATACAGATATGTCCGTTCCAGTCTTATTTTGATTGGCTTGAATGAAGGTCTATCTCGCTGTTAGGCGCCGCAGCGCGCTGTGCTCGCCGTTAGGTTCCACGGCACGCTGTGCTCATGCCCGTTGGCGCGCTCTGCTCGCGCCCGTCGGCGCGCTCGGCTTGTGGACAACTTTTCCTTGCGTGGTCAACTGCTATATATATATATATATATATATATATATATATATATATATATATGCTTGTGTACTCCTGGGAGTACGTACTCCCGCTCCTCATATACCATATAGATGAATCTTTTATACCTCTTTATTATTTTTAATATACTTCATTAGTAATTATTAGATACCCCAAAATGATTTTCATGAAAAAATTCATGCGAGTCTACATATTTTAAATGTTTACGTATATACTGATGTGTTTGTACGTGAAAAAGGTATATTACAAAAAGTACGTCGCAGATGATATTTTTTCAACAAAACTCGTATTGGGGTATCTTAGAATATTTAATAAAGTATATTGAGAATGATAAAGAGGTATAATTAATGTGTATATGAGGTATATTGAGGATGGGAGTACATACTCACAGGAGTACAGAAAAGGAGTCCTATATATATATATATATATATATATGGTTGCTCGCCGTTGAGGCGACCGCGGAGCGCTGTGCTCTCATCCCTCCGCGCGCGCTCTGCCAACGGTTGGACGTGCGCACGATCACGTCGGGGGCCCCGTACGCATGCGTTTGCGCCTCGAGCGTTGCCACACAATGCAACTATGTGTGGCACGATGGAGTTACGTGCTGCAAATTAGAACTACCATCAGGGCCTACCGATATTCCTGGCCGTCCGGCTTCCCCTTTAATTCCTGTGGCCATTATAACCTTAGTCTCTTCAACCTTTCGATCGCGCCCTCAACACAACAAGCACACCCACGATGACACATAGAAAGGGGATGTCCAGTGGCGCTCCAATGGAGTTCGGAGAGCATAGAGTGGAGACCCACGCGAGGGAGAAGGATCTCTCGATGGTGTACACCATCGACCCGAAAGTGGCGGACGACTACATCAATAGCGTTGAGCAGTTGCTTGCTCGAGACAAGTTCAAGATGGTCGGCATCGATCTCCAGTACACCGCCGATCGTCCCGGCATAGATCAGAAGGTTGCCGTTTCCCAGTTGTGCGTGCGCCATCAAGTCCTCATCCACCACTACTGCATGGCCACAGATCCTTGCGATCGTTTCAACAGGTTTGTCAATAGCACCGACTACAAGTTCGTCACGGTGGAAACCACAGATGATGTAAATGCGCTCAGTGTTACAGGCTTGGCCTGCAAGAACCTTGTTGAAATCCGTGACCACTACAGGATCTGGGGCAGCATGAAGAAGGACTCCCTGGTCGAACTTGCCTCGGCCATCATCGACCCCTACTACGAAAAGATGAAGCAGGATGCCCAGAGAACAAGTCCCCTATCCTGGCACAGGGCCTGGATGCGGCAACTGGATGAACCTCACCTCAGGTTCGCGGCCAAGAGCATGTACACATGCTACGAGATGCACAGGCGGATCGTTGACATGAGGAAGTGCCTCGTTACCCAAATCGACGAGCCGAATCGAGCCACATGCAGAGCAAGCGTCACAAGAAGTAGATGATGATCAAATGATAGTTTATGTTAGTTAATCATGCATGTAATATATAGTTTACTTTATTGGTGTGTGGAAATGTCATGTGTGTAGTAGCCACCTATGTAATTATGCAAGTAATAGTTTACTTTGGTGTGTGCAAATTCCATGGTTGTAGTAGCTACCTATGTAAGTGGATGTTTAAATTGGTTATGCAAGCATGTCCTTATAAGTGTGTGTGTGTGTGTGGGTGTGTGTGTGTGTCTATATATATATATATATATATATATATATTGTTGTTCAGTATGCAATCCCATCGCACAACACACACGTCTTGTTAAGTTGAACCGTTTCTGTTCTCTTGTCTCAACGCAAACAATTCATCTGAGTGAACCGCATGCCGTATATCGCACACACCTTCATCTGGCTGACCGTTTCTTTTGTGTTTCCTAATCACAAACAGTTCATATGAGTGAACCGTATGCTGTAAATCGCACACACCTTCATCTGGTTGCCCGTTTCTTTTGTTCCTCCTCATCGACAACAATTAATTGAACTGAACTGTATGCCCTGAATCGCACACGCAACTAAAATCTAAACCATGTTTGATGCATCCTCCATCGCAAATGTTTTGCACCTTTTTTGATGATTTTTTACACCACCGTTTGCGATTATGGCATCGCACACATTTTTGTAGAAGGGTCTCTGATCATAGTGTAGCGTTAGCAGCAACCTGCAGTAGTGTGCCCTCGTCATTTTGTTCTGGATTTGTATCGATGGATCACATGACCAAGGGAAAGAACAGAGTAGAAAATGTTACACTTTGCAAGTTCAAAAGGAAAAGTGATTGGAGGCAGCATTGCCTCTAAGCTGGGGTCCACATTGCCGCCTCTAAGGTTAGTCATAAATATTGCAATGTATGGCATTTGAGTGCAACCTCTATAGCGGTCCCACAAAAACAATAACCAAGTTGATATCTCATTCACTTTTCAGTTGGGAGACTCAACAAAGTGGGTGACATGTAGGGATAGATGATTATATTAATTGAAACAAAAGCTTGGAGGCAGCCTCTTAGCTTAGAGGCGATTCCAAGGGTTTTTTGTTAGAGGCAACTTCATGCAATATAGAGGCAGTCTCTAAATGCTTAGAGGAAGCTATAGAGGCAGCAAAAGTGCACACTATGGATGCTCTAACGCACGGGAAAGCCCCGCCCTCGTCATTTTGTTTTGGATTTGTATCGATGAATCGCACGAACAAGGGAAAGAACATAGTAGAAAATGTTACACTTTGCAAGTTCAAAAGGAAAAGGTGGCACACTTAAAGCACACCTATCGTGTTCGCGTCACACCCGCCACAGTCGGTCTGGCACGCCGCTCACCAAAGGGGACACGCCTTGCAGTTGTCCGCCGACAGTCGACCAAGGAAAAGGAGACAAGGAGGGAGATAAGAGTAGAAGTAGAGATAAGAGTAGAGATATGTGAGGTGGGCCATGTACACACTCGTACAACCTATCACTAGCACACGTAAACACTCTTTGTAGCCATTTTGAAAGTACGACGTCAACTACATATTCACGTCAACCTATTAGCCCCATTGTTTTTCTTCGGTCAGTGTTTGCAAGTACTATAGCTCGCATAGTAGCTAGCCTACTAAAACAGCGCGGAATCAGTCGAGGTTTGACGCCAAGAATCATCAAACAATTTTTTCTTCAATCAAGCCCTGCTTATATGATTAAACACTTTAAACATACGCCTAAGCATGCCATATATTACTTCAAAAGCTGGTGAGGATACATCTGTTTCCATAACTCGAAGAGGGTTCGCACGATTCACTATTAAACAAAAGTAGCAAGTACCGCCCACACAATACACTGCACTAGCCCTAGACGGTGTGACAAAACACATCGTTCTGGTAATTAAACACTGCAAACTATGTTGAAAGACTAGTGCGACCAACTATTTCTTGTCATTGATCTCTGGGGCAATGTCCACAGGAAGGACAGCGGCATGGGGATCGATCTCTCGAGCGATGTCCACAGGAGGGAACGCGACATCGGAATCATCAAGGGCGTCCACTGGCACCTGCACCTGCACCTGCACAACCCTAATGTATTAGTAATCACATTGCAAATAATAAAAAACAACACCTATGGTAAACCATTTTTTTACCTTATGCAGCTCACTGGGGGATCCCATCCCCCCGGGGGCCATCGCCTCGCCCGGGAAATACTGCTTCTCAACGGCGACTATCTCCAGAAACCTGGCCTTGAGGCTCTCATAGGTGGCCATTAGAGTTTCTGGGGTAGGCACGATGGGGCCCTTGCTGTTCTTCCAGCTTTCTTTGTTCAGGAGTTCATCCGCCAAGGTCCTCAAGTCTTTGGCCAGTGCTTGTTTCTTGGATTTCTTCGTCTCAATAGGTTGGCCCGCCAACATCGTCAACTCGTTGGCTGGTGCTCTCTTCCTGGAGATCTCTGTCTCCAGTGGGTTGTCCGCCAACAATTCTTTGCCCAGTGTTCCAGGATCCATCAATAAACTGACAAACAAAAAGCAATCGAAAGGAAACCACAATCGCAATGAAAACGGGAAAAGAATAGGTAGTGAGAATTGGCCGATGCTTCGCAAAAAGAAGATTCTTGGAATGAAAATAGAGTAGCATCACTGATTCGCCTACCTTTCCTTCGTCGGTACAAAAGAAGAATGGCAAAAATGACTAGTGGTATGACTAGTACCACTACATTACGTGCAATGCACGAGCGTTCCAGTGAAATGATGGTTGCTTTGTCCGTCCAGGTGTAATGCCCCGGATGTAATACTTTCCCTTTTGGGTATATAATATATCTCCGGTTTCATCTATTTCCATTCCGGGTTCTTTGTCTTTCGGGTTTTCGTCGTTTTGTTGTGTGTGTGTGAGGCATTCATTCATATCATGTAGACATGTGCATTGCATTGCATTTGTGTTGTCAGTTGCATCCGGTTCGTCGTGTTTCTTCCCGTTGTCCGTTTCGCGTTCCGGAGCTCCCTCACGTGTCCGTGACGTCCCGTAGGCCTACTTTGTTGTTTGGGCGTGTAACGTTACCGGTGTGCCGCGAGGTTGTTTTGTGTGTTGTTATTTTGTTGTGTGCAACCCGCCTCTCAAATCTCGTCTCGTTTGGACTCCGTTGGCTATCCCATCCGTTGTTCGTGTGGGTCCAAAGTGCCTTCACTTCGTGTCCCGGAAACACCCCTATTGCAGTCTTTTATCTTCGTCTAGGTCCTTCTAGACCACCCCGCGATCGGATTCGTCAGATCGCGATCGGAGGGCTCCTGGCGCCCCTAAATCCCCCCAAACCCTACAAAACTGCTATATATAGACCCCTCTAGGTCTATTTTTGGCATCCCCTATTTTTTTCTCAGATCCAATCTTCCCCTTCCTCTCCACTTGAAAATCTCCTCGAATCCCGAAGGATCCGAGCAGGTCAACGCCGTGGGCGCTGGACCACTTGGCCGGCGCCTCGCTCCCGCAGCTCCCGATTCATCGCCAGCTGGGCCTTCGCTGACTTCAGCCGCAGCTCCCTCCGTTCCAGATCGGTGCCTGGGCACGGGGGCCCAGGTCCCCACATCGTCGCCCCAGCCGCCTGGGCTCGGGCCCCGCACCAGGCCGACACCGCGCCAAGTCCCTTCGCCCGACCGCAACCGCCGCCTCCCAGCGCGCCTCGCTCCCGTAGCGCTCCCGCCGGCCCGGTCCCCACATCACCGTGGGCCGCGCCCCCTCCGAGCCAGCAGGTCTCCACCACGCGCCATTGGGCCTCTCCCTGCCACCCCGCATCGCCTCCGCCTGGCCCAAGCCAGATCGCCACCGAGCGCCCGTGGCCGGATCGCGCGCTCCCGCCCTGGGCCACCGCTCGCTGGGCCGCGCCGCCGCCCGCGCTCCCGCCTGGGCCCGTCAGCCGCCTCAGCCAGGCCGGCCGGGCCTCCCTCGTCCGCCTCCAGATCGAGCCAGCCGCCGGGCCACCGAATCCCGCCAGGCCGCGCGCAGATCCGCGCCGAATCCGGGCCCGTTGCTGTTTTTTTCTCCAGATCTGCCTGAGAAGGTTGACTCCCCACTCCTAAGTCCCTGTTATAATTGTTCTGAGATGCAATGTTTGACCTGCTCTAACTTTTTGTCTGTTGCTCCGTTTCGCGCATATAATATGTCCGGACGTTCGTGGAGACTTGCTCTACGTTTTATCTGTTGTTGTCATGCATGTTGGAGATCATCTAGGTGCTCGTTTTGCTGTTGCAAGAGTGCATCATGATATAAACTGCTGCTATGTGATGTTTTTGTGCCACCTTTGTCATGTGATATCTTTTAGCTCGTTTGTCCGAATGATGCAAATGACATGTCCACGTGTTCGTCTTGCCATGATCTACGTGTTGTATGTGATAGGTTGCATGGTAGATTTATTATTGCCTTGTTATCATCGTTGCAAAGTGCCATGTGGCTGTAATGTGTTTTCACTTGTTATGAAATGCCATCTTGTTGAGCTCGTTGCTATCGTTGTGTTTACCTATATGATGCATGCTTGTGTGTTTCGGAATCACCATCATGTGTACTTTGATGAGGTGCTTACCTCTTGCGATGTTTAGTTTCGAGGTGACTTAAACATGCTCTTTATATGCCATGATGATATTGCTGTTTTAGGACTTAGTGGATTTTCACTAAGTCTGAAATCTGTAACGTTCCGATGCCATGTTCGTGTGATGTTCTAGGACAAAGCATGATAGTTTTGGAGTGGATTTTGATTGTTCCTTGTAGTATATATTGTTGTCTTTCCATCCATGTCCTCACATGTCCATTTAAGTGGCTGTAGCATGTTTATCTTTTGCTCCAAAGTTTCAATAAAATTCTGCTGCCAGAATTTTATTGCCAAGTTCAATATGTCCAAGATCATTGCTATTGATCCGTGACTCCGTTGGGGGTGCACCTTGGACATAGTTGCTGTAGTATATGTCTTGTTTGTGTTCATGTCCTTTGCCATGTTGTTTGAGTGCTGTAGCTCAATTATTTTGAGCTCCGAAGTTGCTATGTTGCTGTAATTTTCAGCTTTCGCTCAAATCTTGTTTCGGGCATAACTTTTAGCCCGTAACTCCGATTTCAGCGAATCTTATATCAAACTTGATTGATTTTCTGTGTAGATTAATAATATCAGATTGTTATCATGTTATGAGGTGATTTGCTTGAGTGATATTTTTACGTGCTCCATGTGCATCCTTAGTGCATCCATCATGCATTCATCTTTTTCGAGTGCGCATTGCATCTTGTTGATTGGTGCTTGGTGTGATTGTTTTGTTTAGAGCCGGAAGCCGAGACTGAGATCGAGTACGAGCACGAGGTTACCAACGAGGTTGAGCACGAGGACCCTTCTTACGATCCGAACGACTTCTCTTCAGGCAAGATGACCGAACCCCGATAACATTACTATCTTTGCCTATTGCTAGTAGTCTCGATCTATAGTTTTGCCTCGATGCCCATGATCTTCTTGTCAGCCCCCTACTTGTAACCAATTGCCATGTTTAACCAACCTACCTATGCAAACCGTTGCTTGGCTAAGTACGCTTCGCTCAGCCCTTCTTATAGCATTGCTAGTTGTAGGTGAAGATCGAAGATGCTTGCTCCATGTTGAAGTTTGGTTGGGTTATATCACACTATATAAATGCTTAAATGAAATCATCTATATATTGGCAAGGGTGGAAGGCTAAGCCTTTTGCTTGGTGATTTGTTCCACTCATGCCGTTAGGAACCGTATAAACCGGTGTTATGTTCCTTGATTATGCGTTCCTAACACGGTTGGGGTGTATGGGACCCCCTCGATAAACCGCTAAGTGCTAAGTCTTTTCCAGCAAGTCCCAACTTTGGTACTATTTGCCTAATAACTAAATAACTTGCATAGGGAGTAATTAACCCAAGTTCTTAATCAACAACCCCGGGCCAGTGCTCCACATGAGTGTTGGTCCGAAACGGGGGTCCTGCGGGGTCACCACGAGGAAACTCGAGGATTGATATAAACCCGTAGCATCACCCATCCGGTCGTGTCCTGAGACTTAGATACGCGCGGCTACTATCAGGGTGTCGACACGCCGGGAGGATTTGCTGGATTAGCCTTACCTTAGCTCGGTATATCTTGAGCACGGGATTCCGAGGATACTCGGGTCTTCCCACTTTGGAGTTGCGACTCCGCGGATCGTGGGCTTGTAATGGGTCAAGTTGGAACACCCCTGTAGGGTTTGAACTTTCGAAAGCCGTGCCCGCGGTTATGTGGCAGATGGGAGCTTGTTAATTCCGGTTGTAGATAACTTGACACAATGTTACTAATACACTACCAGCGTGTGTTCCGTGATCGTCAATTTCCGAATAGGGATTCGGGAGTTGAACACGGAGGGGTTATGTTTGTGGAGCTTGTAGCTAGGATCACTTCGTGATCACTTCTCGCCGAGGCTTTCTCTTCTCGCTCTCACTCACGTAAGCTAGTTGCTAGTTGCTGCTGCAGACACTTATTCTTTTCTTCAGCCTTATCCTCACCCAAAGGCTTAAATAGTCTTGTTACCCGGAGACGGGATTGCTGAGTCCTCTGTGGCTCACAGATACTTCACACACCAGATGTAGGTCCAGTTGTGAGCTATCCAGGTGATGGCACCGAGCTGGATTGGGAGTACGACGAGGAGCGTAGTCGGTACTATGTGTGTTACCCGGATGATCAGTAGTGGAGACTCTTACTAGGATTCGATCCGCCTGTGGTTTATTTATCTAAGTTTGGTACTTTGACATTTGGATTTTGCCCTTAGAGGGTTGTGATGTTCTTAATGTATGATGATTGAGACTTGAATTGTAATTCTGTGACGTGGCGAGTGTAAGCCAACTATTTTCTGTTTACTATCCCCTCTTTTACATGAGATGTGCAAAGATTACCGAACTTGAGATCATTCTAGGATGGATTTATGCCTTTAAGTCGTGCCTCGACACGTAGGAGGTATAACTCCATCCTGGGCATTACAAGTTGGTATTCAGAGCCTTCTCCGACCTAGGAGCCCCCACTGTTTGATCGAATCGTTGACGGTCGAGTCTAGGCACACACTGAAAACTTTTTGAGTCCTATATTATATCGGAGAGTAGGATTTCTTTGCTTCTCATCCCCTTTCTCTCTAGTGAGGACTCCTGACGACTACTCTTGTCTCTCCTATCTTCAAAAATTGCACAATTTTTTTTAGGAATCCCGCGAGTATTCTGGGATTGTTTCGATGTTCTTGTGACAAGGATATTGTTCTCGATGCCTCCTGTTACCGAGGAGTTGAGGTTCGGGGTATTGTTGTCACAAGCATATCGTGGCAGTACTAAATACTTAAGACGGCCGACATCGAAAATCTCCCCTATACGGCCAGTGGCAAGATAACCCCGACATCACCCAGTACTGGGGAGGTAGTTCGGGAGTATTGTCATAGCTTGTTATAGTGGATGCTTTTCGAAGGTCCGAGGTACACAGTTTCCGAGAAAGACTGGTTATGTGTTGAAGGATGGATACTCCTGGATGTAGGTTTAGAGTTGATTGCGCGGTGCTTACCGTGTATCCCCAACACCTGATTGCATAACTGGAATCTTTCGGAAATTTATAGGTGGGTTTTATCCAGTAGATCGTAGGCATTCTTTCAACGAATGCAGGTTAGTGAGTTCGGGGTTCGACATTGAGTGAAGGGGTGATATGACCGATGTTACTATCAGGAGTTGCATCTTAAAGGGTCCTTGGCTATGCTGATCCGGGGATTGCAAAACCTTTTCGTAACGCGTTCATATGCTTTCAACACAAAGATGTTAGAACGAAACTCCTCTCTTGTGTTTGTTCCCGTCTGTACCTTGTTGTTTTCTTATTTTCCTTTTGTCCCCTATGTGGCTTCTCGTGAAGATTGATGTTATCATTTAACTAAGAATTTCATTCGTTCCACTTGTTCGAATGATTTCATTCGTTCTTATTGTTCGAATGATTATTGTGAAGACTTGCTGCAATTCATTCCATTGATTCAGCTTATGCCTTTTGTCAATCAATTGCTGATTCGTGGTCATCTCTTACAGGATGGCTCCGAAAAAGGTTCCCAACGCTAACCCAGAGGTGGAAGAGGTCCCAGATCATCCTCCTTCCCCTCCTCCTCCGCCTGAGGCTTGGAGAGCAATTATGCAGACTACAGCTCAGAACACTCAGTTGATGATGCAGATGATGCAGATGATGCAAGCTAATCAAGCTAATCAGGGTGTTCCAGGGAATCAAGGCAACTTCTTCCAGCAGCACCATGCTACCCTCAACCAGTTCTTGGCCAACAATCCTAAAGCTTTCAGTTACTGTGTCGACCCTCTTGATGCTGAAGATTGGTTAACCGATATCAAGAAGCATTTTGAGTGCAGTAACGTGAAGGAAGATGATTATGTGAAGTTTGCAGCCTTCCAACTGAAAGATCAAGCAGCTGACTGGTGGCAGCAGTACAAAGACTCCAGGCCAGGTCAAGTGATCTCTTGGGAGAATTTCTGCAAGGATTTCCGCTCGCACCACATTCCTACAAGTGTCATCGAGGGTATGCGTGAGCAATTCCGCAACCTCAAGCAAGGCTCCATGACAGTCTATCAGTATAATGTCAAGTTCCAAAACCTCGCTCGTTATGCTAAGCAAGACATTCCTGATGCCAAGAGTAAAATCTATCAGTTCCGTGGAGGTCTCAAAGATGAACTTCAGCTTGCTCTCACTTTGTTCGAGCCCGATGAATTCGACAAGTTCTATAACATGGCTTTGAAACAAGAAGCAGCTCAATTTAAGATGGAGGCTTCTAAGAAGAGAATTCGAGATGCTGTTCACTCTTCCTCATCGTCTCAGTTGGCTGCGAAACAACAGAAATTCTGGCTTCCTCCTCCTCCAGTGTTTCGAGCTCCATACAACAACTCCAACAACTCCAATAACAAGAACTCTAGTGGTCGTGGTTTCTCCCACCCACCCAACTCCAACAAGCAGTCCAAGCAACAGTTCTAACTCCAAGACTAAGTGCTCCTCCTACCCATCCGCTTTCTGAGGTGACTTGCTACAAGTGTGGCCAGAAGGGTCATTATTCCAACAAGTGCAACAACCCAAGGCGCCTTCCGCCTCCTCCTCCTGTCGGTACCGCTATGGTCAAGCATGATCCAAAGGCAGCAAGGGTCAATCTGATGAATGTAGCACAAGCGGAGAATTCTTCGGATGTCATTCTGGGTAACCTTCCAGTTAACTCTTTTCCAGCTAAAGTGTTATTTGATTCGGGTGCTTCATGTTCTTTCATGTCTCAACCATTTGCATCCAAGTATAATGTTGACATCAAAAGCTTGCCAAGGGAGTTATCAGTTGTTTCTCCGGGGAGACGAATGCATTCCAGTATATATGCTCCGGATGTTTCTATTCGCATGGGTGACTATCAATTTTTGGCTTCTCCGGTGATTCTTGGCAATTCTGACATCGACCTCATCCTCGGAATGGATTGGCTTTCTCAGCACGATGCTCACATTGATTGTGCACAGAAGGAAGTCAAGTTGACTCATTCTGATGAAGATGTGATTATCTTCGCCTCCAGGGATAACACTATCCGGCTTTTCTCTCTTAATGATAAGGGCGAAATTAATGCCATATCTCAAATTCCGGTGGTGAACGAATATCAAGACGTCTTTCCTGAAGAACTTCCAGGCATGCCTCCACACCGTCAGGTGGAGTTTGTCATTGAACTCGAGCCGGGCACTGAGCCAGCATGCCGGCGTCCGTACAAGCTCTCTCCGGATGAATTGAAGGAATTGAAGAAGCAGCTTGATAAGCAGGAGAGTATGGGTCTCATCAGACCTAGTACATCTCCGTGGGGCTGTGGTGTCTTATTTGTCAAGAAGAAAGATGGCACGGAGCGTCTCTGTGTTGACTACCGGCCATTGAACAAGAAGACGATTAAGAACAAGTATCCGCTCCCCAACATCAACGAACTCTTTGAGCAGCTCAAAGGAGCTAAAGTGTTCTCTAAGCTTGACCTCCGAATGGGCTATCATCAAATTCGCATTCGCGAGGAAGACATTCCCAAGACGGCCTTCAGAACGAGCTACGGTTCATACGAGTATACCGTCATGTCCTTCGGTCTCGCCAATGCTCCTCCTACATTTTCGAGGATGATGCATTACATCTTCAACCCCTATACTGGCGAGTTTGTGCTTGTGTATCTGGATGATATTCCGGTGTTTTCCAAGAATGAAGAAGATCACGAAAAGCACTTACGTCTGGTTCTTGATCGACTCCGAGAGCATAAATTCTATGCCAAGTTCTCAAAGTGCGAGTTTTGGCTCGATAAGGTTTTGTACCTGGGCCACATCATCTCAGCTGACGGTATTGCGGTTAATCCCGAGAAAGTTGAAGCAATTGTCAACTGGGAAGCTCCTCAGAACGTCAAGCAGCTCCGCAGTTTTCTGGGTCTTGCCAGCTATTGCAGAAGGTTTGTTGAGAACTTCTCCAAGATTGCCAAGCCTCTTTCCAACCTGCTTCAGAAGAATGTCAAATACTTTTGGTCTCCAGAGTGTGAAGTGGCATTCAAAACCCTCAAAGATAAGCTTGTCTCTGCTCCAGTTCTGACTCCTCCGGATGAATCCAAGCCCTATGAAGTATTCTGTGATGCTTCTCTTCAAGGTCTTGGTGGTGTGCTTATGCAAGATAAGAGAATTGTGGCATACACTTCTCGTCAGCTCAAGCCAAGTGAGAAGAACTATCCCACACATGATCTCGAGCTAGCAGCTGTGGTACATGCTCTGATTACGTGGAGACATCTGTTGTTGGGCAGAAAGGTCGACATCTTCACTGATCACAAGAGCTTGAAGTACATCTTCACACAGCCGCATCTGAACCTCCGCCAGACTCGTTGGGTCGAAATGATCCAAGAATATAATCCCAGCATTGAATACACTCCTGGCAAGGTGAATGTGATTGCAGATGCTTTGAGCAGAAAGGCATATTGCAACAGCCTTATTATCAAGCCGTACCAGCCTGAGCTTTGTGAAGCTTTCAGGAAGCTCAACCTCCAAGTTGTTCCGCAGGGTTTTCTTGCAAATCTCCAAATTGCTCCTACCTTGGAAGATCAAGTCCGTGAGGCCCAGCTCAGTGATACCATGGTGAAGAAAGTGAAACATGGGATTGCAAAGGGCACTCCAAAATACAAGTGCTTCCGTGTTGATGAGAGAGATACCTTGTTCTTCGAGGACAGACTTGTTGTTACCAAAGGTGATCTCAGGAAGCTCATAATGGAAGAAGCTCATGATTCTCTCCTTTCCATTCATCCTGGCAGTTCAAAGATGTATCAAGACCTCAAGCAATCTTACTGGTGGACATGCATGAAAAGGGAAATTGCCCAATTCGTGAATGAATGTGATGTATGCAGAAGAGTGAAAGCAGAACATCAACGTCCAGCCGGTCTTCTCCAACCTCTTCCTATTCCCGAGTGGAAGTTCGACCACATTGAAATGGACTTCGTCACTGGTTTTCCTAAATCCAAGCGAGGAAATGATGCTATCTTTGTGGTGATTGACAAGCTTACCAAAGTCGCTCACTTTCTTCCAGTCAAAGAATCAATCAATGCAGCTCAACTTGCAGAGCTGTACACTTCCAGAATTGTGTCCCTACATGGCATTCCTCAAGTTATATCCTCAGACCGTGGAAGCTTGTTCACATCAAGGTTCTGGGACTCCTTTCAGTCCGCCATGGGCACGAAGATCAGGTTCAGCACTGCCTTTCACCCTCAGACTAGTGGTCAAGTCGAGCGTGTGAATCAGATCCTAGAAGACATGCTCAGAGCCTGTGTCATCTCCTTCGGCATGAAATGGGAAGACTGCCTTCCATTTGCCGAGTTCTCTTACAACAACAGCTTTCAAGCAAGTGCAGGCAAAGCACCGTTTGAAATTCTCTATGGCAGAAAGTGCCGTACCCCTCTCAACTGGTCTGAAACAGGCGAACGCCAACTTCTTGGCAATGACTTGATCTCAGAAGCCGAAGAAATGTGCAAAGTCATACGTGAGAATCTCAAGGCCGCTCAGTCGCGTCAGAAGAGCTACTATGACGGCAAGCATCGTGATTTGGCTTTCGACATCGATGATCATGTCTATCTCCGAGTTTCTCCGATGAAAGGCACCCAAAGATTCGGTATCAAAGGAAAACTTGCTCCTAGATACGTCGGGCCTTTCAAGATTCTTGGCAAAAGAGGCGATCTAGCCTATCAGCTTGAGCTCCCTCCAAACTTCGCAAATGTTCATGATGTCTTCCATGTGTCTCAACTTCGCAAATGCTTCAAGGCACCTGAGCGCATGATTCCGTTTGAGGAGATTGATCTTCAACAAGACCTGTCCTACCGAGAGCACCCAGTTGCAATTCTCGAAGAAACCGAACGCAAGACCCGCAACAAGTCCATCAAATTTCTGAAAGTCAAGTGGTCACATCACACCGACCGAGAGGCTACCTGGGAACGAGAAGATCATCTTCGTTCCGAGTACCCTTCCTTTTTCCAGTCCTAGATCTCGGGACGAGATCTTTTTGTAGTAGAGGAGAGTTTGTAATGCCCCGGATGTAATACTTTCCCTTTTGGGTATATAATATATCTCCGGTTTCATCTATTTCCATTCCGGGTTCTTTGTCTTTCGGGTTTTCGTCGTTTTGTTGTGTGTGTGTGAGGCATTCATTCATATCATGTAGACATGTGCATTGCATTGCATTTGTGTTGTCGGTTGCATCCGGTTCGTCGTGTTTCTTCCCGTTGTCCGTTTCGCGTTCCGGAGCTCCCTCACGTGTCCGTGACGTCCCGTAGGCCTACTTTGTTGTTTGGGCGTGTAACGTTACCGGTGTGCCGCGAGGTTGTTTTGTGTGTTGTTATTTTGTTGTGTGCAACCCGCCTCTCAAATCTTGTCTCGTTTGGACTCCGTTGGCTATCCCATCCGTTGTTCGTGTGGGTCCAAAGTGCCTTCACTTCGTGTCCCGGAAACACCCCTATTGCAGTCTTTTATCTTCGTCTAGGCCCTTCTAGACCACCCCGCGATCGGATCTGTCAGATCGCGATCGGAGGGCTCCTAGCGCCCCTAAATCCCCCCAAACCCTACAAAACTGCTATATATAGACCCCTCTAGGTCTATTTTTGGCATCCCCTATTTTTTTTCTCAGATCCAATCTTCCCCTTCCTCTCCACTTGAAAATCTCCTCGAATCCCGAAGGATCCGAGCAGGTCAACGCCGTGGGCGCTGGACCACTTGGCCGGCGCCTCGCTCCCGCAGCTCCCGATCCATCGCCAGCTGGGCCTTCGCCGACTGCAGCCGCAGCTCCCTCCGTTCCAGATCGGTGCCTGGGCGCGGGGGCGCAGGTCCCCACATCGTCGCCCCAGCCGCCTGGTCTCGGGCCCCGCACCAGGCCGACACCGCGCCAAGTCCCTTCGCCCGACCGCAACCGCCGCCTCCCAGCGCGCCTCGCTCCCGTAGTGCTCCCGCCGGCCCGGTCCCCACATCACCTTGGGCCGCGCCCCCTCCGAGCCAGCAGGTCTCCACCACGTGCCAGTGGGCCTCTCCCTGCCACCCCGCATCGCCTCCGCCTGGCCCAAGCCAGATCGCCACCGAGCGCCCCTGGCCGGATCGCGCGCTCCCGCCCTGGGCCACCGCTCGCTGGGCCGCGCCGCCGCCCGCTCTCCCGCCTGGGCCCGTCAGCCGCCTCAGCCAGGCCGGCCGGGCCTCCCTCGTCCGCCTCCAGATCGAGCCAGCCGCCGGGCCACCCAATCCCGCCGGTCCGCGCGCAGATCCGCGCCGAATCCGGGCCCGTTGCTGTTGTTTTTTCTCCAGATCTGCCTGAGAAGGTTGACTCCCCACTCCTAAATCCCTATTATAATTGTTCTGAGATGCAATGTTTGACCTGCTCTAACTTTTTTTCTGTTGCTCCGTTTCGCGCATATAATATGTCCAGACGTTCGTGGAGACTTGCTCTACGTTTTATCTGTTGTTGTCATGCATGTTGGAGATCATCTAGGTGCTCGTTTTGCTGTTGCAAGAGTGCATCATGATATAAACTGCTGCTATGTGATGTTTTTGTGCCACCTTTGTCATGTGATATCTTTTAGCTCGTTTGTCCGAATGATGCAAATGACATGTCCACGTGTTCGTCTTGCCATGATCTACGTGTTGTATGTGATAGGTTGCATGGTAGATTTATTATTGCCTTGTTATCATCGTTGCAAAGTGCCATGTGGCTGTAATGTGTTTTCACTTGTTATGAAATGCCATCTTGTTGAGCTCGTTGCTATCGTTGTGTTTACCTATATGATGCATGCTTGTGTGTTTCGGAATCACCATCATGTGTACTTTGATGAGGTGCTTACCTCTTGCGATGTTTAGTTTCGAGGTGACTTAAACATGCTCTTTTATATGCCATGATGATATTGCTGTTTTAGGACTTAGTGGATTTTCACTAAGTCTGAAATCTGTAACGTTCCGATGCCATGTTCGTGTGATGTTCTAGGACAAAGCATGATAGTTTTGGAGTGGATTTTGATTGTTCCTTGTAGTATATATTGTTGTCTTTCCATCCATGTCCTCACATGTCCATTTAAGTGGCTGTAGCATGTTTATATTTTGCTCCAAAGTTTCAATAAAATTCTGCTGCCAGAATTTTATTGCCAAGTTCAATATGTCCAAGATCATTGCTATTGATCTGTGACTCCGTTGGGGGTGCACCTTGGACATAGTTGCTGTAGTATATGTCTAGTTTGTGTTCATGTCCTTTGCCATGTTGTTTGAGTGCTGTAGCTCAATTATTTTGAGCTCCGAAGTTGCTATGTTGCTGTAATTTTCAGCTTTCGCTCAAATCTTGTTTCGGGCATAACTTTTAGCCCGTAACACCGATTTCAGTGAATCTTATATCAAACTTGATTGATTTTCTGTGTAGATTAATAATATCAGATTGTTATCATGTTATGAGGTGATTTGCTTGAGTGATATTTTTACGTGCTCCATGTGCATCCTTAGTGCATCCATCATGCATTCATCTTTTTCGAGTGCCCATTGCATCTTGTTGATTGGTGCTTGGTGTGATTGTTTTGTTTAGAGCCGGAAGCTGAGACTGAGATCGAGTACGAGCACGAGGTTACCAACGAGGTTGAGCACGAGGACCCTTCTTACGATCCGAACGACTTCTCTTCAGGCAAGATGACCGAACCCCGATAACATTACTATCTTTGCCTATTGCTAGTAGTCTCGATCTATAGTTTTGCCTCGATGCCCATGATCTTCTTGTCAGCCCCCTACTTGTAACCAATTGCCATGTTTAACCAACCTACCTATGCAAACCGTTGCTTGGCTAAGTACGCTTCGCTCAGCCCTTCTTATAGCATTGCTAGTTGCAGGTGAAGATCGAAGATGCTTGCTCCATGTTGAAGTTTGGTTGGGTTATATCACACTATATAAATGCTTAAATGAAATCATCTATATATTGGCAAGGGTGGAAGGCTAAGCCTTTTGCTTGGTGATTTGTTCCACTCATGCCGTTAGGAACCGTATAAACCGGTGTTATGTTCCTTGATTATGCGTTCCTAACACGGTTGGGGTGTATGGGACCCCCTCGATAAACCGCTAAGTGCTAAGTCTTTTCCAGCAAGTCCCAACTTTGGTACTATTTGCCTAATAACTAAATAACTTGCATAGGGAGTAATTAACCCGAGTTCTTAATCAACAACCCCAGGCCAGTGCTCCACATGAGTGTTGGTCCGAAACGGGGGTCCTGCGGGGTCACCACGAGGAAACTCGAGGATTGATATAAACCCGTAGCATCACCCATCCGGTCGTGTCCTGAGACTTAGATACGCGCGGCTACTATCAGGGTGTCGACACGCCGGGAGGATTTGCTGGATTAGCCTTACCTTAGCGCGGTATATCTTGAGCACGGGATTCCGAGGATACTCGGGTCTTCCCACTTTGGAGTTGCGACTCCGCGGATCGTGGGCTTGTAATGGGTCAAGTTGGAACACCCCTGCAGGGTTTGAACTTTCGAAAGCCGTGCCCGCGGTTATGTGGCAGATGGGAGCTTGTTAATTCCGGTTGTAGGTAACTTGACACAATGTTACTAATACACTACCAGCGTGTGTTCCGTGATCGTCAATTTCCGAATAGGGATTCGGGAGTTGAACACGGAGGGGTTATGTTTGTGGAGCTTGTAGCTAGGATCACTTCGTGATCACTTCTCGCCGAGGCTTTCTCTTCTCGCTCTCACTCACGTAAGCTAGTTGCTAGTTGCTGCTGCAGACACTTATTCTTTTCTTCAGCCTTATCCTCACCCAAAGGCTTAAATAGTCTTGTTACCCGGAGACGGGATTGCTGAGTCCTCTGTGGCTCACAGTTACTTCACACACCAGATGCAGGTCCAGTTGTGAGCTATCCAGGTGATGGCACCGAGCTGGATTGGGAGTACGACGAGGAGCGTAGTCGGTACTATGTGCGTTACCCGGATGATCAGTAGTGGAGACTCTTACTAGGATTCGATCCGCCTGTGGTTTATTTATCTAAGTTTGGTACTTTGACATTTGGATTTTGCCCTTAGAGGGTTGTGATGTTCTTAATGTATGATGATTGAGACTTGAATTGTAATTCTGTGACGTGGCGATTGTAAGCCAACTATTTTCTGTTTACTATCCCCTCTTTTACATGAGATGTGCAAAGATTACCGAACTTGAGATCATTCTAGGATGGATTTATGCCTTTAAGTCGTGCCTCGACACGTAGGAGGTATAACTCCATCCTGGGCATTACACCAGGCCACTTTACCATTGCTGGTAAATATGCGGATTTTGTGATATGACGGGTCATGACGGACAGACCGGGGTGACTGCTGAATATCGACTATAGCACGTCGCAAAGATGTGGTAGATGGCATGCGGGCCCGGATGCTTGGGGTGTGTTTGGATCTTGGGCAACCAAAACCTCAACCAAAAATTTTGAACGACAGAGGAGGAGCTAGCAATAGTATCACTCCATTAAAACTGTACTCCCACATATAGAAAATATAAATAATATTGCATGTTGGTGCAGCCCACATTTCCGATAATTTGGGCGGTGGGCTTGTTCAAAATTTTATGAGGCGGTGGTTGTTAACTTAATTGAGGGTCGAGTACCACACGTGAACGATACAAAGTGCGATCTGGCACACCAGCGGGGCTGGACCAAAAGTTGTTAGCTGGCGAATAATGAGCACCTAAATAGTTCGGCTCGTTATGCTCGTGGCTCGCTTCTCATCGAACAAATCCAATCATCAATCTGAGCCTATCTATTTAATATAATATACATAGGAGGCAACAAACTAGCACATTTCCTTTCGTAGTAACCATCTATCTTCTTAAAATCACATCTACACACTCATAATGTAGACTGTAACACATCATCAGAATCTGTTAATGAGAGCTCACGAGCTAAACGAGCCTAAAACGTACTAAAACGAGTAGGGTTTTTTGCTCGTTAGTCTTACCGAGCTTAACGAGACCAGCCTTAACGAGCAAACTTAACGAGCCGAGCATCTCGTTCATCCACACACTCCGCTTGGAATAGGTGGGTAGCTATCTCAAAAAACAATCAACAACTCAAAAAATGGCGACTTGGCACATAAACAATTGTTTTTTTGACGTCTTAGATGATTGTTTTGATGGAGTGAAGAAAGAAAACTACTCTACTATACGTGTGTATATATATATATATATATATATATATATATATATATATATATATATAGGCAGGAGCCTCCGCGCTTGCTTGCTAGGGTTGCTCTATTCACAAACTCTCATCCTCTCTAGATCTAAACAAGATATCACATAGACTTTCTATCCTCACAGCTAGTTACAGATCCGGACACATCCCTTCTGTCCGGGAAGGGGAGGAGGTGCAATGTTTAGGCTGTTGTCGGTGCCAGAACCGACAGATCTCGGGTAGGGGGGCCCAAGCTGTACGTCTTAGGATCGATGGTAAAAGGAGACATGGGACATGATGTTTACCCAGGTCCAGGCCCTCTCGATCGAGGTATTACCCTACTTCCTGCTTGATTGATCTTGATGAATATGGTTACAAGAGTTGATCTACCTCGAGATCGTAATGGCTAAACCCTAAAAGTCTAGCCTATGAGATTGCTATGATTTTGTTGTCTCTACGGACTAAACTCCTCGGCTTATATACACGCTGGAGGGGGCCTAGGGTTACAAAGGTGACTTGGGAAGGAATGAATCGTTACATCCGGACATCTTTCTTGCCTTACTACACACATTGGAGTCCTCACCGAATACGGGGGAGGTCCTTCCGCTTCTATCTTCATGGCCCATCAATCCGGCCCAGCATCAATGGCCCGCACGCCCGAGGACCCCTAAATACAAGACTCCCTCAGTAGCCCCCAGACTTGCCTTCAAGGACGAGATTTTATCCAGCTTCGTGTCTTCGATCTTGCATGGTGAGTCCTCCATTGAATCAGATGATAGTTCGGCTTCATATTTACTGTTATATCCTGTCGATTCCCTACCGTTGTCACTTTATCTTCCACATGTCAGACGAATGCGAACCGTTTGTTTTTTTTATAATTAATCCCTCGACTGCATAAGGAAGGCGCTTATTTAAAGAGACTAGATCTCAGATGCCATTTCATCCATGCAAAAGATCCTTAGATCTTGCCACGGAAAATCCCCAGACATGGACGACATCCAGAGATCTTCCTCGTGCCCTCACGGCCCTCAAGCGGGCAACTGGGAGAGTTGCTCCGTATCTCATGCGCATCTGAGAAACCTTCAGACGCAGGGATATCTCCTTCCCGAGGATCTAGTCCCCATCCGGGTTGGATTAACTTCCCTCGACGGTCAAGCCTTGGCGGAAAGTTTCCCCAATCCTTCCAAAGAAGAACGTGTGTGCTTTGTCTCCTTCCTCCTAAGAGGTGTGGGATTTCCTATCCACCCTTTTCTTAGGGGGCTTCTGGAGTTCTATGGCCTCCAACTGCACGACCTTACATCGGGGTCTATCCTGCATATTGCGGGCTTCGTCGCTCTCCGTGAGATATTTCTGGGCTGCGAGGCTCATTTTGGGCTATGGCGAAAGTTCTTCTGCCTTGTTCCTTGCTCCCAGAAGGGATCTATATTTGAGGTAGGTGGCGCCGACGTGTGGAGTATAGCTGGGACAGGCTACCTGCCCGGCACTCCGAAGAAGGCATCCGAAGAGTGGCCCTCTGAGTGGTTTTATATCGAGGACATTGTCCTGCCGGATCCAGTCTGGCAAGGCCTTCCCGAATACTCCAGTGCTCCTCTAAAGAAGTGTTTCAACTAGTGTCCCCGCAATGTCAAGGAAGAAGACCGTGCGGAAGTCAAAAGACTTGTGAGCAAGATCAGAATACTCGCCCACCTCGAGCTGACGATAATTGAAGTGATGGCGATCTCGGTAACGCAGTGCGTGCAGCCGCTTCAGGCCAGGGGGTTTCCTATGTGGCATTATAATGGCCAGGATGATGCCTCATGCTTTCTACGCCAGGGTCCGGACAACCCCGCCACTTTGGCCGCCATCCTAGCTGATCTCTACAAAGGGGAGAAGGAGGACTTTCTTCTCTTGAAGTGTCAGGAAGGTTTTTCTATGTATAACCCCATCGACTGGGTAAGCCTTTCTCTGATCGCTAGTTTTGTCCGATTTTTATTTCTAGATATACTGACCGAACTGAATTCGGTTACTTTTAATAGGAGTGGAGGAAGGTGGTCAAAGGGATTAGCAGCCCCGCCCCACAGCGAGAGGATCATATTCAAGACATGGATCCCGGATTTGTGGAAGATCCGGACATAGGCATAGATCTTAAGAACATAGTTTTTTTTATCAATTTAGCCATGATGGTACCGAAGTGGCTATCATAGCCGACTATCCTAGCCTTCTTCCTTCCTCTCAGGTAAATGCCCAAGAGACTCCTCTTCAAAGAGAATATTCCCAGCGTGCCTCACCCACTACACTATCTCATGCTCAAAAGGGACGTCACTCTTCCCGCCGAACTGCGTCAAGGGTGTCTTCCTAGAGGGCGACGCCTATGCTGGGCGGGTCTCTGAAGCGAAAGGGGATTGGAGACACCACCGAACCTCCTCCTTTATCGAAGAGGTATGAATATTTAACATATGTCTGGTGGCGGAGCCGGATCATGATTTTCTGCTTTATCTTTTCTTTTTAGGAAGAGTATACACTGGACTGTGCCCGGTGATCCTGCTGGTCATGCCCCAACCAATCCAGCCCCCGGCCCATGCACAAGGACTAGGGCGGATGCGGGGGTAACATCGGATTGTCCTCTTCAAGAGGATTTAGATGAGGTATTAATTACTAATTCCGAAGTGGAGAGCGCGATGAATCATCGATGACGCAAAGAGGCCATGCGTGACCCAGCCTTCACTAAGGAGGTGTTTAACGCCGTCAGTTTTGCGGATGCGTATATCTGAGCCGCACAAGACGGACTTGCCCGAGCCACTCACCAGCTTTCCAAGGACACGCGGGTGAGTCTTAATTCAATGTTCATTTGCGAGTAGCCCCTGAGACTTAAAGCAGTTGGCCCAACTGATTTGAGGATCGTTGTGTTCGTAGGTACTCAAGGAAAAGAATAATGCTTTATCCAAGGAATTGGAAGAGTGCCAAACCAATCTTACTACCATTACCACCGAGTTGGAGAAGTCAAAGAAGTCCAAAAATGGCTCCGATGGTAAGAACAATAGTATCCGAATAGTATGGTCCCGTACCGATCAATGATCTTTAAGTATACATTGTTTAATCTACATCAACAGGGCCAGTAGACCAACTAGAGGAAAAGCTAAGGGCTGCTCTGGCAGCGAATGCGCAGGCCGAAGGGCAAACTGCTGCTGGTGAACGTTTATTAACACGCACCATAGATGAGAAAAACAAGCTGCAGGATACCAATGTCAAGCTAGCCGAAGAGTTAAAGGACGTGCGAGCCCAACTCTCAGAGGCTTTAAAAGAGAACAAGAAGCTTAAGGGCGGCAAATTTAGTATGACAATAAACCTAGCTTTCGTTATAGTCCCTTGATTCGAAGTTTCTTTACAAAAACTGTTCCTGCAGATTTGTTGACTGGGCGGCCCGAAGGAGAGGTGTCCGGATTTCAAGGTGATCTGCTGCAAGAGCTTTCCAGTGTGCACGAGCGATCTCGCAAGGCAATGAAGAACATGGCAAAGGCTTTATGGCCGGCCAATTCTCCTCCAGAAATTATGGCGGAGCTAGCGAGTCTGTTCAAAGGGGCCTGACGCCGCTTTGAATTATGGAAAGCATCAGCGTGCCGAGAAGGTACCCGGGAAGCCTAGGCTATGGTGAAGACACGTTATACCGGGCTAGACCCGAACGATATGACTTGGGTTGGACCCCGACGGCCCGACGAACTAGAAATCCCTGTAAGCTTGGTGTACGACCAAGTAAAGACAACCGCCAAGTATTCCCAACAAGACTGTAAGTTAGACATGCTTATAGAGTTTATAGATGAAGAATAAGCGTTTGATTCTATGTAACAATGTACTCTATCATCAAACTTATCTCCGACCGAAATGAATTAAAAGTTTGTCATGGCCGACCTTCTGCTTTAACCTCCGAAAACCCGAGGGCTCGAGTGTCTTCGAATACTATACTTGTGGTAAACAAGTCGTATGTTCGGTAACCAGGCAATCCAGTCATAATTGCTTGAACAGACAAACTATTCGGGGAGCTATGTTATATTACTATTCAACATAATAAATATCTTCCAAAGAGAATAGTTCCATTAAGTGTTCCTTTCCCTGGGTCGGCATGCGTATATATGCGTGCCTAGGCTTTAGATCCAGTGAAGAGGATTGTAGGAGACCGTATCCTATTAAATTTGAAAAATGTATGCGCTTCTAAAAGCAATATGTCGTGTATCCGCCGACTGATTATTCCCTTAAGAACGCTAGCTTTCGGCTTCACCCGTCTGAGGTACAGGTCCGGATTACCCGGTTGTAACAATCGCAGAGGTGCTCCCTTTACACCCTAGCCGAATAATAGGGAACGTAGGGTATAAACACAGGAGCCATGCAACCTAGCTTGGCAAAACTTAAGTCGTAAAGGTGCATATAATGGCAAGGAGACTGTATAAAACAGACGACATAATTATTTTGAGCAATATGTTTTTTGATAATGGGCATCGTTATAGAAGCCCCCATGTATTTTTGAGGTATATACATTTAAGGATGTTCTACCTTGGGATAATTCGGTTGAGCCGAAACATTATCAATAAAAAATAAGAAGAAAAAGGAAGAGAATAATTGTAAAAACAAGGAGTAAGACCTAGACTAAAAAAGAAAATATGTGCTACCGAACTATCCGTAGAATCGCCGGAGCCTAGCAGCATTCCATGGGTTCGCTCAAGGCAATTGTCTGATGCATTTCGAAGGCGATAGACTCCACCGGTGAGTACTTCGTCAATAATGAAGGGGCCCTCCCATCTTTGTTTGAGCTTGTCTTTTTTCTTATCCGGGAGGCGTAATACGAGTTTGCCAACATTATATGTCTTCGCCCGCACTTCTCTGCTTTGGTATCGCCTAGCCTGCTGTTGATAAAATGTGGAACGAGCCTGCGTGATATCGCGTTCCTCTTCAAGGTCGTCTAGGTCATCCTGCCGATCGAGCTCGGCCTCTCTCTCTTCATACATGCGCAGTCGAGGTGAGTCATGAATAAAATCGCAGGGCAAGACAGCCTCTATGTTGTACATCATGAAAAAAGTTGTGTATCCGGTTGTCCGGTTAGGTGTAGTTCGCAGCCCCCAGAGTATTTAGTCGAGCTCCTCCACCCAGTGTTTATCTGACTCCTGAAGGGAGCGCACCAGTCGGGGTTTAATGCCACTCATTATCAAGCCATTAGCTCTTTCTACCTGACCATTTGTCTGAGGGTGATACACAGAGGAGTAATCAAGTTTAATGCCTAACTTAGCGCACCAATTTTTCACCTCGTCAGCTATGAAGTTGGAGCCGTTATCTGTGATAATACTATGCGGGACACCATAATGGTGTACTAAGCTGGATATAAAATCTATCACTGGCCCTGCCTCAGCTGTTCGGACTGGCTTGGCTTCTATCCATTTAGTGAATTTATCTACCATGACCAGTAAATATTTGTTTTTATGGCTTCCCCCTTTAAGAGGTCCAACCGTATCCAGCCCCCAGACCACAAAGGGCCAGGTAATGGGAATGGTTATGAGAGCTGTGGGAGGCATATGGCTTTGGTTTTTGAAAAGCTGGCATCCAACACAATGTTGGACTAAGGTATGTGCGTCTGCGCGCAGTTGGCCAGAAGAAACTAGTTCGGAAGGCCTTGCTTACAAGAGCTCGAGCAGCGGCATGATGGCCGCCCATGCCAGCGTGTATTTCAGCTAAAATTTGCTGTCCCTCCTCTTCAGAGATGCACCGTTGGAGAATACCAGTAGTGCTTTTTCTTGTATAGTTCACCCTCGTGAACCTTATAGGCTTTAGAACGCGGAATTATGCGGCGGGCCTCATTTTGGTCGTGGGGGAGCTCTTGCCTATTAAGGTAGGCTAGGAAAGGCTCGGTCCAGGGGGCTATAACAACCATGATCTCGTGAGCCAACGATGTGATTTCCATGTCGGAGTCCCTGATGACATCTGTATTGAGTTCGGCAGTGGGGTGTTCGGGCCCGGATTGGCGTCACTACTCTCGGCCTACCATGTCACTGATGGCTTGAACAACCTTTCCACAAAAGTGTTAGGTGGGACTGGGTCGCGTTTGGCGCCCATGCGAGCAAGTATATCCGCTACCTGGTTACTGTCCCGAGCCACATGGTGAAATTCTAGCCCTTCCAATCGAGCCGATATTTTTAATATGGCGTTTCGATAAGCCACCATTTTTGAATTCTTCGCATCAAACTCTCCGTTTACCTGAGATATGGCGAGGTTTGAGTCTCCGCGAACCTCGAGGCGCCGTATACCCATGGATACGGCCATGCGGAGACCATGTAGTAGTGCCTCGTATTCAGCCACATTGTTTGAGGCCGTGTACAAGATCTGCAACACGCAGCGGACTGTATCTCCTGTTGGGGATATCAAGATGACGCTGGCCCCCAATCTGGATAGCATTTTGGAATCGTCTAAATACATTGTCCAGTGGGAATATGATCCGTACTCTTTAGGCAGCTCGGCTTCAGTCCATTCCACGACGAAGCTGGCCAGCACCTGGGACTTAATAGTCCGACGTGGCTTGTACGTTATTTCGAACGGTAAGAGCTCGATGGCCCATTTGGCCATGCGTCCAGTGGCGTATTTATTGTTTATGATATCATTGCGTGGTACTTTGGATGCTAGTGTGATCGAACACTCTTGAAAGTAGCGTCGAAGCTTCCGAGATGACATGAATACCGCATAGGCAATTTTTTGGTAATGGGGGTATCGTGACGTGCACAGTGTGAGAACTCGGATACATAGTATACGGGTTTTTGAACTGGGAATTTATGTCCCTCTTCATCTCGTTCGACGACGAGCACCGCACTCGCTACTTGATGAGTGGCGGAGATTTAAAGCAGCATTGGCTCGCCAACGTTTGGAGCGGCTAGGATTCGGTTACTTGCTAATAAGGTTTTTATTTCCTCTAGTCCAGCCGTGACCGCATCCGTCCATTGAAAGTTGTCTATGCACCGCAGTAGTCTATAATGTGCTAGTGCTTTCTCCCCTAATCTGGAGATAAAGTGGCTCAAGGCCGCTACACAACCTGCTAGCTTTTGCACTTGTTTGAGATTGGTTGGCATAGTTAGCTGTGACAGGGCCCGGATTTTAGCTGGGTTCGCTTCGATTCCTCTACGGGATACGATGAACCCTAATAGCTTTCCAACTGGAACGCCGAAGACACATTTTTCTGGATTGAGCCGTATGTCATATGTTCGTAAATTATCGAACGTAAGGCGGAGATCGTCCACCAAGGTTTCGACGTGTTTGGTCTTGATGACTACATCGTCAACATATGTCTCCACTGTCTTGCCAATTTGTTTTTCTAAGCATGTTTGAATCATGCGTTGATATGTGGCACCAGCGTTTTTGAGTCCAAATGGCATAATGTTAAAACAAAAGGGGCGATACAGAGTGATAAATGCCGTAGCGGCCCGATCGGATTCCTTCATTTTTATTTGATGGTATCCGGAGTAGGCGTCAAGGAAACACAATGAGTCATGTTCAGCAGTTTGCTACCTCTTGAGCTTGTGTTGTATTCCCTCGAAGAGGAAAGGGAGATGTAGCACAGTAGCGTAAGTATTTCCCTCAGTTTTTGAGAACCAAGGTATCAATCCAGTAGGAGACCACGAGCGAGTCCCTCGCACCTGCACAAACAAATAATAATTTCGCAGCCAACGCGATAAGGGGTTGTCAATCCCCGCGCTCGTCTTCAACCTCCGGCCGCCGGCGACCTCGCCGTCGATTCGCAACGTCCGCCGCCTCCCCGAGCTTGCCGAGGCCACCGCTGCAACCACCGTGAGCTCCTCTCTCTTCCCCCCTAGCCGCTCCATTCGAGTAGCCCTCTAACTGCCACCCCCGACGAGCCTGAGAGCTCGGATCCGCCGGCGATGCCGCCGCCGTGCCCACAGCCACGCACGCTCAAAACTAAGCACGTCACCGCACTCAGTGCATTTCCAGGAGCCCGTAGCACACCTCTGCTCGCCTCCCCATGCCCCCTAGTGGTCACTCGCATCACCATCGTACTTCGTTCGCCGCTGCTGTAGTCGTTGCCGTCGACTCCGGCCACCCCTGGCGATACCGTCTGCACCACTAGCTGCGCGCGAGTGAGCACCGCGTAGATGCCCTCCACCGCGCGAATGGTCACCGGAGGACAGTTTCCGATGTCCTCCACCATCTCGGCCGTCGCCGACGGCCTAACTCCGGCGAAAAACACCGTTAGGCACTAACCTAATGACCCCCTGGGTCAATGATAAGTGGGGCCCGCCCGGTTAGTTAACCTAGGTTAGTACTAATTAATTGGTTAGTTAGTTAGTCACTGACATGTGGGCCCTGCCCTGTCTAATTATAGTTTAGGATTTAATTAGTGTTAGTTAATCCTGTTTTTTAGCAGAGCCACTGACGTGTGGACCCCACACGTCAGGTTTGACCTGGATGGTGCCCTGTTGACTTGCTGATGTCAGCATGACCTAGTGCTGACACAGTAACTATTTTTTGGGATTTCAAATAAATCAGAAATGATTTATTTATTTCGGAAAATAGCTAAAACTTCTAAAAATCATAGAAAATAATCTATAACTCCAATGGAAATAATTTATATATGAAAAATGATCAGAAAAATTCAAGGAATCTGTTTATGGTTTTTTCATGCATCTTTGAACAACCTAAGGTTGCTGTATATGACAATTTGCATATTTGGCATTCAAATAATCACATATGAAGTTTGAATTTGAACCCTTGGTTCAAATCAACCTCATTTAATATGGTTGCTAGTTGCATTAGCTCCATCAACAGCATATTGCCATGTCATGATCATGCATCATATTGTCGGATTACATTGATAGTGTTCTTTCTCTGTTTGCTAGTTGTGTCCCCTCTCAGTGGACGTAGCTCCGACGATGAGTTCGATGACACCGATGAAGATTATTACTATCTTCGGAAGTGCCAGGCAAGCAAAACACCATTGAGCATTCCGATACAATCCCACTCTCTCGCTCTTGCTCTCATTTACTGCATTAGGACAACAATGATTCAACTGCTATTTGTTGCGGGAGCTGAACCCCTTTTCCTCTGCATGACCTGTCATTGCCACAGTAAATAGTTGAAACCCACTAGTATGAGTAGGAGTTGTTTGAGCCATGATGTGCCTACTCATTCATGATTTCTGGTTATGCCAGGTATTGCTTAGAGTTGTGTCCGGTCTGATTCCCCAGGGATGAATTAGAAAGTGGTCATCAAGTCCTACTATTGAGAGCTAAGTGTGTGAACACGATTTGGTAAATGTAGCGATGAGAGGACATGTAGGAGTACATGGTGGGTTGTCTCATTGAAACCGTCCTCAGGAACAGAGTTCTGTGTTGGTTGATCCATGACCAGCTACTACCACTCATTGGGCTCCGGGCACTCCAAGCTCTCTCGACTTATTAATCAACCTGATCTCTGTCCAGGAGTTGCAATTAGTTTATGGTGTTTGTAGTTTACTGGAGGTCGTGTGCAGCGCTGACCCTCGGGGTGGGCTGTGATGCGGCAGGTACGTGGCACGGTGTACCTGTCGCCCGTTTGGTGGCTCGGGAACCCTGTACACATCGTTTGGGGCCGTGAGCGACACCCCGGCCGGATCTCCCCATGGATGGAACCCAAATAGGCGATAAACCTGGACTAGAGACTTGTGTGGTTAGTCAGGTCGTGGCCGACACCCTCGCTGGGCTACCGCTTGAAGGTTGCCGAGTACATGTTGTGTAAACGGCGATAAGTGGTGAGAGCGTGTGTGAAGAAGTACACCCCTACAGGGTTATATATGATCTATTCGAATAGCCGTGTCCGCGATAAAGGACTTCTGGGTTGTCTTTACAGTTCATAGACAAGTGAAAGTGGATACTCTAAAATCCGCAAGATAAGTGTGAGTGCTATGGATGGCTTTCTCGTAGGGAGACGGGAGCGGATCCATAGTGGTGTATTGTTTGGCGAATATGTGGACTCGTGTGCGCCACCTCAAAAGAGTTACTTGCAGTTGTAGTTCAGGATAGCCACCGAGTCAAAGCTGGCTTGCTGCAGTCAAACTCCACCACCCCCTTTGTTGATAATGTTGCATATGTAGCTAGTTCTGATGTAAGTCTTGATGAGTACCTTTGTACTCACGTTTGCTTAATTTATGTTTTTGCAGAGAGACTAAAGTCTCACTAGTGGTTCCGCGTGGACTTCGACGTTTATCTTGTTACCTCAGCTACGATCTTGTACCATTGGGAGGGTCTTGTAGATAGTCAGGTTTCTTAGCCTTTTCATTTGTAGTTGTCTGTACTCAGACATGTTATGCTTCCCTTGCCTCTATGCTCGATATGTTGGGTCATGTGAACTCTGTTTGTAATAAATGTTATGATGGCTCTTCTGGTCCTTTATCTATATGAGTTGTTGAGTTATGTTGTGATGCCATGTTGTACATCACATACTTGCATGTTATGCGTATGTGTAATGTGTATTGCTATGTGTGGGATCCGACACCTAGTTGTTTACCCTTGGTAGCCTATCTTACAGGGAAATGCCTCCTAGTGCTTCCACTGAGCCTTGGTAGCTTGCTCCTACTCCGGAACACTTAGGCTGGCCGGCATGTGTCCTTCTTCATTTCTGTGTCTGTCCCTTAGGGGAAATGTCACACGTTGTTCCTTTAAGTCCTTGTAGCTTGCTACGACTTGGGTTCATACGTTGATGACCGACACGTTCGTTGCTGGGTCATGTATGCCTTTCTCTGTAATTTAGCACCACTTTTGGTTTATAACTAGTCATGTCGGCCCGGGTTCTCTATCATATGGATGCTAGCGACTCTATCATATACGTGTGCCAAAATACGCAAACGGTCCTGGGCCAGGTAAGGTGGCACCCATGGGGATACTGTGCGTGAGGCCGCAAAGTGACATGATGTGTTACATGCTAGATCGGTGTGACTTAGGATCGGGGTCCTGACAGCTTTGGTATGAGAGCCTGACTGCCTGTAGGATTAGCAAGCCAAACTGGTCGAAGTTGTGTCTTGAAACTATTTAGTTATAATATGGGAATTGATTGTGGAAGGGAACATAAGGCTCTTTTTACTCCTTTACCCTATGACCTTCTGATCTGAGTCACCTTCTTCTTTGTACGAGGATTAAGAACTAGGATTCTCATTCTATTTATCAGGATCACGTTAATGGTGGATTCAACCCTCAGTTTAGTTTCTACTACTTATGTGTGTTCAACTGTTGGTCTCAGAACCTTGACATTATGATGTTAAGTGGTTATGCTACCTTTTTGCTTGGATCTCAAAATCTTTCTGGGCATTTACAGCCGTTATGCTGTCTGAGTCATCCCAGGTTTCTAAATAGTCTGATGCAATTGCAAATCCCTTCTTCTTGTTCCCTATGCTCCTTTGGGCCAGATTAACCACACTAACCAGTGTATTGAGGTACTCTGTTACCTCGACATATATGTTGGAGTTATTATTATGACCCTAGGTGTCTTAGAGAATCACCCAGTAATCCAGCAATACTCTGTATTCCCAGTGTGATGATTCTGGCCATCATTCTCGAAAGCATCCCGTGATGCCATTTAGTTAGTAGGTATTCTATTCCTGGGTTCTTGAACCCAAGATTCATTCTACTTACTTCATGTTGATAGTGTTTGCTCGTACCTTTAGGATATTAGCAACCTTGTGATAGTCCTCGAGGTCCGTGGTTATCGTTCTTCCAATACCATGAACCATCATGGCAGAAGTTCTTCTGAACCATAAGATCAGAACCAGAGTGCTCTTGATGAGTTCTCCACTCCACATTGTGACTCTGCCAAATTCTACCTTTCTGCATGAGTTATCCGGAAAAAGTATGTTGAAAGTTCGACATGCTAAGCTATGCATCCACAACTCAGAAATTTATAGGTTCCTTTGACTTGTCCCTTTAGTTATATTATGACCCCCGTCTATCAATTGATAGTCAGGAGTAGTTGTGCACTCGTGTCAATGCCTTTTACTCTTGTGGTCCGTCAATCCATTCTATTTTAGAATGACTAGGAGAAACAAACTCCAGTACCTCATCCATATCTAGGATTGGGTCAAAGCAGTTGTATTCCGCAGATCAAAATGACAACCTAGCTTTTGCTCTGCTCTACCTTGGAGTGTTTCCCTCTTTTATGTCAAGAATGTCATGGGGATTGCACCACCTCCCGTGAACTCTTGATACAGTAATACTTCTCGCCATCATCGTTCATTTCTCGGTCTCTATGTTGTTGTAACCAGAATACCGACAAGTGAACTGCGATGTGTGAAGTCAATACTCCTAGCAACCCCGTTGCTTGGTAGTTAATGGAAAATAAACTCATTCTTCGAATGTTGGTTACTGAATCACCATTCTAAGATTGATCGTGCTACCTAGTCCATATTTCCTGGTGCACTTTTCGATCAATGAGTTAGGATTGTATCAATCTCTTGCTCTTTTGATCATATTGACTTGCCCTAAAAAGCAAGATTGTTCTCGAGCTTAATAACATGTCGGTGGTTCGTGATTTTTCGGATATCTTCTCGGAAATATCACCAGGTTGTCCCCTGATCGTTATGTTGAGCTTGTGGTCATGTTGGTTTTCTTATGAACCACCCCTTCTCCAAGAATCTGTGTTGGATACCCTGAACTAGTTGGATAAGCTAAACAATAACTTGGAGAGTTGGAAGATAAAAGCTTGCCTGACTTAGTTCCTTCCAAGGAATATCTTTTGTGTGTGTGTTGAAGAAAGATGATATCTTCATCGATTGAGCCTCGTGATAAATTGTTGGATCTATTGTCTTGTCGAAACTTTGATTTGAGTGTGCGCTATTGTTAAGTCAAATCAAAACCAACGATGTTCGTAATGTTGTCTTACTCGTGGTTGATCCCTCGAGCATACACCCTTAGATCTCTTGGTCTAACCAATGCTATCAGTATGTTCCTTTTATTGTGGAATTCCATCTATATGGAAATCTTGATGATCTGTTGTTGAGCCCATCAACAACATTTTTGTCTTCTCCATGATCTTGTTGGACATTAAGCTAGTGCTGGAAACTTTGTAAGTGTTGCCTTTGTGTTCCATTAATGAGGTTTATGTTTGGTTGAGAGAAGTGATTTTCCATAATTCACGTGTAATTGATGAAAGTTGCCACCGTGAATTCGAGAAAGTTTGTTTTGCTTCCCTTGGAATCATCCCAAGTCAGTTATGCATGTGCGAATGTATACTACAATTTGGCAGATTAATTACCTCCACTCCATATGTATTCCCTAGCACACCAAGCCACTGATTGATTTGTTCAAGGAGAGGAAGTTCTTTCATAAGAGCTAATCCGGACTTATGAAAGGACTTCGATATCCTGGATGATGGCTCCCAACCTGAACTTGGTAGTGTTTCGTTGTAAGACTACTACGTGCTCATGCTTGTCTTGGACAACATGTTCACATGTATGTAGCAGAACCAACTCATGTCTTGGAGCTTGCTATCATAGTTCATTTCCCGAGAATCTCGCAACGTCATCTCATCGGTTTCTGTTGCAAACTTTCTTTTCCAGACATGCTGTCTGAAATATCCCGTTACCAACCAGATCTGAATCTCAGGCAGATACGATGGTTGGAACATTCCCAGCATTTGCATTTTGTTCCTAGCTTACACCTCAGCGCTTGTTGTTCAGGATTATCTTCAAAAGTGGGCTTACCTTGGGTCCCATTCATTTCCGGTGATAAGAAAAATCAACCTTTGCGTTGTCTTCAACAAGATAGTCCACATCATCCATGCTAGTCGGAGTATGTCGTTCTCTCTAACTCGTCAAACGATCGTTCGTGATTGCCCTAGGCTGGTATAGAGAATTTCAATGATATCTATATCAAAAGTAATTCTTTTTGCCACTTAAGGGAATAACTCTACGAGTCACCTTCTCCAAGGTGCCCCGTCTGGTGACATCGATCACCATCTTCTTAGGTGTGGAATTATTGCCTACTAAGTGAACCTTCATCATATGTTTCACTCCATTCCTCTGGATGTGTGTTCCGTGTCTCAGCTCAAGAGATGTTTCAACGTCTCAGTCCATGAGTTGATCTTGAGCGCTCGAACTTCGAGGAGATCGATGCATGTAGAGTTTCTCTCTCTCGTCATCATGTTGGATGAAGATCTCGAAAGCAAAGACGTCAAGATCATTTTGAAGCAATGATTCAACATCTTCGAGAAGGGAGTTGGACCGTGAAGATTGTGTTAGCTTTGTGTCCCCTTTTCCCCTTACCCTACGCTTGAATCTCGGGATGAGATTCTTGTTTAGTGGGGGTGAGTTGTCACAGCCCTAAAATTCTTGCTTGTAATTAGTTGCACTTGAGTGCATCATGCATCATGTCTAATTTCTTTTGAAGGTTGAAATGGGGATTTTCAAAACCCTGGCACCAAATGAACTCAACTAGGTTCGAATAAAAAAAAACTTTTTCAATAAACCCGAAAAATGCCTTCATCAATGTTTGATAATTTTGGCAAGGGTTTTGGTCCAAACCAAAAATATTTAACATTTTAGGGAATTATTTGGGCTTTGAATTAAATCAATAAGTATTTGAAATGGGGCCATTTAAATGCTATATATTTTTAAATAGATCCAAATAATTCTGAAAATTGTGGAGGGTCTCTGGAATAGTTCTTTGTGCACCCACTATTTTTATCAGAATTTACCAAAATGATTTAGTGGCTAAACTAAATCAAAACAAAGGCAAAAGAAATAGAAAAATAGAAAACATAAACTAAATTAGAAAAAGAGAGAGAGTGGAACCTCACATGGGCTTACCTGGTGGCCCAACACTGTTGCAGGCCGGCCCAGCCCACCACCGCTGCCAGTCACCCTCAACCTCCCGCCAGGAGGATGAGAGGCGCGTGGCCGCCGCACGCTAGCACGCGCGCAATGCCACCTCCACCCTGCCTGCTTCTCCCCTCGACGATCTAGACGCTCTGGAGGCGCCACGCAACCCCCCCGACCGCTCTGGCCCGTCCACTCCTCCCCTCCCCTCCTCTAGCTCCCTTCTCCGAGCTCGCCCGCGAGAGCCGGAGCGCACCGACGGCCGTAGTCGTAGCCACCACCACCCCCTCGCCTCTCCGACGCGCCACCGAGCTCCACCGCGTCCTCCTCGTCCTCTCCACCGAGCTACGGGACGCCGGGAGGCCCTGCTTCGTCGTCACCGCGCTCGTCTTCAACCTCCGGCCGCCGGCGACCTCGTCGTCGATTCGCAACGTCCGCCCCCTCCCCGAGCTCGCCGAGGCCACCGCCGCAACCGCCGTGAGCTCCTCTCTCTTTCCCCCTAGCCCCCCCATTCGAGTAGCCCTCTAACCACCACCCTCGACGAGCCCGAGAGCTCGGATCCACCGGCGATGCCGCCGCCGTGGCCATAGCCACGCACGCTCAAAACTGAGCATGTCACCGCACTCACTGCATTTCCAGGAGCCCGTAGCACACCTCTGCTCACCTCCCCATGCCCCCTAGTGGTCGCTCGCATCACCACCGTACTCCGGCCGCCGCTGCTGCAGTCGTTGCCGTCGACTCTGGCCACCCCGGCGATACTGTCTGCACCACTAGCTGCGCGCGAGCCTCAGCAGCGCGTAGATGCCCTCTACCACGCGAATGGTCACCGGAGGACGGTTTTCGACGTCCTTCGCCGTCTCGGCCGTCGCTGACGGCCTAACTCCGGCGTTGCAATTAGTTTCTGGTGTTTGTAGTTTACTGGAGGTCGTGCGCTGTGCTGACCCTCGGGGTTGGCTGTGACGCGGCAGGTACGTGGCACGGTGCACCGGTCGCCCGTTTGGTGGCTCGGGAACCCTGTACACATTATTTGGGGCCGTGAGCGACACCCCGGCCGGATCTCCCCACGGATGGAACCCAAATAGGCGATAAACCTGGACTAGAGACTTGTGTGGTTAGTCAGGTCATGGCCGACATCCTCGCTGGGCTTCCTCTTGAAGGTTGCCGAGTACATGTCGTGTAAACGGCAATAAGTGGTGAGAGCGTGTGTGAAGAAGTACACCCCTGGAGGGTTATATATGATCTATTCGAATAGCCGTGTATGCGGTAAAGGACTTCTGGGTTGCCTTTACAGATCATAGACAAGTGAAAGTGGATACTCTAAAATCCGCAAGATAAGTGTGGGTGCTATGGATGGCTTTCTCGTAGGGAGACGGGAGCGTATCCATAGTGGTGTATCGTTTGGCGAATATGTGGACTCGTGTGCGCCACCTCAAAAGAGTTACTTGCAGTTGTAGTTCAGGATAGCCACCGAGTCAAAGCTGGCTTGCTGCAGTCAAACTCCACCACACCTTTTGTTGATAATGTTGCATATGTAGCTAGTTCTGATGTAAGTCTTGCTGAGTACCTTTGTACTCACGTTTGCTTAATTTATGTTTTTGCAGAGAGACTACAGTCTCACTAGTTGTTCTGCGTCGACTTCGACGTTTAGCTTGTTACCTCAGCTACGATCTTGTACCCTTGGGAGGGTCTTGTAGATAGTCAGGTTTCTCAGCCTTTTTCATTTGTAGTAGTCTGTACTCAGACATGTTATGCTTCCGTTGCCTGTATGCTCGGTATGTTGGGTCATGTGACCTCTGTTTGTAATAAATGTTATGATGGCTCTTCTGGGCCTTTATCTATATGAGTTGTTGAGTTATGTTGTGATGCCATGTTGTACAACACATACTTGCATGTTATGCGTACGTGTAATGTGTATTGCTATGTGTTGGATCTGACACCTAGTTGTTTACCCTTAGTAGCCTATCTTACAGGGAAATGCCTCCTAGTCCTTCCACTGAGCCTTGGTAGCTTGCTACTGCTCTAGAACACTTAGGCTGGCCGACATGTGTCCTTCTTCATTCCTCTGTCTGTCCCTTAGGAGAAATGTCACGCGTTGTTCCTTTAAGTCCTTGTAGCTTGCTACGACTTGGGTTCATACGTTGATGACTGACATGTTCGTTGTTGGGTCATGTATGCCTATCTCTGTAATTTAGCGCCACTTTTTGTTTATATCTAGTCATGTTGGCCCGGGTTCTCTGTCATATGGATGCTAGCGACACTATCATATATGTGTGCCAAAATACGCAAACGGTCCCGGGCCAGGTAAGGTGGCACCCGTGGGGATACCGTGCGTGAGGCCGCAAAGTGATGATGTGTTACATGCTAGATCGGTGTGACTTAGGATCGGGGTCCTGACAATTACTCCCAAGATAAGAACCAGAAGACACGTCGATCGCGAGGCTCCTTGCCGAGGATGCCCACGAGGCCCCGACAAGGCTCCTTGCCAAAGACATCCCAGAGCCCCGGCAAGCCTCTTGCCGAGGGGCACTCACAGAGGCCCCGGCAAGACCCTTTCTAGGAACAGACGCAAGACTGCGGCAAGCCCTTGCCGCCCTATCATCGCCCCAGCTCGATGGCCGACCCACTAGCCCAGGAAGGCACCGACGTGGCGATACGTGGTTCCTGGTCCAGCTAATCAGGCACCTGCGTGGTGGCATGCAGATCTTCGTGAAGACCCTACCACCATGCCACCTCAGTTGCCTGCCCCGCTGGCCTGGACGCACGTCGCGACCAGACGGAGCGGCCATGGACGGGACGGGCTTCTTTTCCATCCCCGATAAAGCAAATAGACACCTAAGCAGCATTTAATGCGTATTGTCCCGTAATGGCATAGGATAATCCTATGCACTGTACACCTTTCCACCTCCTGTGTGCCACTGTGGCAGCCCCTTTGGACTATAAAAGGAGGCGAGCGGCATACTGGAGAAGGATTCGGACGCTAGAAAGCTAGACAGGAACCGCAGCTAGCTCAAGAACTCAAGAACACTCGAATATACACCAAAGCAGGACTAGGGTATTACGCATCCTCGCTGCTCGAACCTGGGCAAACGATCGCTGTGCTGACTCTTATACCCGCTCTTTGCACAGCCTCGCGCCCGCCAACCGTAGAAGGGATTCCAGTGATCCTATAGGTGTCATTTCATACCGACATCTTTGGCGCGCCAGGTAGGGGGCGCACTTGTGAAAATCCGGTCTAGCAGTTAGTGTAGCGGTTCTTCATCGCCATGGCTCATAAGAAGAAGACGATCGCGGCAGTTGGTTCATTTGGAGCTGAACGGCCCGTACCAGCACGGACTGGCGACGGGGTGCTCGCGGATGGAAGCCAATGCACGACCCGCGAACACCCGCGTTGCTCCAGCAGCCGAAGCTTGGCAAGCGACGTCGTTCGTGCGCGAGCCGATGAGCCGCAAGCCACCAAGTCCGAGAGCGGCATCGTACCATGCACGGGCGATGCGGCGACTTCCAAGACGCCCACGGCGCGCTCCTCCCAGGTCGTGTGCGATGAGCAGCGTCGCCACGCGGAGGACCCCGGGCTCCGCCGCGGAAAGAGCCCTACGCATCAGTCGCGGGATGTAGAGGATTAGCTTGCTCGCCAAGGCACTGATGAGAATGGCGTGCAGCTGCAGGACCGTGATAGAGCTCCTTCTAACATGGTTAGAAGTCGCAGCGCGTCACGGTCCACGCAGCTCTCACCACCACCCATGCTGGCGGAGGCCTTAGCACGTGTGCAGTTGCTCCTCGACATCCCTCCTGCCGCGTAGAAGCTCGACGAGTGGAGAGCTACCGTTCGTAGCCTCATTGCCATCGCCAACAAAGACGAACCTCGACCGGTGGGGCCCTCAGGCCGACGCTCTGTCGAGCCGCCGTATGCCAGCGGCGGAAGGACCGGACGCGCCGCAGCCACGGTGCATTCTCCTCCTCCTCGCCAGCTACCACAAGTACCGGTCCGTCGGGACGACGCTTGTAATAACATATCCATAGCGTCATCCGACCTATAGACCCACCATGATCAACGCAAAGTTCTTCGAGAGCGTGCCCACGAGGATGCTCGAACAACCATTGAGTGCCGGCGCGAGGCGCGCCACCAGTCGGACAGGCGGGCAGGGCCCACTACGGACCACCCAACACCGGGAGGCTCTGGAGGCTTACCTTACGAGGTAGGTTGTCCAGCCTTTACCCACAAATTGTGGCATTTCTAGTGGCCCACCCACTGCACCTTCAAGCCCGACGTCGGTGAAATGTACAATGGCAAGACTCACCCGTTAGAGTTCCTCAGCATCTACACCATCGCGATGAAGGCTACCGGGGCGCGCGACGACAAGGTGCTTGCCAATTATTTCCCGTTGGCACTTAAACCCAACGTCATGTCATGGTTGATGCACTTGCCAATGGATTCCATTTCTTCCTGGTCGGATTTGTGCCATGAGTTTGTTGGCGCCTTTACGGGAGGCCACCAGGCTCATGGCCAAGCAAGCGATTTGCATGTCATCCCCCAGAAGGAAGGTGAAAGCTTGCGCAAGTACATACAGAGGTTCAGCCGAGTGCAGTACAACATCCCAAACGTTCATCCCGCCGCCATCATTAGCGCGTTCCGCCAGAATGTACGCAACCGCAAGATGCGTGAGGAGCTAGCGATGAATAAAGTCAAGGATGTGGCCGAACTCTACGTTCTAGACGACAGATGCGCTCGGGCTGAAGAGGGAAGGAAGTACTGATACGTCTCCAACGTATCTATAATTTTTGATTGTTCCATGCTATTATATATTCTGTTTCGGATGTTTAATGGGCTTTATTATACACTTTTATATTAATTTTGGGACTAACCTACTAACCCAAGGCACAATGCAAATTGCTGTTTTTAGCCTATTTCAGTGTTTCGCGGAAAAGGAATATCAAACGGAGTCCAAACGGAATGAAACCTTCGGGAGAGTTATTTTTGGAACTATATCTACCGGAAGATTTGGAGTACACGCGAGGGAACGAGAGAGGCGGCCACGAGGGTCCAGGGCGTGCCCAGGGGGGGCAGGCGCCCCCCACCCTTGTGGGCCCCCTCTGGCTCCCCCAATGCCTCCTTCCTCCTATATATATATCCACGTACCCTGAAAACATCGAGGCAACAGAGAAAACCCTAATTCCACCGCCGCAACCTTATGTTCCCGTGAGATCCCATCTTGGGGCCTGTTCCGGAGCTCCGCCGGAGGGGGGATCCATCATGGAGTGCTTCTACATCAACACCATGGCCTCGCCAATGAGTTGTGAGTAGTTTACCATAGACCTTCGGATCCATATTTATTAGCTAGATGGATTCTTCTCTCTTTTTGGATATCAATACAATGATCACCTCGATCTTCGAGGAGATCTATTCGATGTAATCTTTTTGCGGTGTGTTTGTCGAGATCCGATGAATTGTGGGTTTACGATCAAGATTATCTATGAACAATATTTGATTTTTTTCTGAAATCTTTTATGTATGATTATAATATCCTTGCAAGTCTCCTCGAATTATTGGTTTGGTCTGGCCTACTAGATCTATAATTCTTGCAATGGGAGAAGTGCTTGGCTTTGGGTTCAATCTTGCGGTGTCCTTTCCCAGTGACAGCAGGGGCAGCAAGGCACGTATTGTATTGTTGCCATCGAGGATAAAAATATGGGGTTTATATCATATTGCTTGAGTTTATCCCTCTACATCATGTCATCTTGCTTAAAGCATTACTCTGTTCTTGTGAACTTAATACTCTAGATGCATGCTGGATAGCGGTCGATGTGTGGAGTAATAGTAGTAGATGCAGAATCGTTTCGGTTTACTTGTCACTGACGTGATGCCTATATATAATGATCATGCCTAGATATTCTCATTACTATGAACTTTTCTATTAATTGCTCGACAATAATTTGTTCACCCACTGTAGAATTCTGCTATCATGAGAGAAGCCACTAGTGAAACCTATGCCCCCCGGGTCTATCTTTATCATATTACTTTACCTTCAATTTTTGTCGCCGTTGCTTATTTTCTTTATTTACTTTCTATTCTTATACCAAAAATATTATGCTATCCTATCTATCAGATCACTTTCGTAAGTTACCGTGAAGGGATTGACAACCCCTTATCGTGTTGGCTGTGAAGTTCTTATTTGTTTGTGCAGGAGCGAGGGACTCGCGCGTGGTCTCCTACTGGATTGATACCTTGGTTCTCAAAAACTGAGGTAAATACATACGCTACTGTGCTGCATCACCCTTTCCTCTTCGAGGGAATACAATGCAAGCTCGAGAAGTAGCAAATACCCCGGCGAAGACGTCGGTGTGGAAACCGGTCCCTCGGACGAAGACGTCGTCGCCCCGACGAAAAAGGGTCGACGCCGCAACAAGAAACGCAAGGACAAAGCTGTGCTTGCTGCCGAGGAATCCGACGATGCGGGCGCCACCAAGAAAACCAAGGTAGACGACCCTGGCAAAGAAATCGCCGGTTGTGTCGCCTGGCGGGCCTTGGCGGCCGCCGACAAGCCTGGAAGCTCCGACAAGAAGTACTGCAAGATCCACCGCACCAAAGGCCATGACCTCCAGAACTGCCGACAAGTCGAGCAGCTCATAGAGAAGCAAAAGGCCAAATATGAAAGGCAAGACAAGGAGAAAGGCCAAGATGGTGCTGAGGGATCCGGCAAGAAACGTGGCGGCCAGCCTGGCCATGGCGGCAAAGATAACCAACAAGAACGGCCCGGCCGTGGCCGTGACAAGAAGCGAGAAGATGATGATCGTGATGAGGACGACGAGCCGGCGAGCAAGAGTTCTAGAAAGCCACGGAGGCCATGTGCGTCAATGGCGGTGCTTCCCTGCACACCTCTCACCGCCAAATCAAATAGTGGGCGTGTGAGATCACAGCAGCGGAGCCATCTTTTGATGCCCAGAAGCCACTGAGGTGGTCCAGCACTCCTATCATCTTTGATGCCGAGGACCACCCTGATCGCACAACTGCGGTCGCGTGTTTTCCGTTGTTGGTCTCACGAACAATACGCAACCTCAAGGTTACGAAGATGCTGGTTGATGGCGAGGCAGGCCTAAACTTGATCTCGCCCGTCGCAATCAAAAGGCTGCAAATCCCTGTTGGAGACCTCGAGGAGACGGACACGTTTCAACCCAGGAAGGAGTCAACCCAAGGGTAAAGTCACGCTTCCCGTGACATTCGGGGGCGAGCTAAACTACAGGATAGAGAGGATTGTTTTTTATGTTGCCGAGATCCCCTTGCCTTACAATGGGATCCTCGGCCACCCAGCGTGGGCCAAATTCATGGCGGCGTCACATTACGCCTACAACACGCTACAGACGCCTGGGCCGATATCCATCATCACCGTCCCCTCCGACAAGAAGGATGCACTGATTTGTGATGATCAGCTTTACCGGGAGGCAGTTGCAGCAACTGCCGCCAATGCACTTGCTCCTACCACTGAAGCCCCCGGGGGAAAGAAGACCGGTAAGACCTCTCGCGCCTACTCCGGCAAGAGCTCCTCTTCGGAGTGCAGTGCTCCCGCCGTCGAGAACACGCGAGAGAGCTCCACTGGCAAGAGCAAGAAATCTAGAGCTGCTCCACTAGAAACCAAGCAGGTGTCCGTCAAAGAGGATGGCACGGGGGGGGGGGGGGGTTCACCATAGGCCCCGCCCTCGACAGCAAATAGGAAGACGCGCTTGTCACCTTCCTGCGGGCAAATGTCGACGTGTTTGCATGGAAAGCGTCTGACATCCCCGGCGTTCCCAGGGAGGTGATTGAGCACCATCTTGCTGTGTGCCCTCATGCATGACCCGTCAAGCAGAAGGTCAGGAAGCAAGCTCTAGAGCAGAAAGAGTTTATCAGAGAGGAAACCAGGAAGTTAGAGGCAGCAGGCTCAGTGAGAGGAGTGCTCCATCCAATGTGGCTGGCCAATCCGGTGGTGGTGCGCAAGGCAAATGGGAAGTGGAGGATGTGTATTGATTACACAGACATCAATAAGGCTTGTCCAAAAGACCCTTTCCCATTGCCGCGCATCGACCAGATTGTGGACTCCACGGCCGGATGTGACTTGTTATCATTCCTCGACGCTTACTCAGGCTACCACCAGATCTTCATGACGAGAGAAGATGAAGAGAAGACATCATTCATCACCGCATGTGGTACGTATTGTTTCATACGGATGCCTTTTGGGTTGAAGAGTGCTGGCTCAACATTTACAAGAGCAGTCCAGATTGGTTTTGAGCCTCAGCTACATAGAAATATGGAAGCTTATATGGATGATATAGTGGTCAAAACCAAGACAAAGCTACACTCGTACAATATTTAGAAGAGACGTTCGTGAATCTATGCAAGATCAAACTTAAGCTGAACCCTAAGAAGTGTGTCTTCGGCGTCCCGTCTGGCAAGCTTCTCGGTTTCTTCGTGTCACAGCATGGAATTGAGGCAAATCCAGACAAGATCAAGGCCATCGAACAGATTGAAGCACCTAGGCGGATCAAGGATGTGCGTCGGCTTGCTGGCTGCGTTGCCGCCATGGGAAGATTCATCTCCAAATCCGCCGAGCGCGCCCTTCCCATTTTCAAGATTTTGAAGAAGGCGGGCCTGATGGAGTGGACCCCAAAAGCCGAAGCGGCACTGCAAGATTTGAAGAAATACCTCTCCTCTACGCCGATATTAGACGCGCCTAAACCACAAGAGTCGTTGCTACTGTATCTAGCGGCAACCAATCAAGTGGTCAGTGCTGCATTAGTGGCCCAGAGGGAGGTCAATGGAAGCGATAGCAACGACAGAACCTGATGTTGCTGGGGCCGAAGCGACTCAACCACATGGAGTATTGCAGAATAAGAAGATGATGCAGCACCCGGTTTACTTTGTCAGCTCCCTATTACAGGGGCCTAGGTCAAGGTACTCTGGCATGCAGAAATTACTCTTCGGCCTCCTTATGGCCTCGAGGAAGCTGCGTCATTACTTCCAAGCACATGAAATTACCGTCGTCACCCGCCTCCGTTGCAGCGGATATTGCACAACCCAGACACGACTGGGAGGATTGTGGAGTGGGCCCTGGAGCTGTCAAGCTTCGGTTTGAAATTTGAAAGCACTTCGACGATTCAGAGTAGAGTCTTGGTGGAGTTTGTTGCAGAATGGACCTCAATGCCCGACGAAGAGATCCAGGAGACTACTCTCCCTGGCAAGGATACGAGTCATGACTCAATTATGTACTTTGACGGGGCTTTCTCGCCGCAAGGCGCCGATGCTCGTGTGCTGCTCATTGCACCCACCGGAGAGCACCTCAAGTATGTGATCCAGATGCACTTACCCAGGGAGGTATCAACAAACAACACTACCGAGTACGAGGGACTGCTTGCTGGTCTCAGGATCACGACAGACCTCGAAATCAAGAAGCTCATTGTTAGAGGTAATTCGCAGCTTGTCGTCAGGCAAGTGAACAAAGATTAAAAGAGCCCATTGATGGAAGCCTACGTGGATGAAGCAAGGAAGCTGGAGGAGCGTTTCGACGGTATACAAGCAGAGCATGTCCCCGAGCGGAGAACGACATTGCCGACTACTTGTCAAAATGCGCCGCCCTCAAACTACCCGTGGAACCATGTACCTTTGTGCTTCAATTAATTCGGCCATCTATAGAACCATCAACCGAGCAGAACAAGCGAGGGAAATCAGGCCCCGACAAGTAATTTCCTACTGAACCCGCAGGGGTGGCCGGCAAAGGTGTTGCCGGGGACGCTGAGCCTGTCGCGGGGCGATAGGCTCCAGGAGGGCATCAAGCCCTGGCCGTAGAGGCAATCACTCCCGTGGCAGAGGAAATGCCTTTGGTCCTTGCCGTCGAGCCCTAGGGTCCGGCATGGGCACAACATACCATCCAATTCCTCCAGACCGGGGAACTTCCTGAGGAGCAGGAAGAAGCGGAGAAAGTAGCCCGTCGGTCTGCCATGTACCAGTTCATCGACGACGCCTTGTACAGAAAAAGGCCGAACGGTGTGAAATTGAAGTGCATTCCCCTGGAGGAAGGGCAGGGGATGTTGGCAGAGATACACGAAGGCATATGTGGCTCCCACATAGGGTCAAGAGCCCTTGCCGGCAAGGCATTCCGGCAAGGTTTCTTTTGGCCCACTGCCCTCCAGGATGCGACAACACTAGTAACCAAGTGTGAAGCGTGCAAGTTCCATTCAAAGAAGCTTCATCAACTAGCTCAAGCTCTCCAAACAATCCCTCTTTCCTGCCATTCTCGGTCCGGGGGCTCGACATACTGGGCCCTTTCCCCCGTGCTATCGGGGGCTTTGAGCACTTGTACGTTGCAATTGACAAGTTCACAAAGTGGCCAGAGGTCGAAGAAGTGAGAAAGCTGACGGCGTAATCAGCCATCAAGTTCTTCAAAGGCCTGGTCTACCGGTTGGGGATACCAAACAGAGTCATCACCGACAACGGCACACAGTTCACAAGCCACTCCTTCATGCAGTATATTCAAGAACTCGGCAGCAAGGTCTGTTTTGCTTCCGTTGCGCATCCTCAAAGAAACGGCTAGGCAGAGAGGGCAAATGCCGAAGTACTATGAGGCCTCCGGACAAGAACTTTCGACAGACTGCACAAGTGCAGAAGATGCTGGATCGATGAACTGCCGGTGGTTCTTTGGTCAATTAGAAGGACATCAAATCGATCCACCGGCCAGACACCTTTCTCCCTCGTTTACGGGGCGGAAGCAGTTCTCCCCATGGAACTCACATACGGGTCACCCCGAGTGCTCGCTTATGATGAGCTTGAGGAAGAGCAGCTGGGCCAAGATGACGCCATGCTCCTCGAGGAAGATCGTCTTCGGGCGGCTGTGCAAGCAGCGCGCTACCAGTAGGCCTTGCGCCGCTATCATAGCCGCAAGGTTCATGCCCGAAGCTTCGAGGAAGGCAACCTTGTTCTTCGGCACGTTCAGTCGGCCAAGATTCCAACAAGTTGACGCCAAAGTGGGAAGGCCCTTATCGAGTAATACGAGTCACCAGGTCTGGCGCAGTCCGCCTGGAGACCAAAGATGGTATTCCAGTAAGTAACTCCTGGAACATCGAACATCTCCGTAAGTTTTATCCCTAATGTGCAGTTGCCGGGCTTCCCGGCAAGCCACCCTTTTGTACATGCCTTGCCGGCAAGGCATGTAACCCTTCGTACAAAGCCAGGCACAGACACTGAGCATAAATAAATGAAGTGCTGGCGCCCTATGTTTAGCATGCATGCTAAGTTGAGTCTCTTTCTCTGTTGGGGTTGATAGTGCTTAACGGCGGCTAACCCCTAGCATAGAAGTCGAGTTTGCGTCTCTTCCGTTTCCTTTCCATCCCCTTGTTCACAGGATGCATGGACATTTCTGCTGAGCTATTTGGAAGAAAGAGAACGAGCCAACACTCGGACCCGGAAAACCTGAGGTTGCCGAGGGCTGCACGACCAAGGGTCAAACCACGGCAAGACAAGGTTGCCGGGAGCTATAGAACTAGATAAGTCTTTCATCCCCCGCTCCTTCCTTCCGTATGGAACTTGGGCGTACGAGGCTTCATTCGTTCTTATGCCATTGTGCTTCCTTTTCCCCTGTGTCCAACAAGCTTTGTCTTGGACCGGGGCTTGGTAGTGGTGCGATGGGAAGGGAGCGGACGAAGGGGCTAACCCTACCCTGCTCCTACATCTGCCAAGGGAGCGAATACAGTTGTGGAGCGGGGGGGGGGGGAGG
>LR738714.1:381507604-381519504 GCA_902687465.1 Secale cereale | reverse complement strand
GGGAGGGGAACAGCATGGCTTGTTGCTCGGACACATTGTTTATCTTAAGATAACAAGGGTATGTTCCTTGATGTGGCTCCTGCCCGCGCACGAAGAAACCCGGCAAACACCCTTCTCTTCATTAATACATCGAAAACAAGTACAATTCGTACGGAATGCATACATAAGCAAGGTGGGTTACGAGATTTTAAATCTTACAAAGGCCCTTAGGCTTAAAAACTAAAAAGAGATAAGATGCCCGTAATCCCTTTATTGTCCCTTACCTCAGGAAATGGAACAAGATGGTGAAGGGCAAAAGGAGCTCCTAGGCGAAGCGCGAGCAGCAGAAAGCACCAGGAGAACATCCCGGTGGCCGTCCCGAAGGAGGCTGATGATGATGGCGCCGGGAGAAGAGCCGAAAGATGGGGCAGCGGGCCGGCAATGAGCGAGTTGATACCCGCATACTCCGACATGATGACCGCCGCCCACCTTCTTCGCCTTCTCCGGCCTCCAAATGCCAGCCGCCCAAGGAGGCGACCCCAAGAAGTTCGAGGGGCAGGCGGTGCAGATGATGGTGCTGCCTGCATCGCCCGGGGACAGCGTATCCGCTGCCTAGTCGGACCCGTCATCCTCCCGCCCACTGCCCTCGTCGGCGCTGTCACTGTCCTCCCCATCGGTCTCGCTCGGGGTGGAGTCTTAATCGTCAGTCGAGCTCTCCGCATAGCACCCTAGTCAGTGTCCCGAGCGCCCGAAGACCTTGACGGAGAGCAGATCGCTCTCAGCCAACCTGAAGCAGAGGACGTGCCCCTTCGTCAAGAAGTGGGCGCGCGCGAAGGTCTTCGACCCCCGGCGGAGGAGCATTACGTAAAGAGCAGGGAACTTGGTGTCCACCCACATGGCTCCATGGCAACACCACTCCATGTGGAGCCTCAACCTCGGTGGCTGATCGACCTCCAACACCTTCACGAACGCTTCGGGAAGACGGAGGCGACTGCGCGGCGGCTCGCGCAGTTGCAAGATGAACTCCAGCGCCGTGTCCCTTACATGTCCGCGTTGGGAGGCAGGAGGAGACGACGGAGGAGATGGAGACAGAGATGATGACGGCGCGGGCGCTCCCCGACCTCGTCCACCCCTGCCTCTACCGTCTCGCCGACCGTGACCCCGGCCGGCGCCTCTGCCTCCCGCGTGGTCCTCATCCTGGGCATCCGGCTCTTCTTTGACCGCCGCCGCCCTCTGACGGGAGGACGACCTGGTTGCCTCCACGGAGGCATGGCCACGGCCACGCCCTCTCGGCATATCTTGAGGAGAAAAGGGATCGAATTGGAAGTGGATGAGTGGGGGGCGAGAAGCACCGTCCCTCTCCTCCCCCACTCTTAATAGAAGGGCAACCACCTGAATCAACCTGTCCAAACGCCGGAGCCACAAGAGAACAGGACCGACCCACTGCTCCAATCAGTGGCGCCCCCCCCGCTCTAGTGTTAAAACCTGCACCCTCTGCATCCGCCGCTTGCCCTCCCCGATGCATGAGGGGCACGTGGCGAACAGATTAGGGTTTCATGTGGCACATGGCAGGACCATTTTTTCACACCCTGTGATCGTGGGGCGACTCAGGTCCGCCTAGTAAATGAGCCGCGCCCCCCGCGACTTCCTCTATTTTTTATGAGGAGGACGCGAACCGTCTCTTTACAATTGGAACCGCAAGGTGACGCAAGCATGCTGCGGTCATCCCACTCACGACCCCCACGCCAGCACAGATCGTGGGGAAGCGCAACCACCGAAGGAGTTACTGTGGTAAAAAGAATCCAACCCTACTGCTCGCGCACCGTTCTGGGCCTAGCCCAACAACGCGTTGAGCTTATGAATGGCCCGGGCCCGGGTGCTCCTGTCGGTGTACAAAAATAGGGGCGCCCTTTTTTTACCCCTTACTTGTGCACGGGCAGTCACAGCCACGCCTTTGACCAAACATAACAGAGCAGAGGAGAGAAGCCAGAGGTGCAAAGTTACCAGAACAACGCCAAGACGGTAGCACGAGAAGACCAAGCAAGGAGACAGGCTCTCCCCCGACAAGGTCTCTTGCCGAGGCGGCCTGCGAGCCCCTGTCAAGAACTCTTGCCGGGGCGATTCACCCAAACGCCTCCGTTGCAGCCGCCCTTGAGCCTAGGAACTCCAACGTCATCAACATCATTGGAACCAAGGCTCGAGAAGTGCCCACGTGATGGCATGCAGATCTTTGTGAAGACAAAGGTCTATGACTCCCAAGATAAGAACCAGAAGACACGGAGATCGCGAGGCTCCTTACCGAGGATGCCCACGAGGCCCCGGCAAGGCTCCTTGCCGAAGACACCCCGGAGCCCCAGCAAGCCTCTTGCCGAGGAACACTCACAGAGGCCCCGACAAGACCCTTGCCCGGAACAGACGCAAGACTGTGGCAAGCCCATGCCGCCCCGTCATCGCCCCAGCTCGACGGCCGACCCGCTAGCCCAGGCAGGCATCCACGTGGCGATACGTGGTTCCTGGTCCAGGTAATTAGGCACCTGCGTGGTGGCATGCAGATCTTTGTGAAGACCCTACCATCGCGCCACCTCAACTGCTTGCCACGCTAGCCTGGACGCGTGTCGCGACCAGACGGAGCGGCCATGGACGGGACGGGCTTCTTTTCCATCCCCGATAAAGCAAATAGACACCTAAGCAGCGCATTTAATGCGTCTTGTCCCGTAATGGCGTAGGATAAGCCTATGCATTGTACACCTTTCAACCTCATGTGTGCCACTATGGCAGCCCCTTTGGACTATAAAAGGAGGCCCGCGGCATACTAGAGAAGGATTCGGACCCTGGAAAGCTAGACATGCACCATAGCTAGCTCAAGAACTCAAAAACACTCGAATATACACCAAAGGAGGACTAGTGCATTACGCATAATTGCTGCCCGAACCTGGGTAAACGATCATTGTGCTGACTCTTAGACCCGCTCTTTGCACAACCTCGTGCCCGCCAACCGTAGAAGGGATTCCAGTGATCCCATAGGTGTCGTTTCGTACCGACAAGTTGTGAGTGGGAAGGCCACAAGGGGCATACCCACTCTCAACAAGCCGAAATAGTTCATGCCTCCATCCTATGTACTTCGTAAAGCTAAGGATGGATAAGTTTATGCAAAATTTGTTGGTCCTCGAAATGCATTCTGTTTTTATGCTATTTGGGTCCCTGCTAAGACCCTTGTTACTAACTTGAAAAGCCCCATTGCAAAATGGGTGCCTCTAACCAAGTGATAATTGTGTGTAGGTTTCTTTCTCTGGTCGAGTCAAATGGGTGATCGATAGTGGATGTACCAATCATATGACCGGAGATAGCAAATTGGTCTACCATTTCATGAAAGCTATTCAAACATTTATGAGCATTATGTTTGGTGGAGGATCAAAAGGACTTGTACTTGGTTTGGGCAAGGTGGCTATCACAAATGACATGTCTCTTGCAAATGTCATGCTTGTCCAATCCCTTAAATACCATTTGCTTTCTGTTCGTCAATTGGCCTCTGTTGGCTATGATACACTATTTGGACTAACCAATGTGAAAGTCTTTAAGAGAGATACTCTTGAAGTGGCCTTTGTTGGAGAGTTCAATGGCAACCTTTACATGGTTGATAGATAGGATAGATATTAAAATCCACAAACATGAATCAGAGTTTCAACCGGGTTCTCCAGATTTAACCAAAAGAAGACTTTTCTACAAATAAGAGAATTTCTCATTTTTTGCGGAACTAGAATATGTGCCCGACTTACCTATTTCCAAGACAGGTACTCAACTTCCATCGCTGCTTGACACTCTCGTAGTTGATCATAAGAGAAGTATTCTTTAAAGAAATTTCTTGAAAGAGAGCACATTCCATGCAACTTGTATAATGGCCAAGGACGACAAGGGGTGGCTATGGCATCGCCGGCTAGCCCATGTCGGCATGAGAAATCTTCAAGATCTCTGAAAGGGTAATCACATCCTTGGACTAACCAATGTATCTTTTGAGAAAGATTGTGTGTGTAGTGCATGCATAGCCGGGAAGCAACATCAATCAAAGCACCCACCCAAGAATGTTGTATCTACTTCAAGGGCTTTGAAGCTCCTTCATGTGGATCTCTTCGGGCCTCCTTCATGGTACAATCTTGGTGGGAAAAATATGGATTTATCATTGTTGATGATTACTCAAGATATACATGGGTGTTTTCCTCAAGTACAAGGACGAGACGAAGATCACTTTCATTGATTTTGCCAAGCAAGCACAATGCACGTTTGGCAAGGAAATCTTGGCAATAAGAAGTGATAATGGCTCCGAGTTCAAGAACTACACCTTGGAAGAATTTCTTAGTGATGAAGGGATTGGGCATCAATATTCTGCACCATACACTCCTCAACAAAATGGTGTAGCTGAAAGGAAGAACCACACACTTGTGCAGATGACAAGGTCCATGTTGGATGAGTACAAGTCGCCACATAGTTTTTGGGACGAGGCTGTCAACACCGCATGCCATGCATCAAACGGGCTCTTCCTCCGCACGATATTGGAGAAGACTCCATATGATATTCTAACCGGGAACAAGCCAAATTTCAAGTACTTTCGTGTATTCGGGTGCAAATGTGTCATCCTCAACAAAAGAGAACGGTTAGGAAAATTTCAATCCAAAACAATTGAGGGCATATTTGTTGGTCATGGATCAAACTCTCATGCCTATAGAGTCTACAACAAATCCAATGGATGTGTTGTAGAAACTTGTGACATGGTGTTTGATGAATTTAATGGCTCCCATGAGGAGCAAGTTAATCTAAGTGATGTAGGTGAAGAAGACCCTTCTCAAGCTATTTTGACCATGGGTGTTGGTGCTCTTCTTCCAATGGAACAAGAACCTCATGATGATGATGAAGAAGATGGAAGTTTCACACATCATCAAACCATTTCAACACCCATACCACCGCAAGCTGCTACTGATCAACCGATGCCTATGGTTCAAGTACAAGAAGAAGAACAGGTCCCTCACCATGATCATCTTAAAGACAAAGATCATCACCAAGAGCAAGAACAAGAAAGTGCAATCATTGATGATGAACCTCAACAAATGCAATATGAAAAAGAAGATCTTCCACCACACATTATGATCCCTATGTTGAAGGTGTGGATTATGGACTTGAAGTTGAACCTTGTGAAACGCTAACCTCCATCATGCCTCGAGTGACCGGTCGTGTTGATGTGGATCACATTCTTACCGGCATATCGGAAGGTAAGGTCACTGATAGACAATTGACAAACTTTTGTGATCACTTCTCATTTGTCTCTAGTGTTGAGCCACTCAAGGTACAAGATGCATTGGTGGACAATGATTGGCTCGTTGCTATGCAAGAAGAGTTGAACAATTTTGAACGCAACCAAGTGTGGTCATTGTTGGAGAGACTAACCAAGGAACACAATGTCATTGTAACAAGCTAGATGAGAATGGCATAATCCTCCGCAACAAGGAAGGTTAGTGGCACAAGGTACTCACAAGTTGAAGGTTTGTACTTTGGTGAAACCTTTGCTCCCGTTGCCCGTCTTGAATCCATTCGCATCTTACTTGCTTATGCTGCTTTCAATGGTTTTACATTACATCAAATGGATGTGAAGAGTGCTTTCCTTAACGGTCCTCTACAAGAAGAAGTATATGTATCACAAACACCCGGGTTCATTGATCCTGATCACAAAGACTATGTGTATAAACTTCACAAGGCTTTGTATGGCCTCAAACAATCACCTCGTGCTTGGTATGATCATCTTAAGAAGTTTCTACTCGATGATGGTTTTGTGAGAGGGGCGATCAATCACACTCCTTTTACTAAGAGAGAAAAGAGTGATTTGATCTTTTGCCAAATCTATGTAGACAACATTATTTTTGGTTCTCCTAACATACATTTGTGCAAGAAGTTTGGGGCATCCATGACCAAGACCTTTGAAATGTCACTCAATGCGGACTTGAAGTTGTTCCTCAGATTTCAAATTCAACAATTTCAAGAAGGAATTTTCTTATCTCAAACACAATACCTGAAGGATATTTTAGCAAAGTTTGATAGGACAAATGCTAGCCCATGTAAGACACCCATGCCAAAAAAATTGTGCTTACTAAAGACACAAATGATATTCCCTTTGACCCTTCTATTTACCGCTCTATGATTGGCTCATTGCTTTATCTTTGTGCATCTAGACCAGACGTCATGTTCAATTTATGCATGAGTGCTAGATTTCAACTTTCTCCTAGGGAAAGTCATCATAAATCGATGTGTGGAGTAATAGTAGTAGATGCAGAATCGTTTCAGTTTACTTGTCACTGACGTGATGCCTATATATAATGATCATGCCTAGATATTCTCATTACTATGAACTTTTCTATCAATTGCTCGACAATAATTTGTTCACCCACTGTAGAATTCTGCTATCATGAGAGAAGCCACTAGTGAAACCTATGCCCCCCGGGTCTATCTTTATCATATTACTTTACCTTCAATTTTTGTCGCCGTTGCTTATTTTCTTTATTTACTTTCTATTCTTATACCAAAAATATTATGCTATCCTATCTATCAGATCACTTTCGTAAGTTACCGTGAAGGGATTGACAACCCCTTATCGTGTTGGCTGCGAAGTTCTTATTTGTTTGTGCAGGAGCGAGGGACTCGCGTGTGGTCTCCTACTGGATTGATACCTTGGTTCTCAAAAACTGAGGTAAATACATACGCTACTGTGCTGCATCACCCTTTCCTCTTCGAGGGAATACAACGCAAGCTCGAGAAGTAGCGAATACCCCGGCGAAGACGTCGGTGTGGAAACCGGTTCCTCGGACGAAGACGTCGTCGCCCCGACGAAAAAGGGTCGACGCCGCAACAAGAAACGCAAGGACAAAGCTGTGCTTGCTGCCGAGGAATCCGACGATGCCGGCGCCACCAAGAAAACCAAGGTAGACGACCCTGGCAAAGAAATCGCCGGTTGTGTCGCCTGGCGGGCCTTGGCGGCCGCCGACAAGCCTGGAAGCTCCGACAAGAAGTACTGCAAGATCCACCGCACCAAAGGCCATGACCTCCAGAACTGCCGACAAGTCGAGCAGCTCATAGAGAAGCAAAAGGCCAAATATGAAAGGCAAGACAAGGAGAAAGGCCAAGATGGTGCTGAGGGATCCGGCAAGAAACGTGGCGGCCAGCCTGGCCACGGCGGCAAAGATAACCAACAAGAACGGCCCGGTCGTGGCCGTGACAAGAAGCGAGAAGATGATGATCGTGATGAGGACGACGAGCCGGCGAGCAAGAGTTCTAGAAAGCCACGGAGGCCATGTGCGTCAATGGCGGTGCTTCCCTGCACACCTCTCACCGCCAAATCAAATAGTGGGCGTGTGAGATCACAGCAGCGGAGCCATCTTTTGATGCCCAGAAGCCACTGAGGTGGTCCAGCACTCCTATCATCTTTGATGCCGAGGACCACCCTGATCGCACAACTGCGGTCGCGTGTTTTCCGTTGTTGGTCTCACGAACAATACGCAACCTCAAGGTGACGAAGATGCTGGTTGATGGCGAGGCAGGCCTAAACTTGATCTCGCCCGTCACAATCAAAAGGCTGCAAATCCCTGTTGGAGACCTCGAGGAGACGGACACGTTTCAACCCAGGAAGGAGTCAACCCAAGGGTAAAGTCACGCTTCCCGTGACATTCGGGGGCGAGCTAAACTACAGGATAGAGAGGATTGTTTTTTATGTTGCCGAGATCCCCTTGCCTTACAATGGGATCCTCGGCCACCCAGCGTGGGCCAAATTCATGGCGGCGTCACATTACGCCTACAACACGCTACAGACGCCTGGGCCGATATCCATCATCACCGTCCCCTCCGACAAGAAGGATGCACTGATTTGTGATGATCAGCTTTACCGGGAGGCAGTTGCAGCAACTGCCGCCAATGCACTTGCTCCTACCACTGAAGCCCCCGGGGGAAAGAAGACCGGTAAGACCTCTCGCGCCTACTCCGGCAAGAGCTCCTCTTCGGAGTGCAGTGCTCCCGCCGTCGAGAACACGCGAGAGAGCTCCACTGGCAAGAGCAAGAAATCTAGAGCTGCTCCACTAGAAACCAAGCAGGTGTCCGTCAAAGAGGATGGCACGGGGGGGGGGGGGGGTTCACCATAGGCCCCGCCCTCGACAGCAAATAGGAAGACGCGCTTGTCACCTTCCTGCGGGCAAATGTCGACGTGTTTGCATGGAAAGCGTCTGACATCCCCGGCGTTCCCAGGGAGGTGATTGAGCACCATCTTGCTGTGTGCCCTCATGCATGACCCGTCAAGCAGAAGGTCAGGAAGCAAGCTCTAGAGCAGAAAGAGTTTATCAGAGAGGAAACCAGGAAGTTAGAGGTAGCAGGCTCAGTGAGAGGAGTGCTCCATCCAATGTGGCTGGCCAATCCGGTGGTGGTGCGCAAGGCAAATGGGAATTGGAGGATGTGTATTGATTACACAGACATCAATAAGGCTTGTCCAAAAGACCCTTTCCCATTGCCGCGCATCGACCAGATTGTGGACTCCACGGCCGGATGTGACTTGTTATCATTCCTTGACGCTTACTCAGGCTACCATCAGATCTTCATGACGAGAGAAGATGAAGAGAAGACATCATTCATCACCACATGTGGTACGTATTGTTTCATACGGATGCCTTTTGGGTTGAAGAGTGCTGGCTCAACATTTACAAGAGCAGTCCAGATTGGTTTTGAGCCTCAGCTACATAGAAATATGGAAGCTTATATGGATGATATAGTGGTCAAAACCAAGACAAAGCTACACTCGTACAATATTTAGAAGAGACGTTCGTGAATCTATGCAAGATCAAACTTAAGCTGAACCCTAAGAAGTGTGTCTTCGGCGTCCCGTCTGGCAAGCTTCTCGGTTTCTTCGTGTCACAACATGGAATTGAGGCAAATCCAGACAAGATCAAGGCCATCGAACAGATTGAAGCACCTAGGCGGATCAAGGATGTGCGTCGGCTTGCTGGCTGCGTTGCCGCCATGGGAAGATTCATCTCCAAATCCGCCGAGCGCGCCCTTCCCATTTTCAAGATTTTGAAGAAGGCGGGCCTGATGGAGTGGACCCCAAAAGCCGAAGCGGCACTGCAAGATTTGAAGAAATACCTCTCCTCTACGCCAATATTAGACGCGCCTAAACCACAAGAGTCGTTGCTACTGTATCTAGCGGCAACCAATCAAGTGGTCAGTGCTGCATTAGTGGCCCAGAGGGAGGTCAATGGAAGCGATAGCAACGACAGAACCTGATGTTGCTGGGGCCGAAGCGACTCAACCACATGGAGTATTGTAGAATAAGAAGATGATGCAGCACCCGGTTTACTTTGTCAGCTCCCTATTACAGGGGCCTAGGTCAAGGTACTCTGGCATGCAGAAATTACTCTTCGGCCTCCTTATGGCCTCGAGGAAGCTGCGTCATTACTTCCAAGCACATGAAATTACCGTCGTCACCCGCCTCCGTTGCAGCGGATATTGCACAACCCAGACACGACTGGGAGGATTGTGGAGTGGGCCCTGGAGCTGTCAAGCTTCGGTTTGAAATTTGAAAGCACTTCGACGATTCAGAGTAGAGTCTTGGCGGAGTTTGTTGCAGAATGGACCTCAATGCCCGACGAAGAGATCCAGGAGACTACTCTCCCTGGCAAGGATACGAGTCATGACTCAATTATGTACTTTGACGGGGCTTTCTCGCCGCAAGGCGCCGATGCTCGTGTGCTGCTCATTGCACCCACCGGAGAGCACCTCAAGTATGTGATCCAGATGCACTTACCCAGGGAGGTATCAACAAACAACACTACCGAGTACGAGGGACTGCTCGCTGGTCTCAGGATCACGACAGACCTCGAAATCAAGAAGCTCATTGTTAGAGGTAATTCGCAGCTTGTCGTCAGGCAAGTGAACAAAGATTAAAAGAGCCCATTGATGGAAGCCTACGTGGATGAAGCAAGGAAGCTGGAGGAGCGTTTCGACGGTATACAAGCAGAGCATGTCCCCGAGCGGAGAACGACATTGCCGACTACTTGTCAAAATGCGCCGCCCTCAAACTACCCGTGGAACCATGTACCTTTGTGCTTCAATTAATTCGGCCATCTATAGAACCATCAACCGAGCAGAACAAGCGAGGGAAATCAGGCCCCGACAAGTAATTTCCTACTGAACCCGCAGGGGTGGCCGGCAAAGGTGTTGCCGGGGACGCTGAGCCTGTCGCGGGGCGATAGGCTCCAGGAGGGCATCAAGCCCTGTCCGTAGAGGCAATCACTCCCGTGGCAGAGGAAATGCCTTTGGTCCTTGCCGTCGAGCCCTAGGGTCCGGCATGGGCACAACATACCATCCAATTCCTCCAGACCGGGGAACTTCCTGAGGAGCAGGAAGAAGCGGAGAAAGTAGCCCGTCGGTCTGCCATGTACCAGTTCATCGACGACGCCTTGTACAGAAAAAGGCCGAACGGTGTGAAATTGAAGTGCATTCCCCTGGAGGAAGGGCAGGGGATGTTGGCAGAGATACACGAAGGCATATGTGGCTCCCACATAGGGTCAAGAGCCCTTGCCGGCAAGGCATTCCGGCAAGGTTTCTTCTGGCCCACTGCCCTCCAGGATGCGACAACACTAGTAACCAAGTGTGAAGCGTGCAAGTTCCATTCAAAGAAGCTTCATCAACTAGCTCAAGCTCTCCAAACAATCCCTCTTTCCTGCCATTCTCGGTCCGGGGGCTCGACATACTGGGCCCTTTCCCCCGTGCTATCGGGGGCTTTGAGCACTTGTACGTTGCAATTGACAAGTTCACAAAGTGGCCAGAGGTCGAAGAAGTGAGAAAGCTGACGGCGTAATCAGCCATCAAGTTCTTCAAAGGCCTGGTCTGCCGGTTGGGGATACCAAACAGAGTCATCACCGACAACGGCACACAGTTCACAAGCCACTCCTTCATGCAGTATATTCAAGAACTCGGCAGCAAGGTCTGTTTTGCTTCCGTTGCGCATCCTCAAAGAAACGGCTAGGCAGAGAGGGCAAATGCCGAAGTACTATGAGGCCTCCGGACAAGAACTTTTGACAGACTGCACAAGTGCAGAAGATGCTGGATCGATGAACTGTCGGTGGTTCTTTGGTCAATTAGAAGGACATCAAATCGATCCACCGGCCAGACACCTTTCTCCCTCGTTTACGGGGCGGAAGCAGTTCTCCCCATGGAACTCACATACGGGTCACCCCGAGTGCTCGCTTATGATGAGCTTGAGGAAGAGCAGCTGGGCCAAGATGACGCCATGCTCCTCGAGGAAGATCGTCTTCGGGCGGCTGTGCAAGCAGCGCGCTACCAGTAGGCCTTGCGCCGCTATCATAGCCGCAAGGTTCATGCCCGAAGCTTCGAGGAAGGCAACCTTGTTCTTCGGCACGTTCAGTCGGCCAAGATTCCAACAAGTTGACGCCAAAGTGGGAAGGCCCTTATCGAGTAATACGAGTCACCAGGTCTGGCGCAGTCCGCCTGGAGACCAAAGATGGTATTCCAGTAAGTAACTCCTGGAACATCGAACATCTCCGTAAGTTTTATCCCTAATGTGCAGTTGCCGGGCTTCCCGGCAAGCCACCCTTTTGTACATGCCTTGCCGGCAAGGCATGTAACCCTTCGTACAAAGCCAGGCACAGACACTGAGCATAAATAAATGAAGTGCTGGCGCCCTATGTTTAGCATGCATGCTAAGTTGAGTCTCTTTCTCTGTTGGGGTTGATAGTGCTTAACGGCGGCTAACCCCTAGCATAGAAGTCGAGTTTGCGTCTCTTCCGTTTCCTTTCCATCCCCTTGTTCACAGGATGCATGGACATTTCTGCTGAGCTATTTGGAAGAAAGAGAACGAGCCAACACTCGGACCCGGAAAA
>LR738714.1:381451888-381500177 GCA_902687465.1 Secale cereale | reverse complement strand
TGTGTGTATTTCAGTATGTCTTCTTGTCATCAACATTATTTGACACCGAATTTCCGACATCTGTCGAACGTCCGGTAACTCGCAGCGACTAGTCGACGGGCACCTCTTGAACGTCTGGTAGTTGTGCAGCTTTTTATCGTCGTTCCGCTGCTAACCTCCCAACTCTTGGACGCCCGGTGATCTCCGGTCGTCCGTTACCTGACGTATATGGCACACTCATCAGCTCTCAGATGTCCGACATCTGTCGATCTCCGGTAAAATCAGCGCCCCATATAAAAAGACAGGAACGGGTTTGACCGGGCTGTTACCCTATCCTTATCCCCTTCCCCATCCTCTTCCTTTTTCTACCGCCGTGCCGCCTGGGGGCGGCTTCGTTTGCACCGTTGCCATGGTGCCTTGCTGTCGTCGGAGTCAGGCGAAGCCGGATGGATCCACCACCGATCTGCTCCTCCCTCTCCTCGACTACCCCCTCTGTTTGTCTGTTTACTTCCATCTGTTGGTCTTACGCATTGTGGTGATTCCCTTCTCAATGGTGGTCACCTCTGTAGGTGTGGCTATCCATACCATGCCGAATATCAAGCACACCGCTCACAGAAATACCGGGGGCTCGTCGGCTCGCGGTAATTTTATTGCCATGCTCTTATCACTATAGTCGCTCATCTCACCAATTTCTCATGTTCTTGTGGTAATGAGTATCCCCTTTTCATGCTGATTTTCAGTGTCTCACCGTGGTGGCTCGGATGACTCGCAAAAGCATCTTTGTCCGCGCAAGAGGGCTGGGAAATAGCCAGTCTCTGAGGACTCCTCCTCACCTGTAGGCTCTAATTACGAAGAGGGGATGGAACACAAAGAAGGGGTTGAGTATGTTGTTCTTCAAAAAATGGTCCCAGGCATGGAAAAGGAAGCCCTCCTACATGCCTCCTCCACCTCCTAATTAGCCTCCCAGTGATACTCGCAGCATTTCTTTTGAGTCTCCTCCATCTCTAGGTCGTGAAATCAAGGACCCATGCCATCTGCCTTAACCCTGCAGGCATTCTGACTGGGATAGCATCCTAGTTCGCATGTTCGTCTCCAAAGAACTCTTCCTCATATTCCTGTTCCTCCATGCCTGGCCAATTAAATAACCAGTGGCAAGCCAATGAGTACTTTGAATGTACTCGCAAGCAACCCATGATGTGGTTCAAAGTAACAATGCAATTGAACAATAATGAGCAATCTAGCAATGGGCTAGAATAAATATTCTACCATCAAGTGTATGCATCAATAAACTCACGTAACCTCGAAGACAGGTTACCGATATCAACATGAGTATGATTCAACTCATCGAGTCAAGTCACCACCTTGACTCACACATACTTTCACTGATGTAGTAAAATTCTGGACATAGTTTAAGGAGCACCACCCAACTGTCCATGACCGTGGACACGGCTATTCGAATAGTTTTACACTCTGCAGAGGTTGCACACTTTACCCACAAGATCCGAGAAGCTTTCGTGTCATCCATGATCCCGCAGTACCTCAAGTACTCGGGGGAAGCACCCGGACATTATCTTTCCATAGAAGACACTAACATAGAGTCCACTCGTTGGTACACGGCCCTCAAGTACAAACAGTAGATCACGGGACTTGCCCTAATTTCAATGTCACGCGTACCCGAGGGGACCAACGGTGTGTCCGGTGCCCTGTGAAAACAGTCATGGTCGTCTATCCAAGCACGACCCTGTAATGCGCCGGATGTAATACTTTCCCTTTTGGGCGATATATATATCTTCGGCTCCATCTATTTCCATTTCCGGGTTCTTCGTCTTTCGGGTTTTGTCGTTTTGTTGTGTGTGTGTGTGGCATTCATTCATATCATGTAGTCATGTGCATCGCATTGCATTTGTGTTGTCGTTTGCATCCGGCCCCACGCGTTCCTTCCCGTTGTCCGTTTCGCGTTCCGGAGCTCCCTCACGCGTCCGTGGCATCCCCGTGGCCTACTTTGGTGTTTGGCCGTGTAACGTTTCCGGTTTGGCGTGAGACTTGTCGTATGTTGTTGTTTTGGTGTGTGTAACCCGCCTGTCAAATCTCGTCGCGTTTGGAGTTCGTTTGCTACCCCAACAATTATTCTCATGGGCAGAAAGTACCCCCTCTTTGAGGCCCAAGACACCCCTCCAACAGCCCACCAAACCAACCCAAACCCCTCCCTTCATCTAGGCCATCCAATTCTGATCGCGTGGCCGAAAACCACACCTCATTTGGACAACCCTAGCTCCTTGTGCCTATATATGTGTCCATCTTCCCCAATTTTTGCCCTAAATAAAAAACCCTAGCCCCTTCATCCCGTTCCTCCAGCCATCTTCCCGGCCGGAGTACCTCGCCGGAGGAGCTCGCCGAAGCCGCGCCACCTCACCATCTCCGCCGGACCTCCCCGCGCCGGCCATCTCCTCTTCTTCCGGCCGCCGCCGCCGCCCTCCGGCCGGCGCCGCCACCTCGTCGGCCGGGGCCACCGCACCCAGCCGCCCGGTCTCCCTCGAGGGCGCCGCTGCTCGGGCGCCAGGGGGCCAGCACCGCCACCGCTGGATCGAGGGAGCCGGTCCCTCGCCCGATCCGATCTGGGGATCCCGGGTGGGCCGGCCCACCTTCGCGTCCTAGCCGCTTTCCAAGCCAGCCGGCCTCCGCCGGCCCAGTCCGCGCCAGGCCGAGCTGGCCCGTTCGCTCTTCCCCTGTCCGCGTCGTTCGCCAGCCGCCGTCGGGATCGGGAGATCCCCTCGCCGCCCCTGACCCGATCTAACTAACGGGCGCGGGCCGAAGCCTGGTTGCCCGTCAGCCCGATCCGTGGATCCCGGCCCGATCCGCTCCGCTTCAGATCCGATCCACCAGCCCGTTGACCCGCCAGCCCGCGTTGACTTCCGTTGACCCGGAGGTAGTTTTGTTCTCCACTAAGTCCCTGTTATTTTAGTTTGTGGAGCTGTTTTGCAACGTGGATAACTTTTTGTGTGATGGTCCGATTTGAGTGAATGACATGTCAAAATGTTCGTGGAGACTTGTACTACAATTTGTTCCATTGTGCCATACATGTTTGAGGTCATCTAGATGCCTAGATATCTGTTGGAAGAGTGATACTTGTTAAAAACTGCAGTTAGTAGATGTTTTCATGCCATCTTTGCAATGTGATAACTTGGTGCATGTTCATCCAAACGATGCAAATGATATGTCCACTCATTCGTCGTGAAATGCTCTACATGTTGATTGTTTTAGCTTGCATGATAGAATTAATCTTGCCATGTTTATCTGCTTTGCAAAGTGCTATGTGGCTGTTATGTTGTTAAACTTGTTATGAGATGTCATTTTGAGGAACTCGTTGCTATCGTTGTGTTTGTCCCCTTGATGCATGCTTAGGTGTTTTGGACTCTTCATCATGTGTACTTTGTTGTGGTGCTTACCACTTGCCATGTTTAGATTTGAGGTGACTTAAACTTGCTCACAAAGATGCCATGATGAAACTGCTGTTTTAACACTTAGTGAAATTTCACTGTCTGGAATCTGTAATTTCCAGATGCCATGTTTGCTTGTTGTTCTAGGCCAATCCATGATAGTTTTGGGGTGACTCTTTATGATTCCTTGTAGTATATATTGTTGGCTATGAATTCATGCTCTCACATGCTTATTTGAGTGGCTGTAGCATATTTAACTTTTGCTCCCAAGTTGCAACAAATTACTGCTGTCAGGATTTTGTTGTCAAGTTCAATATGTCATAGCTTGTTGCTATTGTTCCATGGCTCCTTTGGGGATGCTCCAATGGACTTATTTGCTATAGGATATGTCTAGTTTATGCCCATGCTCATTGCCATGATGTTTGAGTGCCGTAGCTTATTTATCTATTGCTCCGAAGTTGCTATGTGGCTGTTATTTTCAGCTTGTGCGTATTTATTGTTTCGGGTGTAACTTTTACCCCGTAGCTCCGTTTTGAGCAAGTCCTATATGAAACTTGTGTGATTTTTCATGTAGATTCATAATATCCTATTGTTATCATGTTTTGAAGTATTTTGCTTGAATGCATATTTTCCATGCTCCTTGTGTGATTACTCTGTGCTTCCTTTGTAGACTTCCTGGGCTTCCATAGTGCATTTGTTTTGCTTCCTTAGTGCATCAGCCATGCATCCAGCATTTTCGTGTGCGCATTGCATCTTGTTGATTTCGTGTCTTGTGTGTTTGTGTTGAGTAGAGCCGGAAGCTGAGACCGAGTACGAGTACGAGCACGAGGTTACCACCGAGCTTGAGAACGAGGACCCCTCTTACGATCCCATCGACAACTCTTCAGGCAAGATGACCGAACCCCGATAACATTACTATTTTTGCCTATTGCTAGAGTATCGCTCTATAGTTTTGCCTCGATGCCCATGTTTTTCCTGTCAGCCTCCTATTGTAACCATGAACCTGTTTAACCACCCCACCTATGCAAACCATTGATTGGCTATACATAGGCTTCGCTCAGCCCCTCTTATAGCATTGTTAGTTTCAGGTGAAGATTGAAGATTCTTGCTTCTTGTTGAAGCTTGTTGGGATATCACACTATATTAATTATTAAATGAAATCATCTATATATAGGTAATGGGTGGAAGGCTAAGCCTTTTGCTTGGTGATTTGTTCCACTCATGCCGCTAGGAACCGTATAAACCGGTGTTATGTTCCTTGATTATGCGTTCCTCACACGGTAGGGGTTATGGGACCCCCTCGATAAACCGCTAAGTGCTAAGGCTTTTCCAGCAAGTCCCAATATTGGTACTATTCGCCTAATAACTAATAAAACTTGCATAGGGTCTTGCAAACCCGAGTTCTTAATCAACAACCCCGGGCCAGTGCTCCACATGAGTGTTGGTCCGAAACGGGGGTCCTGCGGGGCCACCACGAGGAAACTCGAGGATTGGTATACACCTGTCGCATCACCCATCCGGTCGTGGCCTGAGACTAGATACGCGCGGCTACTGTCAGGGTGTCGGCACGCCGGGAGGATTTGCTGGATTAGCCTTACCATAGTCGGAGTATCTTGAGCATAGGATTCCGAGGATACTCGGGCCTTCCCACTTTGGAGTTGCGACTTCGCGGATCGTGGGCTTGTCATGGGCCAAGTTGGAACACCCCTGCAGGGTTATGAACTTTTGAAAGCCGTGCCCGCGGTTATGTGGCAGATGGGAGCTTGTTAATATCCGGTTGTAGAAAACTTGACACCATGTTCCAATACACTACCAGCGTGAGTACCGTGACTGTCATTTTCCGAAAGGGATTCGGGAGATGAACACGGTGGGGTTATGTTTGACTTGCTTTAGTTAGGATCACTTCGTGATCATCTCTCGACTGAGGCATCTTCTCTTCTCGCTCTCTTTTACGTAAGCTAGTGCTAGTGCTGCTGCAACCTCTTGTTCTTTCTTCAGCCTTGTTCCACACCCAAGGCTGGGATAGTCGTGTTACCCGGGAACGGGATTGTTGAGTCCTATGTGGCTCACAGTTACTTCAACACACCAGATGCAGGTACGATGGTGAGCTACACTGGCGGTGGCACTGATCTAGACTGGGAGTACGACGAGGAGCGTAGCCGTTACTATGTGAACTATCCGGTTGATCAGTAGAGCTTCTACTAGGATTCGATCTAGACCTGTGGTTTAATGTTATGTTTGGTATCTTGTCATTTGGATCTTTACCCTTAGATGGGCTGTGATGTTTATCTGAATGATGTTTGAACATGTAATGAATTTGTGTGACGTGGCAAGTGTAAGCCAACTATCTTTTATGTTTTCCATCCCCATTTTTACATGAGATTGTGCAAAGATACCGAACTTGCGATCATTCCAGAATGGGCTTATATCTTTAAGTCGTGCCTCGACACGTAGGAGATATAGTCCCATCCTGGGCATTACAAGTTGGTATTCAGAGCCTTCTCCGACCTAGAAGCCCCCACTGATTGATCGAATCGTTGACGGTCGAGTCTAGGCACAGACTGAAAATGTTTTGAGTCCTATATTTATATCGGAGAGTAGGATTTCTTTGCTCCTCATCCCCTTTTCACTCTGGTGAGGACTCCTGACGACTACTCTTGCCTCTTCTACTTTCAAAAATTGCACCAATTTTTTTTAGGAATCTCGCGAGTATTGTTGGATTGTTTCGATGTACTTGTGACGAGAATATTGTTCTCGATGCCTCCTGACATTAGGGGTTGTGGCAGTGTCCCGGGGAGTTGAGCTTCGGGGTATTGTCATCACAAGCATATCGCGACAGTACTAGAATCCTTATGACGGACGACATCGAAAACTCTCCTATACGGTTAGTGGAAAAATAACCCCGACATCACCCAGTACTGGGGAGGTAGTTCGGGAGTATTGCCATAGCTTTGTATAGTGGATGCTTTTCGAAGGTCCGAGGTAGACGATTTCCGAGAAAGACTGGTTATGTGTTGAAGGATGGATACAAATGGATGTAGGTTTAGAGTTGATTGCACGGTGCTTCCCCTGTATCCCCAACACCTGATTGCATAACTGGAAACTTTCGGAAATTAATAGGTGGGTTTATCCAGTAGATCGTAGGCATTCTTCCAACGAATGCAGGTTAGCGAGTTCGGGGTTCTACATTGAGTGAAGTGGTTTTATGGCCGATGTTCCGATCGGGAGTTGCATCTTAAAGGGTCCTTGGCTATGCTGATCCGGGGATTGCAAAACCCTTTCGTAACGCGTTCATAAGCTTACATCACAAAGATGTCGAATGAAGCTCCTATCTTGTGTTTGTTCCATCTGTACCTTGTGTTTTTCTTATTTACCTTTTGTCCCCTATGTGGCTTCTCGTGAAGATTGTTGTTATCATTAAACTGAGAATTTCATTCGTTCCTCTTGTTCGAATGATTCTTGTGAAGACTATGTTGCATTTCTATCCGTTGTTTCAACTTATACCTTCTTTCAGTCAATTGCTGATTCGTGGTCATCTCTTTCAGGATGGCTCCGAAACGGGTTCCCAACGCTAACCCAGAGGGTGAACAGGTTCCAGATCGTCCTCCTTCCCCTCCTCCTCCGTCTGAGGCTTGGAGAGCGATTATGCAGACTACAAACCAGAACACCCAGATGTTAATGCAGATGATGCAGCAAATGCAAGCAAATCAAGCAAATCAGGGTGCTCCAGGGAACCAAGGCAATTTCTTCAACCAACAGCACCATGCTACGCTCAACCAGTTCTTGGCCAATCAACCAAAGGCTTTCAGTTACTGTGTCGACCCTCTCGATGCTGAAGATTGGATTACTGATATCAAGAAGCATTTTGAGTGCAGCAACGTAAGGCCTGAGGACTATGTGAAATTTGCAGCCTTTCAACTCAAGGACCAAGCAGCTGACTGGTGGCAGCAGTACAAAGATTCCAGAGAAGGGCGTGTGATCTCTTGGGATGATTTCTGCAAGGACTTTCGCTCTCACCACATTCCAACAAGTGTCTTCGAGGGTATGCGTGAGCAATTCCGCAACCTGAAGCAAGGCTCTATGACTGTCTACCAGTATAATGTCAAGTTCCAAAACCTCGCCCGCTATGCCAAGCAAGACATACCAGATGCCAAGAGCAAGATCTATCAGTTCCGTGGAGGTCTCAAGGATGAACTTCAACTTGCTCTCACCTTGTTCGAACCGGATGAGTTCGACAAATTCTATAACATGGCGCTTAAGCAAGAGGCAGCCCAGCTCAAGATGGAGGCTTCCAAAAAGAGGATTCGAGATGCCGTTCACTCCTCCTCATCTTCTCAAGTCGTCGCGAAGCAACAGAAATTTTGGCTTCCTCCTCCTCCAGTGATCCGAGCTCCCTACAACAACAACAGCAACAAGAACTCCGATGGTCGTGGTTTCTCCCACCCACCCAACCCAAACAAGCAGTCCAAGTCGCAGTTCCAAGCTCCAAGACCAAGTGCTCCTCCTGCTCGTCCGCTTTCTGAGGTCACTTGCTACAAGTGTGGCCAGAAGGGTCATTATTCCAACAAGTGCAACAACCCAAGGCGCCTTCCGCCTCCTCCAACTGTCAGTTCGGCTATTGTCAAGCATGATCCAAAGGAAGCAAGGGTGAATCTGATGAATGCAGCGCAAGCGGAGAATTTTTCTGATGTCATATTGGGTAACCTTCCAGTGAACTCTTTTCCTGCTAAAGTTTTGTTTGATTCGGGTGCTTCATGTTCTTTCATGTCTCAACCATTTGCATCCAAGCACAATTTTGACATCAAAAGTCTGCCAAAGGAGTTAGCAGTTATTTCTCCAGGGAGACGAATGCATTCCAGTATATATGCTCCAGATGTTTCTATTCGCATGGGTGATTATCGATTTCTGGCCTCTCCGGTGGTTCTCGGCAATTCCGACATTGATCTTATCCTCGGTATGGACTGGCTTTCTCAGCATGATGCTCAAATTGATTGTGCACAGAAGGAAGTCAAGATTACTCATTCCGATGATGATGTGATTTTCTTCGCCTCCAGGGATAACACTATCAGGCTTTTCTCTCTCAATGACAAGGGCGAGATGAATGCCATATCTCAAATTCCGGTGGTAAACGAATACGAAGACGTCTTTCCTGAAGAACTTCCAGGCATGCCTCTACACCGTCAAGTGGAATTCGTCATTGAACTCGAGCCGGGTACTGAGCCAGCATGCCGGCCTCCGTACAAGCTCTCTCCTAAAGAGTTGAAGGAGTTGAAGAAGCAGCTTGATGAACAGGAGCGTATGGGTCTGATCAGGCCTAGTACGTCTCCTTGGGGCTGTGGTGTCTTATTTGTCAAGAAGAAGGATGGCACGGAGCGCCTCTGCGTCGATTACCGGCCATTGAACAAGAAGACAATAAAGAACAAGTATCTGCTCCCCAACATCAACGAACTGTTCGAGCAGCTCAAAGGAGCTAAAGTATTCTCTAAGCTCGATCTCCGAATGGGCTATCACCAAATTCGCATTCGCGATGAAGATATCCCCACGACTGCCTTCAGAACGAGTTACGGCTCATATGAGTATACAGTCATGTCCTTTGGTCTCGCCAATGCTCCACCTACCTTCTCGAGAATGATGTACTACATTTTCAACCCCTACACCGGCGAGTTTGTGCTTGTGTATCTGGATGATATTTTGGTAGTTTCCAAGAATGAAGAAGATCACGAAAAGCACCTCCGTCTGGTTCTCGACAGACTCCGTGAACATAAGTTCTATGCCAAGTTCTCCAAGTGCGAATTTTGGCTCGATAAGGTCTTGTATCTGGGCCATATCATCTCCGCTGGCGGTATTGCGGTAAACCCCGAGAAAGTTGAAGCAATTGTCAACTGGGAAGCTCCTCAGAACGTCAAGTAACTCAGAAGCTTTCTTGGTCTTGCCAGCTATTGCAGAAGGTTCGTTGAGAACTTCTCCAAGATTGCCAAGCCTCTTTCCGACTTGCTCCAGAAAAATGTCAAGTACTACTGGTCTCCAGATTGTGAAGTGGCATTCAAAACTCTCAAAGAAAAGCTCGTCTCTGCTCCAGTTCTCACTCCTCCAGATGAGTCCAAGCCCTACGAAGTATTCTGTGATGCTTCTCTTCAAGGACTTGGTGGTGTGCTTATGCAGGACAAGAGAATTGTGGCATACACTTCTCGTCAGCTAAAGCCAAGTGAGAAGAACTACCCCACCCATGATCTTGAACTAGCAGCTGTGGTACATGCTCTGATTACGTGGAGACACCTTCTGTTGGGCAGAAAAGTCGACATCTTCACCGATCACAAGAGCTTGAAGTACATCTTCACACAGCCGAATCTGAACCTCCGCCAGACTCGTTGGGTCGAGATGATCCAAGAGTATGATCCCAACATCGAATACACACCTGGCAAGGCGAATGTGATTGCAGATGCTTTGAGAAGAAAGGCATATTGCAACAGCCTCCTTATCAAGCCGTTCCAGCCTGAGCTTTGTGAAGCATTCAGGAAGCTCAACCTTCAAGTTGTTCCGCAAGGTTTTCTTGCAAATCTTCAAGTTGCCCCTACCTTGGAAGATCAGGTCCGTGAGGCCCAACTCAGTGATGCTATGGTGCAGAAAGTGAAACATGGTATTGCAAAGGGTACTCCTAAATACAAGTGCTATCGCGTTGATGAGAGAGATACCTTGTTCTTCGAGGACAGACTCGTGGTTCCAAAAGGTGATCTCAGGAAGCTCATAATGGAAGAAGCACATGATTCCCTCCTTTCCATTCATCCTGGCAGTTCCAAGATGTACCAAGACATCAAGCAATCTTACTGGTGGACACACATGAAAAGGGAGATTGCTCAATTCGTGAATGAATGTGATGTCTGCAGAAGAGTGAAGGCAGAGCATCAACGTCCAGCCGGTCTTCTCCAACCTCTTCCTATTCCCGAGTGGAAATTCGACCACATTGAAATGGATTTCGTACCTGGCTTTCCTAAGTCCAAGAGAGGGAATGATTCTATCTTCGTGGTGATTGACAAGCTTACCAAAGTCGCTCACTTCCTTCCAGTCAAAGAATCCATCAATGCAGCTCAACTGGCAGAGTTGTACACTTCCAGAATTGTGTCCTTACATGGCATCCCTCAAGTTATCTCCTCAGACCGTGGAAGTTTGTTCACTTATAAGTTCTGGGACTCCTTTCAGTCTGCCATGGGCACTAAGATCAGGTTCAACACTGCTTTTCATCCTCAGACTAGTGGTCAAGTCGAGCGAGTGAATCAGATTCTAGAAGACATGCTCAGAGCCTGTGTCATATCTTTTGGCATGAAATGGGAAGATTGCCTTCCATTTGCCGAGTTCTCTTACAACAACAGCTTCCAAGCAAGTGCCGGCAAAGCTCCATTTGAAATCCTCTATGGCAGAAAGTGCCGTACCCCTCTCAACTGGTCCGAGACAGGCGAACGTCAACTTCTTGGCAATGACTTGATCTCAGAAGCCGAAGAGATGTGCAAAGTCATACATGAGAATCTCAAGGCCGCTCAGTCGCGTCAGAAGAGCTACTATGACGGCAAGCATCGTGATTTGGCTTTCAACATTGGTGATCATGTCTATCTCCGTGTTTCTCTGATGAAAGGCACCCAAAGATTCGGTATCAAAGGAAAGCTTGCTCCTAGATACGTCGGGCCTTTCAAGATCCTTGGCAAAAGAGGCGATCTAGCCTATCAACTTGAGCTCCCTTCCAACTTCGTCAATGTTCATGATGTGTTTCACGTTTCTCAACTCCGCAAGTGCTTCAAGACTCCTGAACGCATGATTCCGTTTGAAGAGATTGATCTTCAACAAGACTTGTCTTACCGAGAGCATACCGTTGCTATTCTCGAAGAAACCAAGCGCAAGACCCGCAACAAGTCCATCAAATTCTTGAAAGTCAAGTGGTCACACCATACCGACTGAGAAGCTACTTGGGAACGAGAAGATCATCTTCGTTCCGAGTACCCTTCCTTTTTCCAGTCCTAGATCTCGGGACGAGATCTTTTTGTAGTAGAGGAGAGTTGTAATGCCCCGGATGTAATACTTTCCCTTTTGGGCAATATATATATCTTCGGCTCCATCTATTTCCATTTCCGGGTTCTTCGTCTTTCGGGTTTCGTCGTTTTGTTGTGTGCGTGTGTGGCATTCATTCATATCATGTAGTCATGTGCATCACATTGCATTTGTGCTGTCATTTGCATCCGGCCCCACGCGTTCCTTCCCGTTGTCCGTTTTGCGTTCCGGAGCTCCCTCACGCGTCCGTGGCATCCCCGTGGCCTACTTTGGTGTTTGGCCGTGTAACGTTTCCGGTTTGGCGTGAGACTTGTCGTGTGTTGTTGTTTTGGTGTGTGTAACCCGCCTGTCAAATCTCGTCGCGTTTGGAGTTCGTTTGCTACCCCAACAGTTATTCTCGTGGGCTGAAAGTACCCCATCTTTGAGGCCCAAGACACCCCTCCAACAGCCCACCAAACCAACCCAAACCCCTCCCTTCATCTAGGCCATCCAATTCTGATCGCGTGGCCGAAAACCACACCTCATTTGGACAACCCTAGCTCCTTGTGCCTATATATTTGTCCATCTTCCCCAATTTTTGCCCTAAATAAAAAACCCTCGCCCCTTCATCCCCTTCCTCCAGCCATCTTCCTCCACTCCGGCCGGAGCTCGCCGGACTACCTCGCCGGAGCCGCGCCACCTCACCATCTCCGCCGGACCTCCCCGCGTCGGCCATCTCCTCTCCTTCCAGCCGCCGCCGCCGCCCGCCCGCCGCCGCCGCCGCACCCAGCCACCCGGTCTCCCTCGAGGGCGCCGCCGCTCGGGCGCCAGGGAGCCAGCGCCGCCGCCGCTGGATCGAGGGAGCCGGTCCCTCGCCCGATCCGATCTGGGGATCCCAGGTGGGCCGGCCCACCTTCGCGTCCTAGCCGCCTTCCAGGCCAGCCGGCCTCCACCGGCCCAGTCAGCGCCAGTCCGAGCCGGCCCGTTCGCTCTTCCCCTGGCCGCGTCGTTCGCCAGCCGCCGTCGGGATCGGGAGATCCCCTCGCCACCCCCGATCCGATCTGACTAACGGGCGCGGGCCGAAGCACGGTAGCCCGGCAGCCCAATCCGCGGATACCGGCCCGATCCGCTCCGCTTCAGATCCGATCCACCAGCCCGTTGACCCGCCAGCCCGCGTTGACTTCCGTTGACCCGGAGGTAGTTTTGTTTTCCACTAAGTCCCTGTTATTTTAGTTTCTGGAGCTGTTTTGCAACGTGGATAACTTTTTGTGTGATGGTCCGATTTGAGTGAATGACATGTCAAAATGTTGGTGGAGAATTGTACTACAATTTGTTCCATTGTGCCATGCATGTTTGAGATCATCTAGATGTCTAGATATCTGTTGGAAGAGTGATACTTGTTAAAAACTGCTGTTAGTAGATGTTTTCATGCCATCTTTGCAATGTGATAACTTGGTGCATGTTCATCCAAATGATGCAAATGATATGTCCACGCGTTCGTCATGAAATGCTCTACATGTTGATTGTTTTAGCTTGCATGATAGAATTAATCTTGCCATGTTTATCTCCTTTGCAAAGTGTTATGTGGCTGTTATGTTGTTAAACTTGTTATGAGATGTCATTTTGCGGAACTCGTTGCTATCGTTGTGTTTGTCCCCTTGATGCATGCTTAGGTGTTTTGGATTCACCATCATGTGTACTTTGTTGTGGTGCTTACCACTTGCCATGTTTAGCTTTGAGGTGACTTAAACTTGATCACAAAGATGCCATGATGAAACTGCTGTTTTAACACTTAGTGAAATTTCACTATGTCTGGAATCTGTAATTTCCAGATGCCATGTTTGCTTGTTGTTCTAGGCCAATCCATGATAGTTTTGAGGCGACTCTTGATGATTCCTTGTAGTATATATTGTTGGCTATCCATTCATGCTCTCACATGCTTATTTGAGTGGCTGTAGCATATTTAACTTTTGCTCCCAAGTTGCAACAAATTACTGCTGTCAGGATTTTGTTGTCAAGTTCAATATGTCATAGTTTGTTGCTATTGATCCATGGCTCCTTTGGGGATGCTCCAATGGACTTATTTGCTGTAGGATATGTCTAGTTTATGTCCATGCTCATTGCCATGATGTTTGAGTGCTGTAGCTTATTTATCTATTGCTCCAAAGTTGCTATGTGGCTGTTATTTTCAGCTTGTGCGTATTTATTGTTTCAGGTGTAACTTTTACCCCGTAGCTCCGTTTTGAGCAAGTCCTATATGAAACTTGTGTGATTTTTCATGTAGATTCATAATATCCTATTGTTATCATGTTTTGAAGTATTTTGCTTGAATGCATATTTTCCATGCTCCTTGTGCGATTACTCTGTGCTTCCTTTGTAGACTTCCTGGGCTTCCATAGTGCATTTGTTTTGCTTCCTTAGTGCATCAACCATGCATCCGGCATTTTCGTGCGCATTGCATCTTGTTGATTTCGTGTCTTGTGTGTTTGTGTTGAGTAGAGCCGGAAGCTGAGACCGAGTACGAGTACGAGCACGAGGTTACCACCGAGCTTGAGAACGAGGACCCCTCTTACGATCCCATCGACAACTCTTCAGGCAAGATGACCGAACCCTGATAACATTACTATCTTTGCCTATTGCTAGAGTATCGCTCTATAGTTTTGCCTCGATGCCCATGTTTTTCCTGTCAGCCTCCTATTGTAACCATGAACCTGTTTAACCACCCCACCTATGCAAACCATTGATTGGCTATACGTAGGCTTCGCTCAGCCCCTCTTATAGCATTGTTAGTTTCAGGTGAAGATTGAAGATTCTTGCTTCTTGTTGAAGCTTGTTGGGATATCACACTATATTAATTATTAAATGAAATCATCTATATATTGGTAATGGGTGGAAGGCTAAGCCTTTTGCTTGGTGATTTGTTCCACTCATGCCGCTAGGAACCGTATAAACCGGTGTTATGTTCCTTGATTATGCGTTCCTCACACGGTTGGGGTTATGGGACCCCCTCGATAAACCGCTAAGTGCTAAGTCTTTTCCAGCAAGTCCGAACATTGGTACTATTTGCCTAATAACTAATAAAACTTGCATAGGGTCTTGCAAACCCGAGTTCTTAATCAACAACCCTGGGTCAGTGCTCCACATGAGTGTTGGTCCGAAATGGGCGTCCTGCGGGGCCACCACGAGGAAACTCGAGGATTGGTATACACCTGTAGCATCACCCATCCGGTCGTGGCCTGAGACTAGATACGCGCGGCTACTGTCAGGGTGTCGGCACGCCGGGAGGATTTGCTGGATTAGCCTTACCTTAGTAGGAGTATCTTGAGCACGGGATTCCGAGGATACTCGGACCTTCCCACTTTGGAGTTGCGACTCCGCGGATCGTGGGCTTGTCATGGGCCAAGTTGGAACACCCCTGCAAGGTTATGAACTTTCGAAAGTCGTGCCCGCGGTTATGTGGCAGATGGGAGCTTGTTAATATCCGGTTGTAGAAAACTTGACACCATGTTCCAATACACTACCAGCGTGAGTACTGTGACTGTCATTTTCCGAAAGGGATTCGGGAGATGAACACGGTGGGGTTATGTTTGACTTGCTTTAGTTAGGATCACTTCTTGATCATCTCTCGACCGAGGCACCTTCTCTTCTCGCTCTCTTTTACGTAAGCTAGTGCTAGTGCTGCTGCAACCTCTTGTTCTTTCTTCATCCTTGTTCCACACCCAAGGCTGGGATAGTCGTGTTACCCGGGAACGGGATTGCTGAGTCCTCTGTGGCTCATAGTTACTTCAACACACCAGATGTAGGTACGATGGTGAGCTACACTGGCGGTGGCACTGAGCTAGACTGGGAGTACGACGAGGAGCCTAGCCGTTACTATGTGAACTATCCGGTTGATCAGTAGAGCTTCTACTAGGATTCGATCTAGACTTGTGGTTTAATGTTATGTTTGGTATCTTGTCATTTGGATCTTTACCCTTAGATGGGCTGTGATGTTTATCTGAATGATGTTTGAACATGTAATGAATTTGTGTGACGTGGCGAGCGTAAGCCAACTATCTTTTATGTTTTCCATCCCCATTTTTACATGAGATTGTGCAAAGATACCAAACTTGCGATCATTCCAGAATGGGCTTATATCTTTAAGTCGTGCCTCGACACGTAGGAGATATAGTCCCATCCTGGGCATTACAGACACCGTCCCGGGAAAGACCTCAAGTCTTCCCGTCACTAGTAATGCGGGCACCATGCTAGTATCGACCTAAGTAATCAATAAAGCCCCGTCCCATAAGGGGTAGAGTGGTTGCACATGTTTGGTTGGAACGGTAGTCACACGTAAATCTAATCCATCATTTCACCCATGCACAAGATTTTACCGGCACATCACTTCTTCCTCAAGTGATGGCCTAACTCAACATCACCCTCGGGCATTAGGGGCACCCGATGGGGTTCATGCAAAGATTTCAACCACGAAGGTTCATATCACACATGCATCTCTAAGAATCACTACTAACTATTTGCATGCCATCTAGAACATAGCAAGATCAAGAGCAAAGCATGCATCATGTGGTGGTTCAACTAGGTCACCACCGTAACTCTATCATCATGCATCGGAAACAAACGGGTTCCGAAGAACAAGTGTATCATGGTCAAAGGGCTGCTTGCCTGGATTGGCTTGGTCTTCAAAGTCTTCAAATCCTTCTCCTTCTCCTTCTTCAGCAACTTCTTCAAATACGTGATCTAATCGTCGCAAAATAACAACGGGAAAATAAGACCACAATGAAAACAGAAAAATCAAAGTACTCAGAAAAATGTCAACTTATTTTTGTTAAAAACTAGAGGGAAAACTAAGATGACAAAAATTCTTAGTTGGAGTTTTGGAGTTACAGAATGGAATCTAAGGATTTTAGAACAGGAGTTTTAGTGCTCAAATTTGAATTTAAATTTGAACAGAACAGAAAAGTTTCATGGATATGTGTGAAAGTGACACCATTAAATAGGTTGGAATATTACAAGAATTTAGGAGTTGCAATTATTTCATTTGGACTAATATTCATTTCTGTAAAATTAATTGAATTAATCACAGAAAGAATGAAAAGAAATGGCCCTGTGCCACTGGGCCAGAGTGGCCACAGTGCACGGCCCAGGGCATCTAGCCCAGCCGCTCGGGCGCCAGCGCGCGCGCGTCAGGGCTTTAAACCTGACGGGCGGGGCCCATCGGTCAGCAGCTGCGAGGGGAGAGAGGGAGCGGTGAGGATGACAGGCGGGGCCTGCCTGTCATCTTCAACCTCTCGGCCACGGAGACGGCGAGCTCACCGGCGGCGAATCCGGACACGGCGGGGCAAACGGATGGCGGGGATGGACTCAGCAGCGAGTCGCGGATGCAGTGGTGGTGGTGCGACTCGCCGGGGAGGCCTGGTTCGCTGGCGGCGAGGTGGGACGGCGGAGGAGCTTCGGGAGGTCGCTGCTCCAGCCGATTCCGACAGCTATAGAGAGGGAAAAGCGAGGGGAAAGTATCAGTGGGGTGCGGTGGTTCCAAATCGAGCAAATGGAGGAGCTGGGAGGGCTTGTACTACGAGATCGTCGGTTGCCCGACGCGGCGGAGCTCCGGTCGATCCCGAGCACTGGGGCTTTCTGGGGATGATTGATTGGTACTGGCGTGTTGCTGGGGGTGAGGGGAGGTTGTTGGTGCAGAGTGGAGGGCTCGGGGGGCCCTATTTATAGGGGAGCGGCGAGGTCCCGTGGACCTGTGTGCCGGCGAGCTTCTGCTCGACGCCACAGTGCACGGGAGGCGACGGGAGTGAGTCTGTGGCGTTGCTGGACGATCTCCAGGGCGGAGGGAAGAGAGAGGTGGAGCGGGGGACGCTCCAGACGGCGTGCGCATGCGAGGCCGAAGAGTGGAGGCTGCGGGCGGCCAGCGCGAGTGTGAAGACAACCACTGGAGGGCGGAGGAGGAGGGGGGACAGCGCCGGGGAGGTCGCGGACGTCGAGGGTTATCGACTGGCGCGAGGGGAGAGCTCGAGGCTGTCGGGGGCACGCGATTGGGCGAAGCTATAGTGCGGGTGCGCACTGTAGCGCGCTCTGGAGCGACCTAATTGCATGCCATGGCATGCCATTGGCCCTCTGGGCGTGTCCGCCGTGTCTGGGGGGTTTAGGGTGATATAATCAGCCTAGCTGTGGCATTGGATGCTTTGGAGAGTCAAGGAGAGAGAGAGGAAGCTGGTAACTTGGTAGAAAATGGCTGTCCAGCAAGGTGAACTAGGGTTTTCACCCCTCAATCATGGAGCTGGGGACATGGGGGAGTTACTGGAGATAGATAGTAACTAGATGAAGCTGTGGTAGAAAGTTGAGGCCAAGGTAAATAGTAAAAGTGGTCAAGATGGTAGTTTTGGTAAAATTGCAGAAGGTGTTTGATCAAGTTTTGATCAAGCAAATGATCTCCACTTGCCATGACACTTAACAGGATTGAATGTTATGAGAAAATAGGGTGTTTCACCAAATTTGGGCTCATTTGAAGAAACTAGCCAATGTTACTTTGGTGAACCCTAGAAATCAACAGAAATGGCTTCATCTTGTTTGAGTCAAGCTAATCATCTCCCCTTGATGCACCACTTGGTGTAGTTTCATCATTTGGGGTATTGATCATGCCCACAAAGTTTGAAGCTCCAGGTAAAAAGTTGGTAATGTAAAGTTGTTCAAATTTGCATTTGAACAGAAATGGTTTTGGGGTATTTTGATCAAGTTACCCTACTCCAAATCTTGTGCCATTTGGTCTAGATGCCTTATTAGGCCATTCTAGCATGTGCACCAAGTTTGAGAGCATTTGGATAAGTTTGGCAATGTAAAGTTGCTCAAACTTCAAATATGGACAGAATGGTTTTGAAGGGTTTTGATGATGTTTTCTTGCTTCCCAAGGCATGGGACTTGGCAAGATCATCAAATATGTCATATATGACATGATAGAATTTCCCTGGAATTTTTGGAGAATATTTCCTTTGTAAATATTTCAAAAGCTTGAAATATCCAGAAAGGGTTTTGGAGGGATTAGCCCATTATTTTGAACATGACCAAGTGTTGAAACTCTTATATATGGACAATATATGTCCTATGAGTCTCCCTGAATTTTGGCAAATATTTTTGAAATACTTAAATAATTTTCCCCTATTAAAGACCATTTCTGGCCTTGAGAAAAAGCTTTTAAATAAAATAGGAAGATAACTTTTAAAATTATACTTTTTTGGTTTCTGGGAGTCCTATGACTACTAGGTCTCAAACATACTTTTTGAAATAATTTTCTCACCCTAAATCAAGCACTTGCAGTGCAAACCTCAATTTAGGGGTTTTAGGAATACTAGATTTATAAAATACATTTTGGCCAAATTATTTTTATAAGAAAATACTATACTGTTATATAACACTTGGTATGATCATTGGGCAGAAGTTTTGGGTATGGAGATGAATTCTACAAGAGGTAATAGTTGACTTTAATGAGCACATAAAAAGCACTTGAAGAAAAACTCAATTCCAAATAAAAGCCAAATGATGCCAAAAAAATTTGTTGGTCCAAATTTTCATGCTTCATTGATGCAAATAACATGTTACAAAATGCAGGGTGTGACAGACCTACCCCCCTTACAAGAATCTCGTCCCCGAGATTCCTAAACTAGGTCTTAAAAGAGATCGGGAAACTCGGATCTAAGATAGTCTTCACATTCCCAGGTTGCTTATGCTTCCGTGTGGTTACTCCACTGGACCTTGAAGTACTTGATGGTACGGCTTCGCGTCCGTCGTTCTGCTTCATCCAGAATGCGAATGGGCTTCTTGCGGTAGGTCAAATCAGGCTGCAGATCAATGGCTTGGTGATCAACATCCTTGTAGAGATCAGGCTTGTTCGGAACTTGGAGACATTTCCGGAGTTGTGACACATGGAATACGTTGTGCACATCGGATAGCTCAGGTGGTAGTTCCAACTGGTAAGCCACTTTCCTCGTCGTGCAGTGATCTCAAAGGGTCCAATGAACCTTGGTGCGAGCTTCCCCTTGACGTGGAAACGCTTGGTTCCCTTTAGAGGAGTTACCCGCAGGTACACATGGTCCCCGACATGGAAACTCATCTCCCGACGGTGAGTGTCAGCATAGCTCTTCTGCCCTGACTTGGCTGCCTTCAATCGTTCTCTGACTAGTTGGACTTGCTCTTCTGCTACGCGGAGAATATCCGGTCCAAAGACTAGCCCTGCTCCAGTCTCTGACCAGTTGAGGGGTGTGCGACATCTGCGTACGTACAACACCTCAAATGGTGCCATCTGAAGGCTCGACTGATAACTGTTGTTATAGGAGAACTCGGCAAAAGGGAGACAATCTTCCCACTTGGCTCCATACGCCAAGACACAGGCTCGGAGCATATCTTCGAGAATTTGATTTACTTGTTCTGTCTGACCTCCGGTCTGTGGGTGGAAAGCTGTGCTGAAAGACAATTTGGTTCCCAAGGCTTCTTGGAACTTCTTCCAGAACCTTGAGGTGAACTGGGTTCCTCGATCTGACACAATATCTTTGGGAACACCGTGAAGGCTTACGATTCTGTCGATGTAGAGAGCTGCCAGCCGGTTGCCATCATAAGTGGTCTTGACAGGAATGAAATGGGCCACCTTGGTCAAATGATCGACTACGACCCAGATAGAGTCATGTCCTCTATTTGACCTTGGTAATCCAGTGATGAAGTCCATTCCGACTTTATCCCACTTCCACTCAGGAAACTTGAGTGGTTGAAGCAATCCAGCGGGTCGCTGATATTCAGCCTTGACCCTTTGGCACACATCACACTTTGCAACATAGGTTGCAGTCTCTCTTTTCATCCCGTGCCACCAGAATCTTGCCTTCAAGTCTTGATACATCTTGGTTCCTCCGGGTGGATGGAATACGGAGTGTCATGGGCTTCTTGCAGGATCAGGTTCTTCAGCTCCATCTTGTTTGGTACGCATATGCGGCCTTTGTACCAAACAATCCCGTGCTCGTCTTCGAAGAATCCTGGGGCCTTGCCTAGCTTCATCTTCTTCTTGATGCCTTCAATGCTTGCGTGTCCATCTTGTGCCTTCTTGACTTCGTCCATCAGGGTCGGTCTGACTTCCAAATGATCCAAAAATCCAGGGGTGACCAATTCCAAACTGAATTGTTCGAGCTCCTTAAACAAGGCTGGCTGCCTCTTTTGAAAAATAGCATTCAAAGAGCAAGCCTTCCTGCTTAAGGCATCGGCCACCACGTTAGTCTTCCCGGGGTGATATCGAACACTGAGGTCATAGTCTTTGATGAGTTCCAACCATCTTCGCTGCCTCATGTTCAATTCCTTTTGGGTGAAAATGTACTTCAGACTTTTGTGGTCTGTGTATATCTCACACCGTTTCCCTAGGAGGTAATGCCGCCATGTCTTCAAGGCATGAACTACTGCTGCTAACGCAAGATCTTGAGTAGCGTAGTTCTCCTCATGAGGTCGTAGCTGCCTGGAGAGGTATGCTATGACTCGGCCTTCTTGCATCAGAACGCTTCCCAATCCGGTTCGAGAGGCATCACAATATATCACGAACTCCTTGTGAATATCAGGTGTTGCCAGAACTGGGGCGGTGGTCAATCTCTTTTTGAGCTCTTGGAAGCTCTCTTCGCATTTTGGCTTCCACTCGAACTTCTTGTCCTTCTTGAGGAGCTGAGTCATTGGCCGGGCAATGCTAGAGAATCCTTCCACGAATTTGCGGTAATAGCCCACAAGTCCGAGGAAGCTTCTGACTTCCTTGACGGTCGTTGGAGATTGCCATTGGGTCACAGCTTCGATCTTCGCGGGATCAACTGATAATCCTTCTTCGGTCAAGACATGACCTAAGAATCCAACTTTATGCAGCCAAAACTCACACTTGCTGAATTTGGCATACAGTTGGTGCTCCTGAAGCTTATCTAGGACCATCCTCAAATGTTGCACGTGTTCTTCCTCCGTCTTCGAGAAGACAAGAATGTCATCGATGAAGACAACAACGAACTTATCCAAATATTCCATGAAGACTTTATTCATGAGATACATGAAGTAAGCTGGGGCATTGGTTAACCCAAAGGACATGACCGTGCACTCATACAGGCCATATCTGGTTACAAATGCCGTCTTCGGAATATCTTGGGGTCTGATCTTCAGCTGGTAGTACCCAGATCTGAGGTCGATCTTGGAGAACACCTTGGCTCCGCTGAGCTGATCAAACAGGTCTTCGATCTTGGGAAGTGGGTATTTGTTCTTGATTGTAACTTCATTGAGGGAACGATAGTCAATGCATAAGCGGATGGTACCGTCCCTCTTTGCCACAAACAGAACAGGTGATCCCCAAGGGGAGGCAATTGGGTGGATAAATCCCTTCCTCAGCTGCTCTTCCAGTTGCTTCTTCAACTCGGCTAATTCTTCCGTCCCCATTCTATAAGGCTTCTTATAGATGGGTCTTGCTCCAGGCACGAGCTCGATGATGAACTCAATGTCACGGTCAGGGGGCATTCCCGGAAGTTCATCCGGAAAGACATCGGGATACTCGCATACCACCGGTACTTGCTCTAGCCCAACTTCAGACAGACAGTTGACTTGAACGGCTTGAGCGGAAGAGGAGTTGGGAGCAAACCTGACTTCGACTCCTTGGTCATTGGTCACGGTGACTATCCGATTGGCACAGTCTAATAAGCCTTGGTACTTACTGAGCCAATCCATCCCTAGGATCACATCCAAGCCTTGTGATCTCAGGATGATAAGGTCTGCTAGGAAGTCTACACCGTTAATGGTAATACTGACTCCTTTACAGCCTATCTTGGCTCTCATCTCTGCTCCGGGGGTTTGTACCACCATAGGGTTATTCAGGGGTGTAGGGGTCATGCCACTTTTTAATGCAAATCTTTGAGTGACAAATGAATGCGTTGCTCCAGAATCAAACAAGACAATTGCAGGTGCTGAGTTGACAAGGAACGTACCCAGCACGATGTCCGGGTCTTCCTGGGCTTCTTCAGCAGTGACGTGATTGACACGCCCCTTCCCATGGTTAGGCGGGTTGCGAGGAGCGGGGTTCCTTGGTGGCATCCCGCGGCCTTGTCCTAGGTTTTGCCCATTGGGGCGTGGGGCATCTGGCTTCTTGTTGGGGCACGCCCTTGAGATGTGTCCTGACTGACCACATCCAAAGCAAGTGACTTGGTTTGGATTGTTGATCTTGTTGCCACCACTGTTATTGGGGTTGAAAGCTAGCCTCGGGTTGGCATACTGCTGAGGCTGGAAGTTGGTGCGAGGTGCGGGAGCTCTTGGTTGCTGATAGGTTGGTTTGGCCGGGGCTGACTGCCACGGACGAGGCTTCTGGTTGCTGGAACTTCCCTTGCTGACCATCTTGCGCTTGCGAGTGTCTTCCAAAGCACGCCGCTTGTCTTCAAGCATAAGTGCTTTGTTCACCAGGTCAGGGAAGGTTGGGCAGTCGCACACGACAAGCGAGTATTGCAGAGTCTGATTGAGGCCTTCCATGAAACGCTCCCTTTTTGCAGCATCAGTGCTGACATCTTCAGGGGCATACCTTGACAGAACACTGAACTTCTGCATGTACTCCTTGACAGTGCCACTTCCTTGCTTCAGGGCTCGGAACTCACGCTTTTTGATAGCCATGATTCCGGAAGGAATGTGGGCTTTGCGGAATTCTGCCTTGAAGTTGACCCAAGTGATGTCTTGTTCAGCATGCATGACCTTGAATCCATCCCACCAAGCTCTAGCAGTCCCCCGAGGCAGTGGGCTGCATAAGCCACCTTCTCGCGGTCTTCGGTGCATCCGACTAGTTCCAGTATGTCCTCAATGGTGTGGACCCAGTCGTCTGCATCCAGGGGTTCAGCAGTCTCGATAAAGGTTGGCGGTGCATGCTTCTTGAACTCTGCCAACATGGAACGTCCATTGCCATTCCCCGTCGGCTGGCGGTTGTTGGTGATAGCTTGAGCAATCAACTAAAGGGCTGCAGTGTTGGCTTGGCGTTCCTCTCGGAAGGCTTGGAGAAGCTGAGCCATGTCCATGTTCGGAGGAGGTGGTGGTGGTGGAGCTTGGTCGTTGGTTTGGTCGTGGCCTGCCTCTGACTGAGCGGATGCTCCGGCTTCAGGCTGCTGGGTAGAGGTACCAGTACGAGTTACAACAGGCATCCTGTTGGAGCGGTAAAAGGTCTCATGACTTGGAAGAGGGAAAGCAAGATAGATGGGTGCCTAGTAAGGGGGTGGGTGTGACACTAATCAAATCATGCAAGGGCCGAAAGGCCAAAACACATTCATTAAAATCCAAATGGGTGATGCAGTCGTTTACACATTCCCGAAGGAAGAATACGACATACATCCAAACACGACAAAAGCAAACACTAGATGGTTTCATATGAACCATACAAGGACTCGGCTGCGCATAGGGGTTACACGACCTATCCTACCGTAGAGGTCACAACTGGCATATCCGACTAGCGAATAATGCCTAAGCGGCGGAATGGTCGGTCACGTATTCCGGCTCCTCAGGGTCTTCCTCCTTGTCTTCATCTATCTGGGGCCCCTTGTCACTTGAGGGTGTGGGGGAGTGGAGGAGTTGGATACGATGGTGCTTCGTCCGTGGTGCAGGGAAAAGCTTGCGATATTCCCTTGCCGTCATCCGGCGTCGCCGAGGTGGTTCTTCATTCTTGGAAGATACATCTTCGGAGGGCCTTCCGCCTCGGTATGCGATAGCGGACTGTCCGGAAGGTGCTCCTTCCTTCTTGATCCTATTTGTCTTATCTTGAGCTCGGCGAAGAAGTGCCTTGGTCTTGTGAAGTTCTTCTCGAAGCTTCATTGATTCCGAGGCCAAGTCTTGTGCCAAGCTGTCGGCACATTGACTGAAGTAGGTCTGGAACCGAAGCGAGAGTCCTTCCTTCAGTGGCGGGGCTAGTGCGCTGCTTTCATCTTCACCTTCCTTCCGGTAAGGTAAGAAGCGGGTTGTCATCTTGGCTGCCATCTCTGGAAGGAGCTCGCGGAGACGGGTTAGTGCCTTGAGTGCAGCAGCCTCTACAGCGAGAGGTAGTGTTGCCATCTGGGGTCCCTCAAAGAACCAACTTGTGGGAGGATCGTTTGCCTTCACGATCACTTCCAAATGGTATTCCACCTCAGTGTCGCTAACCCAATGCTCAAGGTATGTGAGGATGGGCGCTCGGTGGAACTGACACTCCTGGAGGCTATCCTCGAGAAGCAAAGGAAACCCAGTTGTCAGGTGCTCTTCGGGTACAGCGGCCATCTACAAAGGTGGAATAGGAGAGGTTAATAAGCTGATGAAATCTCAGGTTTAGAAAAGAAGAGAGGTTTAGAAGGTTTTTGAAAAAGGGGTCTCATCTAACTAATGCCCATGCTAACTAAGGCTTCCTACAGTCAGGATGGCTCTGGTACCAGCTCTGTGGGGACTCCGACTTAGAAGTCGAGATCACCGAATGCACGTGTATAGTGATCCCAGAGATCAATGCTCACTGAACACACAGAAGCTGAATAACAAGAGTCTTACATCCATACATATCGTCTTACACAAATTATGGCCATTATGGCTAAGTCTTACATAGATAAAGCCTCAAGGGCTGAATAGCAAATAACTCAAATAGCGGAAGTCTTCGATGATAGGTAGAACCCATGCCATCTGCCTTAACCCTGCAGGCATTCTGACTGGGATAGCATCCTAGTTCGCATGTTCGTCTCCAAAGAACTCTTCCTCATATTCCTGTTCCTCCATGCCTGGCCAATTAAATAACTAGTGGCAAGCCAATGAGTACTTTGAATGTACTCGCAAGCAACCCATGATCTGGTTCAAAGTAACAATGCAATTGAACAATAATGAGCAATCTAGCAATGGGCTAGAATAAATATTCTACCATCAAATGTATGCATCAATAAACTCACGTAACCTCGAAGACAGGTTACCGATATCAACATGAGTATGATTCAACTCATCGAGTCAAGTCACCACCTTGACTCACACATACTTTCACTGATGTAGTAAAATTCTGGACATAGTTTAAGTAGCACCACCCAACTGTCCATGACCGTGGACACGGCTATTCGAATAGTTTTACACTCTGCAGAGGTTGCGCACTTTACCCACAAGATCCGGGAAGCTTTCATGTCATCCACGATCCCGCAGTACCTCAAGTACTCGAGGGAAGCACCCGGACATTATCTTTCCTTAGACGACACTAACATAGAGTCCACTCGTCAGTACACGGCCCTCGAGTACAAACAGTAGATCACAGAACTTGCCCTAATTTCAATGTCACGCGTACCCGAAGGGACCAACGGTGTGTCCGGTGCCCTGTGAAAACAGTCATGGTCGTCTATCCAAGCACGACCCCGTCCCGGGAAAGACCTCAAGTCTTCCCGTCACTAGTAATGCGGGCACCATGCTAGTATCGACCTTAGTAATCAATAAAGCCCATCCCATAAGGGGTAGAGTGGTTGCACATGTTTGGTTGGGATGGTAGTCACACATAAATCTAATCCATCATTGCACCCATGCACAAGATTTTACCGGCACATCACTTCTTCCTCAAGTGATGGCCAAACTCAACATCACCCTCGGGCATTAGGGGCACCCGATGGGGTTCATGCAAAGATTTCAACCACGAAGGTTCATATCACACATGCATCTCTAAGCATCACTACTAACTATTTGCATGCCATCTAGCACATAGCAAGATCAGGAGCAAAGCATGCATCATGTGGTGGTTCAACTAGGTCACCACCGTAACTCTATCATCATGCATCGGAAACAAACGGGTTCCGAAGAACAAGTGTATCATGGTCAAAGGGCTGCTTGCCTGGATTGGCTTGGTCTTCAAAGTCTTCAAATCCTTCTCCTTCTCCTTCTCCAGCAACTTCGTCAAATACGGGATCTAATCGTCGCAAAATAACAACGAGAAAATAAGACCACAATGAAAACAGAAAAATCAAAGTGCTCAGAAAAATGTCAACTTATTTTTGTTAAATACTAGAGGGAAAACTAAGATGCCAAAAATTCTTAGTTGGAGTTTTGGAGTTACAGAATGGAATCTAAGGATTTTAGAACATGAGTTTTAGTGCTCAAATTTGAATTTAAATTTGAACAGAACAGAAAAGTTTCATGGATATGTGTGGAAGTGACACCATTAAATAGGTTGGAATATTACAAGAATTTAGGAGTTGGAATTATTTCATTTGGACTAATATTCATTTCTGTAAAATTAATTGAATTAATCATATAAAGAATAAAAAGAAATGGCCCTGTGCCACTGGGCCAGAGCGGCCACAGTGCACGGCCCAGGGCATCTAGCCCAGCCGCTCGGGCGCCAGCGCGCGCGCATAAGGGTTTTAAACCTGACGGGCGGGGCCCAACGGTCAGCGGCTGCGAGGGGAGAGAGGGAGCGGTGAGGATGACATGCGGGGCCCGCCTGTCATCTTCAACCTCTCGGCCACGGCGACGGCGAGCTCACCGGCGGCGAATCCGAGCACGGCGGGGCAAACGGATGGCGGGGATGGACTCAGCAGCGAGTCGCGGATGCACTGGTGGTGGTGCGATTCGCCGGGGAGGCCTGGTTCGCCGGCGGCAAGGTGGGACGGCGGAGGAGCTTCGGGAGGTCGCTGCTCCGGCCGATTCCGACAGCTATAGAGAGGGAAAAGCGAGGGGAAAGTATTAGTGGGGTGCGGTGGTTCCAACTCGAGCAAAAGGAGGAGCTGGGAGGGCTTGTACTGCGAGATTGCCGGTTGCCCGACGCGGCGGAGCTCCGGTCGGTCCCGAGCACTGGGGCTTTCTGGGGATGATTGAGTGGTACTGGCGTGTTGCTGGGGGTGAGGGGAGGTTGTTGGTGGAGAGTGGAGGGCTCGGGGGGGCCCTATATATAGGGGAGCGGCGAGGTCCCGTGGACCTGTGCGCCGGCGAGCTTCAGCTCGACGCCACAGTGCACGGGAGACGACGAGAGTGAGTCTGTGGCGTTGCTGGACGATCTCCAGGGCGGAGGGAAGAGAGAGGAGGAGCGGGGGACGCTCCAGACAGCGTGCGCGTGCGAGGCCGAAGAGTGGAGGCTGCGGGCGGCCAACGCGAGTGTGAAGACAGCCACTGGAGGGCAGAGGAGGAGGGGGGACTGCGCCGGGGAGGTCACGGATGTCGAGGGGCATCGACTGGCGCGAGGGGAGAGCTCGAGGCTGTCGAGGGCAGGCGATTGGGCGAAGCTACAGTGCGGGTGCACACTGTAGCGCGCTCTGGAGCGGCCTAATTGCATGCCATGGCATGCCATTGGCCCTCTGGGCGTGTCCGCCGTGTCTGGGGGGTTTAGGGTGATGTAATCAGCCCAGCTGTGGCATTGGATGCTCTGGAGAGTCAAGGAGAGAGAGAGGAAGCTGGTAACTTGGTAGAAAATGGCTGTCCAGCAAGGTGAACTAGGGTTTTCACCCCTCAATCATGGAGCTGGGGACATGGGGGAGTTACTGGAGATAGATAGTAACTAGATGAAGCTGTGGTAGAAAGTTGAGGCCAAGGTAAATAGTAAAAGTGGTCAAGATGGTAGTTTTGGTAAAATTGCAGAAGGTGTTTGATCAAGTTTTGATCAAGCAAATGATCTCCACTTGCCATGACACTTAACAGGATTGAATGTTATGAGAAAATAGGGTGTTTCACCAAATTTGGGCTCATTTGAAGAAACTAGCCAATGTAACTTTGGTGAACCCTAGAAATCAACAAAAATAGCTTCATCTTGTTTGAGTCAAGCTAATCATCTCCCCTTGATTCACCACTTGGCGTAGTTTCATCATTTGGGGTATTGATCATGCCCACAAAGTTTGAAGCTCCAGGTGAAAAGTTGGTAATGTAAAGTTGTTCAAATTTGCATTTGAACAGAAATGATTTTGGGGTATTTTGATCAAGTTACCCTACTCCAAATCTTGTGCCATTTGGTCTAGATGCCTTATTAGGCCATTCTAGCATGTGCACCAAGTTTGAGAGCATTTGGACAAGTTTGGCAATGTAAAGTTGCTCAAACTTCAAATATGGACAGAATGGTTTTGAAGGGTTTTGATGATGTTTTCTTGCTTCCCAAGGCATGGGACTTGGCAAGATCATCAAATATGTCATATATGACATGATAGAATTTCCCTGGAATTTTTGGAGAATATTTCCTTTGTAAATATTTCAAAAGCTTGAAATATCTAGAAAGGGTTTTGGAGGGATTAGCCCATTATTTTGAACACGACCAAGTGTTGAAACTCTTATATATGGACAATATATGTCCTATGAGTCTCCCTGAATTTTGGCAAATATTTTTGAAAGACTTAAATAATTTTCCCCTATTAAAGACCATTTCTGGCCTTGAGAAAAAGCTTTTAAATAAAATAGGAAGATAACTTTTAAAATTATACTTTTGTGGTTTCTGGGAGTCCTATGACTACTAGGTCTCAAACATACTTTTTGAAATAATTTTCTCACCCTAAATCAAGCACTTGCAGTGCAAACCTCAATTCAGCGGTTTTAGGAATACTAGATTTATAAAATACATTTTGGCCAAATTATTTTTATAAGAAAATACTATACCGTTATATAACACTTGGTATGATCATTGGGCAGAAGTTTTGGGTATGGAGATGAATTCTACAAGAGGTAATAGTTGACTTTAATGAGCACATAAAAAGCACTTGAAGAAAAACTCAATTCCAAATAAAAGCCAAATGATGCCAAAAAAATTTGTTGGTCCAAATTTTCATGCTTCATTGATGCGCATAACATGTTACAAAATGCAGGGTGTGACAACTTCTGACACCAAGCTCACCGCCACTTATGCTCATTTTGTCGCAGTTCTTGGGTTTCCTCACACTGGTTTCAAAATTCATTAATCTGACCCAAATCATGCTCCCCAAAACATTGAGGTTTGTTGTTTTCTTGTCAAACCTTTTCCTGATCTTAATGAAGTGGAAAAGAAAAAAAATACTTCAACAAAGTATCTATTTGGCGATCTCCTTTTTTCATTATATATTAGTGTGTCATTCGCACCATTTATCCCAATATAGGTGACAAAGGGTCTTGCAACGGGTACTGTATTGATCTCATGTATCGTCTCTTTGAGCATCCCAATGGCAAGATAAATATTCAGCACTTCCTGTGGCATGAGATTCGTCTTGCTAGTCTTCAGTACAAGCGGGCCTTTCCTCATGCTCCTTTTCTTCAGGCTTTCATCGAGAGTATTGCTCATGTTCCCATTGCTCGGACTCATGTTCATCCACGGTGGGTCATTCCACCTCATATGGCGGATGATTGGGCTCCCAAGAAAATCTAAACTGCTCGACGGTCTGCTGCACAGTCACACCCTATTCCCCCTAGCTCGGGTCTTTTGGCCGCATTGCTCGTTTTATCGGGAAGGCCCATTCAGCCATGATGAAGGCTTTCTCCTTCCACTGTTCTCAAAATAATGATGTGGTCACTTGCATGGTCTCTTCTAAGAATGCTCTGAAGGCTCGTCTGAGAGCCTCCGGGGCCATAGATGTGAGTGATGATAAATGTCTTCCTGATGCTCCTCATTCCGACTTTGGCTTCGCTTCTGGTCCTGAATGGGCAGACTTCTTGGACGTGGCAGGAGGCATTGGTGCCCGTGGCGACGATGATGCTAGTTATGATGTCTGAGGATGTGGTGGCTTCTGTGATGCTTTGCCCTTTTGGGTACTTGATGCCAAGGGGGTGATATTTACCATAGATTTCTCATTGACTTATCTTACCTTTCTATTATTTATGTATGATGAACCACTATGTTGCGTTGAGCTCGTTGGATCATGTTATGTTAAGTTGAACCTTTATGATGTGATATATGTGTTCTTAACATTGATGCTATCTTTGTATGTTATCATTCTGTGCTTTAAAATGTTCTATATGAGCTCTTGACCATATTTAGTTTTACCATGCGTACATTAAGGGGGAGCTTTGTTACAAATCTCTCATAAGCTTCATAAGTATATGTATTTTTGAGAGGTATATGTATGTTTTCATCAACCACCAAAAAGGGGGAGATTGAAAGTGCAATCATGCCCTTAATCTTATTTTGATAAGTTGTTGACAACATACATATAGGGAACTAAACAATGCTGTCAAGTGCATCTCAGGTTATTGTTTCCGAATGATATTAGTGTGGTTCAACACTTACATATTCAAGATACTCAAAGGAAGGTGAAACAAGATGCAAAACTTTAGATCTTTCTATGTTTTACTTTTATTTGAGTATAGGGATCCCGCACAATTAAGAGGGGATCACTGGTTTTTGCAAAAGACTTGCTCAAAATCTAGAATGAAATATCTTAGAGAAGTGTTCCTATCTCAGTTGACCTTTTGGCCTCTGTTTCTGTACGAACGACCTCCAGTCTCCGGACATCCAGTATCTCGTCACTCATCGAATGTCTGGTGCTCTCTGGATGTCCGGTGCCATGCCACAGAAAGATATGCATGGATTTCCGTTCCCTTTAGAGGACCGGCTTCTGGACGACCGGTGGTGACCGGACGCCCGGTACCACTTCATAGAATTGAAATTAATGGAATCCGGTCCTTCTGGACGACCATTCACCGGACGACCGACACTCCCAGACGTCCATTCCCTATGCGTCTTCCCTCACCTATTACACACTAGATTCCTAATTTCATCCATGTGTCGGACGATCGGTGTCTGCCGGACGTCCGGTCCCACTTTTCTGTCGGACGACCGGTGCCTGCCGGACGTCCGATCCAACTTCTCTGTCGGACAACCAGTGCCTTCCGGACGACCGGTGCCTGTTCAGCATAAGTGACCTCAAACGGCCATTTTTGCACTTAGACTATAAATATCTTCTTCCCCACCCGTGGGGGAGTTGCTTAACACAGTTGTCGGCATCCTGGGAACTAGGGTACCCAGACTTGCCTGTCTGCGGGCCGCGACGCGCTCCTACAAGCGGCCTGGTACGGCCCAGTTGATCGACCAACTGCTGAAGACCCTCGTGAGGGGCCAGGCCTCGTGAGAAGAACGACGGCAAGACCCCCTCGAGAGCGGCCTCGTCAAGGCGTTCCGGAGGGGCGGAGAATCCAAGGCCAAGCCTGCCTCGGGAGGAGGCAGTGATGTCAGCAGTGACGCACCACGCCAGCGGGTGCCAGCGTCCACCAGCGGTGCAGTTGCCATTTCGATACAAAGGAGACAACGCAGCCGTTGGTTCCCAAGGAGCAGGGCAAAGGTTTCCTCTATAGTGCAACAAGACCGAAGACCGCAAGGACGATAAGGAGGATGTCACCGTCGAGCCCACCACCGTGTCATCGCCTGATCCTTTTGCAAGCGAAGACTGCTTTTGTCAGGGTAGGAATGACCTTGTGTTCCCGCTCAAAAATGGCTGTTGTGGAATCCCTTCCAGCCTAAACATTTCGAGGGAAGAGGAGCGTGGCCGCCTATATAAGTAGCTAGAACCTCCACTTCAAAGGAGGGAGAATCATCGACTCACACACTTGACCACCGCACAAGGAGCAAGAACACTAGCCACCTGACCCTCCCGAGCTCGCCTCCTGAGCTCAGGAACCCTTGTACCAGTTCATATTCTAGCTCGCCCGGAGCCAATCCACCAAAGCAGGAAGTAGGGTCTTACACCACACGGTGGCCCGAACTAGGATAAACTCTTGTGTGTTTGCTCGTTGTTTGCTTGAATCTTTCCACCGAGACGAGAGCGAGGCGCTAGGTAGACGTGAGTGGGAGAGATCTTCGTTCACGCCCCTGTGTTCGAACTTAACGGGTTTTGCGGAGCCCTGAATCCAACATTTGGCGCGCCAGGTAGGGGGCGTGTCTAAATCTCGCCTCTCCGACGACCTCGTCGCGTTCTCGTCACCGACCCTGCTCCACAGCCATGGTGGACACACGCCGAGCTCGCGCCGCCCGCCGCGCTGCGAACGTTGCTCAGACAGCGCCCACGGGCAATGGCGCACCGCTCCGTCCCAACTCGCCGGTCGCCAACGCCGCCACCAACCCGGCTGTCCACGAGCACCAAGACTCCTCACTGCCGCAGTCCGTGCGGCGGGACAGCCGCACGGCAACACCTTCACCCTCGCCGGCCGCAGCGTCGTCCTCGCTGGTCCGCCGCGGGCCGGTCTACCAGCAGCCTACGCTACTGATGGCGCGAGAGCTCTTGCGCTACCACCTGGCATATGATCTCTACGACGAGTGGCTCCACCGCATCACCGAGCTCGTCAACGCCGCTGGGGAAGCACCTCACCAACACACTCCTCACATCCTCCGTTGCCGCGGCGGCGAACGCGGGCCGTGGGGTCCCGGCTCCGCCTCCCCTTCATCCCGCCGGCCAGGAGGGCCGGCGCGAGGCCCCTCGATGTGAACAACCCCGCAGAGCCCACGCCCGCGATGAGGAGAGTTGCCAGGTGATCCTGCACCCACATACATGGGCTCGTGGCCCGCCTGGCCCACAACGCCCAGACTACGCGCCACAGGAGGTGGTGGCGCCATCACCTCAAGAATCAGCGTCACAGGTGCAGGGGGCGCCTGTGATCATGAGCGTACGCGAGTGTGGCGCCCTAGCTCCTGAGCTACGGTGCCTCGTCTGGCCCAGCAAGTTCAAGGCGGACCTACCTCCGCGCTACGACGGCACCCCCGACCCCACGGAGTTCCTTCAACTCTACGAGCTGAGCATCGAGGCGTCCAACGGCACTGACGAGGTTATGGGGAACTGGTTCCCCATGGCTCTGAAGGACAGCGCGCGCTCCTGGCTCCTGAACCTCCTGGTGGGATCCATCTCCTCCTGGGGAGAGCTTCGCGAGCGTTTCGTTGCTAACTTCCAAGGCACCCGCGACCGACCCCGGCAGCTGCTAACCTGCGTCGCGTGAGGCAGCAGCCGGGAGACACCATGCAAAAGTACAACAAATGCTTCAACACCATGCGCCTCCATATCTCCAAGGTCTCGGACGAGGCCATCATCTGCCCGTTCTCCGATGGCGTCCGCGACGTCAGGATAAGGGAAGAGCTCGCCATCCACGAAGACCTGTGCACAGCCCTCGAGATGTTCAAGCTCGTGGCAAAGTGCGCCAGGGCGGAGGAAGGCCACCTCTCCCTTCAGGAGCTACCTGAGGTGGAGAAAGAAGACAAGAAAACCAAGGCCAAGGGGTCGAAGCGCAAGGAACCCACCGTCCTGGCCGCTGAGCCAAAAGTGAAGCGTGGCTAGGGCTACGATGACCTCCCCAAAGACAACCGGCCGTACCGCGTCTTCCACAACGTCCACATCCACAACACCAACAACTGTTAGGAGCTCAGGGCGATGCGCGGCGGGCAGCGCCCTGAGCACGACAACTGCGGCTACGGCCATGGAGGAGGCCGAGGAGGAGGACGATGGGACAGTAGGAACTCGCGCCAAGGGTGGCGTGAGCAACCTCGTGAAGACCACTACACAGGAGCAGCCTCGCGACGCCCCTGGCGCGACCAGCCTCGTGATGGTCGCCCTCAGGGCAACGGAGGCCTGCCTCTGCTGCCACCACCGCCAAGGAGGAACGACGACGACCGCCAGGGAGACGGGGCAGGGGGCTTCCAGGAACCGCGTGCAGTCGCGTGCATTCTGGGAGGAGCCCATGCCCCGGCTTCTCGCCGCATCTTCAAGTAGTTCGCCCGTGAGGTGAACGCGGCGCTTCCCAGGCCTGACGCCGCGCGCAACCTCAGGTGGACCAAACAAGTCATCGCTTTCGACCCCAAAGACCAGCCCAAGTGCACTGCGGACCCAGGCGCACTCCCGATGCTCTGCACCCCGACCATCAGCAACGTCCTTGTGACCAAGAACCTCATCGACGGCGGAGCAGGGCTCAACGTCCTCTCCGTCCAGACCTTCGAGACACTCCAGGTTCCCTACGATCAGCTCGACCCCACCAAGCCATTCTACGGAGTCACGGATGGTTCCACGCTCCCGATGAGGCAAGTCCGCCTCCCCGTCACCTTTGGCGACCGCGACAACTACCACACCGAGCTCATCGACTTCGACGTCGCCAACATCCACCTCCCGTACAACACCATCCTGGGGTATCCTGCCCTTGCCAAGTTCATGGCCACGACCCATCATGGCTACAATGTCCTCAAGATGCCCGGGAGCGGCAGAGTCATCATGATCGCCTTCGACGAGAAGGAAGCAGTGTGTTCCCTAGAGCGTGCTGACCAGACCGTGGCGGTTGAGTACTCCGATGAGGATGGAGCCGTCCTCGCTCTGCAGACCGCCCCAAGAAGAATAAGAACCTACCCGTCGACGGACCTCAGGATGCGGGGGCTCCCGACGACCTGGCCTCAGGACTCGCGCCTGCTGACGAGGCGCCCTCCACCCTCGCATAGGGAGGCGCGCTCAACGCCCATCTCGTGACGGGCTCGGGGGCTCTCCTCTGGAGTGTCTTTGAGTTGACCTGTGCCCCGAGGGAGGTGTTCGAGCACCACCTGCAAGCGTATCTTGATGCGCGTTTTTGTGAGCCCAGCGCGAGCCGTCCAGCGCTGGGGGCTCAGGACTTCATCAACCAAGTTACTGAAGAACTTCAGTACGCAAGACTCATCCGTGGTGGTCGTAACCGCATGATACCAAGTCCACCTACTCGCAGCCCAAGCGACTGCTTCCGCGTCTGCGTCGACATCGCGGGTCTCAACCTAGCCGCTTCTCAGGAGCCCTTCTGGCCGACGGCGGTCGGCCGGAGGAGGGCCCTCCCCTACATCTACGCTCGCACGCTCTTCGGCTTCCGCAACAGGGCTGCCATGTTCCAGCATCTCGCGTAGCAGGCCTTGGGGGCTCGAGAGGCTCAGTGGCAGGCGGTTCGGACGGAGCGAAAGCCGGACCCGCGCGACCACGGAGAGCCTCAGGAGCCCCTGGGCCCCAGGAGCCCGACGATCCTCGGGAGCGACCCGCACAGCTCGCGTCTTCAGCTACCCCAACTCTCCTTCAGCAAGTATCAGGTGACACTTCAGGTATCCAAATGAGGGCGCGTCTCGGGCCGCACCATCCTCGGGCTGTTGGGGGCTGTTCCCCCACGGCTGTCTCCCTTTTTGTATGATCAAGGCCAAATATTTCTTTCCATTCGCATTACCTATATGCTTGGCGTCCTCACCGGCACTAAGGTCATGAGCCCTTGTGAGCCCACTCGTGACCGCCCCATGATTAAGGACTGGCACGACGTCTGTGCTCGGGTCCGTCCCTGCAGCGTCCATAAACCCAAGGGCCGAGCTCTGCCTAGGGAGCCATTTCCGTGACGGCACCTCCCATGGTCCTTGGTGCCTTGTTCTCGCATGGGCTAATCGTGGATGGGTAAGTAGGGGCCCGTGGTAGGTGACTCGCTCATGTGGGAACCGCGCGCCGGCTGTTTTTCCTTTGGATCGTGGCATGAGAAGACTGGGCACGACGTCTGTGCTCGGGTCCGTCCCTGCAGCGTCGACAAATCCAGTGGCTGAGCTCTGTCTCGCAGGTTAACCCCGTGACGTCACCTCCTGGGGTAGCTGAGGCTGTGGCCTTCTCATGCAATATCCCCTGGAGATGCACTCGGCACAGGTCGACACAACATCTCTCTTTTCACATTTTGGAGAAGAAGACTCAGGTGCAACCCGCCTCAGGGTAGGGTCTCGTGAGTCACGCGTAAGCTCACGAGAACTTCCTCAGAGTCGTTCAGCTCATCCTGAGGAGGGCACATATACACCTTGGTTGTCCTACCGTGCCAGCCAAGCGTCAGGACGGGGCTGTACACGCCCCGGAGTCTCTCCCGGTGGGAGGCTCCCTCCCATGGTCCAGTGGAAGTACCAAGCTCCGCGCTGGTAGATCCAACCGAGGAGCGGTTATGCCCACAAACCAGTGGAAGCACCAAGCTCTGCGCTGGCCGATACGACCGAGGCGCGGTTATGCCCACACTCCGCGCAAGTGTGGTAGCTCTATGCTCCGCGCTAGTTATAAACAACTGAGGGTGGCCCCCAGTGGTCGCACCAACCTCAGGGAGCTTTTCAGCTCAAGATGCTCATAGCTTCTCCTTGGATGGGTGTTGCGAGGGGGCTAGGCACGGGGGCTATGCTCAAGTCACGCCTGGCAGACACCACCCTACCAGGTGCCCATACACCTGGCCTTCTCGTGCCCTCATCCCAGGTGAAGGCTCGTGGGCAAGGTATGGTGCTCGTTCTCCTTCATGAGAGCCGTTCGTACGTCAAGGGGGACCCCTGGGCATCACGACGCATGGGCCTAACTGGCCACGAAGCCCCTCATCCCTTGACCCTAGTTATGACGATAACCCCGGTCCTCCGGAGGGCTCAATGGCGATCAAGGTATGCGCGGGGCTGGGCCCTGTCGACGCAGAACGAAAACGGGATCGCTTGAACGTCAAGGGGGACCCTTGGGCATCGCGACCCAAGGGCCTCACTGGCCATGTAGCCCCTCATCCCTTGAGTCTAGTTACTACGGTAACACTGGTGTCCGGAGGGCTCAGCAACGAGTCTAGTTACTACGGTAACCCCGGTCATCCAGAGGGCTCAGCGGCGGTCGAGGTATGCGCGGGGTTGGGCCCGGCCGACGCAGAGCACCTAAAGCAAACATGAAAGGAAGCAAGCATGGAATCATCTAGCTATTACAATAACGTCAAGTTTTTTCAAATTCAACCAAGTTCTTACGCCTCCCCGAGGCACTCTGTCGGGGTATTTGGATCGACACCTATGGGATCACAAGAATCCCTACTACGGTTGCGGGGCGCGGGGTTTAGAGAAGAGCGGATCTAACGGTCAGGACACGGTTCCTTTACCCAGGTTCGGGCCGCAAAGATGCGTAAAACCCTACTCCTGCTTTGGTGGATTATACATTGGAGTTCTTCAGCTAACGAGGAGCTCCGAGAGGGTCGAGAGCAGTTCCAAAAAGCCGAATCCTCCTCCTGGTCGCCTCGGGCCTCCTTTTATAGGGAAAAGGGGTTGCCACAGTGGCACACAGGAGGTGGAAAGGGTACAGTGATGCGAGGTTATCCCTCGCATTACAGGACAAGGTGCATTTAATGCGCCCAGCTTAGGTGGCCTTGCTTTATTGGGGACGGGGGGGGAGACATCCGTCTTGTCCGTCGCCGCTCCTCCTCATTTTGACACGCGCCCTGGCCAGCGATGCCTGTGGTGCCATGTAGGCAGACAGGCAGCTGAGGTGGCGCAACGGTGGGTTTCCACGAAGATCTGTGGGTTGCCACGTAGGAGACTGTCCAGCTGGTCGGGTCGGCAGCTGCGTGGGTTGGCAGAAGCCCAGTTGGTGCGGGCCCGACAGTGGCCCCCGTGGGTGTCCTCGGCAAGGGCCTTGCCGGGGCCCCGGCAAGTGTCTTGCCGTGGCGCCTGCTGTCATCCCCGGCAAGGTACTTGCCGGGGGCCTTGTGGTTCTCCTTGGCTGGAATCCCGCCAAGGGTCTTCGTCTTCTTAACTTGCATCTGATCTTGAATGTCTTCACAAAGATCTGCATGCCACCACGGGGATATCTCCCGAATCCTCGCCCCATGGGGGCGGTGGACTCAAGGGTGATTCGCTCCATAGGTGTGGGGCGAGTTGCCGCGGCAAGGGTCTTGCCGGGGCTGACAGACCCGGCCCCGGCAAGGATTTTGCCGGGGGAAGCCGCTTCGTCCCTTTGCTCTTTGTGTTCTTGTTCTTGGCGTCGCTCCAGTCTCCATCGAGCTTCAGTCTTGCCTCGGCTCGCCTCCCTCGCCATGCTCGGTGTGGTGGCGCCGTGGCTCGGACTGCCCGTGCACAGTCATAGGGGTACAAATAGTGCACCCCTCTTTTTGTACACCGACAGGAGCCCCCGGGCCTGGGCCACACATAAGCGCGGCACGTTGTTGGGCCAGGCCAAGAACGATGGGCGGGCAGGCGTGGTGGTTTTTACCGTGGTAAAATTTCCACGCTCTGCACCTCCCACGACCCGCGAGCGCGGCGCGGGGAGGAGGGGCGTGCGTGACGTGGGCGGCATGCGTGGGGCGGTTTCCGCAGGCATGCGTCACGTTGCAGTAAATGCGAAAGGAGGCGGCCCGCGCCTTCCCCATAAACGGGGGGAGGTGTGGGGGCACGGCTCGCTTACTGGATGGGGCGGAGGCGTGGTCTGCTATGCGTCCACTCCCCACGATCACGGGGTGGGGAGAGGTCGCCTCACCCGTCCCTTCGGTCCTGCATGTTCGCCACGTGCCTCCCATGCGTTCGAGGTGGCGAGCGGTGGAGGCGGGAAACCGAGCCGTCGTTGGTTGGGGCGGCGGGTCGGTCGCAGCCCCCCTCGCCTTCTGCGTCTTGATTGGTCGAGCGGGGCGGTCGAGCTCCAGCCCCGCCCGCTTTATAAAGAGGCGGAGGGGAGGGACAGTGCCCCGCACTCCGCCATCTTCTTTCTCCTTCAACTTCTGCTCCTCTCTTCTGTCCGCCATGAAGAGAGAAAACGTCGGCTCCTCAACGGTGGCGGCGAGGGTCGCTGCTCGACAACGTGTCCCCCCTTCTCCTGCACCTGCGGTGGCCGAACCGACCACGAGGGGAAAAGGGAGGAGCGGGGCCGTGGGCGAGGCCGAGGTGCTCGGGGAAGAGGAGGACGGGGCGGCTCGCCGGCCTCGCCCCCGCCAGCAGCTCCTCCTCCATTGGAAGGCCATGTTGGAGATGACCCCTGTGAGTTCTTCGTTAGGATGTGGGGGTCGCCGTGCCGTCGCTTTCGTCTCCCGCCTCCATTTGCGCAAGAGATGGAGGTGAATCCACCGGAGTCGCTGCGGCTGCACATGAGGGGTTGTGGGATCAGTGGCACGCGGGCCCGCGTCGACTTCCCTGCCCCTCATGTGATGTATCTTCGCCAAGGATGGAAGAGGTTCACTCGCATCCACAGCCTTACGGATGGGCTCACCCTCCACTTCAAGTTGATGGAGGACGGCCACCTCTCCGTCAAGGTCTTCGGGCACCTCGGGACTCGCGCGAGGTGCTGCATGGAGAGCTCCTCTGATGACGAAGACTCCTCCTCGAACGAGGGTGACGAGGAGGACAACGACAATGACGACGAGGGCGGTGGACGGCAGGATGACGGGTCCGACTAGGTGTCGGGCGCCACTCCTGGTGGCACCGGCGACCCCATCATCCGCGTCGCCGGCTCCTTGAACTTCTCGGGGCCGTCTCCTTGGCGGCTGGCGTAGGGAGGCTGCGGAAGAGGAAGAGGAAGAAGGCGGGCGGCAAGGTCATCATGTCGGAGTACGAGGGCACCGACGCCTTCGACGCGTACTGACGTCCTGCCGCCTCATCTTCGAGCTTTGCCTCCGGCGCCATCATCACCGTCCAGCCGTGGGGAGGCTGCAGAGATGCCTTCTCGGTGTCTTCTGCCACCCGTAGCTCGCCTAGGCGCCCCTTTTGCCCTTCTCGCCTCCTTGACCTACCTCCTGAGGAGAGGGACAAAGAAAGGCATTACGGGCATCTTATCTCTTTTTAGTCTGTAAGCCTTCGGGCATCTGTTAAGTTTAAAACTTGTAATCTCCTTGTTCATGTTTTTCATTCCCTATGGACTGTACCTGAATGGAATGTTTTTAATGAAAAAGGAATGTTTGCCGGGTCATTTGTTTGTAGGTAAAAACCCACAACAAGGAGTAAATCCCTGATATCCTTAAGATAAACATTTTCTCGCCCGGCAACAGGCCCTGCCGTTTCCCTACTTCGCTCAACCTTTCTCACGTCCTCGGCGGAGGCAGGGATGAAGCGGGCTCAGGCTCCTCGTTTTATCCTTCTGCTGCCGCGACTACGACCAAACCTAGTCCCAGGAACGAGCCTTAGGGCCTAGAGATATGGGAGCACGGTAGCTTAAGGAAAAGAACGAGGTTTCACATACCTCAGTCCATAATGGAATGCATGATAAGGGATAAAGGACTTATCTGAAGCTGCAGCCCCCGGCAACCCTGGTCTGCCGTGGGCGAATTCCTGCCCTTGCAGCCTCCGGCAATACTGGCTTGCCAGGGCCTAGGCATTGATCTGTTCTTCTTTCCTTCCTCCAAGTGGCTTTGGCAAGGATGTCTGCGCGTCATGCAAACCAAGGAAGACAGAGGAAAGACAAAGACTCGACCTCTAAGCTAGGGGTTAGCCGCTGCTAAGCACTATCAACCCTAACCAAGGACGAGACTCGACTCAGCATGCATGCTAAAACTTAGGGCGCCAGCGCTTCATTTATTTATGCTCAGGGTCTGCGCCTGGCTTTGTACAAAGGGTTACATGCCCTGCCGGCAAGGCTTGTACAAAAGGGTGGCTTGCCGGGGGGCTCGGTAAGCCGCGCCTTATGGGTAAAACTTGCGAAGATGCCCGATCTTCCAGGAATTACTCACCGGAACGGCATCCTCGGTCTCCAGGCGGACAGCGCCAGGCCTAGTGACTCGTATTACCTGATAAGGGTCTTCCCACTTCGGCGTCAACTTGTTCGTATTCCTGGCCGATTGAACGCGCCGGAGAACAGGGTCGCCTTCCACAAAGCTTCGGGCATGAACCTTGCGGCTATGGTAGCGGCACAAGGCTTGCTGGTAGCGCGCTGCTCTCAAAGCCGCCCGAAGACGATCTTCCTCAAGGAGCATTGCATCGTCTTGTCGCAATTGCTCTTGCTCAAGCTCATCATAAGCGAGCACTCGAGGTGACCCGTATATGAGTTCCGTGGGGAGAACAGCTTCTACCCCGTATATCAGGGCAAAGGGCGTCTGGCCGGTGGCTCGATTTGGCGTCGTCCTGATCGACCAAAGAACTGCCGGCAATTCATCAATCCAGCGCCTCCCGCTCTTGTGCAACCTGTCAAAGGTCTTTGTCCTTAATCCTCGCAGCACTTCAGCATTTGCCCTATCAGCTTGACCATTGCTTTGGGGATGAGCAACGGAAGCGAAACAGACCTTGCTGCCGAGGTCTTGGGTATACTACATGAAGGTGCGGCTTGTAAATTGTGTGCCGTTGTCGGTGATGATCCTGTTGGGTACACCAAAATGGCACACTAGTCCCTTGAAGAACTTGACGGCTGACTAAGCTGTGACCTTCCTTACTGCTTCCACCTCTGGCCACTTTGTGAACTTGTCGATTGCAACGTACAAGTACTCAAAGCCCCCGACGGCGCGGGGGAAAGGGCCCAGTATGTCGAGCCCCCAGACCGAGAAGGGCCGGGAGAGAGGAATGGTTTGAAGATCTTGAGCTGGTTGATGATGTTTATTTGAATGGAATTGGAACGCTTCACACTTGGTGACCAACGCCACCGCATCCTGGAGGGCAGTGGGCTAGAAGAAGCCTTGCCGGAATGCCTTGCAGGCAAGGGCTCTCGACCCTATGTGGGATCCACATATGCCTCCATGTATCTCTGGCAACAGCTCCAGTCCTTCCTCTCGAGGGATGCACTTCAATTTCACGCCGTTCGGTCTCCTTCCGTACAGGATGTCATCGATGAACTGGTACATGGCAGACCGACGGGCTACTTTCTCCGCTTCTTCCTACTCCTCAGGAAGTTCCCCAGTCTGAAGGAATCAGACGGTATGCTGCGCCCACCCTGGAGCCCGGGGCTCGACGGCGAGGACTAAAGGCATTTCCTCCGCCAAGGGAGCGGCTATCTCGATGGCAAAAGCTTGACGCTCCGCCGGAGTTAGCCCTCCGGTGGCGGGCTCAGTGTCCCTGGCAACATCCTTGCCGGCGGCTCCGGGGAGCTCGGCGAGAAAGTATTTGCCGGGCCCTGACTTCCTCCTCTTTTTCTACTCTGTTGATAGATCAACGGATGGCTGAGAAAGCTAAAGCACAAAGGTACCTGGTCCACAGGTAGCTTGAGGGCAGCGCGCTTTGACAGGTAATCGGTGATGTCGTTCTCCGCTCGGGGAACGTGCTCCACCTGTATACTGTCAAAGCGCTCTTCCAACTTTCTCACTTCATCGACGTAGGCCTTCATCAAGGGGCTCTGGTAATCCTTGTTAACTTGTTTGATGACAAGCTGCGAGTCGCCCCTGACAATGAGCTTCTTGATTCCGAGGTCCGCCGCGATCCTAAAACCAGCAAGTAGTCCCTCGTACTCGGCAGTGTTGTTTGTTGATACCTCCCTAGGGAAGTGCATCTAGACCACGTACTTGAGGTGCTCTCCAGTGGGCGCGACCAGTAGTATGCCAGCCCCGGCGCCCTGTAAGGAGAAAGCCCCATCAAAGTACATGATCCAGTTACAACTCGCCTCTTTGCCGGGGAGAGCAGTTTCGTAGACCTCTTCATCAGGCGTTGCGGTCCATTCTGCAACGAACTCTGCCAGGACTCGGCTCTGAATTGTCGAGGTGCTTTCAAACCTGAGGCCAAAGCTGGACAGCTCCAGTGCCCACTCTACAATCTTTCCCGTCGCGTCTGGATTGTGCAATATCCGTTGCAGAGGGAGGCGAGTGACGATGGTGATCTCGTGCGCCTGGAAGTAATGACACGGCTTACTCGAGGCCATAAGAAGGCCGAAGAGCAATTTATGCACGCCGGAGTACCTTGATCTAGCCCCCTGGAAGAGGGAGCTAACAAAGTAGACCGGGTGCTGCGTCATTTTCTTCTTCGGCAGCACTCCAACCGGCTGTGTCGCTTCTGCACCAGTGGCACCAGGCTCTGTTGCCGCCATCACCTCATCATCGATTTCTCTCTGCGCCACTAGCGCGGCGCTGACCACCTGGTTTGTTGCCGCTAAGTATAGCAGCAACGGTTCTTGTGGTCTAGGCGCAACCAGTATTGGCGTAGAGGAAAGATACCTCTTCAGATCTCGTAATGCTGCCTCGGCTTCCGGCGTCCACTCCATTGGGCCCGCCTTTTTCAAGATCTTGAAAAAGGGGAGGGCGCGCTCGGCAGACTTGGAAATGAATCTGCTCATGGCGGCAACGCAGCCAGCAAGCCGACGCACATCCTTGACCCGTTTGGGTGCTTCAATCTGCTCTATAGCTTTGATCTTATCCGGATTGGCTTCTATCCCACGCTGTGACACAAAGAACCCGAGAAGCTTGCCAGATGGAATGCCGAAGACGCACTTCTCAGGGTTTAGCTTGAGGTTGATCTTGCGCAGGTTCACAAATGTTTCTTGTAAATCCGGTACAAGGGTCGCCTTGTTCTTGGTTTTGACCACTATGTCATCCATATAAGCCTCCATATTTCTATGGAGCTGGGGTTCAAAACCAATCTGGACTGCCCTTGCAAACGTCGAGCCAGCACTCTTCAACCCGAAAGGCATTCGTACGAAACAGTATGTGCCACATGGGGTGATGAATGCTGTCTTCTCTTCGTCTTCTCTTGCCATGTAGATCTGGTGGTAGCCGGAGTAGGCAGCGAGGAATGACAGCAGGTCACACCCTGCCGTGGAGTCAACAATCTGGTCTATGCGCGGCAACGGGAAGGGGTCCTTGGGACAAGCTTTATTGATATCCGTGTAATCAATACACAGCCTCCACTTCCCATTTGCCTTGCGCACTACCACTGGATTGCCCAACCACGTTGGGTGGAGCACCCCTCTCACCAAACCCGCAGCTTCCAGTTTCCGGATCTCCTCGGTGATGAACTCTTGCCGTTCCAAAGCTTGCTCCTGACCTTCTGCTCGACGGGCCGCGCATGAGGACAGACAGCAAGGTGGTGCTCAATCACCTCCCTGGGAACACCGGGGATGTCGGATGCTTGCTAGGCAAACACGTCGACATTCGCCCGCAGGAAGGTGACGAGCGCGTCTTCCTATTTTTTGTCAAGGGCGGAGCTTATGGTAAAAGCCCCTCCCGTGCCATCCTCCTTGACAGAAACCTTCTTAGTTCCCGGCGGCACGGCCCTGGATCTCTTGTTTCTGCCGGTGGAGCTCTCTGGCACATCCTCGACGGGAGCGCGATACTCCGAAGAGGTGCGCTTTCCGGAGTGGGTGTCTGAGGTCTCGCTGGTCTTCTTCTTTCCGGTGGAGCTCTCAGGCACGTCCTCGACGGGAGCACAGCACTCCAAAGAGGTGCGCTTGCTGGAGTGGGCGCCCGAGGTCTCGCCGGTCTTCTTCTTCTTCCCTCCCAGGGCTCTAGCGGTAGGAGCAAGTGCCCCCGTAGCGGCAGTTGCTGCAATTGCTTGTTGGTACAATTGGTCGGCACAAATCAGCGCATCTTTCTTGTCGGAGGGGATAATGATGATCGTCACGGGCCCTGGCATCTTCAAGGTGTTGTAGGCATAGTGTGATGCTGCCATGAACTTGGCCAGTGCTGGGCGGCCAAGGATCTCGTTGTAAGGCAGGGGGATCTTGGCAACATCAAACATGATCCTCTCTGTCCTGTAGTTCAGATCACTCCCAAAAGTCACGAGCAGCGTGACTTTCCCCTTCGGTTGACTCCTCCCTGGGCCGACCCCCTGAAACGTGCCCGTCTCTTCGAGGTCTCCATCAGGAACTTGCAGCTTCTCGATCACGATGGGCGAAAGTAGGTTCAGACCGGCTCCGCCATCGACTAGCATCTTCGTCACCTTGAGGTTGCGTATTATCGGTGAAACCAACAATGGCAAGCACCCGACCGCAGTAGTGCGATCAGGGTGATCCTCGGCGTCAAAGATGATAGGTGCGCTAGACCATTTCAGCGGCTTTTGGGCACTGGGCGATGGCTCTGCCGCAATAATCTCACGCGCCCATTGTTTAAGCTGGCGGTGAGAAGCATGCAGCGAGGCGCTACCATCGACGCACATGGCGTCCGTAGCGTTCTGAAAATCTTGGCCGCCGGACTCGTTGTCCTCTTCGTGATCGTCTTCTTCAGGTCTTCTGTCGCGGCCCCGGGCGGGCCTTTCCTGCTGTTTCTCCTTGCCGCGACGGCCTGCTTGGCCGTCACGCTTCTTGCTGGATCCCTCAGCGCCGTCTTGGCCCTTGTCCTTGTCCCGGCACTCGTATTTAGCCCTTTGCTTCTCAGCAAGGAGCTCAACCTGGTGGCAGTCCTGGAGATCATGGCCCTTGGTGCCGTAGATTCTGCAGTATCGCTTGCCGTAGTTTCCTGGCTTCTCGGCAGCCGCCAAGGAGACGGCCCCGAGAAGTTCAAGGAGCCGGCGACGCGGATGATGGGGTCGCCGGTGCCACCAGGAGCAGCGCCCGACACCTAGTTGGACCCGTCATCCTGCCGTCCACCGCCCTCGTCATCTCTATCGCTGTCCTCCTCGTCACCCTCGTTCGAGGAGGAGTCTTCGTCATCAGAGGAGCTCTCCATGCAGCACCTCGCGCGTGTCCCGAGGTGCCCGAAGACCTTGACGGAGAGGTGGCCGTTCTCCATCAACTTGAAGTGGAGGGTGAGCCCATCCGTCAGGCTGTGGATGCGAGCGAACCTCTTCCATCCTTGGTGAAGATACATCACATGAGGGGTAGGAAAGTCGACGCGGGCCCGCGTGCCACTGATCCCACAACCCCTCATGTGCAGCCGCAGCGACTCCGGCGGATTCACCTCCATCTCTTGCGCAAATGGAGGCGCGAGACGAAGGCGACGGCAAGGCGACCCCCGTATCCTAACGAAGAACTCACAGGGGTCATCTCCAACATGGCCTTCCAAAGGAGGAGGAACTGCTGGCGGGGGCGAGGCCGGCGAGCCGCCCCGTCCTCCTCTTCCCCGAGCACCCCGGCCTCGCCCACGGCCCCGCCCCCTCCCTCTTCCCCTCGTGGTCGGTCCGGCCAACGCAGGTGCAGGAGAAGGGGGACGCATTGTCGAGCAGCGACCCTCGCCGCCACCGTTGAGGAGCCGAGGTTTTCTCTCTTCATGGCGGACAGAAGAGAGGAGCAGAAGTTGAAGGAGAAAGAAGATGGAGGAGTGCGGGGCACCGTCCCTCCCCTCCGCCTCTTTATAAAGGGGGCGGGGCTAGAGCTCGACCGCCCCGCTAGACCAATAAAGACGCGGAAGGCGAGGGGGGCTGCGACCGACCCGCCGCCCCAACCAGCGACGGCTCGGTTCCCCGCCTCCACCGCTCGCCACCTCGAACGCATGGGAGGCATGTGGCGAACGTGCAGGACCGAAGGGACGGGTGAGGCGACCTCTCCCCACCCCGTGATTGTGGGGAGTGGACGCCTAGCAGACCGCGCCTCGGCCCCATCCAGTAAGAGGGCCGCGCCCCCTCACCTCCCCCCGTTTATGGGGAAGGTGCGGGCCGCCTCCTTTTGCATTTACTGCGACTTGATGCATGCCTCCGGAAACCGCCCCACGCATGCCGCCAACGTCACGCACGCCCCTCCACCCCGCGCCGCGCGCGCGGCTCTTTGGAGGCGCAGCGCGCGGAAATTTTACCACTGTGAAAACAACCCCGCCTGCCCGCGCACCGTTCTGGGCCTGGCCCAACAACATGTCGCGCTTATGTGTGGCCCGGGCCCGGGGGCTCCTGTCGGTGTACAAAAAGAGGGGTGCACTTTTGTACCCCTATGACTGTGCACATGCAGTCCGAGCCACGGCGCCACCACACCAAGCATGGCGAGGGAGGCGACCCTGGGCAAGACTGAAGCTCGATGGAGACTGGAGCGACGCCAAGAACAAGACCACAAAGAGCAAAGGGACAAAGCGGCTTCCCCCGGCAAGATCCTTGCCGGGCCGGCTCTGGCAGCACCGGCAAGACCCTTGCCGCGGCAGCGCGCCCCGCGCCTACGGAGCGAGTCACCCTTGAGTCCACCGCCCCCATGGGGCAAGGATTCGGGAGATATCCCCGTGGTGGCATGCAGATCTTTGTGAAGACATTCAAGATCAGATGCAAGTTAAGAAGACGACGACCCTTGGCGGGATTCCAGCCAAGGAGAACCACAAGGCCCCCGGCAAGTACCTTGCCGGGGATGACAGCAGGCGCCACGGCAAGACCCTTGCCGGGGCCCCGGCAAGGACCTTGCCGAGGACACCCACGGGGGCCACCGTCGGGCCCACACCAACTGGGCTTCCGCCAACCCACGCATCTGTCGACCCGACCAGCTGGACAGGCTCCTGCGTGGCAACCCACAGATCTTCGTGGAGACCCGCCATTGCGCCACCTCAGCTGCCTGTCTGCCTACATGGCACCTCAGGCACCGCTGGCCAGGGCGCGTGTCAACACGAGGAGGAGCGGCGACGGACAAGACGGACATCTCCCCCCCTTCGCCGATAAAGCAAGGACACCTAAGCTGGGCGCATTAAATGCACCTTGTCCTGTAATGCGAGGGATAACCTCGCATCATTGTACCATTTCCACCTCCTGTGTGCCACTGTGGCAACCCCTTTTTCCTATAAAAGGAGGCCCGAGGCGACCAGGAGGGGTATTCGGCTTTTTGGAACTGCTCACGACCCTCTCGGAGCTCCTCGTTAGCTGAAGAACACCAACGTATAATCCACCAAAGCAGGAGTAGGGTTTTACGCATCTTCGCGGCCCGAACCTGGGTAACGGAACCGTGTCCTGACCGTTAGATCTGCTCTTCTCTCAACCCCGTGCCCCGCAACCGAAGTAGGGATTCTTGTGATCCCATAGGTGTCGATCCAAATACCACGAGTTCTAGCACCAAAAGATGTCGGGGTATTTGGATCGACACCTATGGAATCACAAGAATCCCTACTACGGTTGCGGGGCGCGGGGTTGAGAGAAGAGCGGATCTAACGGTCAGGACACGGTTCCTTTACCCAGGTTCGGGCCGCAAAGATGCGTAATACCCTACTCCTTCTTTGGTGGATTATATGTTGGTGTTCTTCAGCTAACGAGGAGCTCCGAGAGGGTGGTCAGCAGTTCCCAAAAGCCGAATCCTCCTCCTGGTCGCCTCGGGCCTCCTTTTATAGGGAAAAGGGGTTTCCACAGTGGCACACATGAGGTGGAAAGGGTCAATGATGCGAGGTTATCCCTCGCATTATAGGGCAAGGTGCATTTAATGCGCCCAGCTTAGGTGTCCTTGCTTTATCGGGGACGGGGGGGG
>LR738714.1:381422114-381451794 GCA_902687465.1 Secale cereale | reverse complement strand
GGGAGACGTCCGTCTTGTCCGTCGCCGCTCCTCCTCGTATTGACACACGCCCTGGCCAGCGGTGCCTGAGGTGCCATGTAGGCAGACAGGCATCTGAGGTGGCGCAACGGCGAGTCTCCACGAAGATTTGTGTGTTGCCACGCAGCAGCCTGTCCAGCTGGTCGAGTCGCCAGCTGCGTGGGTTAGCGGAAGCCCAATTGGTGCGGGCCCGACGGAGGCCCCCGTGGGTGTCCTCGGCAAGGGCCTTGCCGGGGCCCCGGCAAGGGTCTTGCCGTGGCGCCTGCTGTCATCCCCGGCAAGGTGCTTGCCGGGGGCCTTGTAGTCCTCCTTGGCTGGGATCCTGCCAAGGGTCGTCGTCTTCTTAACTTGCATCTGATCTTGAATGTCTTCACAAAGATCTGCATGCCACCACGGGGATATCTCCCGAATCCTCGGCCCATGGGGGCGGTGGACTCAAGGGTGATTCGCTCCATAGGCGCGGGGCGAGCTGCCGCAGCAAGGGTCTTGCCGAGGCTACCAGAGCCGGCCCCGGCAAGAATCTTGCCGGGAGAAGCCGTTTCGTCCCTTTGCTCTTCGTGGTCTTGTTCTTGGCGTCGCTCCAGTCTCCATCGAGCTTCAGTCTTGCCCCGGCTCGCCTCCCTCGCTATGCTTGGTGTGGTGGCGCCGTGGCTCGGACTGCCCGTGGACAGTCATAGGGGTACAAAAAGTGCACCCCTCCTTTTGTACACCGACAGGAGCGGAAGGCCATAGGTTCGACCCCTACCTGGCACGCCAAAGATGTCGGGGTATTTGGATCGACACCTATGGGATCACAAGAAACCCTACTACGGTTGCGGGGCACGGGGTTGACAGAAGAGCGGATCTAACGGTCAGGACACGGTTCCTTTACCCAGGTTCGGGCCGCAAAGATGCGTAAAACCCTACTCCTACTTTGGTGGATTATACGTTGGTGTTCTTCAGCTAACAAGGAGCTCCGAGAGGGTCGTGAGCAGTTCCAAAAAGCCGAATCCCCCTCCTGGTCGCCTCGGGCCTCCTTTTACAGGGAAAAGGGGTTGCCACAGTGGCACACAAGAGGTGGAAAGGGTACAGTGATGCGAGGTTATCCCTCGCATTACAGGACAAGGTGCATTTAATGCACCCAACTTAGGTGTCCTTGCTTTATCGAGGACGGGTGGGGGGGGGGAGATGTCCGTCTTGTCCGTCGCCGCTCCTCCTCGTGTTGACGCGCGCCCTGGCCAGCGGTGCCTGAGGTGCCATGTAGGTAGACAGGCAGGTGAGATGGCGCAACGCTGGTTTCCACGAAGATCTGTGGGTTGCCACGCAGGAGCCTGTCCAGCTGGTTGGGTTGGCAGCTGCGTGGGTTGGTGGAAGCCCAGCTGGTGCGGCCCCGACGGTGGCCCCCGTGGGTGTCCTCGGCAAGGGTCTTGCCATGGCGCCTGCTGTCATCCCCGGCAAGATACTTGCCAGGGGCCTGGTAGTCCTCCTTGGCTGGGATCCCGCCAAGGGTCGTCGTCTTCTTAACTTGCATCTGATCTTGAATGTCTTCACAAAGATCTGCATGCCACCACGGGGATATCTCCCGAATCCTCGCCCCATGAGGTGGACTCAAGGGTGATTCGCTTTGTAGGCGCGGGGCGAGCCGCCGCGGCAAGGGTCTTGCTGGGGCTGCCAGAGCCTTCCCCGGCAAGGATCTTGCCGGGGAAGCCGCTTCGTCCCTTTGCTCTTTGTGGTCTTGTTCTTGGCGTCGCTCCAGTCTCCATCGAGCTTCAGTCTTGCCCCGGCTCGCCTCCCTTGCCATGCTTGGTGTGGTGGCGCCGTGGCTCGGACTGCCCGTGCATAGTCATATGGTACAAAAAGTTCACCCCTCTTTTTGTACACCGACAGGGGTCGCGGCCGCATCACCCGCCGAGGGTCGGGCTCCATCTTTGGAACTGGCGGTGTGTGGCCCGTTACCGGGCGCACAAACATCGCCACCTTCCAAACTCCGGCTGTCCGGATGGCGTTGGTGTTCGCGAGCAGCGCCCCGAGTCCTTTCCGCGACTCGTCCGATGTTCGCCCGTGTCGGGACGAGCTGTCCGGCTTCTGACTGGCCAACCGCCACCGTCGTCTTCTTCTTGGGCGCCATGACGATGCAGGTGCGTCGAACTAACCGCTAAAGCCGATTCTCACAACTGCGCCCCCTACCTGGCGCGCCAAAGATGTCGGGGTATTTGGATCGACACCTATGGGATCACAAGAATCCCTACTACGGTTTCGGGGCGCGGGGTTGAGAGAAGAGCGGATCTAACGGTCAGGACACAGTTCCTTTACCCAGGTTCGGGCCGCAAAGATGCGTAAAACCCTACTCCTGCTTTGGTGGACTATACATTGGTGTTCTTCAGCTAACGAGGAGCTCCGAGAGGGTCGTGAGCAGTTCCAAAAAGCCAAATCCTCCTCCTGGTCGCCTCGGACCTCCTTTTATAGGGAAAAGGGGTTGCCACAATGGCACACAGGAGGTGGAAAGGGTACAGTGATGCAAGGTTATCCCTCGCATTATAGGACAAGGTGCATTTAATGCGGACAGCTTAGGTGTCCTTGCTTTATTGGGGACGAGGGGAGACGTCCGTCTTGTCCGTCATCGCTCCTCCTCGTGTTGACACGCGCCCTGGCCAGCAGTGCCTGAGGTGCCATGTAGGCAGAAAGGCAGTTCAGGTGGCACAACGGCGGGTCTCCACGAAGATCTGTGGGTTGCCATGCAGGATTCTGTCCAGCTGGTCGGGTTGGCAGCTGCGTGGGTTGGCGGAAGCCCAGTTGGTGCGGGCCCGACGGTGGCCCCCGTGGGTGTCCTCGGAAAGGGCATTGCCAGGGCCCCGACAAGGGTCTTGCCGTGGCGCCTGCTGTCATCCCTGGCAAGGTACTTGCCGAGGGCCTTGTGGTTCTCCGTGGCTGGAATCCCGCCAAGGGTCGTCGTCTTCTTAACTTGCATCTGATCTTGAATGTCTTCACAAAGATCTGCATGCCACCACGGGGATATCTCCCGAATCCTCGCCCCATGGGGGCGGTGGACTCAAGGGTGATTCGCTCCGTAGGCGCGGGGAGAGCTGCCGCGGCAAGGGTCTTGCCGGGGCTGCCAGAGCCGGCCTCGGCAAGGATCTTGCCAGGGGAAGCCGCTTCATCCCTTTGCTCTTTGTGGTCTTGTTCTTGGCGTCGCTCCAGTCTCCATCGAGCTTCAGTCTTGCCCCGGCTCGCCTCCCTCGCCATGCTTGGTATGGTGGCGCCGTGGCTCGGCCCGTGCACAGTCATAGGGGTACAAAAAGTGCACCCCTCTTTTTGTAGACCGACACACTCGCACTTCTCTCACTAAACGGGACGAATCAATCATCGCTAGGCCTCACCCCTTTGGCTGCGAGGGTAACGGCGCGGAGAAACGCCTCCACCAACCACGCAGCTTCTGTTCCCAGGGCCTCAGGAGAGGTCACCGCCGCCTCCTCACGAAGGCGCTTGGACGCTAAACCTTGCCTCACGGGAAGGGCAGCAGGAGTCAAGCACCATTTGACCTCAGGAATTGCTAAGATAAGTTTTCAATGATGCACCCGCTTGCATGCCTACACCACCACTTACCATAGTTACGAAGCCTTTCCCGATGGACCAGTGGGCAGCTGCCTGCATGCCAGGAGGGACCTCCTGAGCATTGCGCCTCGCCGGCCCTTACCGGATCCTGGACCCCTCGCCTCCTCGCCTTGGCCATGGTGCCGCGACCTGGCATACCAGCACATGCCGAGGCAGGTTTCGGGATTGGGTCTCGCAGGCGTAGGGCCTTAAGCTACCGCAGGAATGAAAGAAAGGGGAAATCTTGCTCTAACAAGGGGTTCATGCAAGACATAAGTTTATAATGCTAGGTAGTAACAAAAGTATTACGAGAATTTACATGTCCTTGTGAAGCCCTCCATGATGTCCCATGGGAACTAAGCTAAGGAAGACGCTCCCAAGGAACTCGGCTCGAACTCCTTCAACAACGGCTTACGCTGGGAGGACACCGTTTCCCTCCGGCGATAGGGGAGGCGGCTTGGCGGCTCGTAGCTCTCGTCAGAGCTCGAGACCGTCTCGGGGGTAGCATAACTGCTATCAGGAGAGTCAGAGATATAGCCAACAGCGAGCGCTTCGCCGCCCTGACGACACAGGGAATGGTCGCCGGCGCGGTTATGCCCACACTCCGCGCAAGTGTGGTAGCTCTATGCTCCGCGCTAGTTATAAACAACTGAGGGTGGCCCCCAGTGGTCGCACCAACCTCAGGGAGATTTTCAGCTCATGACGCTCACAGCTTCTCCTTGGATGGGTGTCGCGAGGGTCTAGGTACGGGGGCTATGCTCAGGTCATGTATGGCAGACGCCACCCTACCAGGTGCCTAGACACTTGGCCTTCTCGTGCCCCCATCCCAGGCGAAGGCTCATGGGCAAGGTATGGTGCTCGTTCTCCTTCATGAGAGCCGTTCGTACATCAAGGGGGACCCCCGGGCATCACGACCCAGGGGCCTAACTAGCCATGTAGCCCCTCATCCCTTGAGCCTAGTTATGACGATAACCCCGTTCCTCCGGAGGGCTCAATGGCGATCGAGGTATGCACGAGGCTGGGCCCTGCCGATGTAGAACGAAAACGGGATCGCTTGAACATCAAGGGGGACCCTTGGGTATCGCGACCCAAGGGCCTCACTGGCCATGTAGCCCCTCATCCCTTGAGTCTAGTTACTATGGTAACCCTGGTGTCCGGAGGGCTCAGCAACTAGTCTAGTTACTACGGTAACCCCGGTCATCCAGAGGGCTAAGTGGTGGTCGAGGTACACATGGGGTTGGGCCCTGCCGGCGCAGAGCACCTAAAGCAAACATGAATGGAAACAAGCATGGAATCATCTAGCTATTACAATAATGTCAAGTTTTTTCAAATTCAACCAAGTTCTTACGCCTCCCCGAGGCGCTCGCACTTCTCTCACTAAACAGGACGAATCAAGCATCGCCAGGCCCCACCCCTTTGGCTGCGAGGGTAACGGCCCGGAGAAATGCCTCCACCAACCACGCGGCTTCTGTTCCCAGGGCCTCAGGAGCAGTCACCGCCGCCTCCTCACGAAGGCGCTTGGACGCCAAACCTTGCCTCAGGGGAAGGGCAGCAGGAGTCAAGCACCATTTGACCTCAGGAATTGCTAAGATAATTTTTCAATGTTGCACCCACTTGCATGCCTACACAACCACTTACCATAGTTATGAAGCCTTTCCCGATGGACCAGTGGGCAGCTGCATGCACGCTAGGAGGGACCTCCTGAGCATTGCGCCTCGGGGGCCCTTACCGGATCCTGGACCCCTCGCCTCCTGGCCTTGGCCATGGTGCCGCGACCTGGCATACCAGCACTGGCTGAGGCTGGTTCCTGGATTGGGTCTCGCAGGCGTAGGGCCTTAAGCTACCGCAGGAACCAAAGAAAGGGGAAATCTTGCTCTACATGGGGTTCATGCAAGACATAAGTTTATAACGCAAGGTAGTAACAAAAGTATTACGAGAATTTACATGTCCTTGTGAAGCCCTCCATGATGTCCCACAGGAACTAAGCTAAGGAAGACGATCCCAAGGAACTTGGCTTGAACTCCTTTAACAACGGCGACGCCGGGAGGACACCGTTTCCCTCCGGCGATAGGGGAGGCGTCTTGGCGGCTCGTAGCTCTCGTCAGAGCTCGAGGCCGTCTTAGGGGTAGCATAACTGCTATCAGGAGAGTCGGAGATATAGCCAACAGCGAGCGCTTCGCCGCCGTAACGACACGGGGAATGGTCGCCGGCGATCCCATTTCCTGCATCACATGGCAGTCCGAGGCCGTCCGCCCCGAAGACTTTGAAGGTCATCGCGCCCATCGTGTCGAGCATGAAGTGAAGAATGTGCCTCCCGGTGGGGGCACATGCGCGACGCACCACACCCCAGCCCCAGGTCATGAAGACCTGGCCGGAAGAAACCACCTCCACATCAGCATGCGAAGGAGGAAGGCGACACCCTTCATGCCTCAGCTCCATCGTCACCCGGCCCCGAGCCGGGTGTATCTCCCTCAGGAACGGAGGAAGAAGGATCCATGAATGCGGAGGGGCCCCCGCCCACACGATGAACTCGCGGGAGTCATCCTCCAAATGGGACGGTAGCAGGGTGCGGGGAGACGCCCGTATCTACGGGCGACTGGCAGCGCCACCCCTATCGCCACCCCCGCTCAACCTGCCTGCCGTTGAGGTGTGCAAGGGAAGAGGAAATCCTGGTGGAGCCCGCGTGCACCATGAGCGAGCGTCTGCCAGCCCGAGGGCGCACCCGGAGAATCATGGCGCCTCTTCTTTGGGGGGAGCCATTCGGGCTTTACCATCGGGCTCTTCCCTTTCTCCGCGGCCGAGAACCTGCGAATCTGCGCCATGGAGCCCTAGGAGCAATGGAAACGTGGGGATCGGCCTGCAACAGTCAAGTGAGAGGCCTGGAGCCTCACCCCCTGTTTATAAGCCAAGAAAACCAATCGGCGGCCACTCGCGCGCAGCCGTAATGGCTCCGCAGCCTACGCCAAGGAGTTGTCAAGTCACACGGTTGCCAAGATTGCGTGGGAAGTGGAGTCGCTCGCGTCCCATCCAACCGTCACGCGCCAGCCTGGCCCGCAGCGTTTTTGGGTCCCGCGGCGCTTCGTCCTCGACTAAGGCTTCGCCCTGAAGCCAACTCCACTCGCGCCTTGGGCCCGGGGGCTACTGTCGGCGTCCTGGGAACCAGGGTACACAGACTTGCCTGTCTGGGGGCCGCGACATGCTCCTACAAGCGGCCTGGTATGGCCCAGCTGATCGACTAGCTGCTCAAGACCCTCGCGAGGGGCCAGGCCTCGCGAGGAGAACGACGCCAAGAACACCTCGGGAGCGGCCTCAGCAAGGCGTTACGGAGTGGCGGAGAATCCAAGGCCAAGCCGGCCTCAGGAGGAGGCAGTGATGTCAACAGTGACGCACCACACCAGCGGGTGCCAGCGTCCGCCAGCGGCGTAGTTGCCATTTCGGTGCAAAGGAGACAGTGCAGCTGCTGGTTCCCAAGGAGTGGGGCAAAGGTTTCCTCTTTGGTGCAACAAGACCGAAGACCGCAAGGACGATAAGGAGGATGTCACCGTCGAGCCCACCATCGTGACACCGCCTGATCCTTTTGCAGGCGAAGACTGCTTTTATCAGTGTAGGAACGTCCTTGTGTTCCCGCCCAAAAATGGCCGTTGTGGAATCCCTTCCCGCCTAAATATTTTGGGGGAAGAGGACCGTGGCCGCCTATATAAGTAGCTAGAACCTCCACTTCAAAGGAGGGAGAATCATCGACTCACACACTTGACCACCGCACAAGGAGCAAGAACACTATCCTCCTGACCCTCCTGAGCTCACCTCCTGAGCTCAGGAACCCTTGTACCAGTTCATATTCTAGCTCGCCCGGAGCCAATCTACCAAAGCAGGAAGTAGGGTCTTACACCACACGGTGGCCCGAACCTGGATAAACTCTTGTGTGTTTGCTCGTTGTTTGCTTGAATCTTTCCACCGAGATGAGAGCGAGGCGCTAGGTAGACGTGAGTGGGAGAGATCTTCGTTCACGCCCCTGTATTCGAACTTAACGGGTTTTGCGGAGCCCTGAATCCGACAACAGTGCAAAGACTTCAAGAACACCTTTCTCTCCCACTCTCTCTTGCTTGCACCAAATCCTATATCCCAAGAGCGTTTGTGTGGATTCTTAAGTGTTGTTCCAATCAAAAGATAGAGCGGCCCTCTCTGCTCCTCTCAACCAAAGGAATTCGTGATTTGAGAAAGTTTTGAGCAGTTCCCTTGATCTTGTTACTCTTGGAGGTTGGAGACTCCTTGGCGGTAGGAGTTGTTCGGAGAGGAATCGATCATTGAGATTTCCCCCGGAAAGTTTGTGAGGGTTTGGAGACCACCTAAAGGTCTACCAGTAGTGGTTGGGAATCGCTTTCGCGGTGATATCTTGAAGAGAGAATAGGGTGAGCTTTCGTGGCGTTGGTGTGCTTCATGGTAACATCCACCTCTCTAAACGGTGACGTAGCTTCCCTCCCAGGAAGTGAACATCGGCATACATCCTCGTCTCTCGAAGTTTCAGTTATTCCTAACCCTAACTTCCTACTTGTGGTTACTTGTCTCTTTGTCCTTACTTTTAATCATAGTGTGCTTGTTTACTTATATACGTGTGTTCCTTATCTTACCTTGCTTAGCTCCTAGAATCTTACCTGCAATTGTTAGGCTCAATTTCATATTCCGCATTATTGCCTAAAATTGCTAACTAACAATTAAAATTTGTAATTGTACCTATTCACCCCCCTCTAGGTCCATCTTGATCCTTTCAACAGCGTGGATGAATAAAAATATTATATTATGGGTCGGTGGGCGTTTATTACATTTTTACAAATATCAGCTAATTAACTGTAGTTAACTGCTGTTGTGTTGTTGTTCTTCTTGCTGCTCTTCTATGTATATCAGGATATCATCAGAACATTAAGGTATCACTCTTGGTTTGAGACTACATTTGCCAAAGGTTGCCACACCTAAGGTTAGGCAAGTTTGACCAACTTAGGTGTGTATTTGGTTCAAGCCACATCCTAGGCAAGCCACACTATGGTCCCACATCACTAACCCTTTGGCAAGTTGGCAACATTGTATGCCAAAGTGTGGCTGCCGGTGTACAAAAGTAGGGGCGCTCCTTTATACCCCTTACTTGTGCACGGGCAGTTAGAGCCACGCCTGCGACCACACATAACAAGGCAGAGGAGGGAAGCCAGAGACACAAGGTTACCAGAGCAGCACAAAGAGAGTGGCGCAAGGAGGTCAAGCAAGAAGACAGGCTCTCCCCCGACAAGGCCTCTTGCCGGGGCGGCCTGCATGCCCCCGGCAAGAACCCTTGCCGGGGCAACTCACCCAAATGCCTCTGTTGAAGCCACCCTTGAGCCTAGGAGCTCCAACATCATCAAAAGCATTGGAACCAAGGCTCGAGAAGCGCCCACCTGATGGCATGCAGATCTTTGTAAAGAAAAGGGTCCATGATTCCTAAGATGAGAACCAGAAGACAAGGCGATCACAAGGCTCCTTGCTGAAGATGCCCACGAAGCCCCGACAAGGCTCCTCGCCGAAGACACCCTGAAGCCCCGGCAAGCCTCTTGCCGAGGACGCTCATAGAAGCCCCGGCAAGCCTCTTGCCGAGGACGCTCACAGAGGCCCCGGCATGACCCTTGCCGAAAACAAATGCTGGACCGCGGCAAACCCTTGCCGCCCCATCATCGCCTAAGCTCGGCGGCCAACCCACTAGCCCAGGTAGGTACCCACGTGGCAGGACGTGGTTCCTAGTCCAGCTAGTCAAGCACCAGCATGGTGGAATGGTGATCTTCATGAAGAACCTACCACCATGCCATCTCAGTTGCCTGCCCCGCTGGCCTGGACGAGCGTCGCAACCAGACGGAGCAGCCACGGACGAGACATGCCTCGTTTTCGTCCACGATAAAGCGAGTGGACACCTAAGTAGCACATTTAATGTATCTTGTCTCGTAATGGCATGAGATAATCCTGTGGACTGTACACCTTTCCACCTCTTGTGTGCCACTATGGCAGCCCCTTTTGAATATAAAAGGAGGCCCGAGGCATACTGGAGGAGGATTCAGATCTTTTGGGCTAGACATGCACTGTAGCTAGTTCAATAACTCAAGAACACTCAAATACACACCAAAGTAGGACTAGGGTATTACGCATTCAAGCGGCCCGAACCTGGGTAAACGAACCTTGTACTGACTCTTAGACCCGCTCTTTGCACAACCTCGCGCCCGCCAACCGTAGAAGGGATTCCAGTGATCCCATAGGTGTCGTTCTCCACCGACATGTGAAGCGTGTCAGTTCCATTCAAAGAAGCCTCATCAACCAGCTGAAGCTCTCCAAACAATCCCTCTTTCCTGGCCATTCGCAGTCTGGGGGCTCGACATACTGGGCCCCTTTCCCCGTGCTGTCGGGGGCTTTGAGTACTTGTAAGTTGCAATCAACAAGTTCACAAAGTGGCCAAAGCTGGAAGCTGTGAGGAAGGTGACAACACAATCAGCCGTCAAGTTCTTCAAGGGCCTAGTCTGCCGATTTGGGATACCAAACAGAATCATCACCGACAACGGCACGCAGTTCACAAGCCACACCTTCATGCAGTATATTCAAGACCTCGGCAGCAAGGTCTGTTTTGCTTCTGTTGCGCATCCTCGAAGCAACGGCCAGGCGGAGAGGGCAAATGCTGAAATACTGCGAGGCCTCCGGACAAGAACTTTTGAAGGCTCTGGATTGATGAATTGCCTACGGTTCTTTGGTCTATCAGAACGACATCAAATCTAGCCATCGGCCAGACACCTTTCTCCCTCGTTTACGGGGCAGAAGCAGTTCTCCCCATGGAACTCACATACGGGTCACCCCGAGTGCTCGCTTATGATGAGCTTGATCAAGAGCAGCTACGACAAGATGACGCAACGCTCCTCGAGGAAGATCGTCTTCGTGCGGCTATGCGAGAAGCGCGCTACCAGCAAGCCTTGCGTCGCTATCATAGCTGCAAGGTTCATGCCCGAAGCTATGAGGAAGGCGACCTTGTTCTTCGGCATGTTTAGTTGGCCAATAATTCCAACAATAATACGAGTCACCAGGCCTGGCGCAGTCCACTTGGAGACCGAAGATGGTATTACAGTGAGCAACTCCTGGAACATCGAACATCTTCGCAAGTTTTACTCGTAAGGCGCGGTTGCCTGGCTTCCCGTCAAGCCACCCTTTTGTACAAGCCTTGCCGGCAAGGCACGTAACCCTTCGTACAAAGCCAGGCGCATACCCTGAGCATAAATAAATGAAGCGCTGGTGCCCTAAGTTTTAGCATGCATGCTAGGTTGAGTCTCTTTCTCTGTTAGGGTTGATAGTGCTTGGCGTCGGCTATCCCCTAGCATAGAGGTCGAGTATACTTCTCTCTGTTTCCTTTCCGTCCTCTTGTTCACAGGATGCGTGGACATTTCTGTTGAGCTGTTTGGAAGAAAGAGGACAACCTGATGCTCCGACCCCGGCAAAACCAAGGTTGCCGGGGGCTCAGATCCAAAGGTCAGGCCATGGCAAGACAAGGTTGCCGGGGGCTAATAGACCAGATAAGTCTTTCATCCCCCACTCCTTACTTCCGTATGAAACTTGAACGTACGAGACTTCGTTCGCTCTTGTGCCATCATGCTCCCTTTTCCCCGTGTCCAACAAACTTTGTTTGGGACCGGAACTCGATAGTAGTGTGATGGGAAGGGAGCAGACGAAGGGCGGAATCCTACTCTGCTCCTACTTCCGCCAAGGGCGTGAATACGGTCGAGCTATGGAGCTGGGGGGGGGGGGCGGCAAGGCCTGTTGCCGGGGTACGATGTTTATCTTAAGATAACAAGGATCCGTTCCTTGGTGTGCCTCCTGCCCGTGCACAAAAGAAACCCAGAAAACACCCTTCTCTCCATTAATACATTGTAAACAAGTAAAATTCGTACGGAATGCGTACATGAGCGAGGGGGTTACAAGATTTAAATCTTAGAAAGGCCCATAGGCTTAAAAACTAAAAAGGGATAAGATGCCCGTAATCCCTTTCTTGTCCCTCTCCTCGGGAAATGGAGCAAGATGGCAAAGGGCAAAGGGAGCGCCTAGGCGAAGCACGAGCAGCAGAAAGCACCAAGAGAACATCCCGGTGGCCGTCCCAAAGAAGGCTGGCGATGATGGCGCCGGGAGAAGAGCCAAAAGATGGGGCAATGGGCCGACAATGCGCGAGTTGATGCCCGCGTACTCCGACATGACGGCCGCCGCCCACCTTCTTTGTCTTCTCTGGCCTCCCAACGCCAGCCTCCCAAGGAGGCGACCACGAGAAGTTCGAGGGGCTGGCAATGCAGATGATGGTGCTGCCGACATCGCCCAGGCACGGCATGTTCGCCGCCTAGTCAGACCCGTCATCCTCCCTCCCGCTGCCCTCGTCGTTGCTGTCGTTGTCCTCCCCATCACTATCGCTCAGGGAGGAGTTTTCGTCATAGGTCGAGCTCTCCACATAGCACCCTAGCATGTGTCCCGAGCGCCCGAAGACCTTGACAGAGAGCAAAGCGCTCTCTGCTAACCTGAAGCAAAGGACGTGCCCCTTCATCAAGTAGTGGGCACGCGCGAAGGTCTTCCACCCCCAGCGGAGGAGCATTACATGAAGAGCGGGGAACTTGGTGTTCACCCACATGGCGCCATGGCAACACCCATCCATGTGAAGCCTCAACCTCGATGGCTGGTCGAACTCCAACACCCTCGCGAACGCTTCAGGAAGACGGAGGAGGCCGCTCGCGCAATTACAAGATGAATTACAGCGCCATGTCCTTGACATGGCCGCATGGGGAAGCAGGAGGAGACGGCGAAGGAGATGGAGACGGAGATGATGACGGCGTGGGTGTCCCTCGACCATGCCCGCCTCTGCCTCGACCGCCTCGGCGACCACGACCCCTGCCGGCGCCTCTACCTCCAGCATGACCCCCGTCTTGGGCATCCGGCTCTTCTTTGACCGCCGCCGCCCTCTGACGAGAGAATGATCATGTCGCCTCTGCAGGGGCACGGCCACGGCCATGCCCTTTCGTCATAACTTGGGAAGGGTAGGAATCGAACTGGAAGAGGATGAGTGGAGAGGAGGGGAGCACCATCCCTCTCCTCTTTATTGCAGGGCGACCGCCCGAATCAACCAGTCCAAGCGTCGGAGGCACAAGAAAACAAGACTGACCCGCTGCTCCAATCAGTGGCACCCGGCACCCCACCCCGGCGTTAAAACCCGCACCCTCTGCGTCCACCGACTGACCTCCCCGATGCATGAGGGGCACGTGGCGGGAAGATCGGGGTTCAGATGGCACGTGGTATGACCGTTTTTCGCACCCCGTGATCGTGGGGCGACCCGAGTCCACTTAGTAAACGAGCCGCGCCCCCGCAAATTCCCCCTATCGTTTATGCAGAGAACGCGAACCACCTCTTTACTATTCGGAAACCACGAGATGACGCAAGCATGCTGCGATCACCCCACGCATGATCCCCCGCGTCATGCACAGATCGTGGGGAAGCGCAACCACCGGAGGAGTTACTGCAGTAAAAAGGGATCCAACCCCACTGCGCACGCACCGTTTTGGGCCTAGCCCAACAACGCGTTGTGCTTATGTATGGCCCAGGGCCGGGGGATCCTATCGATGTACAAAAGTAGGGGCACTCCTTTATACCCCTTACTTGTGCACGGGCAGTCAGAGCCATGCCTGCGACCACACATAACAAGGCAGAGGAGGGAAGCCAGAGATACAAGGTTACAAGAGCAGCACCAAGACAGTGGCGCAAGGAGGCTAAGCAAGAAGACAGGCTCTCCCCCGACAAGCCTCTTGCCGGGGCGGCCTGCATGCCCACGGCAAGAACCCTTGCCGGGGCAACTCACCCAAACGCCTCCGTTGCAGCCACCCTTGAGCTAGGAGCTCCAACATCATCAGCAGCGTTGGAACCAAGGCTCGGAAAGCGCCCACGTGATGGCATGCAGATATTTGTAGAGACAAGGGTCCATGACTCCTAAGATGAGAAACATAATACAAGGCGATCAAAAGGCTCCTTGCCGAGGATGCCCACGAGGCCCCGACAAGGCTCCTCGCCGAAGACGCCCCGAAGTCCCGAGAAGCCTCTTGTCGAGGACGCTCACAGAAGCCCCGGCAAGCCTCTTGCCATGGACGCTCATAGAGGCCCCGGTAAGACCCTTGCCGGAAACAGACGCAGGACCGTGGCAAGCCCTTGCCGCCACATCATTGCCTAAGCTCGGCGGTCAACCCACTAGACCAGGCAGGTATCCACATGGCAGTACGTGGTTCCTAGTCTAGCTAGTCAAGCACCTGCGTGGTGGCATGCAGATCTTTGTGAAGACCATACCATCACGCCATCTCAGTTGCCTACCCCGCTGTCCTAGACGCGCGTCGCAACCAGACGGAGCTGCCACCTCCTGCCTCGTTTCCGTCCTTGATAAAGCGAGTGGACACCTAAGTAGCGCATTTAATGCATATTGTCCTGTAATGGCATGAGATAAGCATGTGCACTGTACACCTTTCCACCTCCTGTGTGCCACTGTGGCGGCCCCTTTTGACTATATAAGGAGGCCCGAGGCATACTGGAGGAGGATTCAGATCTTTTGGGCTAGACATGCAGCATAGCTAGTTCAAGAACTCAAGAACACTCAAATACACACCAAAGCAGGACTAGGGTATTACGCATTCAAGCTGCCCGAACATGGGTAAACGATCCTTGTACTGATTCTTAGACCCGCTCTTTGCACAACCCCGCGCCCGCCAACCATAGAAAGGATTCTAGTGATCCCATAGGTGTCATTCCCCACCGACAGTGGCACTCCTAGGCTTAGAACCAAAGAGCCCTTCCTTGTTGCTATGTGGCCTATGATTGCATATTTAGTCATTCAGTACAATGCATCTTGATATGTAGCCTCAAATATGTTAGATATGGCCCTAGTTAACCTACCGATAAATGGGTTACATATATATTAAGTTAAATGTCTGATTCGACATCGGCCTATATGGTACCAGCTACCGATATCCTGAATAGTGAGTATATATAAGCCATGGGATGAAACTAACCTCGATGGTAAACATCAGGTGTTCCCAATATTGTCCTCTGTAAGTACATCTAAAGGCATGTTAAGCACAACATGCTAAACATAAACCAAATATATCCATGGTAGACAACATAATCTGCAAATGATAGCTTCATGGAGAAGTTTTAAGCACGCGTGTGTTAACTGCAACAGGCCTAGCATTTAAAAACAAGCAAACATAGTCATTCAAACTAGTATTGTGCAGGTCTAAGTACACTAGTTATTGTTAAACTAAATAGAAAGGTTTGTTAACTACAACATGCTTAACAACAACCAAATATAGTCATTCATATAGCTATTGTTAAAATTGGTATTCATGAAATTGAACTGCACAGTTGATACTTGCACATATAGAACATCACATTGTGAATAACTAAAATAAACAAGACTGTTGACATCAAATTTTGGCTTGGTCAAAAACACAATTAAGATGGCCTCAAATGGAAAAGTGCTCAAAGTGAGAAAGTTCTGTATCGTAAAAAGGAGAAACTTTTATATTTGGGCCATAGCCATCCGATCTCGTCTATAAGGCCGAAGTTGTGTTCGAAGTACCGAGATTTTGTATTCAGAACACTATTCGGCTGATTACACACCGAAGGTTGTCTCATATTAAAAAAAGATCTACACGAATTGTCTTCGTCTCGTCGAAACGATTGATTTTGATATAAATATCGTCCCAATCCGGGTTCGTATGAAAAATTTAGAGCTATCGGAGTGCAGCCCTGTCATGAGGCAAGATGTGGCGCGCCCCACCAGACCCATGTCTGATGGGTAGCGCGAGCGAACAGATGTTTTGCGTGACCGTTTTGGACCAGAAGATGGCTTCGAATCAAATAACGTTTAAAATGAAAGTTGTTCATCTCGTCAAAACGGTCAAGTTTGCTTTTGGGCTCTTTTTCATCTGTCGTCGTTTGTGGCTTGTGGGACCTAAAAACCGAACTGTTGTCCCAGACTTACCTAAATCCGAGTTCGGTTTATTTTGGAAAGTTCGGACAAAACCAATACGAATTTGACTAGGGTTTTTGGACGTGAATGCAAGTATTTTCCTTGCACAAGAAGTCCAGCCGCCTCTTATATACCTAAGGGGTGACAACCGATTGAACAACAACACACAATCGCAAAACCCATCTACAAACTTTCATCTCCTACCCTAGTTTTCTGCTTCTCGTTCATTGGTGTTCTTCGCTTCAGAGAGCTTCGTTTTACGAAGTCCTAGGGGCGGGCGAACCGACCTAGGGCAGCCCATCGCCGCTGGGCGTCCAAACGGGGTCTCTCCCGGCATCTTGGGGTTTCGGGTCTTCAAAAGAGCTCGCTAGATTTTCTTACGTATCGCGCTTCCGATGAGCCTCCTTCGGTGACGTGTCTTGCGTATCGTGCTCGACACCGAGGGTGCACGATGATGTGTTCATGTGCGAACACACTTTTTGGCGACTTCGCTGGGGATTAAAGAGCAATCATCATCACCATCCATCATGTCTACCAGCGACAACATTCCTAAGCCAGCTGAAGTGGATGCTGATAACATCATCAAGCCCAATTTTGAAGAATTATCGGTAGAACATCGCCAAGCTTATGAGGAGTACAAGAAGGCACGTGAAGAGAAGGAGATGCAGGAGTTCCTTGCTAAGTTCAAGAAGGATCGTTAAGGCAATATCACTTCGGTTGGAGAAATCAAGTTTCCTCCTCTTCATGATGAGCAGGTTAAACCCTCTATGACTAATACCTTTTCTCCCGAGGTATGGGCTGAAATTGATAGTCGCATTACTTATAGCAATATTGGTGTGCCTACTACCAATATTAATAGTAATGCTCAGAATATTACTATTTTCCACCAATATACACCAATATTACTATTTTCCACCAATATACCAAACTTTTTTGGAAAATAGTAATGCTCAGAAAAATATGCCTCCATCATCTAGTGGTAATATTGGTGTGCCTACTACCGCAAAAATCCGTAATTCAACTTTACCTATTTCATCAGCGCCTCCCGTGCCGATGAGTTATTATCCTAGCCCAACAAATAAAATTGTTGATGCACCCATTAATCCTATCATGAGTATGCCCAGTTTGGTGGTGACCTCGAATGAAAGCCTACCTACGAGGGAAAATGTTGTTAGATCATTGCCGAATTTTACTTGCCATGATTCACACCTGTAACTACTAACCCTACTCTTCCTATACCAATTCCACAAGCTTCATCATCCACTATGGATGATGGTGTAGCTAATCTTAGAGAGGATATGGCTAAGATGCTCCGAGAGAATTTTGGAGTTGAGTTACCAAGGAACCACATTTACCAAAAGCCATATCCAGAATACTTTGATGCAATTCAATGCCCTCCGGGATATAAAATTCCTGATTTTGTTGAGTTTAATGGGGATGGTACAAAAACCACATGGGAGCATGTTAGTCAATATTTGACACAATTAGGTGAGCAGGCTCACGAAATGAATTGAAAGTGCATTTATGTCCTTTATCTTTAACTGGTACTGCATTTTCATGGTTTGGCTCTTTACCACATGGTTCTATTCGTTTATGGTCGCAACTAGAACAAAAATTTCATGATCATTTTTATAGTGCGATAATGAGCTTAAATTATCACATCTTACATCGGTTATACAAAAGCATGATGAATTGGTCTCCGATTACGTCAAGAGATTTGGAGATACAAAAAACCAGTGCTATAGTTTGGTGATAACTGAGAGAGATTTGGCTGATCTTGTGCTTAGTTGTTTAAGAACTCACATTAGAGAAAGGCTAGAAGGCTATGAGTTTTTAAGTATGAACCAAGTCTTACAAAGAGCTTTGGCTCAAGAAGGTCGAAGTAAAGATCTTAAAGAAGTGCATAGGTATAAAACTGATCGTCCTAAGATGAATATGGTTGCGTATGATAGTGACCACTCGTCCAAACCATTCACTTGCAATGATTCAAAGCCAATTCATAAGACATGAACTTTACTTTCAACATTGCTAAGTGTGATAAAATATTTGATGATTTGATGCAAGCCAAGATTATTAGAATATCTCATACTTTACCACCGTTCGAAGAGTTGAAATGGCGTGCTTATTGCAAGTATCATACTTCTTTTTCTCATGCTACTAATGATTGTAATGTTTTCCGGCGATAGATACAATCGGCCATTAATGACGGACGATTGATTTTTTCTGAGATGCAAGTGGATAAGCAGCCTTTCCCAATGAACACCATTGATTTGGAGGGGAAGATGATGTTAATTCGGCCCCACATAGCTGAATCAGCTAATGAGGTTAATATTGTCATTTATGAGCCCAGGAAAAATAAGGAGAGTGACAAGGTATTGGGCAGGCAAGTTGTGCTTGACAAGCAGCCTGGTAGCAAGGAGATAATCAAGATCACCATCAAGAATCCTGCACTCGGGGGCCAATCACAAGTGCAAGAGGACACTCATGTCAAATTTGTTAAGCCCAAGAGTCCAGAGGTTGGCAAGTGGAAGATGAATGAAGCTAAAGTGCAGCGCAAGAGAATCAAGCTAACTTTTGATATGTCGCTATCCAAATATGCCAATCAAGCGGTCGGTTCTAGCTCTAACCGACCATCAAATTTGAAGCGCTCAAGATCACCTCCTAGGGACGAATTTCAGCATCACGCAAGGCCATATGGGTTATGGGCACCAGGACCAGGGATGGCGCCACCCCCCTATGTGACATACCACATGGGAGGCTTCAATGGAGGATGGGGGCAGCCCCGAATGGCCCTTATTCTTTTCATCCGGGGTGGGCAGAGCCAAGGAGACCCATTCATGAGAGGCTTTCTTATCCCACACGAGGCCGGTTGAACAACGGTGTCAATCGGTCAATGAAAGATAATCAAAGAAGGTTTGGCAAGCAAGTATGGTGTGCTAAATCCCCAAGTGCCGAAATTTCAGAGTCTAGCAAGCAAAAGGATAAGAGTACTAGTGTTGAAACTATTATGATAGGAACTAAAGAGTTAAAAATCAAAGAGCCGATTATTGTTGATAATCTGACTAATTCTAATAAGGATGTGGCTGCTATCTAGCGAGGTCCCGTTGCTAATGATTATGAAGCTAACACAAGAAGGCCAAGCCGAGGGATCCAAAATATACTCATCCTAAGTCGTGTCCCTCCAGTGTGACTAAGGCACAAAAAAGGAGATTGCAGCGCATGAGGAGCCACGAGAAGGAGCAACCAGAAGCAGAGAAGCGAAGGGACAAATTTTTCAATAAAAGTCGTCCCATGGTACCCCCAAAACAAGTGTGGAAGCGTAAGCAAAAGGAAAATGTAGGAGCTTCTGCATTGATCATAGCAACACCTACACCACCAATGGAGGACGATGTGGCTGCTATTTGATGACCCACAAGTGTAGGGGATCTATCATAGTCCTTTTGATAAGTAAGAGTGTCGAACCAAACGAGGAGCAGAAGGAAATGATAGGCAGTTTTCAGTAAGGTATTTTATGCAAGCACTGAAATTATAGGTAACAGATAGTTTTGTGATAAGATAATTGGTAGCAAGTGACAAAAGATAAAAGTAAATAAGATGCAGCAAGGTGTCCCAATCCTTTTCGTAGCAAAGGAAAAGCCTGGACAAACTCTTATATAAGGTAAAGCGCTCCCGAGAACACAAGGGAATTATCGTCAAGCTAGTTTTCATCACGATCGTCTGATTGGCGTTCGGTACTTTGATAATTTGGTATGTGGGTGGACCGGTGCTTGGGTGCTGCCCTTACTTGGACAAGCCTCTCACTTATGATTAACCTCTGATGCAAGCATCCGCAACTACAAAAGAAGTATTAAGGTAAACCTAACCATAGCCTGAAACATATGGATCCAAATCAGCCCCTTACGAAGCAACGCATAAATTAGGGTTTAAGCTTCTGTCACTCTAGCAACCCATCATCTACTTATTACTTCCCATTGCCTTCCTCTAGGCCCAAATAATGGTGAAGTGTCATGTAGTCGACGTTCACATGACACCACTAGAGGAGAGACAACATACATCTCATCAAAATATCAAACGAAGACCAAACTCACATGACTACTAATAGCAAGACTTCTCCCATGTCCTCAGGAACAAAAGTAACTACTCACAAGACAAAATATTGTTCATGATCAGAGTGGTATTAATATGCATAATGGATCCGAACATATGATCTTCCACCAAATAAACCAACTAGCATCAAGTACAAGGAGTAATCAACACTACTAGCAACCCACAGGTACCAATATCAGGTTTGGGTACAAAGATTGGATACAAGAGATGAACTAGGGTTTGAGAGGAGATGGTGCTGGTGAAGATGTTGATGAAGACAACCCTCCCCAGGATGGGAGAGTTGTTGGTGATGATGGCGGTGACGATTTCCCCTCCCGGAGGGAAATATCCTCGGCAGAATAGCTCTGCCGGAGCCCTAGAATGGTTTCCGCCTCGGTTCCGCCTTGAGACGGCGGTGTCTGGTACCGAAAGCCTCCTTCTGATTTTTTCCAGGTCAAAACACCTCATATAGGAGAAGATGGGCACCGGGGGCCTCCTGGCTGGCCCATGAAGCAGGGGGGCGCGCCCTGGGAAGGGGCGCGCCCCCACCCTCGTGGACAGCCGGTGGACCCCTCGCGGGTTTCTTTCGCCAGATATTTTTTATATTTTCCGAAATGATGCTCTGTTGAGTTTCAGGGCTTTTGGAGTTGTGCAGAATAGGTTTCCATAGTTTGCTCCTTTTCCAGCCCAGAATTCCAGCTGCCGGCATTCTCCCCCTTCATGTGAACCTTGTAAAATAAGAGAGAAAAGGCATAAGTATTGTGAAAAAACATATAGTAACAACCCATAATGCAATAAATATCAACATATAAATATGATGCAAAATGGACGTATCAACTCCCTCGAGCTTAGACCTCACTTGTCCTCAAGTGAAAGCTGATATCGAAGAATATGTCCACATGTTTAGAGATAGAGGTGTCGATAAAAACAAAATACGGACATGAGGGCATCATGATCATTCTCATAACAGCAAGTTATATAAATATAGTCATATGGTTCTTATGCTAAAGTAACAATTCATCCACAATATCAAGTATGAATCATAAACTTCATTGGAAACTAACAAACTTTGATCTCGGTCATTGAAGCAATTGCAATTTATCGTAATATTGGAAAGAGTCAATATAAGAGCTTTTCAGCAAGCCTACATACTTAACTATCATATACTCTTTCACAATTGCTCACACTCATGCAATACTTATGTTTATGGAGTTTTAATCGGACACAAAGAAAGATAGGGGCTTATGGTGTTGCCTCCCAACTTTTTACCTCAAGGGTAATGTCAATAGTAATAGATCATGAAAACTTACTTCCAAGTGGGTATATATGTCTGGATCTTTCCAACACAATGTGATTTCCAAAGGATAAAATGTAAAAAGGAAAGGTGGATTTCACCTTGACACTTATAAGACAGGAATAATAGATAGGCCCTTCGCAGAGGGAAGCAGAGGTTGTCATGTGTTTTTATGGTTGGATGCACAAAGTCTTAGCATAGAAGAACTTCGCTTTATATTGCCACTTGTGATAAGGACCTTTATTATGCAGTCCGTCGCTTTTATTACTTCCATATCACAAGATCGTATAAAGCTCATTTCTCCCACACTAATAAATCATACATATTTTAGCGGATTTTCAACATGACAACTTACTTGGAAGTATCTTTCTCAATCCATAGGTACGTATGGTGGACTCTCATGGCAAAACTGAATTTAAGGATATATGGAAGCACAAGAAGTATCTCTACTTAGTGCGAGGAGTTTTGGCTAGCATGAGTGGGAAAGGCAAGTTCACCATGTTGGATGATCCATGAAAATATACTTTATTTCGGATATAAGAAGACATAACCCATTAGGTTGTCTTCCTTGTCCAACATCAACTCTTTAGCATGTCATAATTTAATGAGTGCTCACAATCATCAAAGATGTCCAAGATAGTATATTTGTATGTGAAGCCTATTTTCTTTTATTACTTCCTATTAATTGCAACGATGACCAAAACTATGTTTGTCACCTCCCAACAACTTTTATTTATCATACTCTTATATGTGAAGTCATTACTTCCCATAAGATCGATATGATCTCTTTGACACTCTTTATGTTTTCTTTTTATCATGACCCAAGTGAGGAAATCAAGCCCTTGACTCAACACTAATCTTTATTATATAACTCACGAACTCGATTACAAAGGATAAAGCTCACAAAGCAAAAGCTCACAACTAGATCATGCTAACTTTATTCTACTAGATCAAGATACTACCAAAAGGATCAAACTAAGTAAAAAGGTAAAGATAGGAGTGATTGTGATACGATACTGGGGTTACTCCCCCAAGCTTGGCAGTTGCCAAGGGGAGTGCCCATACCCATATGATTATGTCTCCTTCTTCGGGGGTGGTGATGATGGCTTCTTCCTTAACTTGTGCTTAAGAGCAGAATTTTGTCCTTTAGATCATTGATCTCTTGCTCAAGGGTTAATATCTTCTTGCATAATGCGTGCTTGTTTTCCTACAAGAGGTTAAAAGAGATAAATTTGATCTTAGGTTTCTTTACTTTGTCGGGGAGGCTTGACTTTTTGAACTCCACATGCATGTCCCCCGGTTGAGGCAGCGGAAATTCGTCTTCCTCTGAGCTGGTCCAATCCTTCCCCTTAGGATCATGGTCCTCTTCTTCCTCCGTGGTCCAACCATAATGCTCCAAGTCACCATAGACCTTAGGATCAGCAAGGAAATCAGCCACATAGCTTTCTCCCTCCAAATCCTGGGACGACATGTTGCCTTCATCTGTGACAGGAATGAAAACAGAGGATTTTTGCGTGATACAGAGGTCAAAACCTTCGGGAGTATATATAATGATTTTTATCGACAAAAAAGAGTAACCCACAAGAAAACGGAGTCCGGGGGACACACGCGGTGTCCACGAGGCAGGGGGGCGCGCCCTGGGAAGGGGGGCGCGCCCTCCATCCTCGTGGAGGCCTCGTGTCTCTTCTGGACTACGGTTTATTTTTTCTATTTTTCTAAATATTCCAAAACGGAGAAAATTTGCCTTTAGAACTGTTTTGGAGTCGGTTTACTTACCGTATCACGTACCTCTTCCTTTTCGGAGGCTGAATTGTTCTGGAAAGTGTCCCTTATGTATTCCTCCAGGTTTACGGTTTAAATAATATTGGTTTCAACATTTATAGGATTACCTGAGATATAATGTTTGATTCATTGACCATTCACCACCTTCTCATTTGTGCCTTCAAAGTTGTTGATTTTTATGGCACCGGCACCATAGACCTCCTCGATGACGTAAGGTCCTTCCCACTTGGAGAGAAGTTTTCTTGCAAAAAATCTTAAACGAGAGTTGTATAGAAAGACATAATCACCTACGTTAAACTCACGCTTTTGTATTCTTTTGTCATGCCATCTTTTAACTTTTTCTTTAAACAGCTTGGCATTCTCATAGGCCTGGGTTCTCCATTCATCGAGACAGCTAATATCAAATAGCCTCTTCTCACCAGCAAGTTTGAAATCGTAGTTGATATCTTTAATAGCCCAATATGCCTTATGTTCTAGCTCAAGAGGTAAGTGACAAGCTTTTCCATATACCATCTTATATGGAGACATACCCATAGGATTTTTGTATGCAGTTCTATAGGCCCATAATGCATCATCAAGTTTCTTGGACCAATTCTTCCTAGACCTATTAACTATCTTTTGCAAGATTAATTTCAACTCCCTATTACTTAATTCTACTTGACCACTAGTCTGTGGCTGATAAGGGGATGCAATTCTATGGCTGACATCATACTTTGCAAGCATCTTATGGAAAGCACCATGAATAAAGTGTGAACCACCATCAGTAATTAGATACCTAGGGACTCCAAACCTCGGAAATATAACTTCTTTAAGCATCTTAATAGAGGTGTTATGATCAACACTACTAGTTGGAATAGCTTCTACCCACTTAGTGACATAATCAATAGCAACTAAAATATGTGTGTACCCATTAGAGGCAGGAAGCGGTTCCATATAATCAAAGCCCCAAACATCAAATGGTTCAATAACAAGTGAATAGTTCATAGGCATTTCTTGACGCCTACTAATATTACCAATTCTTTGACATTCATCACAAGATAAGACAAACTTACGGGCATCCTTGAAGAGAGTAGGCTAATAAAACCGGATTGCAATACCTTGTATGCAGTTCTATCTCCCGCATGGTGTCCTCCATAAGCTTCGGAGTGGCACTTGCGTAGGATTTGTTCCTGTTCATGCTCAGGTACACAATGTCTAATAATACCATCTACTCCTTCTTTATAAAGATGTGGGTCATCCCAAAAGTAATGTCTCAAATCATAGAAGAACTTTTTCTTTTGTTGGTATGTGAAGCTAGGAGGTATAAACTTAGCAACAATATAATTAGCATAATCAGCATACCATGGAGCAGTAAAAGAAGTACTTATGACAGCTAGTTGTTCGTCAGGAAAGCGATCATCAATAGGTTGTGGGTCATCAAGTATATTCTCTAACCTAGACAAGTTATCTGCTACGGGGTTCTCAACTCCCTTTCTATCAATAATATGCAAGTCAAATTCTTGTAGCAAGAGAACCCATCTAATAAGTCTAGGCTTAGCATCTTTCTTTTCCATAAGGTATTTGATAGTAGCATGATCAGTGTGAATAGTTACTTTAGAATCAACAATATAGGGTCTACACTTATCACAAGCAAACACAACTGCTAAAAATTCTTTCTCAGTAGTAGCATAGTTTCTTTGGGCACTATCTAGAGTTTTACTAGCATACTGCATAACATTCAGTTTCTTATCAACTCTTTGCCCTAAAACATCACCTACAACATAATCACTAGCATCGCACATAATCTCAAAGGGTAAATTCCAGTCAGGAGGCTGGACAATAGGTGCAGAGATTAATGCTTTCTTAAGTATTTGAAATGCTTTTAGACAATCATCATCAAAGACAAAAGGAATATCTTTTTGTAAGAGATTAGTTAGAGGCCTGGAGATTTTGGAGAAGTCCTTTATGAACCTCCTATAAAACCCGGCATGACCAAGGAAACTTCGTATACCTTTGATGTCCTTAGGGCATGACATCTTTTCAATAGCATCAACTTTAGCTTTGTCAACTTCAATACCTCTTTCAGAAATTTTATGTCCCAAGACAATGCCTTCATTAACCATAAAGTGGCACTTCTCCCAATTCAAGACAAGATTAGTATCTTCACATCTCTGCAAAACTCGATCAAGGTTGCTTAAGCAATCATCAAAAGAAGTTTCGTAAACGGAGAAATCATCCATGAAAATCTCAACAATCTTTTCACAAAAATCAGAGAATATAGCCATCATGCATCTTTGAAAGGTAGCAGGTGCATTACATAAACCAAAAAGCATACGTCTATAAGCAAAGGTACCGAAAGGACAAGTAAAAGTGGTCTTTTCTTGATGCCCTTTTGACACAGGTATTTGAGAGAAACCAGAATAACCATCTAGAAAGCAGAAATGAGTATGTTTGGATAACCTTTCTAGCATTTGATCAATGAATGGCAAGGGGTAATGATATTTATTAGTAGCTTTATTTGACTTACGGAAATCAATTACCATCCTATAACATGTGACTATTCTTTGCGGGATCAATTCATCTTTATCATTAGGGACAACAGTCATACCTCCTTTCTTAGGAACACAATGGACATGACTTACCCACTGACTATCAGCAACTAGATAGATAATACCTGCTTCCAGGAGCTTTAGTATTTCCTTCCTTACCACTTCTTTCATCTTAGGATTTAACCGTTGCTGATGATCAATAACTGGTTTAGAATTTTCTCCCAATTTTATCTTGTGTTCGCATATAGTGGGACTAATGCCCTTAAGATCATCCAGAGTATATCCAATAGCAGCACGATGCTTCTTCAGAGTTTTCAATAATTTTTCTTCTTCCTGCTCCGAAAGGTTAGCACTAATAGTAACAGGATATATCTTCTTTTCATCAAGATAAACATACTTAAGATTATCAGGTAAAGGTTTAAGTTCAAACACGGGATCACCCTTGGGTGGAGGAGGATCTCCTAGGATTTCAACAGGCAAGTTGTTTTTCAATACGGGTCCCTCTGTAAGGAATATTTCATCTATTTCCCTTCTCTCATTCATATGCATATCATTTTCGTGATCTAGCAAGTATTGTTCTAAAGGATCATTAGGTGGCACGGCAATAGAAGCAAGACCAATAGTTTCATCTTTACTGGGTGGTGCCATTTCAAGGGGTTCTCTACGGAATTTAGCAAAGTTAAAATCATGAGACATATCCCCTAATCCTATAGTGACAATATCTTTCATGGAGTCTATCTTGGCATTAACAGTATTCAAGAAGGGTCTACCAAATATAATGGGACATAATGCGTCTTGTGGGGACCTAAGAACAAGAAAATCAGCAGGGTATTTAACTTTCCCACATAAGACTTCAGTATCTCTAACAATCCCAACTGGTGAAATAGTATCTCTATTGGCAAGCTTAATAGTGACATCAATCCCTTCTAACTCAACAGGTGCAATATCATGCATAATTTCGTTGTACAAATCAAGAGGGATAATACTCGCACTAGCACCTACATCACATAAACCATTATAGCAATGATCTCCTATCTTGACAGAGATAACAGGCAAGCCTACAACAGGTTTATGTTTATTCCTAGCATTGGGTTTGGCAATTCTAGTATACTCTTCTTGGAGATAAATAACATGTCCATCTAAATCTTCTACCAAGAGATCTTCAACCATAGCAACACTAGGTTCAACTTTAATTTGCTCAGAGGGTGTAGGTGTTCTAGTATTACTCTTACGAACTACAGTTGAAGCTTGGGCATGATCCTTTATCCTAACAGGGAAAGGTGGTTTCTCAATATAAGCAGTAAGAATAACAGGATTAACATTATAAGTGATAGTCTTTTCTTCAACTTTTATAGGTTCAACTACTTTTACTTCAATAGGGGGGTGGTATTTAAACCACTTCTCCTTAGGGAGATCAACATGAGTAGCAAAGGATTCATAGAAAGAAGCTACTATCTCAGAGTCAAGTCCATATTTAGTGCTAAACTCACGGAAAACATCAATATCCATAAAAGCTTTAACACAATCAAACTTAGGGGTCATACCTGACTCCTTACCTTCGTCGAGATCCCAATCTTCAGAGTTGCGTTTAATCCTTTCCAATAAATCCCATTTGAAGTCAATAGTTTTCATCATATAAGAGCCAGAAAAAGAAGTATGGAGCATGGAGCGATTATTATGAGAAAGCCGAGCATAAATTTTTTGAATGATCATTTATCTTGAGAGCTCATGATTGGGGCATGAATATAACATTGACTTAAGCCTCCCCCAAGCTTGAGTGATGCTTTCTCCTTCGCGAGGCCATAAATTATAAATATAATTACGATCACGATGAACCTGGTGCATAGGGTAGAACTTCTGATGAAATTCCAACTTCAGACGATTATAGTTCCATGATCCCATATCATCGCATAGCCTAAACCATGTCAATGCATCTCCCTTCAAAGATAAAGGGAAGACCTTCTTCTTGATAACATCCTCGGGCATACCTGCAAGCTTAAACAATCCACAAACTTCATCCACATAGATTAGATGTAAATCGGGATGTAGTGTTCCGTCTCCTATAAAGGGATTTTCAAGCAGTTTCTCTATCATACCCGAAGGAATCTCAAAGCAAACATTTTCAATAGGTGCAGTAGGTTGAGGAGCAACTCTTTGTTCTTCTGATCAGGGTGAAGATACCCCGAACAAGCCCCTCAAAGGATTTTGAGCCATAGTAACAAGTGACAATAAATTTCAGCACACTATATAATTTTTTTCCTGACCAAATTCCACTTATCAAAGGCGCTTAACTCCCCGGCAACGGCGCCAGAAAAGAGTCTTGATGACCCACCAGTGTAGGGGATCTATCGTAGTCCTTTCGATAAGTAAGAGTGTCGAACCCAACAAGGAGCAGAAGGAAATGATAGGCAGTTCTCAGTAAGGTATTTTCTGCAAGCATTGAAATTATAGGTAACAGATAGTTTTGTGATAAGATAATTGGTAGCAAGTGACAAAATGTAAAAGTAAATAATGTGCAGCAAGGTGGCCCAATACTTTTTGTAGCAAAGGACAAGCCTGGACAAACTCTTATATAAGGTAAAGCGCTCCCGAGGACACATGGGAATTATCGTCAAGCTAGTTTTCATCATGATCGTCTGATTCGCGTTCGATACTTTGAGAATTTGGTATGTGGGTGGACTGGTGCTTGGGTGCTGCCCTTACTTGGACAAGCCTCCCACTTATGATTAACCTCTAATGCAAGCATCTGCAACTACAAAAGAAGTATTAAGGTAAACCTAACCATAGCCTGAAACATATGGATCCAAATCAGCCCCTTACGAAGCAACGCATAAACTAGGGTTTAAGCTTCTGTCACTCTAGCAACCCATCATCTACTTATTACTTCCCAATGCCTTCCTCTAGGCCCAAATAACGGTGAAGTGTCATGTAGTCGACGTTCACATGACACCACTAGAGGAGAGGCAACATACATCTCATCCAAATATCGAACGAAGACCAAACTCACATGACTACTAATAGCAAGACTTCTCACATGCCCTCAGGAACAAAAGTAACTACTCACAAGACATAATATTGTTCATGATCAGAGGGGTATTAATATGCATAATGTATCTGAACATATGACCTTCCACCAAATAAACCAACTAGGATCAACTACAAGGAGTAATGAACACTACTAGCAACCCACAGGTACCAATATGAGGTTTGGGTACAAAGATTGGATACAAGAGATGAACTAGGGTTTGAGAGGAGATGGTTCTGGTGAAGATGTTGATTAAGATAGAACTCCCCAACATGGGAGAGTTGTTGGTGATGACGGCGGTGATGATTTCCCCCTCCCGGAGGGAAGTATCCTCGGCAGAACAGCTCCGCCGGAGCCCTAGATTGGTTTCCGCCTCGGTTCCGCCTCGAGACGGCGGCGTCTAGTCCCGAAAGCCTCCTTCTGATTTTTTCTAGGTCAAAACACCTCATATAGGAGAAGATGGGCACCGGGGGCCTGCCGGCTGGCCCACGAGGCAGGGGGCGCGCCCTGGGAAGGGGCGTTGTCGGGACCGGTCCTTCGGTAAAATAATTACCGGAAGACCGATCTCTTTATTAAACCGGCGAGGAATAAAATTCTTGCTGGCAGACAAATTCTTGATACAGAATTTCCAGTACACTGAATATTATACAAGGTTGAGCCAAGGATGGCTCAACAGATTTTATTACAAGCGCGCCAATATATTACATAGAGGCGGATATGGCACAAGGTAGGGTGGCATACTACTGACTCGTAATAAAAGGCGGTGGAATATGTCACAGTGAAGTGGGTGGTGTGACTCTAATATTTTATAGTTCATCGAGTGTCGGAGTGAGACCCGATGAAATTATTTGGTGGTAGGCGGAAGCGGTATAAAACAGTGATCAATTCCAGGATCTCAAGGGACTGACTGGGACTCCTCTAAGCGTCGGACTCGCTATCGAACACTTCATCCATGAGATCGCCTTCGTCCACATCTGGCCAAATCAACAAGCCAGGTGAGTACTTTGAATGTACTCGCAAGACAGTTCGGACTTAAGATATAACAAATGCCAACATGAATGCATATGAGTATTCCAGCAAAAATGCGACCAGAACAATATATGAATGCACTGAAAGTAAGACTGGCAGTCGGGCGGTAATCCTCCCGAAATCCAAAAGGTAAAATAACGGGGCCAACGAGGGTCTGGGTGACGCCTCGTAGGAGAATAATAAATGATAACAGGCCACAGTCGGGCGTCTGAGCGACACCACATAAAGGGCTTATAACAAAAATAAATAACAAGGATGCCACAGTCGGACGTCTGAGCGACATCACATAAAGGGCTTATAACAAAAATAAA
>LR738714.1:381381112-381421784 GCA_902687465.1 Secale cereale | reverse complement strand
GACATCACATAAAGGGCTTATAAATAAAAAGAATGCCACAGTCGGACGTCTGAGCGACATCACATAAAGGGCTTATAAATAAACAGAATGCCACAGTCGGACGTCTGAGCGACATCACATAAAGGGCTTATAACAAAAATAAATAACAAGGATGCCACAGTCGGACGTCTGAGCGACATCACATAAAGGGCTTATACATGACAGGATATTATTGATGGAATACTTCTGAAAATAAATACTGAGATGGTTGGTGAGTTCATCTACCAAATGAACTTAACAGAAATATTTTTCTGGTTACTCTCGAGAATAAACTAGAGACGGTCACCGGGTTGATATGAAGATTGACTCTAGGCCATAAAACATGGCTACTGAAGGAATTTAACTCTGCAGAGCTTGTACCATTAACTCATAGCCAACGGGTTCTACTAGCCACGTGGGCTAGCCCCGTCTACGGTGTTTTAGCAGAAACTCAACTAACTAGTACACACCCATTTAATATCCTGTTATCCGGAATCACCCGCGACGACATTCACGGAAAACTTTAAGACAGGGAGGCTACAACCTCGAATAGCATGGGATCAAATTTATATATGCGCGCTCTAAGGGGTGCCCACCTCTCGGTCCCAACCGGAAACACCCATGCCCCCTGGCCGGATGACGAGCTTTAATCCAGGGCCATGGAACCCTCATCCCGGCCCCTCTACTTGGTGTGTACTCGGAAAGTGGTTTACAACCGACTAGACCGTAATCCCAACGGACGGCCTATGATAGTACTGAAAAGGAGACGAACGGAATCGAGATGTGATCCCCGTTGATACTGAGTTGACCAACTACTGGCATGCTCCAACAATACCAGTATTCCACCCCATCATATCACCATATGACCGAGGTGGTGCAACATTCTCCTTCGGGACTCACCCGAAGCATCACTTGCATGAAATATGCCATACACATATGCTCATATAATCATGCTTATGAACGAACTACTCGAGCAAACATGCAACACACTCATCATATCAAGAGTTCAAACATGCTTGCCTGGTTCTGAAAAGTCGGAGTCTAACTCGGCGAGATTCGCGTTTCCGTCACGGCCTACGGTATCTATGTATTCAAACAAATACATACTAACATAAATACCGCTCGTGCAAATAAAGTTTCTCAAAATATTTCCACAAAAATATGACAAAAAACTAGACAGAAAACCAAGATGGACAGAAAAAGAATCAACTAAAAATCCCTTTTAGATTAAAAGATATTAAGGTTTCTGTCTAGGGACCTATTTGTAATGAAACAGAAAAGATCCAGGGGCTAGAACAGAAAAAGACAAAGCGAACCGGTATGTCATACGCCAGCCGCAGAGGGAAGACGTATTTTGCAGATTGCGCTAACAGAAAACGTTTCGAAGGGAGAGAGATGAGAGACTGACAGAGGGCCCCTCGTGTCAGGTTTGGAAAACGGAGCAGAGCCGCGCTGGCGACGGTGCTGCGGTGATCGCCGGCGTCGATCCACGGCGAGATAGGGGAGGGGAGGGGTACCTCTAGCTTCACGGTGGTCTTCCGCGTCGAACGGTGGTGGAGTTGGAGGCCGGCGAGTCCCACGTTGACGACGAGCTTATCTCCGGCGGACGGCGGCTCGAGTGTTCGTGGAGCTCGTCGGGGAAAGGCTCCTGGGGAGAAATTGGGCTGGGGGTTAGGACTAGGGGGATGCCAGGGTACTACGTTCAAGCTCACGGCGGCGGAGGAGCCCTCACCAGAGTGAACGTAGCTGGAGCCCGTGGCGGAGGCAGTTGGCCGGAGCCCGAGGCGGAGGCAGTTGGCCGGAGCCGGGGAAGAAAATCCTCTCAGGGCTCTTCCAGAGGTTTGGCGTGGTATAGGGGAGTAGTGGAGGTGTGTGTGCTCGAGCACGAGCTCGGGGGTGCCTTTTATAGGCGGCTCGAGGTGGCTGTCGCGAACGGATAAGTCCGGCGAGCTAATTGCGGTGCTGCAGTGGTCGGACGGCGGGGTTAAGAGCTTGAGCACCTTCCATGAGTTGTTGCGGTTCCATTCCCGCGCTTAACTGGGCAGTAGAAGGGGTGTTACGACCTATCACCGACGGAGCGGCCGTGCGGCACGTTGGTGGCAGAAACGGCGCTCTGCGCGTGCCAGGCCGTGGCAACAGCGTGCCAGGCGTGCGCTGGCTGTGGAGAAGGACACGCGGTGCACTGGGGCGGTCTGGGCGACGCGAAACGGCGTGGAGCTGCGGCGTTGCGTCTGTCAGCCGCCACGGGCGGTGCTGTGGCCGTGGCAGCCGCCGGCGCGGTCGGGCCAGGGCGCCACCGACGCCCAGAAGCTGCTAAGTGACCGTGCGGCGCGAGGATAAGAAGGAGCTGCACTGCAGCGTCGAGCCAAGGGAGATACAGACGGGTTTTGTCGCCGCGCACGATGACTGTCGAAACTGACGAAACTGACGAAGTGTTAACTGTCGACAATTTCAGTTAACAGAAGACAGTTCAGGGTAGGCTAGGTGTTTGATGAAATGATTCTGGTATTTGTGCAATGATTATGGAGCTGATATTTGGTGGAGTGGCCTCTTGATGTATCTAGAGGCTGCATGATTTTTCACAGAATTTTTGGAAGATAAATATGAATTTCACCAAATTTTGCAAATCTGGTCCAAACTTGTAGCAGGTGAAATTTGAACTGTGGACCAGTGAGACAAGATGGATCTAGGTTGTGGGTATTAAGGACTATCTAGGAGAGTTGGTTTGGAGTCAATTAGGTAGATGAAAAAGGTGGTTCCTTTGTAAATCACCAAGATCCACTATAAAAGACAGAATTTGTTTTGAAGTGAAATAAATAGGAGAAAAATCCCAATGAGGTTCAAACTTGCTGGAATTGAAGAAATGCTTGTCCCATGATGTGAAGAGAGTCTTGGAGAGGATTGCTCTTGTTGGGATCATGGCAAGGTGAAGGTTGGAGGGGAGAGGAGTCAAGCTTAAACTTGAGAATTTAAAAACAAGAAGAGGTGAACTCAACAACTCCATTTGAATCTCAACTTGTGCTTGAGCAAAACACAAGAGGAGAACTTCAAGGCTAAAAACCAAGCTTGAGAAGACACACAAACTTTGGCAAAAGGGGGTTTTAGAAGGGCAGAAGAAAAGATCAAACAATCCCCTTTCAAAAAGGCCAAAAGTTTGCAAGAAAAACCAAATCAAAAATTTGGGGTGTTACAACACCTACCCCCTTAGGAAAAATCTCGTCCCCGAGATTTCAGCTGATCCTCAAATAGGTGCGGATGTTCTGTCCGAAGGAAATCTTCCCTTTCCCATGTTGCCTCATCCTCTGTGTGGTTACTCCACTAAACCTTGAGAAATTTAATAGTTTTCTGACGGGTCCTCCTTTCAGACTCCTCCAAAATCTTCACTGGGTGTTCTCGGTATGTAAGATCTGGTTGTACGTCAAGACTTTCATGTGACACATGTTTCTCTGGGTTGCTTACACACTTCCGTAGTTGCGAGACGTGGAACACGTCGTGAACGTCGGACAATTCCTTGGGGAGGTCCAGTTGGTAAGCCACTTTGCCTCTTCGTGCAATTATACAGAAGGGTTCGATGAATCATGGTGCTAGTTTCCCCTTGACTTTGAATCGTTGTAGTCCTCTCATTGCTGACACTCGCAGGTATACGTCGTCACCGGGCTCAAAACTTATTTCCCGATGCTTTTGATCGTAATAGCTCTTTTGTCGGCTTTGGGCGGTCCTGAGTCGATCTCGTATCATTTTTACCCTTTCCTCGGCTTCCTTTAACATATCCGGACCGAATATGCGACTGTCCCCTGTTTCTGACCAGTTCAAAGGAGTACGGCATCTTCGTCTGTACAGGGCTTCGAAAGGTGCCATCTGTAGGCTAGCTTGGTAACTATTGTTGTATGCAAACTCGGCATATGGTAAGCTTTCCTCCGAACTGGCCCCATAGGTGAGGACACATGCCCTTAGCATGTCTTCGAGTATTTGATTTACTCGTTCCGTTTGTCCTCCAGTCTGGGGGTGGTAAGCCGTACTGAATGTTAGTTGTGTTCCGAGGGCTTGCTGCAACTGGTCCCAAAATTTCGAGACGAACTGAGTACCCCTGTCGGATATTATAGTCTTGGGAACACCATGTAGGCATACTATCCGGGCGAGGTAAAGCTTGGCGAGCTTTTGAGTGGTGTGCGTTGTCTTGACGGGTATGAAATGTGCCACCTTGGTCAGTCTATCTGTGATGACCCATATGGCATCGTTACAGTGTTGTGATCGTGGTAGTCCAACAATAAAGTCCATTCCGATATCATCCCATTTCCACTCTGGTATCTTATTTGTCTATAATAGCCCTGCGGGTCTTTGGTGCTCGGCTTTAATGCGCTGATATGAATCGCAGCATGCAATAAATGTGGCTATATCCCTCTTCATGCCGTGCCACCAAAATCTTTCCTGAATATCCTTGTACATTTTTGTACCTCCAGGGTGTATTGAGTATGGAGCGGTATGACTTTTCGCTAGAATTTGCTGTTTGAGGTCGCTGTTGTTGGGTACGCAAAGTCTTTCTCCGAACCATAATATTCCTTCACTGTCTACGGTGAATTCTGAAGCTTTTCCCTGACTTACTTTTCTTTTTATTCCCTCGATGCTGGGGTGTCCAAGTTGAGCCTTCTTTATCTGCTCTATCAGTGTAGGCTGTATTTCTAGCTTGGATACTTCGCCCTCCGTGACCATCGTTAGGTTGAGCCTGACAAATTCTCGCTGAAATTCGGGCCTCAGGTTCTGTATGTTGCCGCTATCCGGGCTGGGGTAACGGCTGAGAGCATCGGCTACCACATTCGCTTTCCCGGGGTGATAGTGGATACCGACGTCGTAATCTTTTACCAGTTCCAACCAGCGTCGTTGTCGTAAATTTAGATCAGGCTGTGTGAAAATATAGGTGAGGCTCTTATGGTCCGTATATGTTTCACAACGATTTCCAAGTAAGAAGTGCCTCCATTCCTTGAGTGCATGAATGACTGCTGCCAACTCCAAATCATGAGTAGGATAATTTTCTTCATGTTTTCGCAGTTGCCGAGATGCGTAGGCGACTACTTTGCCTTCTCGCATTAGTACGCATCCGAGGCCCTTCCGGGATGCGTCGCAATATACTTCAAAGCTCTTGTGTATGTCTGGCACAATTAATACTGGGGCTATCGTTAACTTCTTTTTGAGCTCTTGGAAGCGTTTCTCACATGCTTCGGTCCACTCGAATTTCTTATCTTTTTTCAGTAGATGGGTCATTGGTTTGGCTATGGTGGAAAATCCTTCAATAAACCTTCTGTAATATCCGGCCATACCGAGGAAACTGCGTATATCCGTCACACTGGCTGGCGACTTCCAGCCAAGTACAGCCTTGACTTTATCTGGATCCACAACAATTCCTTCATTTGCTTCTTGAATTCAACCAACTCGGATGGCGCCATTCTGTATGATTTCTTATATATGGGTGTGGTTCCTGGTGCTAGCTCAATAATGAACTCTATTTCTCTGTCTGGCGGCATGCCGGGTAATTCCTCGGGAAATACGTCTGGAAATTCGCATACAACTCGAACCTTGCTTAACTCAGATGTATCCACTTTGTTCAATTTTGGTTGCCGAGATACTGGTCTCTCCTGAGCTGCGACTCTTATTGTTTTCCCATGATGATGAGTAAGTATCACTATTCTGTTGAAGCAGTCGATTAATCCTTTATTGGTGGTTAGCCAGTCCATACCCAGGATAACATCCAGTCCTTTGTTTTCCAACACGATGAGGTTTCCGTGGAATTTTAATCCCTCAATCTCAATGGTCAAACCTCGGCAGTAATTTTGAGTGATCTGCTTACTTCCGGGGGACTTGATGGTCATTGATTTTCCCAAGGGAAGCATTGTAAAACCATGTTGCAAAGCAAAACTCATCGAAATGAATGAATGAGAAGCTCCAGAATCAAACAAAACCGTGGTGGGTATTGTGTTGACAGGGAACGTACCGAGTACGATATCCGGTGCATCCTGTGCCTGCTCCTTGGTCACATGGTTCAGGTGGCCTTTCCTGTGATTGTTATTGGGGTTGAAATTATTACGCTTGGGCGCTGAATTGTTCTCGTTGATGTTTGGCTTTGGCGCTGAGTTTCTTGGCTTAGGGCACTGTTTAGCATAGTGTCCTTCTTCTCCACATGCATAACAGGTAACACCCAGGCGATAGGTGAAATCCTTGTCTCTTGCATGAAAATTCTTATTTGGACGTGTGTCGCTGGTCGTGGGTCTGTTCACAACGTTCCTCTGAAAATTCATTTTATTCTTCTTGTTGCGGGGGTGGTTGGTCTAATCCCTTTTTATCTTGCGAATGTCCTCCAGACTGCGACATTCATTTTCCAGTGTAATAGCTTTGTCTACGAGCGTCTTGAAATCTGGAAAAGTGTGTACGACTAACTGGCATTTTAGTGCTGGTGCCAGTCCGTCTAGGAATTTCTCCATCTTTTTATTTTCTGTCATTCGCTCTTCGTTGGCATATCGTGATAACTGCGCAAACTGACAGTTGTACTCCTGTACTGTCATGCCTCTTTGCTTGAGATCATCAAATTCTCTTTTCTTGATTTTCATGATACTCTTAGGGATGTGTGCTCCACGAAAGCCTTCCTTGAAATCTTCCCAGGTGATATTATTTATGTCGGGATGCATAAGTAGAAAATTTTCCCACCATGATGCGGCTGCTCCTGTGAGGTAATGCGGTGGATACGACACTTTTTCGCGGTCTGAGCATTGTGCCACAATTAACTTCCTCTCAATATCTCGAAGCTAGTCGTCGGCCTCAAGAGGCTTGTCTGTGTGAGAAAAAGTTATTGGACGCGTCTTCTGGAATTCAGACAATTTTGAGTGCTGCTGGTATGGCTCGCGGTGATTTCCCATGTTAATGACATGGTTCATCATTTCTTGGTGCTGTTGCTGACTTTTCTCGTAAAGGTGACATACTTGAGAAAATGCTGTCTCACTGCCCTGCTGACTTGACTGCCCCTGTGAGAAATTGTTGTTTGTCTGCGTGCCATAATTTTCCTCCGGCGGACTTGGCATGGAGCGTGTCCAGGGACGAGTCATTTCTTACTCCAGGGTAACAAAGCAGAAAACCTGAGAAGAACCGAACAACAAAAGAAACCAAGATTTTGCAAAAGCGGTCAAACATGAGCTCGAAAAAGATTTTGAAATAAACTGGTCGATTGCGCATGGAGAAGGCTGCTAGTACATATGTTACACTTGGATCCTAATTATACATACGCCACTCAGGGTGTGCGTACACATCCTAACATGTTATTAGAAACAAGTGCACTCCTCCAAGGTCCTACATGATGCGCAAACAGACTACTCCCAACAACCTATTTTACATATCGCACAAATATTACAAGCGAGCGCGGCGCGTCGCGAGATGACGCGCTAGTCGGAGACGTTGAAGATTTCCCTCATCCTTCCGAGGGTAAGGCCCGGTGATGCTGGAGACTCAACTTCCTCCTCACTGATGGGCTCCAGGCGCGGAGTATGAGTACGAGGTGTCGAAGCAGGTGCAGCAGGCGGTGCAGCTCTGACAGGAGTAGGAGCAATGACTTGGTCAAACTCCTCAGTGGTAGGCAGACGGCGAGCGGTGGCCATGATGGAAGGTGTATAGGAGGCGGCGGACAAGACAAATGTCATTGGTGTTGCAGTATGGACTAGCTCCCTCCTGTTGGCGGAGCCACTCTGGACCATCTCCATACGGGCGGCCACCAGGTCGTCCACTAGATTATCAAAGGTTGCCTCCAGTGCCATGAGGTATTCAACCATTGATTCAATGGCTTCGTCACGCTCCCCATTTGCACATGCAAATGCATAGTGGCACGTATAAGGCACGTGGCATGGGAGGTAACGGAAGCGACGAGTCTTCATCGAAGGCAGAATGTCCCGGAGACGAGCTATCGCCTCACGGGCAGCCATCTGCATAGCATGCCTCTCCGTAGGCATAGCTCTGCCCACAACGCTTCAGAACGCCCACCTTTGAAATGTACCACAGGCTGATGCATAGACACGTTGTCGTTGAGCTTGTGACGGTAGAGTGTAAATTCGGGACGTGTGGATGGCCTGATTGCGACTTTGGTGATGGCGATGAGGAACTTTACAAACCCCTCAGGAATGTTGGCGAACACCTGTACATCACAGTCGTTGCTAGCCATCTACAAAAGTAGACAAAAATTCCGAATAGTCAGGCCATAAATTTATGCTGACCAACAGAAAATTGCTACAGATGTAAAAATACAGAAAAGCAGATTTTTCGCTAATAACCGATTAGCGAGCGCACCTTGTGGCTTCCTACAGTCAGCCTGGCTCTGATACCAAGGTTGTCGGGACCGGTCCTTCGGTAAAATAATTACCGGAAGACCGATCTCTTTATTAAACCGACGAGGAATAAAATTCCTGCTGGCAGACAAATCCTTGATACAGAATTTCCAGTACACTGAATATTATACAAGGTTGAACCAAGGATGGCTCAACAGATTTTATTACGAGCGCGCCAATATATTACATAGAGGCAGATATGGCACAAGGTAGGGTGGCATACTACTGACTCGTAATAAAAAGCGGTGGAATATGTCACAGTGAAGTGGGTGGTGTGACTCCAATATTTTACAGTTCATCGAGTGTCGGAGTGAGACCCGATGAATTTATTTGGTGGTAGGCGGAAGCGGTATAAAACAGTGATCAATTCTAGGATCTCAAGGGACTGACTGGGACTCCTCTAAGCATCGGACTCGCTATCGAACTCTTCATCCATGAGATCGCCTTCGTCCACATCTGGCCAAATCAACAACCCAGGTGAGTACTTTGAATGTACTCTCAAGACAGTTCGGACTTAAGATATAACAAATGCTAACATGAATCCATATGAGTATTCCAGCAAAAATGCGACCGGAACAATACATGAATGCACTGAAAGTAAGACTGGCAGTCGGGCGGTGTAATGCCCAGGATGGGACTATACCTCCTACGTGTCGAGGCACGACTTAAAGGTATAAGCCCATCCTAGAATGATCTCAAGTTTGGTATCTTTGCACGACTCATGTAAAAGAGGGATTAAATTGCAAAAGAAGATAGTTGGCTTACACTCGCCACTTCACACAATACAATACATAAGCAATACATCATTCAAAACATCACAACCCGACTACGGGTGAAGATCCAAAAGAAAGATACCAAAACAACATAAAGCCACAGGTCAGGATCGAATCCTAGTAGAAACCACTACTGATCGTCGAAACATCACAAGCATATAGCCAAACTCTTCATCGATCTCCTAGTGAAGTACTTGAACCAGCTTCTGCATCAAACTCGGCTGAACCTGCATCTGGTGTGGTGAAGTAACTGTGAGCCACAGAGGACTCAGCAATCCCGTTCCCGGGTAACAAGACTATTTAAGCCTTGGGAGAGGATAAGGCTGAAGAAAAGAGTAGTGTCTGCAGCAGCAACTAGCAACTAGCTTACGTGATAGAGAGCGAGAAGAGAAAGCCTCGATCAAGAGATGATCACGAAGTGATCCTAATTAAAGCCGGTCAAACATAACCCCTCCGTGTTCAACTCCCGAATCCCTATTCGGAAATTGACGGTCACGGAACACACGCTGGTAGTGTATTAGAAACATTGTGTCAAGTTATCTACAACCGGATATTAACAAGCTCCCATCTGCCACATAACCGCGGGCACGGCTTTCAAAAGTTCAAACCCTGCAGGGGTGTTCCAACTTGACCCATTACAAGCCCACGATCCGCGGAGTCGCAACTCCAAAGTGGGAAGACCCGAGTATTCTCGGAATCCCGTGCTCAAGTTAAACCGAACTAAGGTAAGGCTAATCCAGCAAATCCTCCCGGCGTGTCGACACCCTGATAGTAGCCGCGCGTATCTAAGTCTCAGGACACGACCGAATGGGCGATTCTACAAGTTTATATCAATCCTCGAGTTTCCTCGCGGTGACCCCGCAGAACCCCCGTTTGGGACCAACACCATCAGCACTGGCCCCCCCTACTATGTAGAATTAAGAATCCTCGGGGACGCGACCCCCTATGCAAATTTAATTAATTAATTAAGTTTTTATTATGAGGCAAATAGTACCAAATGTTGGGACTTGCTGGAAAAGACTTAGCACTTAGCGGTTTATCAAGGGGGTCCCATACACCCCAACCGTGTTAGGAACGCATAATCAAGGAACATAACACCGGTTTATACGGTTCCTAACGGCATGAGTGGAACAAAACACCAAGCAAAAGGCTTAGCCTTCCACCCTTGCCAGTATATAGATGATTTCATTTTTAAGCATATATATAATGTGATATAACCCAACCAAACTTCAACATGAAGCAAGCATCTTCAATCTTCACCTGCAACTAGCAATGCTATAAGAAGGGCTGAGCGAAGCGTACTTAGCCAAGCAACGGTTTGCATAGGTAGGGTGGTTAGACAGGTTCATGGTTACAATAGGAGGCTGACAGGAAAACATGGGCATCGAGGCAAAACTATAGAGCGATACTCTAGCAATAGGCAAAGATAGTAATGTTATCGGGGTTCGGTCATCTTGCCTGGGATTCCACAGAGGCGAAGAACGGATCCATGAAGTAGACGAAGCAACACAGTCGAGCGAATCCTCACAACTCCGGAACGAAACCGAAGCTAACAAGAGAAGCAACCGGAAAGAAGCAAACAACACGGTAAACTCACAAGCATAAACATGGCATACGATGCACATCCAAGTATGATGCATGTCCGGTTTAATTATGCATGGCAAGGCAAAGTGCACAAACAAAACTACAAGTTAAGTGGAGCTTAATATGCAACGAGTTGCGTATTGACGAAACACCACATTTAATTATTTAGTTGACTCTCATTATTTACAAGACAAGATTAAATGTTGATTAACATGGCAAGAGGTGAAGCATAAAGAAACTACACTATTAAGACATTTTAAATGAGGCCGGAAATAACAACAACAAATTCTGGAAAATCCCCATGAGCATGTTTAATAATTATAAAGCAACAACAATTAAACTTTTTAGTGTTGTTAACATGATGCGGATGACATGATCAAGTTTATGCAATTATTAAAAGGTTGACTTAAAAGAGATATAGATGATAAGGAGAATTAGTCATCGTGGTGGAAAGAAAGGGTGCCACGGCAACAATTCCGAAAATGATGCCATGGCAACATATCGGTTCCGGTAACTCGTTGAGAGTCCGGTGCAAGCAAAAGGTGGAGTGAACGAGTCGAACAAGACGAAAGGTGGGGTGATCCCGTTGCCGGGTTCCCACGAGTCGGCGACGAGGCAACCGAGGAACATGACAAACGGACGAAACGGCACGGAGCACACACGGGAAACATTTCATACAACACAACAAGCATTCCACGAGTCATCCACGGGGTTATACCTTCGAAACAATTGTTTCGGGGCGGAATCGAGTCGTCGAGGGACGTAGTGGAAGAAGAGGTAGTAGTCGTTCTCGAGGCGGTAGTTGTACTCGGGCGTCGAGTTCGTAGACGTAGAGGTACACGGGGCGACGGTAGACGAAAGTAGTGGTACATGTCGCATCGCCATGTAGTTGTTCACGTTCATCGGAGAGGTACTCGCCATCGTAGCCCTTCGGTCGTCGTGGTACTTGGCCGTGGTACTTGGCATCGGTAGATGTACTCGTTCCGTTCGGTCTTGCCGGTCTCATCTCGAGTCGTAGTTGTACGTGTCGTCGAGGTACTTGTTACATCGCGATCGTAGGGGTACTTGACATATCGCCGTGTAGTCAAACTTGACGGACGTCGGTGACTCGAAGGGGTTCTCGTTTCTTCCGAAGGTAGTCGTGCACGGTTCTCTGTCAAGACATAGCAAGGCAACACAACAAAACAAACAAAAACAGCAGCACGGGACAGCGGCGAGGCCATGGTAGCGACAACTTGGCGAAAAACATGAAGACGCAGCAACTAGGTGGAGGAAGACTTGGCAGCAACTTGGTGGACTTGGGGCGCCGAGCGAGGAGCTGCGGCGTCCGGCGCGGCTTGTGGCTGCTCCTGGCCGACCCGCGGGCGAGGAGGCGGGGCCTGGCCGCTGGCGTCGAGGACGGAGGGAGGCGGCTCCGAGCGGCACGGAGGTCCAACGGCGGACGGCGCGCAGGAGGGAGGCAGAGGACGGGGCGCTCGGCCAGGCGGGGTCCCTACCGCGCGGAGGAAGGAGGCAACAGGGGCGGCCCGAGGGAAGGCGCAGGGAGGCGGCCTTGGCGACGCGGACGGCGCCGTTCGGCCTGGCGAGGAAGAACCCCTGGGCACGCAGGGAGCGACCGGCCTGGGGCTCCTGGCGCGGACGATGAGGCCATGGAGGAGGGATCCGCGGAGGGAGGCGGCTCGAGGCTGGAATGAATGGGGTCACGAGGAGGGAGATCGAACGGGAGGAGGGGGCGCTGATGCGGGGCTCGCGCGAGAGGTAGGGACGAGCGAGGGTCGGGCGTCCTGGCGGCGCAGGGAAACGAGGGAGAGGGACGAGCGATGGTTCGAGGGAGAGAGGCTAGGGTTCGGGGTAGGTGCGGGCGCTGGCCTCTAGCCTGATGGGCCTGCTGGGAGGAGGAGGCCCAAGAGGGAGAGGGAGGTTGAGGCTGGCTTGGGCCTGGTGAAGGGAAGTGGCTGGGCCTAATGGTCCAGCCTAGGGAGACCGCAGGCGGCTGGGCCTCTTTTCTATTTATTCTTAGCAGAGAACTAAATAGAGAGAGAGTCCAAAAAATTAAGAAAGGAGGCCATGAACAGTATAAAAATTATGGAACATTTTTGAAAGGCTTTATGGAGTAATTCCAACCCCACAAAAATAGTTCCAACAAAAAGGGAAGAAAAGAAAAGGTTAGGGAAGAGATTTAAACACGGAGATAAATCTCTGGACTCATACAAAATGTACGGAAATTAATTAAAATAGAAGGAGGGTTTTTGGAAGAACCCCGATACGACGGAAAATAAATATTGACAAGGTTTGAGGCAAGGAATGCGAAAGAGAAGGCATGGGGAAATTGTGCAAGTGTGTTACGGTGAATTCCAACAAATGGAATATTTATTAATATAGCTCCCTAAATATCGGGAGGATATGTTATAAAGAGAAGTCACACTTCCCTCGATTTAAATGGACCGAAGGTCCACACAATTTATTTAGGTTGAGATGCAAAAATAAATATGACATGATGTCATGATGACATGATGCAATGCAAAAATAAATAACACAATCACAAATGAAACACAAGGGAGAACACGGACATCTGGAATCTTCTGGAATCTTCTGGAATCTTCTGGAATCTTCTGGGACATCGGTCTCAGGCGTCACAGGCGGTAATCCTCCCGAAATCCAAAAGGTAAAATAACGAGGCCAACGAGGGTCTGGGTGACGCCTCGTAGGAGAATAATAAATGATAACAGGCCACAGTCAGGCGTCTGAGCGACACCACATAAAGGGCTTATAACAAAAATAAATAACAAGGATGCCAGAGTCGGACGTCTGAGCGACATCACATAAAGGGCTTATAACAAAAATAAATAACAAGGATGCCACAGTCGGACGTCTGAGCGACATCACATAAAGGGCTTATAAATAAAAAGAATGCCACAGTCAGACGTCTGAGCGACATCACATAAAGGGCTTATAAATAAAAAGAATGCCACAGTCGGACGTCTGAGCGACATCACATAAAGGGCTTATAAATAAAAAGAATGCCACAGTCGGACGTCTGAGCGACATCACATAAAGGGCTTATAACAAAAATAAATAACAAGGATGCCACAGTCGGACGTCTGAGCGACATCACATAAAGGGCTTATAAATGATAGGATATTATTGATGGAATACTTCTGAAAATAAATATTGAGATGGTTGGTGAGTTCATCTACCAAATGAACTTAACGGAAATATTTCTCTGGTTACTCTCGAGAATAAACTAGAGACGGTCACCGGGTTGATATGAAGATTGACTCTAGGCCATAAAACATGGCTACTGAAGGAATTTAACTTTGGAGAGCTTGTACCATTAACTCATAGCCAACGGGTTCTACTAGCCACATGGGCTAGCCCCGTCTACGGTGTTTTAGCAGAAACTCAACTAACAAGTACACACCCATTTAACATCCTGTCGTCCGGAATCACCCGCGACGACATGCACGGAAAACTTTAAGACGGGGAGGCTACAACCTCGAATAGCATGGGATGAAATTTATATATGCGCGCTCTAAGGGGTGCCCCCCTCTCGGTCCCAACCGGAAACACCCATGCCCCCTGACCGGATGATGGGCTTTAATCCAGGGCCATGGAACCCTCATCCCGGCCCCTCTACTTGGTGTGTACTCGGAAAGTGGTTTACAACCGACTAGACCGTAATCCCAACGGACGGCCTATGATAGTACTGAAAAGGAGACAAACGGAATCGAAATGTGATCCCCGTTGATACTGAGTTGACCAACTACTGGCATGCTCCAACAATACCAGTATTCCACCCCATCATATCACCATATGACCGAGGTGGTGCAATATTCTCCTTCGGGACTCACCCGAAGCATCACTTGCATGAAATATGCCATACACATATGCTCATATAATCATGCTTATGAACGAACTACTCGAGCAAACATGCAACACACTCATCATATCAAGAGTTCAAACATGCTTGCTTGGTTCTGAAAAGTCGGAGTCTAATTCGGCGAGATTTGCATTTCCGTCACGACCTCCGGTATCTATGTATTCAAACAAATACATACTAACATAAATACCGCGCGTGCAAATAAAGTTGCTCAAAATATTTCCACATAAATATGACAAAAAACTAGACAGAAAACAAAGATGGACAGAAAAAGAATCAACTAAAAATCACTTTTAGATTAAAAGATATTAAGGTTTCTGTCTAGGGACCTATCCGTAATGAAACAGAAAAGATCCAGAGGCTAGAACAGAAAAAGACAAAGCAAACCGGTATGTCATACGCCAGCCGCAGAGGCAAGACGTATTTTGCAGATTACGCTAACAGAAAACGTTTCGAAGGGAGAGAGATGAGAGACTGACAAAGGGCCCCTCGTGTCAGGTTTGAAAAACAGAGCAGAGCCGCGCCGGCGACGGTGCTGCGGTGATCGCCGGCGTCGATCCACGGCGAGATAGGGGAGGGGAGGGGTACCTCTAGCTTCTAGCTTCACGGTGGTCTTCCGCGTCGAAAGGTGGTGGAGTTGGAGGCCGGCGAGTCCCACATCGACGGCGAGCCTATCTCCGGCGGACGGCGGCTCGGGTGTTCGTGGAGCTCGTCGGGGAAAGGCTCCTGGGGAGAAATTGGGCTGGGGGTTAGGACTAGGGGGATGCCAGGGTACTACGCTCAAGCTCACGGCGGCGGAGGAGCCCTCACCGGAGTGAACGGAGCTGGAGCCCGAGGCGGAGGCAGTTGGCCGGAGCCGGGGAAGAAAAGCCTCTCGGGGCTCTTCCAGAGGTTTGGCGTGGTATAGGGGAGTAGTGGAGGCGTGTGTGCTCGAGCACGAGCTCGGGGGTGCCTTTTATAGGCGGCTCAAGGTGGCTGCCGCGAACGGATAAGTCCGGCGAGCTAATTGCGACGCTGCAGTGGTCGGACGGCGGGGTTAAGAGCTTGAGCACCTTCCATGAGTTGTTGCGGTTCCATTCCCGCGCTTAACTGGGCAGTAGAAGGGGTGTTACGACCTGTCACCGACGGAGCGACCGTGCGGAACGTCGGCGGAAGAAACGGCACTCTACGCGTGCCAGGCCGTGGCAACGGCGTGCCAGGCGTGCGCTGGCTGTGGAGAAGGACACGCGGTGCACTGGGGTGGTCTGGGCGGCGCGAAACGGTGTGGAGCTGCGGCGTTGCGTCTGTCAGCCGCCACAGGCGGCGCTGTGGCCGTGGCAGCCGCCGGCGCGGTCGGGCCAGGGTGCCACCGACGCCCAGGTGCTGCCAAGTGACCGTGTGGCGCGAGGATAAGAAGGAGCTGCACTGCAGCGTCGAGCCAAGGGAGATACAGACGCGTTTTGTCGCCGCGCACGACGACTGTCGAAACTGACGAAACTGACGAAGTGTTAACTGTCGACAGTTTCAGTTAAAAGAAGACAGTTCAGGGTAGGCTAGGTGTTTGATGAAATGATTCTGGTATTTGTGCAATGATTCTGGAGCTGATTTTTGGTGGAGTGGCCTCTTGATGTATCTAGAGGCTGCATGATTTTTCACAGAATTTTTGGAAGATAAATATGAATTTCACCAAATTTTGCAAATCTGGTCCAAACTTGCAGCAGGTGAAATTTGAAAATTTTTAACTGTGGACCAGTGAGACAAGATGGATCTAGGTTGTGTGTATTAAGGACTATCTAGGAGAGTTGGTTTGGAGTCAATTAAGTAGATGAAAAAGGTGGTTCCTTTGTAAATCACCAAGATCCACTATAAAAGACAGAATTTGTTTTGAAGTGAAATAAATAGGAGAAAAATCCCAATGAGGTTCAAACTTGCTGGAATTGAAGAAATGCTTGTCCCATGATGTGAAGAGAGTCTTGGAGAGGATTGCTCATGTTGGGATCATGGCAAGGTGAAGGTTGGAGGGGAGAGGAGTCAAGCTTAAACTTGAGAATTTAAAAACAAGAAGAGGTGAACTCAATAACTCCATTTGAATCTCAACTTGTGCTTGAGCCAAACACAAGAGGAGAACTTCAAGGCTAAAAACCAAGCTTGAGAAGACACACAAACTTTGGCAAAAAGGGGTTTTAGAAGCCCAAAAGAAAAGATCAAACAATCCCCTTTCAAAAAGGCCAAAAGTTTGCAAGAAAAACCAAATCAAAAATTTGGGGTGTTACAGGCATGCCCCCACCCTCATTTTAGCGGATTTGCAACATGACAACTTACTTCGAAGGATCTTTCTCAATCCATAGGTAGGTATGGTGGACTCTCATGGCAAAACTGGGTTTAAGGATATATGGAAGCACAAATAGTATCTCTACTTAGTGCGAGGAGTTTTGGCTAGCATGAGGGAAGTATCCCTGGTAGAACAGCTCTGCCGGAGCCCTAGATTGGTTTCTGCCATGGTTCCGCCTCGAGATGGCGGCGTCTGGTCCCGAAAGCCTCCTTCTGATTTTTTCGAGGTCAAAACACCTAATATAGGAGAAGATGGGCACCGGGGGGCTGCCGGCTGGCCCACGAGGCAGGGGGTGCGCCCTGGGAAGGGGGGCGCGCCCCCCACCCTAGTGGACAGCCGGTGGCCCCCCTCGTGGGTTTCTTTCGCCAAATATTTTTTATATTTTCCGAAACGATGTTCTGTTGAGTTTCAGGGCTTTTGGAATTGTGCAGAATAGTTTTCGAGAGTTTGCTTCTTTTCCAGCCCAGAATTCCAGCTATCGGCATTCTTCCTCTTCATGTGAACCTTGTAAAAATAAGAGAGAAAAGGCATAAGTATTGTGACAAAACATATAGTAACAGCCCATAATGCAATAAATATCAACATATAAGCATGATGCAAAATGGACGTATCACTATTACATCGTCCATTCTGCCTATTACTTCCTCTTCACTTGGAGATATTTCAGAGTCAGTGGACATGCTTGAGGAACAAGATGAAATTCTTGATTATGAGTCTACACCGGTTCATGAAGGTATGGATATTAATATGGTGTATTACTTACCTGCTGAATTTCATGCTATAGATGAAGAAGGGGAAGTAGCTCAGCTAGATTGTGGTCCTAAAATGCTATATTCGAGAAGCCAAATGAACTGGTGACGCACTTGAAACCATTGTTCCTTACATGTCATATTAATGGATTGTCGGTTGCTAGAATGCTTGTCGATGGTGGTGTTGTGGTGAATCTTATGCCATATTCGGTCTTCAAAAAATTGGGGCTGCATGATGAAAAGTTAATAAAGACCAACATGGTGCTTAATGGATTTGAAGGCACAGAGAAAACTGAAGCCAAAGGTGTAATGTATGTGGAGCTTACGGTGGGAAGCAAAACTTTGGCTACTACATTCCTTGGCACCGAGGTGCAAGGTAACTACAATGTGATATTAGGTCGTGATTGGGTTCATGCAAACTAATATGTGCCATCTACTATGCACCAATTTTTGATTCAATGGGTTGATGATGAAGTGGATGTCACTCACGCATATAATTCGGCTTGTGTTGCTTTAGCCGATGCATCGGTGGATTGGCAACATCCTAATGCTACTTTCTTGACGGGGCGCGACTTATCAGAATTCGATTTTCTTAGCGCTACAAAAAGTGGTTTCGTGTTCGTTTCTTTAAAGCCGGTTGGCGATAATCCGCTCCAAGGTATGATGCATTAAAATGGATCCCGTCGTGGAGTTTTCATGGCAGATGTCCTAGGGGAAGGACTTAGTTGTGGAGCTATTGCGACGTAGTTAGCTTAAAGGGGTTAAAACGGGACAAAGGACACGAGGAGTTTATACTGGTTCGGCCACTTGCGGTGAAGGTAAAAGCCTAATCCAGTTTGAGGTGGTATTGCTAGGGTTTCGATTGCCAGGGAGCGAATATGCTAGCCTAGCTTTTGATCTGTCCTTTCTTGCCCTAAGCCGTTGCCGGTTCTTCCACTTATATACACGGGTTGATGCCCCACGGCTTATAGAGTCCTGGCCGGCTCATACAAACGTGTCCGGCCCGGCGACTTATCTTACATGCCTTACTGTACAAGTCAAACATACATGGCGGTTTACGCTTACGGGCTTTAAGTTGCTTTGGGTTTGGGGCCCTTTTAACAAGCCTACTACATGAACCGCCATCTTCAACATGCTCCTGGGCTTGGCCCATGAACCGCCATTGGGGTTACCCGGCCCCTCCTGGGTGGGTCATACTGAATAGTCATATCCCCGACATTAGGCCCCAGGTTGATTTGAACTTGTTCATGTCCATCTTCAACACTTCGAAAAAATACTTCTTCATCTCCTGGAAGATATTGTAACCCGCCATGATGTCATTCCCTGAGATTGTGGTAACCCGCCATGACATCACCTGTCATTAATATTACATATGGCCCAAATCTTCAACAAATCTCCTCATTTTAATGAACCTCCAAAATTCGAGGCGTTTGCGCTGTCACATATCCATTTTTGGCCTCCTCGATTCCCACGCATGTCGCTTATCCTTTCGTCTTATAAATAGGGCTAGGGGTCCCTTTCACTTCCCCCCCTTGCCTCTTCATCTCTATCTTCTACTTCACGACACCTCTACGCTCGAGCTCTGCCACCGCCGTCGACCTTCGTCTCTGGCACAACAACGGCCATTGCATCAACCTGATCTGACCAGATTCGGTCCGCACGCCTCCGCTGCTCAACAGTCCAGGTAAGTTATCCTTCTTCCTCTTCCCATAGATCCATTAGGGTTCTCGCGAGTTCGTCGGAGTTCATCTTCCCGTTTCACTACAGTTTGCGATTTTGATTCGAACTTGGTACTCCTCATATGCGGTGTTATTCGTAGCACTCCTTTTTTACTATTGGAACACCTCCTCTGCATAAGAAATCTGATCTGGACCCATGAACTGCTCAACTACTAATATTTAGGTCTGAATATTTTCCATTATCTGCAGAGTCGTACAACCAAAATCATAATATCAATCAATAAAATCTATGCGGTAGCAGTTTTAGCACTTGTTTTGTAATATCAAAATATGTCCACATCGCAACAGATCTCATCTGAGCATTCCCACTTTTTTACTACCGCCACCCTAGGTTTATATTTCATTTTATTTCTCTGAACTATTGCAGATCCAATCTTGTAGCTCCAATCCGTGAAACCTGTTTGTCCCAACACTTTAGTAAAATTTGCTCTTGACAACTCTTGAATACCAGTGCTTGTCATGGCGGCTTACATCACCAGTTTATAATTATTCGTAAATCATTAGTCCCCATTTAAGCCGCCATTCTGAATATATACTGTAGCTTAATTTCCGGCTTAATGAATCAATTTGAATCGGCAAAAATTTCTTTCCTTTAGGCCACTCTCTTCACAATGCTGCCAAAGATAGTCACTTCGTGTAATTGGGTTCCCTCCATAGTCACTGAGGGTACACTCAAAGACTTTGTCGACATCGGGTACTTGCCAGCGAAAACTGTCATGCATTATCGTGCCCCTAATCCAAGCGAAGAAAGACCTCAGCTAAAGGATGATAGAGTCATTGTTTTTACTGATCACATGAATCGAGGCTTCTCACCGCCCGGTTCTATGTTTTTCCGTGATGTTCTACACTTCGTTCAACTCCATCCTCAAGACATCGGACCCAATTCCGTGTCAAACATCTACAACTTCCAAGTCTTCTGCGAAGTATAGCTTCAAGAGGAACCCAGTATCGAGATCTTTAGAGAATATTTCTATTTAAACCGCCAAAACGAGTTTACGAACGGACCCAACTTGGAACTTGGTGCAATCTCAATTCAACGAAAAAGATATGCCATCTTCCCTTTTGCTCGCTTGCCGAGTCACCCCAAGGATTGGAACCAATCTTGGTATTACTGCAAAGATACCTCTCCGGCTGATGAAAATCCATTGTCGGGTTATTGTGTCCAACGTCTTGACCTAAAGCATCCTCTTCCTAGAAAGCTTACCGTTGATGAGCGTAAAAAGCTTGCCCCCACTATTACGAAGGTCAAGGCCCTGCTGGGAAATGGGTTGACTGGTATTGCATTGGTTCCGTGCTGGGTCTCTTGGCGAATCATAACCTTGAGTCGCTGACCCGGCTTAATGTGCACTTACACGGGGGGTACTAAGGATCCATTACGCCACAGCCCCTTGTGCTTGACTTATGAAACAATCACTAAAATGACCAAGACCCGTATGAATGAAGACTGGGACACTGCAGCAAAGTGGGTCTGAACCCTTTCTGCAGACTTAATCCGGCACTGGATGTGAATCTTAACTTTACTTTACCTTGCCTTATCATTCAAATATTATGTTAATGAAGGAAATATTCCCTAGAGGCAATAATAAAGTTGTTATTTATATTTCCTTATATCATGATAAATGTTTATTATTCATGCTAGAATTGTATTAACTGGAAACTTAGTACATATGTGAATACATAGACAAAACAGAGTGTCCCTAGTATGCCTCTACTAGACTAGCTCATTGATCAAAGATGGTTATGTTTCCTAACCATAGACATGAGTTGTCATTTGATCAATGGGATCACATCATTAGGAGAATGATGTGATGGACAAGACCCATCCGTTAGCTTAGCACTATGATCGTTTAGTTTTACTGCTATTGCTTTCTTCATGACTTATACATGTTCCTATGACTATGAGATTATGCAACTCCCGAATACCGTAGGAACACCTTGTGTGCTATCAAACATCACAACATAACTGGGTGATCATAAAGATGCTCTACAGGTGTCTCCGAGAGTGTTCGTGGTGTTGGCATAGATCAAGACTAGGATTTGTCACTCCGAGTGTCGGAGAGGTATCTGTGGGCCCTCTCGGTAATGCACATCATAATAAGCCTTGCAAGCAAAAGACTAATGAGATAGTCACGAGATGATGTATTACGGAACGAGTAAAGAGTCTTGCCGGTAACGAGATTGAACTAGGTATAGAGATACCGACGATCGAATCTCGGGCAAGTAACATACTAATGACAAAAGGAACAACGTATGTTGTTATGCTATTTGACCGATAAAGATCTTCGTAGAATATGTAGGAGCCAATATGAGCATCCAGGTTCCGCTATTGGTTATTGACCGGAGATGAGTCTCGGTCATGTTTACATAGTTCTCGAACCCGTAGGGTCCGCACGCTTAACGTTTGATGACGATCGGTATTATGAGTTTATGAGTTTTGATGTACCGAAGGAGTTCGGAGTCCCGGATGAGACCGAGGACATGACGAGGAGTCTCGAAATGGTCGAGACGTAAATATCGATATATTGGACGACTATATTCGGACATCAGAAAGGTTCCGAGTGATTCGGGTATTTTTCGGAGTATATGGGCCTTATTGGGCCATACGGGAATAGAGGAGAAAGGCCAAAAGGAAGGAGGCGCGCACCCCCCCTCTAGTCCGAATTGGACAAGGGGTGCAGCCCCCTTTTCCTTCTCCCTCTCCACCTCTTTCCTTCTTTCCTACTCCGGAAAGGAAAGGGGAATCCTTCTAGGACTTGGGAGTCCTGGTAGGACTCCCCACACTTGGTGCGCCCACTCTAGGGCCGGCCTCTCCCTTGCTCCTTTATATACGGGGGCAGGGGGGCACCCTAGGACACACAAGTTGAATTGTTTTAGCCGTGGGCGGTGCCCCTCTCCACAGAAACACACCTCGGTCATACCGTTGTAGTGCTTAGGCGAAGCCCTGCGCCGGTAGATACATCATATCTGTCACCACGCCGTCGTGCTGGCGAAACTCTCCCGTGAAGCTCAACTGGATCAAGAGCTCGTGGGACGTCATCAAGCTGAACGTGTGCTGAATGTGGAGGTGCCATACGTTCGGTGCTTGATCGGTTGAATCACGAAGAAGTTCGATTACATCAACCGCGTCACTTGACGCTTCCGCTCCCGGTCTACGAGGGTACGTAGACACACTCTCCCCCTCGTTGCTATGCATCTAGTAGATAGATCTTGTGTGATTGTAGGAAAATTTGGAAAATATTATGTTTCCCAACAGTGGTATCAGAGCCAGGTCTATGCGAAAATGATATGCACGAGTAGAACACAATGAGTTGTGGGCGATACTAGTCATACTGCTTACCAGCATGTCATACTTTGCTTCGGCGGTATTGTGAGATGAAGCGGCCCGGACCAACATTACGCATACGCTTACGTGAGACTGGTTTCACCGTTATGAGCACTCGTTGCTTAAAGGTGACTGGCGGGTGTCTGTCTCTCTCACTTTAGCTGAATCAAGTGTGGCTATGCCCGGTCCTTGTGAAGGTTAAAACAGCACATACTTGACGAAACATCGTTGTGGTTTTGTATGCGTAGGTAAGAACGGTTCTTGCTAAGCCCATAGCAGCCACGTAAAACTGGCAACAACAAAGTAGAGGACGTATAACTTGTTTTTGCAGGGCATGTTGTGATGTGATATGGTCAAGACATGATGAGATATACAGTTTTGTATGAGATGATCATGTTTTGTAAAGTTATCGGCAACTGGCAGGAGCGATATGGTTGTCGCTTTATTGTATGAAATGCAATCGCCATGTAATTGCTTTATTTTATCACTAAGCGGTAGCGATAGTCGTAGAAGCAATAGTTGGCGAGACGACAACGATGCTACGATGGAGATCAAGGTGTCACGCCGGTGACGAAGGTAATCATGACGATGCTTTGGAGATGGAGATCAAAAGAACAAGATGATGATGGCCATATCATGTCACATATTTTGATTGCATGTGATGTTTATCTTATTATGCTTCTTATTTTGCTTAGTTCGACGGTAGCATTATAAGATGATCCCTTACTAAATTTCAAGGTATAAGTGTTCTCCCTGAGTATGCACTGTTGCGAAAGTTCGTCGTGCCGAGACACCACGTGATGATCGGGTGTGATAAGCTCTACGTTCAAATACAACGGGTGTAAGCTAGTTTTGCACACGCAGAATACTCGGGTTAAACTTGACGAGTCTAGCATATGCAGATATGGCCTCGGAACACTGGAGACCGAAAGGTCGAGCGTGAATCATATAGTAGATATGATCAACATAAGATGTTCACCATTGAAACTACTCCATCTCACGTGATGATCGGACATGGTTTAGTTGATTTGGATCACGTGATCATTTAGATGACTAGAGGGATGTCTATCTAAGTGGGAGTTCTTAAGTAATATGATTAAATTGAACTTTAATTTATCATGAACCTAGTCCTCGTAGTATTAGCATATCTATGTTGTAGATCAATAGCTCACGATGTCGCTCCCCGTTTATTTTTTATATGTTCCTAGAGAAAACTAAGTTGAAAGATGTTAGTAGCAATGATGCGGAATTGTTCCGTGATCTGAGGATTATGCTCATTGCTGCACAGAGAATTATGTCCTTGATGCACCTCTAGGTGATAGACCTATTGCAGGAGCAGATGTAGACGTTATGAACGTTTTGACAAAAGCTCGGTATGATGACTACTTGATAGTTTAAGTGCACCATGCTTTACGGCTTAGAACCGGGACTTCAAAAACGTTTTGAATGCAACAGAGCATATAAGATGTTCCAAGAGTTGAAATTAGTATTTCATACTCATGCCCGTGTCGAGAGGTATAAAACTTCTGACAGTACTTTGCCTACAAGATGGAGGAGAATAGCTCAACCAGTGAGCATGTGCTCAGATTGTCTGGGTACTACAATTACTTGAATCAAGTGGGTGTTAATCTTCCAGATAAGATAGTAATTGACAAAGTTCTCTAGTCACTATCACCAAGTTAGTAGAACTTCGTGATGAACTATAATATGCAAGGGATGACGAAAGGAATTCCCGAGCTCTTCGCGATGCTGAAGTCGGCGAAGGTAGAAATCATGAAAAAGCATCAAGTGTTGATGGTTTACAAGACCACTTGTTTCAAGTAAAGGGCAAAGGGATAGAAGGGGAACTTCAAGAAGAATGACAAGCAAGTTGTCACTCCCATGAAGAAACCCAAAGCTAAAACTCATTCCTGAAACTAAGTGCTTCTACTGCAAAGGAAATGGTCACTAGAAGTGGAACTGCCCTAGATACTTGGCGGATAAGAAGGATGGCAAAGTGAACAAAGGTATATTTTGATATACAGATTATTGATGTGTACTTTACTAGTGTTCATAGCAACCCCTGGGTATTTGATTCCGGTTCAGTTGCTAAAATTAGTAACTCGAAACGAGAATTGCAGAATGAACAGAGACTAGTTAAAGCTGAAGTGACGATGTGTGTTGGAAGTGGTTCCAAGATTGATATGATCATCATCGCACACTCCCTATACTTTCAGGATTAGTGTAAAACCTAAATAAATGTTATTTGGCATTTGCGTTTAGCATCAATATTATACTTTCAGGATTAGTGTAAAACCTAAATAAATGTTATTTGGCATTTGCGTTTAGCATCAATATGATTTGATCATATTTGTTGCAATACGGTTATTCATTTAAAGTCATAGAATAATTGTTATTCTGTTTACATGAATAAAACCTTTGATGGTCATACACCCAATGAAAATAGTTTGTCGGATCTCGATCGTGGTGATACACATATTCATAATACTGAAGCCAAAAGATGCAAGGTTAATAATGATAGTGCAACTTATTTGTGGCACTGCCGTTTAGGTAATAATGGTGTAAAGCGCATGAAGAAACTCCATAGTGATGGACTTTTGGAATCACTTGATTATGAATCACTTGGTGCTTGCGAACCATGCCTTATGGGCAAGATGACTAAAACTCCGTTCTCCGGAACAATGGAGCGAGCAACAGATTTGTTAGAGATCATACATACAGATGTATGTGGACCAATGAGTGTTGAAGCTCGCGGCAGGTATCGTTATTTTCTGACCTTCACTGATGATTTGATCAGATATGGGTATATCTACTTAATGAAGCACAAGTCTGAAACATTTGAAAAGTTCAAAGAATTTTAGAGTGAAGTGGAGAATCATCGTAACAAGAAAATAAGAGTTTCTATGATATTATTGTAGAGGTAAAATATTTGAGTTAGCGAGTTTGGCCTTCAGTAAACACAATGTGAAATAGTTTCACTACTCACGCCACCTGGAACACCACAGTGTAATGGTGTGTCCGAATGTCATAACCGTACTTTATTAGGTATGGTGCGATCGATGATGTCTCTTACCGATCTACCACTATCGCTTTTGGGGTTATGCATTAGAGACAGCTACATTCACGTTAAATAGGGCAGCATCTAAATCCATGGAGATGACACCGTATGAACTGTGGTTTGACGAGAAACCTAAGCTGTCATTTCTTTAAGTTTGGGACTGCGATGCTTATGTGAAAAAGTTTCAACATGGTAAGCTCGAACCCAAATCGGAGAAGTAAATCTTCATAGGATACCCAAAAGAAACTGTTGGGTACACCTTCTATCACAGATCCGAAGGCAAGGTCTTTGTTGCTAAGAGTGGATCCTTTCTAGAGAAGGAGTTTCTCTTGAAATAAGTGAGTGGGAGGAAAGTAGAACTTAATGAGGTAATTGTACCTTCTCCCGAATTGGAAAGTGGAACATCACAGAAACTAGTTCTAGTGATTCCTACAGCAATTAGTGAGGAAGCTAATGATGATGATCATGAAACTTCAGATCAAGTTTCTGCTGAACTTCGTAGATCAACCAGAGTTTGTTCCGCATCAGAGTGGTATGGCAACCCGGTTCTAGAAGTCATGTTACTAGACCATGATGAACCTACGAACTATGAGGAAGTGATGATGAGCCTATATTCCGCAAAATGGCTTGAGGCCATGAAATCTGAGATGGGATCCATGTATGAGAACAAAGTGTGGACTTTAGTTGACTTGCCCGATGATCGGCAAACCATCGAAAATAAATGGATCTTCAAGAGGAAGACTGACACTGACGGTAATGTTACTGTTTACAAAGCTCGACTTGTTGCAAAAGTTTTTCAACAAGTTCAAGGAGTTGACTACGATGAGACTTTCTCACCCGTAGCGATGCTTAAGTCTGTCCGAATAATGTTAGCAATTGCCGCATTTTATGAAATCTGGCAAATGGATAACAAAACTGCATTCTTTAATGGATTTATTAAAGAAGACTTGTATATGATGCAACCAGAAGGTTTTGTCAATCCTAAAGGTGCTAGCAAAATGTGCAAGCTCCAGCGATCCATCTATGGACTGGTGCAAGCATCTCGGAGTTGGAATATACGCTTTGATAAGTTGATCAAAACATATAGATTTATACAGACTCGCGGTGAAGCCTACATTTACAAGAAGTGAGTGGGAGCACTACAACCTTTCTGATAAGTATATGTGAATGACATATTGTCGATCGGAAATGATATAGAATTTTCTGGAAAGCATAAAGGAGTGTTTGAAAGGAGTTTTTCAAAGAAAGACCTTGGTGAAGCTGCTTACATATTGGGCATCAAGATCTATAAAGATAGATCAAGACGCTTGATTAGACTTTCGATGAGTACATACCTTGATAAGATTTTAAAGTAGTTCAAAATGGATCAGTCAAAGAAGGAGTTCTTGCCTGACTTGTATGGTGTGAAGTTGAGTAAGACTCCAAGCCAGAGCACGGCAGAAAAATTTAGAGAGAATGAAAGTCATTCACTATGCCTCAGCCATAGGTTCTATAAAGTATGCCATGTTGTGTACCAAACATGTTGTGTACCTTGCCATGAGTTTGTCAAGGGGGTACAATAGTGATCCAGGACTAGATCACTGTACAACGGTCAAAATTATCCTTAGTAACTGGATGACTAAGGAAATGTTTCTCGATTATGGAGGTTATCAAGAGTTCGTCGTAAAGGGTTACGCCGATGCAAGCTTTGACTCTAAATCTAGATGACTCTAAGTATCAATCTGGATGCGTATTGAAAGTGGGAGCAATTAGCTAGAGTAGCTCTATGCAGAGCATTGTAGACATAGAAATTTGCGAAATACATACGGATCTGAATGTGACAGACCCGTTGACTAAACTTCTCTCACAAGCAATACATGATCACACCTTATTACTCTTGGGTATTAATCACATAGCGATGTGAACTAGATTATTGACTCTAGTAAACCCTTTGGGTGTTGGTCACATGGCGATCTGAACTATGGGTGTTATTCACATAACGATGTGAACTATCGGTATTAAATCACATGGCGATGTGAGCTAGATTATTGACTCTAGTGCAAGTGGGAGACTGATGGAAATATGCCTTAGAGGCAATAATAAAGTTGTTATTTATATTTCCTTATATCATGATAAATGTTTATTATTCATGCTAGAATTGTATTAACCGGAAACTTAGTACATGTGTGAATACATAGACAAAACAGAGTGTCCCTAGTATTCCTCTACTAGACTAGCTCATTGTTCAAAGATGGTTATGTTTCCTAACCATAGACACGAGTTGTCATTTGATCAACGGGATCACATCATTAGGAGAATGATGTGATGGAAAAGACCCATCCGTTAGCTTAGCACTATGATCGTTTACTTTTACTACTATTGCTTTCTTCATGACTTATACATGTTCCTATGACTATGAGATTATGCAACTCCTGAATACCGTAGGAACACCTTGTGTGCTATCAAACGTCACAACGTAACTGGGTGATCATAAAGATACTCTACAGGTGTCTCCGAAAGTGTTTGTGGTGTTGGTATAGATCAAGACTAGGGTTTGTCACTCCGAGTGTCGGAGAGGTGTCTCTGGGCCCTCTCGGTAATGCACATCATAATAAGCCTTGCAAGCAAAAGACTAATGATTTATTCACGAAATGATGTATTACGAAACGAGTAAAGAGACTTGCCGGTATCGAGATTGAACAAGGTATAGAGATACCAATGATCGAATCTCGGGCAAGTAACATACTAATGACAAATGGAACAACGTATGTTGTTATGCTGTTTGACCGATAAAGATCTTCGTAGAATATGTAGGAGCCAATATGAGCATCCAGGTTCCGCTATTGGTTATTGACCGGAGATGAGTCTCGGTCATGTCTACATAGTTCTCGAACCCGTAGGGTCCGCACGCTTAACGTTTGATGACGATCGGTATTATGAGTTTATGAGTTTTGATGTACCGAAGGAGTTCGGAGTCCCGGATGAGACCGGGGACATGACGAGGAGTCTCGAAATGGTCGAGACGTAAAGATCGATATATTGGACGACTATATTCGGACATCGGAAAGGTTCTGAGTGATTCGGGTATTTTTCGGAGTATATGGGCCTTATTGGGCCATACAGGAATAGAGGAGAAAGGCCAAAAGGTAGGAGGCGCACACCCGCCCTCTGGTCGGAATTGGACAAGGGGTGCAGCCCCCTTTTCCTTCTCGCTCTCCACCTCTTTCCTTCTTTCCTACTCCGGAAAGGAAAGGGGAATCCTACTAGGACTTGGGAGTCCTGGTAGGACTCCCCACACTTGGCGCGCCCCCTCTAGGGCCGGCCTCTCCCTTGCTCCTTTATATACGGGGGCATGTAGACACACTCTCCCCCTCGTTGCTATGCATCTAGTAGATAGATCTTGCGTGATCGTAGGAAAATTTTGAAAATACTATGTTTCCCAACAGTTAACTCAACCTTGCTGATTTTCACAGGCTAAATCTGATTTCTGGAAGAAAAAAATAGGACCACGAAGCTGCCAAAATGGCAAGGGCTGCCAAGAAAACCGCCAAGAAGACAAAGAAGAAACCAAGCGCTTTTTATATGTTTGAACTAAATGACAGCTCTGAGTCGGACTTAGCCCTTGACTCTCTTGGCTCTTTTTTCAATTACCTTATTGACGCTGATTACTGTCAGGATGATACAGGGCCAGCCAGGCAGTTGAAGAAGAGGTAATTATTATTTCCTCCGGCTCAGAACCTTTGCCAAGATAGAAAATTCGACGACTAACCCGCAAAGTAAGCTTTTCACACACCTTGTCTCATTTGCATCTTCACTTTCTTTTGAAGCAATAACAGCATGAGAACCGGCGTCAGACTCGGAACAACGAAGGTGAAGAATTATCCTCCGGCCTACCGAATACTCCGGTTCGATGGAAACATCAAAATGAGGTCCATCCACACTTAACCTATTTTTACCCGCTGGCAGGTCTCATTCGCCAGCCACTGAATTCTTCCAATTCAAACTATCAAGAGGTTTCTCGTTCTTCCTCTTACGAGTCATCTCAGACCCAGCTACCGGCTTTCAAAATTCCTCCTGGGTAACGACAATTACTTTTATGTTGAATCTCCTTATGCTTTTGTAATTGTACTGACTTGTTATAACCTGTGCAGTGGCCAGGCCAAGCCTTGTAAGAAGGGAAATGTTACTAAGCCGACTGAAGATCCTAAAGTCATTGAGCCGGAGCAGCAAGTCCCAGCACCACATGCTTCTGAAAAACAACTAGAAGAAACTGCTCATGATGCTCCTCCCGAAATTCCTGATGTCTCCCTTGACCGCACAAATATCACCTCTTTGAACACTGAATCATCAAGCCTAGCTAAACCGTCAAAAGTGCATAGTGAAGATGTGATGATCACTAGCACCGGCTTTAGAGAACCGGGATCCGACTGTCTTGGCCAAGCACTCCGCAAATAAGAAGTTATTGAAAAGCAGAAAGTGAGGTTTGACGTCACTCACTATGCGCAACTAAGCAACAACGAAGTGCTTTCTGGCTATCTCAACCAAGTACACACCAGTCGCGATCTTGAAGTTGACATGGTGAAGCAGATGTATAAAAAATTTGAGGTATGAATTTTGACTAAGTTATGTACATCCTCCCAGCCCCCAAGTCTACTAGGTATGAGAAATTTGAATATGATGTAGACTTAGAATAAGCATGAGCATTTTTAATAGCATCCTTCCAAAGCCGACTGTCACCATTGTAGTAAACCGGATTTTGATGAACATTGTGTCCGTAGCCCCCAAGGGACGGCGGCTTAATCAGCATGAATGAGTAAGTCCTCTTTACCATTGTGCACATATAGAGCTTGCCTGTATTGCCTCCATAACCGGCTGTGACTTTTTACAGCACCACCGGGTTATCATAAATGAATAAGAAGATGCAACCATTATGCAAAGTGTTCTTGCTTGCAAAGTGCTTGGGACTTATTGATATGAGCCGGTGCATGAAGAATGTTTTGGCAGGCATTAGCCCCCAAGTGCTAGACATACATGGCGGTTTACACTTACGGGCTTTTAGTCGCTTTGGGTTTTGGGCCCTTTTAACAAGCCTACTACATGAACCGCCATCTTCAACATTCTCCTGGACTTGGCCCATGAACCACCATCGGGGTAACCCGCCCCCCCCTGGGTGGGTCATACCTAATAGTCATATCCCCAACATTAGGCCCCAGGTTGATTTGAACTTGTTCATGTCCATCTTCAACACTTCGAAAAAATCCTTCTTCATTTTCTGGAAGATATTGTAACCCGCCATGATGTCATTCCCTCAGATTGTGGTAACCTGCCACGAAATCACCTGTCATTAATATTACATATGGCCCAAATCTTCAATAAATCTCCTCATTTTAATGAACCTCTGAAATTCGAGGCATTTGCGCTTTCACATATCCGTTTTTGCCCTCCTCGATTCCCGCGCATGTCACTTATCCTTTCGTCTTATAAATAGGGCCAGGGGTCCCCTTCACTTTCCCCCCTTGCCTCTTTGTCTCTATATTCTACCTCGCGACACATGTGCGCTCGATCTCTGCCACCGCCATCGACTTTCGTCTCTGGCTCAACAACGGCTGATGCATCAACCTGATCTGACCAGATTTCGTCTGCACGCCTCCGCTATTCAACAATCCAGGTAAGTTATCCTTCATCCTCTTCCAATAGATCCATTTGGGTTCTCGTGAGTTCGTCGGAGTTCATCTTCGCCTTTCACTGCAGTTTGCGATTTTTTATTCGGACTTGGTACTCCTCCTGTGCGGTGGTATACGTAGCACTCCTTGTTTACTATTGGAACACCTCCTCTGCATAAGAAATCCGATCTAGACCTATGAACTGCTCATGTACTGATATTTAGGTCTGAATATTTCCCATTATCTGCAGTGCCGTAGATCCAAAATCATAATATCAATCTGTGAAATCTATGCGGTAGCCGTTTTAGCACTTGTTTTTTAATATCAGAATATGTCCACATCGCAATAGATCTCATCTAAGCATTCCCACTTTCCTACTGCCACCACCTTAGGTTTCTATTTTATTTTATTTCTCTGAACTGCTGCAGATCCAATCTTGTAGCTACAATCCGTGAAACCTGTTTGTCCCGGCACTTTAGTAAAATTTGCTCTTGACAATTCTTGAATACCAGTGCTTGTCATGGCGGCTTACATCATCGGTTTATAATTATCCATATACCATTAGTCCCCATTTAAGCCGCCATTCTGATTATATACTGTAGCTTAATTCCCGGCTTAATGAATCAATATGAACCGGTAAAAAATTTCTTTTCTTTAGGCCTCTCTCTTCACAATGCCGCCAAAGACAGTCACTTCGTGTAATTGGGTTCCCTCCATAGTCACTGAGGGTACAATCAAAGACTTTGTCGACATCGGGTACTTGCCAGCGAAAACTGTCATGCATTATCGCGCCCCTAATCCAGGTGAAGAAAGACCTCATCCAAAGGATGATGGAGTCATTCTTTTTACTGATCACATGAATCAAGGATTCTCACCGCCCGGTTCTAAGTTTTTCCGTGACGTTCTGCACTTCTTTCAACTCCATCCTCAAGACATCAGACCCAATTCCGTGTCAAACATCTGCAACTTCCAAGTCTTTTGCGAAGTATAGCTTCAAGAGGAGCCCAATATCGAGCTCTTTAGATAATATTTCTATTTAAACCGCCAAAACGAGTTTACGAACGCACCCAGCTTGGAACTTGGTGCGATCTCAATTCAACGAAGAAGATATGCCATCTTCCCTTATGCTCGCTTGCCGAGTCACCCCAAGGATTGGAACCAAACATGGTTTACTGCAAATAACATCTCCGGCTGATGAAAATCCATTGTCGAGTTATCGTGTCCAACGTCTTGACCCAAAGCATCATCTTCCTGAAAAGCTTACCATTGCTGAGCGTAAAAAGCTTGCCCCCACTATTACAAAGGTCAAGGCTCTGCTGGGAAATGGGTTGACTGGTATTGACTTGGTTTGGTGCTGGGTCTCTTGGCGAATCATACCCTTGAGTCACCAACCCGGCTTAATGTGCACTTACACGGGTGGTACAAAGGATCCATTACGCCACACCCCCATGTGCTTGACTGATGAAACAATCACTGAAATGACCAAGACCCTTCTGAATGAAGGCCTGGGAGACTGCAGCAAAGTGGGTCTGAACCCTTTCTGCAAACTTAATCCGGCGCCGGATGTGAGTCTTAACTTGACTTTACCTTGCCTTATCATTCGACTATTCTGTTAACTCAACCTTGCTGATTTTCACATGCTAGATCTGATTTCTGGAAGAAAAAATATGACCACGAAGCTGCCAAAATGGCCAGGGCTACCAAGAAAACCGCCAAGAAAACCACCAAGAAGACAAAGAAGAAACCAAGCGCTTTTGATATGTTTGAACTAAATGATAGCTCTGAGTTGGAGGTAGCCCTTGACTCTCTTGGCTCTTTTTTCAACTACCTTATTGACGTTGATTATTGTTAGGATGATACGGGGGCCAGCCAGGCAGTTGAAGAAGAGGTAATTATTATTTCCTCCGGCTCAGAACCTTTGCCAAGACAGAAAATTTGACGAGTAACCAAGAAAGTAAGCTTTTCACACCCCTTCGATCATTTGGATCCTCACTTTCTTTTGAAGCAACAGCACCACGAGAACCGGCGTCAAACTCGGAACAAAGGAGGTGAAGAATTGTCCTCCGGCCTACCGAATACTCCGGTTCGACGGAAACGTCAAAACGAGGTCCTTCCACACTTAAACTCTTTTTACCCGCTGGCGGGTCTCATTCGCCAGCCACTGAATTCTTCCGATTCGAATTATCTGGAGGTTTCTTGTTCTTCCTCTGGCAACTCATCTCAGACCGAGCTGCCGGCTTTCAAAATTGCTCCTGGGTAACGAAAATTACTTTTATTCTGAATCTCCTTATGCTTTTGTAATTGTACCGACTTGTTATTACCTGTGCAGTGGCCAGGCCAAGCCTAGTAAGAAGGCAAAGGTGACTAAGCGGACTGAAGATCCTAAAGTCATTGAGGCGGAGCAGCAAGTCCCAGCAGCACAAGCTTCCGAAAAACAACCAGAAGAAATTGCTCATGATGCTCCTCTTGAAATTCGTGATGTCTCCCTTGACCGCACAAATATCACCTCTTAGAACACTGAATCATCAAGCCTAGCTAAACCGCCAGAAGTGCATAGTGAGGATGTGATGATCACTAGCACCGGCTTTAGAGAACCGGGAAATCCGACTATCTTGGCCAAGCACTCCGCCAAACAAGAAGTTATTGAAAAGCAGAAAGTGAGGTTTGACGTCACTCACTATGCGCAACTGAGCAACAGCGACATGCTTTCTTCCATCTCAACCAAGTACACATGAGTCGCGATCTTGAAGTTGACATGGTGAAGCAGATGCATAAAAATTTGAGGTATGAATTTTGACTAAGTTATGTACATCCTGCCAGCCCCCAAGTCTACTAGGTATGATAAAATTGAGTATGTTGTAGACTTAGAATAAGCATGAGCATTTTTAATAGCATCCTTCCAAATCTGGCTTACACCATTGTAGTAAACTAGATTTTGATGAACATTGTTTCCATAGCCCCCAAGGGCCGGCTTAATCAGCATGAATGAGTCGGTCCTCTTTACCATTGTGCACATATAGAGCTTGCCTGTACAGCCTCCATAACCGGCTGTGACTGTTTACAACACCACCGGGTTATCATAAATGAATAAGAAGATGCAAGCCTTATCATTAGCCCCCAAGTGCCAAGTATTCTTGCTTGCAAAGTGCTTGGGACTTATTGGTATGAGTCGGTGCATGAAAAATGTGTTGGCAGGCATTAGCCCCCAAGTGCCAAGTGTTGTTGCTTGCAAAAGGCTTGGGACATATATTCTTGTAACCCGTATATTAATGTATTTGTAACTCTTTGTTTATACACAATACCACTTCTGAACTTCAATCACAATTGGCTGATGCAAAGACCCGACTGAAGTATCAAGAATCTGAGACCCAGAAAGTTGAATCAAAATTCCAATTTAGCGTGGCTAAAACGGAAAAACTGAAGGCCATCATTGAGACGGAGAAGACTACTTGGGTTGAAGAAAGGATTGCTTTGACCTAGCGAGCTGAAAAAGCGGAGGCGGCTCTTGAAGAGGTGACCACTGAGCTCACTGGTTTAAAACACCGTGTATCCCAGATGATTTTCGCTATCTTTGGTGAGTCGCCTTGCAAATCATCAGAAGTGAATTTTGTCTTTTATAGTATAAGCCGCCTCTAACCAATCTATGACTTATGCAGGTCGCAAGAGTAACAATCTTAACCAAGATATACTTGTGAAGCTCAAAGCTATGTACACACTTGTTGAACAGCTATACACTGGAGCTCAGCGTGCACTAGCCACAATCTCTCCAGCCAATCAGGCACCTACTGTCTTGGTAGATGTCTTGAAAAAACTTTCTGTACAGCCTGCTAGGATAGACGAGATGAAACATCGTCTGCAAGAGCCGGTGCCGTGACAACTTTGAGCCGGACCAAGGCATGGTTACCAGAGCTAGACCCCGCTGATGTAGCTACTGGCTATCCAAGCTTGAAAGAAGACGGCATGACTTTTGATCAAAAGGACTTTGTTGCCTGTGTGAAAGATATACGCTCTCTGGCCAGTCTAATTGCCACTGAAACGGATCTTTCAAGATATCATTCGGCTTACAGCATGGAGAACTAGAAGATACCCACTCCGACTTATAAAGTGATGGATTTAATCCCTCCAATCTGTAAGCATACTTTCGCCCCTGAAGTTGACCCGTCCAAACTTATAGATGATGAAGCTGAATTTGAAGCTCTGTCTGGCATCGATTGGTCATCGCCAAACTTTCAGACGGAGGAGGACGAAGAACTGGAGAAGGATAACCCAGAAGCTTCAAGTCAGCAAGGCCGAGAAGAGTGAACCGCTGAGTGGTTTAAATATTTGATACTTTGATACACTTGATCTTGTTTGGCTCACGGAGTCATGTAATAGGGTAGTGAAACTTTAATATGTCGTGCCATCGTGCACGGTTCTGTTTCTGTGCAACACTATTGATGCACTAGTTGAAGAAGCTATCACTTTATGCTTATTATGGCGTTGATTTATGCAGATCAGATTGATCATTACCCTGCACACAAACAGATAACAAGTGCCCTGGCAGTTTACTGCTGGGTGGGTCATGATTCCCAATTGACACTACTGGGGATGGATAGTCCATAACCAGGGCCGGTTTAACCACAATGTTGACACAATTGTGAAATAAAAAATCGTACCTGTAGTGTGTGCTTAGACTGCCGGCTTATCAGCTCCATGCAGTTAGAGTCTTTAGAGTCTCTAAATATGGGATTATCATCCTTTGGTGATTTAGAGTCTGCCATCCTGGCGGGTTACAAATGTGACGCCCGAGACCGACGTCCCAGAAGATTCCAGAAGATTCCCGAAGGTTCCAGATGTTACGGGTTGCCCGTGTGTTTCTTTTGAGCTTGTGTTATTTATTTTCGCATTGCATCATGTCATCATGCCATCATGTCATTTTAATTTTGCATCACAACCTTAATAAACCGTGTGGACCTTCGGTCCATTTAAATCGAGGGAAGAATGACTTCTCTTTATAACATATAAAAGCCTCCTAATATTTATGGAGCTATATTAATAAATATTCCATGGCTTCGGAATCATCGTAACACACTTGCATTAATTCCCCATGTTTATTTCACTTCAAGTTTGACTTCTATACCTTGCCTATAATTCTTTTCCGTTGTTTCGAGGCTCCTCCAAAAATCTAAACTCCTTTTATTTGCAAGCTAAATGTTTTAGTTTGCACTTCCTTTGTGTTGGAACTATTTTTGTTGGGTTGGTAATATCCCGTAAAGCCTTATAAAAATGTTCCATATTTTATTTTCCGTTCTTTGCCTCTTTTCTTTTTATTTTGCTCTCTCTCTCTTTTATTTCTGTTTAAGAGATAATAAGAAGAGCAGATTCCAGCCATCTGGGCCTCCTCCTTTTAGCCAGGCCCAAGTCAGCCTCCTTCCTCCCAGGCCCATCTCTCTCTCCTCCAGCCCACTGGCCCGTTTTCCACCGAACCCTAGCCTCCAGTTAGGCCGACCGCAGCCATCGCTCTCTCCCTCCGTTTTCCTCCCCGTCGCAGCTTCCCTCGCCCGCACGTTTCCCTCGCACATCTCCCCTCTCTCTCCCGACCGCATCCATCTCTCGCTCGTCTCTCACCTTCTCCCCTCGAGCGCCGATCTTCCCCGAGCCCGCACCCCAGCAGCCCGGCGTCCCGTCGCGGCTCCCTTCAGCCGCGCCAGAGGCTCTGTCGCCTCGCCCCGTTCGTCCCTCGCGCCGCCCAGGCCGCGGCCTCTCCTTCCGCTCCGTCTGCGGCGCCCCGATGCGCGGCCACAGCGCCCAGCTCGCCGGCCCCTCGCCTCCAGAAGCCGGCGTCCCGAGGCTCCAGCGCTGGCCTCCCCTCCGTCCAGCGGCAGGCGCCCGCGCCTCGAGCCCTGCAGCCCCCTCGCCAGGAGCAGCGGCCGGGCCCGACCCCTCCTCCAGGCGAGCGCGCGCCCGCGCCCAAGCTCAACAGCCCCGGGCCCTTCCTCGTCTCTAGGAGCCGCGGCCCCGAGCGCCCCTCCTCCAGCCGGGCGCGTCCCCCTCTGCTCCGTCCGCCAGCGACGATCCGGCCGCGTCGCCGTCCTGCTGCCCTCATGGCCTCCACCGACGCCTCCTCAACACCGCAGCCAGAGCTCCAGCCTCGCCAGGGCCTCGTCTCCTGCGGGTTCCAGCGCCCCCTCCGCGCAGCTCCCTTCGCGTGGCCAGGTCCCGCCTCGTCGTTTTCCAGCAACGGATCCAGTGCCCGCGGACTCGTCGCCGTGCTGCCCCTTTTGTTGCTCCCGAGCAGTTTTGTTTTGTTTTGTGTGCTGCCATGTTCTGTTATTTTGTCAGATGACCCGAACGAGTACCCGGGGAACCGACCAAGTACCTCTTCGAAACAAGTTCCTCTACGAACGAGCTCCGTGAACATCTACAAAACGCCCCGTGTACGACTACCGACGCCCGGAAAAACGACCAAGTTCCACTACTTCCCACGACGACCAGGTGTACAACTACGTTGCCAAGACGGCCCCGACAAGTACCACGACGACCCGTTCATCTACGGAAGAATGAGCGCGAGTACCTCTACCGTCGCCCGGAAACGAGGATTTCGCCAAGTACCACGACACGTAACGTGAACGTCTACCGTTGCCGAAGATCCGTGAACAACTACTTCCTCTACCGTCGCCCGAGTACAACTACCGCCACGTGAACGACTTCTTCCTCTTCGGCCGTGTACCACTACTTCCCCTACTACGGCTACTTCCACTACGATCTCGAACCGTCCCGAAACGAGTGTTTCGAAGGTATAACCTGAGACTGTGACCCGTGTGTTGCTTGTTGTGTTGTATGAATGTCTCCCGTGTGTGCTTCGTGCCCGTTCCATCTTTTGTCATGTTCCTCGGTTGCCTCGTCACCGACTCGTGGGAACCCGGTTACGGGATCACCCCATCATCTCGTTTGACTCGCTTCGTCACCTTTTGCACCGGTCTCTTAACGAGATACCGGAACCGATATGATGCGTTGCATCATTTTCGGATCGTTGCATCATTTTCGGATCGTTGCCGTGGCACCCTTTCGTTCCACCACGGTGACAAATGCTTCTTATTCTCTTAATGTCAACCCTTTAAAAATTGCATAAACTTGATCATGTCATCCGCATCATGTTAACAACACTAAATGTGTAATTGTTGTTGCTTTAATAATTATTAAACATGCTCATGGGGATTTTCCGGATATGTTGTTGTTATTTCCGGCCTCATTTAAAATGCCTAAATAGTGTAGTTTCTTTATGCTTCACCTCTTGCCATGTTAAAACCATTTAAACTTGTCTTGTAAATAATGTGAGTCAACTAAATAATTAAATGTGGTGTTTCGTCGATATGCAACTCGTTGCATATTGAGCTCCACTTAATTTGTAGTTTTGTTTGTGCACTCTGCCATGCCATGCATATTTAAACCGAACATGCATCATGCTTGCTTGTGCATCGTATGCCTTGTTTATGATTTGTGTGTTTACCGCGTTGTTTGTTTTCTTTCCGGTTTGCTTCTCTTAATAGCTTCGGTTTCGTTCCGGAGTTGTGAGGTTTCGCTCGACTGTTGCTCCGTCTTCTTCTTGGATCCGTTCTTCTCCCTTGTGGAATCCCAGGCAAGATGACCGAACCCGGATACCATTACTATTTTTGCCTATTGCTAGAAGTCACGATCTATAGTTTTGCCTCGATGCCCATGTTCTTCTTGTCAGCCTCCTACTTGTAACCAATTGCCATGTTTAACCAACCAACCTATGCAAACCGTTGCTTGGCTAAGTACGCTTCGCTCAGCCCCTCTTATAGCATTATTAGTTGCAGGTGAAGATTGAAGATGCTTGCTTCATGTTGAAGTTTGGTTGGGTTATATCACACTATATAAATGCTTAAAAATGAAATCATCTATATACTGGCAGGGTGGAAGGCTAAGCCTTTTGCTTGGTGTTTTGTTCCACTCATGCCGTTAGGAACCGTATAAACCGGTGTTATGTTCCTTGATTATGCGTTCCTAACACGGTTGGGGTGTATGGGACCCCCTTGATAAACCGCTAAGTGCTAAGTCTTTTCCAGCAAGTCCCAACCTTTGGTACTATTTGCCTAATAACAAACTAATAAAAACTTGCATGTGGACTAGCTATCCCTTTTATTTAATTCAACAACCCCGGGCCAGTGCTCCACATGAGTGTTGGTCCGAAACGGGGAGCCTGCGGGGCCACCTCGAGGAAACTCAAGGTCTGGTAAAAACCCGTAGCTTCGCCCATCCGGTCGTGTCCTGAGACTAGATACGCGCGGCTACCTATCAGGGTGTCGACACGCCGGGAGGATTTGCTGGATTAGCCTTACCTTAGTTCGGTTTAACTTGAGCACGGGATTCCGAGAATACTCGGGTCTTCCCAACTATGGAGTTGCGACTCCGCGGATCGTGGGCTTGTAATGGGTCAAGTTGGAACACCCCTGCAGGGTTTGAACTTTCGAAAGCCGTGCCCGCGGTTATGTGGCAGATGGGAGCTTGTTAATTCCGGTTGTAGAAAACTTGACACAATGTTTCAATACACTACCAGCGTGTGTACCGTGACTGTCAATTTCCGAATAGGGATTCGGGAGTTGAACACGGTGGGGTTATGTTTGACCGGCTTTAGCTAGGATCACTTCGTGATCATCTTTCGACCGATGCTCTTCTCTTCTCGCTCTCTTTTACGTAAGTTAGTGCTAGTTGCTGCTGCAGACTCTTGTTTGTTCCTTCACCTCTTATTCTTTCTTCAGCCTTGTCCTCACCCAAGGCTTAAATAGTCTTGTTACCCGGGAACGGGATTGCTGAGTCCTCTGTGGCTCACAGTTACTTCACCACACCAGATGCAGGTTCAGCCGAGTTTGATGCAGGAGTTGGATCAGTTCTTCATCGGGAGCTCGATGCAGAGTTTGACCGTTTGCTTGTGAGGGTTCGATGTTCAGTAGTGGTTTCTACTAGGATTCGATCCTGACCTGTGGCTTTATGTTGTTTTGGTATCTTTCTTTTGGATCTTCAACCGTAGTCGGGTTGTGATGTTTTGAATGATGTATTGTTATGTAATGTATTGTGTGAAGTGGCGAGTGTAAGCCAACTATCTCCTTTTGCATTTTAATCCCTCTTTTACATGAGTCGTGCAAAGATACCAAACTTGAGATCATTCTAGGATGGGCTTATACCTTTAAGTCGTGCCTCGACACGTAGGAGGTATAGTCCCATCCTGGGCATTACAA
>LR738714.1:381343177-381381102 GCA_902687465.1 Secale cereale | reverse complement strand
CTCTGGTGAGGACTCCTGACGATTACTCTTTTCTCTTCTACTTTCAAAAATTGCACCAAATTTTTTTTTAGGATCCCGCGAGTATTCTGGGATTGTTTCGATGTTCTTGTGACAAGGATATTGTTCTCGATGCCTCCTGTTACCGAGGAGTTGAGCTTCGGGGTATCATTGTAACAAGCATATCGCGGCAGTACTAAATACTTAAGACGGCCGACATCGAAAATCTCCCCTATACGGCCAGTGGCAAGATAACCCCGACATCACCCAGTACTGGGGAGGTAGTTCGAGAGTATTGCCATAGCTTGTTATAGTGGATGCTTTTCGAAGGTCCGAGGTAAACAGTTTCCGAGAAAGACTGGTTATGTGTTGAAGGATGGATACACCTGGATGTAGGTTTAGAGTTGATTGCGCGATGCTTCCCGTGTATCCCCAACACCTGATTGCATAACTGGAAACTTTCAGAAATCTATAGGTGGGTTCATCTAGTAGTTCTAGGCATTCTTCCAACGGATGCTCGATATGAAGTTTGGGGTTCTACATTGAGTGAAGTGGTTTTATGGACTTGTTCTGATCGGGAGTTGCATCTTAAAGGGTCCTTGGCTATGCTGATCCGGGGATTGCAAAACCCTTTTGTAACACGTTCCATGAGCTTTCAGCACGAAGATGTCGAACGAAGCTTCTATCTTGTATTTGTTCTATCTGATCCTTGTTCCTTTTTATTTTCATTTTGTTCTCCAAATGGCTTCTCGTCGAGTTGATGTACCTGCGGAATTCATTCGTTCAATATCTACCCTTTGTTTTTGTTTCAATTCTGGTATTCGAGTTGCTTCGATGTCAAATGTTGATTCCATACCTTTCCTAATCGGTATTCTCATATTTCTATGGGAGTGCTAGTCCTTCTTGATCATCAAGATGGTCATGTTAAATTCTTTTCCAACCGGTGTGCCTTCTCTTCAAGTTATTCCATACGGACGTCGTTGTGAAATCTGACGATTTGTCTGTTTCATTCATCCCAAGTTGTCTTTGTTTTCCCCACCCTCCCACCCTTCTTCTTCTCAGAGCAAGAATTCTTAATGAAGTATCCATATTATTCATGTGATATTTCTTCATTCTTTTCCTTCAATGTTCTTACCCGGTGATTTATCGTAAAGATGCTTAAGAGCTTCTAGTTCATCATTCTTTTGTTCTCTAATTCTACCGGTGGATGTAATTCAAGATTTCGGTGTTGTTCTTATCCTTTTCCTCTTTTCACAATGCTTTCTTATTCCAGTGCATCAATTAATCATTCTCCTCTTGTTGTTCATATCCGGAGTGCTGGAGATTCATAATTCCATTCTTAATCCGTTCAAGCTATTTTTGAGGATTATCATCTTATTCAAGTCATTTAATTCAACCGGTGCAATATCTCTTAAGCAATCTTTTCAACGGTGAATTCTTTTGAGTGGGCCCTAACCCACAGGTCTTTTCCCAGGATCTTACCTGACTCTTCTTTTCCGGAGAATTCTTTTCAAACTGTGACGTAAGAATGATTCCCATCAGTCACATGCCTTCTCCAAGCTTGTTTTCAATTATTTCCATCTTTAGATACACCTTCCATCTTTTTATTCTTCCGGAGTGCTCAACAATTATCATGGCATTTCTCGTCTTCATTCTCAGCATTTGAAGACCCGAGAAGTGTTTCTCTTAAATCTTGGCCCGTTCTCTTCAAGATTCGTGGTTCTAGCTTCATGCCATCCTCATTATTGTTTTGATTGTGAGGTATTCTTTTATGCCATCCGAAGCATTCTTGAATCCTTTTCTTTGTGATCCTCCGAAGGCCATCATTTCAGAAGATTCTTCGTTCTTAGTTTTCAACTTCGTTCTCCAAATATTCTTCATCGATGTCTCTTCGCGCGTCTCTATATTCTTACGGTGGTTCTTTCAAATTACTCTTCCGTTGTTATCGTGTTAATTCATTTGTTCTTTTCATAATCCTACCGGTGAGTCGTTCAAGACTATTCTTAGCTTGTGCTAGATCTCTCTTTAATTCATTGCAACGAGAATAAGTAGTATGCCAAATCCTTGGTTGTCATCAATTTAATTGGTGAAGGAGATGCATAACATAATTCTTATTCTTATTCCTTCTAAGTGATTTAATTCTTTTGTCTGGAGCTGTTCATCATATCAGATCCTTGTTTCTAAATTCTTTATCTTGTTTTTCTGGAGATCCAAGCTATTTCAATTATATCATTTCAACTTCATCTAATTCATCGCAGGCCTTGAATCTTATTCTTTTCATCTTTCACTTCTCATGCTTTCATTACCGGAGTTCTTCATGGTGGTTCATCATCATTTAATTCATCCTCGAAGTCTTCATCAAGATTCTTGTTGGAGCTCAAGCAGTCTTCATCATGCTCTCCATTTGCAATTCTTATCTTTTCAGATGGTGTTATGTCATTCTTGTCAATTCCTTCATGTTTCATGACTCACAAGTTGTCAAGAATGAGATACTTAAACCCATCTTTTCCTTGTTCAGGAGATCTTTTCAACACTTCAATTTAATTGTTGGAGTTATCTTGGGTTGTGTTTCACCTAAAAGCTTTCCCTAAGGATTGTTGATATTATGGTGCTTATTAATGACCCAAGTTCTTCATTTATCATTCCGGTGAATTAAGTTTTTCATCTCCTTGTTGATCTCAATTCAATTAAATGTTTCCGTTAGTGGCTGGTTGTCACCTCTTAATTTTGAGATGTTTTTCCATAAGCCCACATGAACCTCATTCGTTTCGTTGTTGATCTCCCAACAACTCCGTTCAACCCTTCTTCGTAAGGATGCTCTTTCAATTCATTTGCCGGAGAAGTTGTCTTTTTCGTCTCCATTCATTTCTTTCATTGATTTATATGCTATTCTGTCATTCCGGGGGCTTTGTGATATTGCTCTCTTTGACCATCATCTCGTTTTGTCAAGATCATGTTCTTTCCTTTGCTTGTCCATTTAACCGGAGTGTTGTATTCTTCATTCAAGTTTCGTCATCTTATCCAGCTTTTGCCTCTCTTTTCAACCGGAGTGTTGTCTGAGTCCTTCTTAACCTTTGTGCCATTCTTTCATTGTTTCAGAGGCAATATGTTGTTGTTTTCATCAAGTATCACTCCATCTCCTTAAGTTTTTGTTCATTTCCTTCCATTTTCAGACGGAGTGCTGTCCAAATTTTGTCATTCTTATTCCTTGGCTATACCATTGCAGTTTCATATTCTTTTGGTCCGTGAGCTCTTGTTTAATGTCTTTCAACCTTCAAGGTTCCCATAATGCTCCTTGTCCCTCTTTGCTAACGGAGTATTTCATATTCGTTCATCTCCGTTGCTTTCTTTCTTTCAACTTGTTCAACCTCTCAAGGTTCTTGGTTTCACTCGTCTGTCAAAGAAGCAACTTTGTTGTACCTCTTCCTCTTCAGTTTTTACCCGGTGATATCTCTAGGATCTCGGGTCGAGATCCTCTGTTAGTGTGGGAGAGTTGTGACGCCCGAGACCGACGTCCCAGAAGATTCCAGAAGATTCCTGAAGGTTCCAGATGTTACGGGTTGCCCGTGTGTTTCTTTTGAGCTTGTGTTATTTATTTTCGCATTGCATCATGTCATCATGCCATCATGTCATTTTAATTTTGCATCTCAACCTTAATAAATCGTGTGGACCTTCGGTCCATTTAAATCGAGGGAAGAATGACTTCTCTTTATAACATATAAAAGCCTCCTAATATTTATGGAGCTATATTAATAAATATTCCATGGCTTCGGAATCATCGTAACACACTTGCATTAATTCCCCATGTTTATTTCACTTCAAGTTTGACTTCTATACCTTGCCTATAATTCTTTTCCGTTGTTTCGAGGCTCCTCCAAAAATCTAAACTCCTTTTATTTGCAAGCTAAATGTTTTAGTTTGCACTTCCTTTGTGTTGGAACTATTTTTGTTGGGTTGGTAATATCCCGTAAAGCCTTATAAAAATGTTCCATATTTTATTTTCCGTTCTTTGCCTCTTTTCTTTTTATTTTGCTCTCTCTCTCTTTTATTTCTGTTTAAGAGATAATAAGAAGAGCAGATTCCAGCCATCTGGGCCTCCTCCTTTTAGCCAGGCCCAAGTCAGCCTCCTTCCTCCCAGGCCCATCTCTCTCTCCTCCAGCCCACTGGCCCGTTTTCCACCGAACCCTAGCCTCCAGTCAGGCCGACCGCAGCCATCGCTCTCTCCCTCCATTTTCCTCCCCGTCGCAGCTTCCCTCGCCCGCACGTTTCCCTCGCACATCTCCCCTCTCTCTCCCGACCGCATCCATCTCTCGCTCGTCTCTCACCTTCTCCCCTCGAGCGCCGATCTTCCCCGAGCCCGCACCCCAGCAGCCCGGCGTCCCGTCGCGGCTCCCTTCAGCCGCGCCAGAGGCTCTGTCGCCTCGCCCCGTTCGTCCCTCGCGCCGCCCAGGCCGCGGCCTCTCCTTCCGCTCCGTCCGCGGCGCCCCGATGCGCGGCCACAGCGCCCAGCTCGCCGGCCCCTCGCCTCCAGAAGCCGGCGTCCCGAGGCTCCAGCGCCGGCCTCCCCTCCGTCCAGCGGCAGGCGCCCGCGCCTCGAGCCCTGCAGCCCCCTCGCCAGGAGCAGCGGCCGGGCCCGACCCCTCCTCCAGGCGAGCGCGCGCCCGCGCCCAAGCTCAACAGCCCCGGGCCCTTCCTCGTCTCTAGGAGCCGCGGCCCCGAGCGCCCCTCCTCCAGCCGGGCGCGTCCCCCTCTGCTCCGTCCGCCAGCGACGATCCGGCCGCGTCGCCGTCCTGCTGCCCTCATGGCCTCCACCGACGCCTCCTCAACACCGCAGCCAGAGCTCCAGCCTCGCCAGGGCCTCGTCTCCTGCGGGTTCCAGCGCCCCCTCCGCGCAGCTCCCTTCGCGTGGCCAGGTCCCGCCTCGTCGTTTTCCAGCAACGGATCCAGTGCCCGCGGACTCGTCGCCGTGCTGCCCCTTTTGTTGCTCCCGAGCAGTTTTGTTTTGTTTTGTGTGCTGCCATGTTCTGTTATTTTGTCAGATGACCCGAACGAGTACCCGGCGAACCGACCAAGTACCTCTTCGAAACAAGTTCCTCTACGAACGAGCTCCGTGAACATCTACAAAACGCCCCGTGTACGACTACCGACGCCCGGAAAAACGACCAAGTTCCACTACTTCCCACGACGACAACGTGTACAACTACGTTGCCAAGACGGCCCCGACAAGTACCACGACGACCCGTTCATCTACGGAAGAATGAGCGCGAGTACCTCTACCGTCGCCCGGAAACGAGGATTTCGCCAAGTACCACGACACGTAACGTGAACGTCTACCATTGCCGAAGATCCGTGAACAACTACTTCCTCTACCGTCGCCCGAGTACAACTACCGCCACGTGAACGACTTCTTCCTCTTCGGTCGTGTACCACTACTTCCCCTACTACGGCTACTTCCACTACGATCTCGAACCGTCCCGAAACGAGTGTTTCGAAGGTATAACCCGAGACTGTGACCCGTGTGTTGCTTGTTGTGTTGTATGAATGTCTCCCGTGTGTGCTTCGTGCCCGTTCCATCTTTTGTCATGTTCCTCGGTTGCCTCGTCACCGACTCGTGGGAACCCGGTTACGGGATCACCCCATCATCTCGTTTGACTCGCTTCGTCACCTTTTGCACCGGTCTCTTAACGAGATACCGGAACCGATATGATGCGTTGCATCATTTTCGGATCGTTGCCGTGGCACCCTTTCGTTCCACCACGGTGACAAATGCTTCTTATTCTCTTAATGTCAACCCTTTAAAAATTGCATAAACTTGATCATGTCATCCGCATCATGTTAACAACACTAAATGTGTAATTGTTGTTGCTTTAATAATTATTAAACATGCTCATGGGGATTTTCCGGATATGTTGTTGTTATTTCCGGCCTCATTTAAAATGCGTAAATAGTGTAGTTTCTTTATGCTTCACCTCTTGCCATGTTAAAACCATTTAAACTTGTCTTGTAAATAATGTGAGTCAACTAAATAATTAAATGTGGTGTTTCGTCGATATGCAACTCGTTGCATATTGAGCTCCACTTAATTTGTAGTTTTGTTTGTGCACTCTGCCATGCCATGCATATTTAAACCGGACATGCATCATGCTTGCTTGTGCATCGTATGCCTTGTTTATGATTTGTGTGTTTACCGCGTTGTTTGTTTTCTTTCCGGTTTGCTTCTCTTAATAGCTTCGGTTTCGTTCCGGAGTTGTGAGGTTTCGCTCGGCTGTTGCTCCGTCTTCTTCTTGGATCCGTTCTTCTCCCTTGTGGAATCCCAGGCAAGATGACCGAACCCGGATACCATTACTATTTTTGCCTATTGCTAGAAGTCACGATCTATAGTTTTGCCTCGATGCCCATGTTCTTCTTGTCAGCCTCCTACTTGTAACCAATTGCCATGTTTAACCAACCAACCTATGCAAACCGTTGCTTGGCTAAGTACGCTTCGCTCAGCCCCTCTTATAGCATTATTAGTTGCAGGTGAAGATTGAAGATGCTTGCTTCATGTTGAAGTTTGGTTGGGTTATATCACACTATATAAATGCTTAAAAGTGAAATCATCTATATACTGGCAGGGTGGAAGGCTAAGCCTTTTGCTTGGTGTTTTGTTCCACTCATGCCGTTAGGAACCGTATAAACCGGTGTTATGTTCCTTGATTATGCGTTCCTAACACGGTTGGGGTGTATGGGACCCCCTTGATAAACCGCTAAGTGCTAAGTCTTTTCCAGCAAGTCCCAACCTTTGGTACTATTTGCCTAATAACAAACTAATAAAAACTTGCATGTGGACTAGCTATCCCTTTTATTTAATTCAACCCCCCCGGGCCAGTGCTCCACATGAGTGTTGGTCCGAAACGAGCGGACTGCGGGGCCACCTCAAGGAAACTCGAGGGCTGGTAAAAACCCGTAGGATGTCTCATCCGGTCGTGTCCTGAGACTAGATACGCGCGGCTACCTATCAGGGTGTCGACACGCCGGGAGGATTTGCTGGATTAGCCTTACCTTAGTTCGGTTTAACTCGAGCACGGGATTCCGAGAATACTCGGGTCTTCCCAACTATGGAGTTGCGACTCCGCGGATCGTGGGCTTGTGATGGGCCAAGTTGGAACACCCCTGCAGGGTTTGAACTTTCGAAAGCCGTGCCCGCGGTTATGTGGCAGATGGGAGCTTGTTAATTCCGGTTGTAGATAACTTGAGACAATGTTTCAATACACTACCAGCGTGTGTACCGTGACTGTCAATTTCCGAATAGGGATTCGGGAGTTGAACACGGTGGGGTTATGTTTGACCGGCTTTAGCTAGGATCACTTCGTGATCATCTTTCGACCGATGCTCTTCTCTTCTCGCTCTCTTTTACGTAAGTTAGTGCTAGTTGCTGCTGCAGACTCTTGTTTGTTCCTTCACCTCTTATTCTTTCTTCAGCCTTGTCCTCACCCAAGGCTTAAATAGTCTTGTTACCCGGGAACGGGATTGCTGAGTCCTCTGTGGCTCACAGTTACTTCACCACACCAGATGCAGGTTCAGCCGAGTTTGATGCAGGAGTTGGATCAGTTCTTCATCGGGAGCTCGATGCAGAGTTTGACCGTTTGCTTGTGAGGGTTCGATGTTCAGTAGTGGTTTCTACTAGGATTCGATCCTGACCTGTGGCTTTATGTTGTTTTGGTATCTTTCTTTTGGATCTTCAACCGTAGTCGGGTTGTGATGTTTTGAATGATGTATTGTTATGTAATGTATTGTGTGAAGTGGCGAGTGTAAGCCAACTATCTCCTTTTGCATTTTAATCCCTCTTTTACATGAGTCGTGCAAAGATACCAAACTTGAGATCATTCTAGGATGGGCTTATACCTTTAAGTCGTGCCTCGACACGTAGGAGGTATAGTCCCATCCTGGGCATTACAAAAAAGACCCAAAGATGCTTCAAATATGAGACATAAATAGGGCAGCTTGGCCCGACTTGTAAAAAACCATGTAGCAAGAAAAAGCAATGAAAATAAAACCAAAACAGCAAGTCAAAAAATCCGAGGCTTTTCCAGGCTGCCAAGCCAAAGTTTCTTCTTCAATGAAACTAGCTTGTTGGCCACTAGAAGGTACACGCTTTCTGTGAGCCGGCTCTCACAGTACCCAATTGACATTTGAACCTAGATAAGTTCAGGTCTTATTTAAAGATAGACTTATCTAGAGTATGCGGGGTTAGAGTTGCATCATGCGTCACAGGCCAATTTATCCAAGTTTCAAGGAAGGCAGCTTATGAGCCTGGATCTATCCTGACTATCTATAAGCCGTGCTCTCACATGACAAACCGGCGTTTTATCCTTAACAAGCTCAGGATCTTTGGCGAATAAACTGTAAAAGATTGATTTCTAAGCGTTCGGCTAGTCAATCAGGATGACTTGATGGAGTTGAAGCAGCTGGTATACAGGTAGGATGACATGGAAAGGTTATGTCCTCTTTGGTGAATACACCTATGTTTGAATAAGATAACCTAGTCAAGAGGGTAGTAACGCTATGTTCTCTTTGGTGAATACACCTATGTTTGAACAGGAAGCCCCCAAGTGACATACTTACGAATTGTGCTCGTCAGGGACCTATGTTTGAGCTGTGCTGTGCATCCAACTCTCTTTGGTCCCTGTACTTTGGGCGTCAAGCCTCTTAAGTGAACATGTAAGACGATGATAAAGACTCAGCTTTGAGGAAGTGAAACGACAGAGGCCCTAAATTATTAGGGATGCCGACTTTATTATATTGTTGCTAATATGTACATCATCAAACCATGTACATCATGAGAGCCGGTAGCTCAAGTATAGTAGGGCCGAAGATGTGCAATATTCCACGGCCGACGGGTCTCCTCCTCCGATGTGCGTGAGTCCTTGTGTTCTCGAACGTCGATAAGATAGTATAACCCATTATGCAGATTCTTGCTGACGACGAAAGGTCCTTCCCAAGGCGGTGATAGTTTATGCATATTAGTTTGATCCTGGATAAGCCGGAGTACCAAGTCGCCTTCTTGAAAGGTTCTGGTTTTGACCCGGCGGCTATGATAATGACGTAGATCTTGCTGATAAATCGCTGAACAAGCCGCCGCGAGATCATGCTCCTCATCCAATAGGTCCAGTGTGTCCCAACGTGCCCTTTCATTATCAGCTTCAACATAAGCCGCCCCACGGGGCGAATCATGACAAATGTCACTAGGAAGAACCGCCTCTGCTCCATAGACCATGAAGAAAGGTGTGTAACCCGTAGATCTGTTGGGGTTGTATTAATACTCCATAACACTGAGGGTAACTCCTCCACCCAACAACCCGGCGTTCTTTTCAAAGGAACCATAAGCCGGGGCATGATACCTCGCAAAATCTCTTGATTAGCTCATTCCGCTTGACCATTAGACTGAGGGTGATCCATAGCGGAAACGTCAAGTCGAATATGTTCTCATTGACAAAACTCTTTCATAGCACCCGTAGACAAATTAGTACCATTATCCGTTATAATGCCGTGGGGAAAGCCAAAATAGAAGATCACCTTCTTGATGAATTAAACCGCCGTTGCTACATCACACTTGCTAACCGGCTCTGCTTCAACCCACTTGGTAAACTTATCAACCACCACCAAAAGGTGGGTTTTCTTATCCTTGGACCTCTTGAAAGGCCCGACCATATCAAGACCCCGGGTCACAAACGGCCAAGTAATTGGAATCATCCTCAACTCTTCAGGCAGAACATGAGCTTGTCGTGAAAACTTCTGACAACCATCACATCTGCTGACCAAATCCTCAACATCACCATGAGCCGTCAACCAATAGAACACAGGACGAAATGCCTTGGCCACGAAAGATTTAGAGCCGGCATGATGACCACAATCTTCTTCATGGATCTCTCACAGGATCTCACGGCCTTCTTCAGGAGAGACACAATGTTGAAACGCCCCAGTGACACTCTGATGGTGCAACACCCCATTGACAATCGTCATTGACTTAGACCGCCGGGTTATCTCTCTGGCCAAAATCTCATCCTCAGGTAACTCGCCCCGGGTCATGTAAGCCAAATACGGAACTGTCCAATCAGGAATAACATGAAGAGCCGCCACCAATTGTACTTCCGGGTCAGGAATAGCAAGATCCTCCTCTGAAGGTAATTTGACAGAAGGGTTAAGCAGAACATCCAGGAACGTGTTAGGTGGCACCGGCTTACGCTGAGACCCCAATCAGCTTAAAGTGTCAGCCGCCTCATTCTTCCTGCGATCAATATGCTCCACTTGGCAGCCCTTGAAATAACCCGCAATAGCATCAACATCTCGACGATAAGCCGCCATGAGTGGATCCTTGGAATCCCAAGTGCTAGAAATTTGTTGAGCTACCAGATCCGAGTCGCCGAAGCACCTCACCCGGCTTAAGTTAATCTCCTTAGCCATCCAAAGACCGTGGAGCAAGGCCTCATACTCAGATACATTATTAGTATAAGGGAACATTAACGGGAGAACATAAGACAATTTATCACCTCGTGGGGAAGTCAAGACAACTCCAGCCCCTGAGCCTTCCAACTGCCTGGATCCAATATGTGTTATCCAGCTTTTCCTCAGGCATCTGCAACTCTGTCCAGTCATTGATAAAATCCACGAATTCTTGTGACTTGATGGATGTACGAGGCACATACTTTAAACCGTGGGGTCCAAGCTCAATGACTCACTTGGCTACCCGACATGTGGCTTCTCTATTTTGGATGATATCCCCTAAGGGAGCAGAACTCACCACAGTAATGGGATGACCCAAAAAATATTGCTTGAGCTTCGGCTTGCCATGAAGACCCCATACACCAGCTTCTACCAATGCAGATACCTATGCTTGGAACAAAAGTACCTCGCTGATGTAATGAACTAACCGTTGAACCGGATACTCCTTGCCTGCCTCTTTCCTTTCCACCACGATGGCCACACTGACAGCCCGACTATTGGCAGCCACATATAACAACAAAGTCTATTTATCAATGGGAGCAGCAAGAACCGGCGGCTCAGCCAATTGCTTCTTAAGCGCCTCAAATGCCTCATTAGTAGCGTCACTACAGACAACATCATCTGTCTTCTTAATCATCTGATATAGAGGGATAGTCTTCCCTCCTAGGCGGCTTACGAACCGGCTCAACGCCGCTATCCAACCTACCAAGCGCTGGACGTCATTAACACACTGTGGCCTAGCCAGGGAAGTAATAGCTTGATTTTCTCTGGGTTAGCTTCAATGCCTTGTTCTGAAACCAAAAAACCCAAAATCTTGCCTGCTGGTACACCGAAGACACACTTGGCCGGGTTAAGCATCATCTTATAAACCCGGAGGTTGTCAAACGTCTCCTTCAGATCGTCGATCAGGGTTTCCTTCTTCCTGGATTTTACCACAATGTCATCTACGTAAGCATGAACATTACGCCCGATCTGATCATGAAGGCAATTCTGCACACACAGCTGGTAAGTCGCCTGGGCACTCTTGAGCCCGAAAGGCATAGACACATAGCAGAAGGCTCCAAACAAAGTAATGAAAGCTGTCTTCTCCTGGTCCTTAACTGCCATCTTGATCTGATGATAACCAGAATAAGCATCCAAAAAGCCCAAACGCTCACAACTCGCCGTAGCATCAATGATTTGATCAGTACGAGGGGGAGCAAACGGATCAACCAGACAAGCCTTGTTTAAGTCCATGTAGTCCACACACATTCGCCAAGTGCCGTTCTTCTTAAGTACCAACACCGGGTTAGCCAACCACTCAAGATGAAAAACTTCAACGATGAACCCGGACGCCAAGAGCCGGGCCACTTCTTCACCAATGGCCTTCTGCCTCTCCTCGTTAAAACAACGAAGGAATTGTCTGACCGGCTTAAACTTTGGATCAATATTAAGAGTGTGCTCAGCGAGTTTCCTCGGTAGACCTGGCATGTCTGAAGGTTTCCATGCAAAGATGTCCCGGTTCTCATAGATGAACTCGATGAGCGTGCTTTCCTATTTTGGATCCAGATTAGCAGTGATGCTGAACTGCTTAGATGACTCGCCTAGAACAAAATCAACCAGCTTGGTGTCGTCTGCCGATTTAAATTTCAAAAAAGGGCCATGCTCTATCGTTGGCTTCTTCAGGGACGTCATATCTGTCGGATCAATGTTATCCTTGTAAAACTTTAGCTCCTCTGTGGCACAAATAGACTCCGCATAAGCAGTGTCGCCTTCCTCACACTCCAAGGCTATTTTGCGACTCCCATGCACCATTATAGTACCTTTGTGACCTGGCATTTTAAGCTGCAGATAAACATAACACGGTCTCACCATAAATTTAGCATAAGCCAACCGTCCAAACAGAGCATGATACGGGTTGTGGATCTTAATAAATTCAAATGTTAGAGTTTCTGTTCTGGCATCATACTCGTCGCCAAAGGTTACCTTGAAATCAATTTTGCTCATCGGGTATGCCGACTTACTAGGCACCACTCCATGGAAAACTATATTGGATGGTTTAAGATTTTTGTCAGTTAATCCCATGCGACGGAAAGTATCATAGTAAAGGATATTGATGCTGCTGCCCCCATCCATAAGCACTTTAGTAAACTTGTATCCTCCAATCCAAGGCGCCACCACCAAAGCCAATTGACCCGGATTATCAACCCGGGGCGGATGATCCTCACTACTCAATGGGTTGTGTTGGGGATATAGCTACTGAGTATAAACCGCACAGGAGGGGTCGGGTTATACCTGTAATGAATTATCTGTATTGAAGCCCATGAAGATGAGGAGTATGGCGCTTTACTATAGAAATCGAGAAGCCCAAAGCCCAAAGGAGAATTAGCCCCGTAGACATAAACCGCCATATGATGTGTAACTTGTGTTGTAAGATAGGAAAGGATAGAAACTGAGCCGAACACGTTTATGAGCTGGCCTCAGGATTCTGTAAACCGCTGGGCGTCAACCTATTTATATAAAGGGACGATCCGGCGGCGGTTCAGGGATGAAAAACAACAACTAGAGAGCCAGGTCAAGCGGATTCGCTCCCTGCTCATCGAAACCTTAGCAATACCACAACAACTAGAGTAGGCCTTTACCTTCACCATAAGGGGCCAAACTAGTATAAATTCCTTGCGTCCTTTGTCCGCTTTAACCCCTTTAAGCTAACCCATAATGATGGCTCCACGACTAAGTCCTCATGCTAGGACATCAGCCGTGACAAAACCACGATAGTTGGCGCCCACCGTGGGGCTATCGCACGATGGTTTCGAGCTCTTAGAGGGAAGCTTCGAAGGGCTCAAGGGATACGCAGTGGGCTGGATGACCAAGAGTCGTCACGGCAAGCTCTACATCAACGACACAGGCTGGGGCCCTAAGGCCGGCTCAATTGAGTACGGGTACCGGGTCCCCTTCGGCGGCATTCACGTTTTCATCGGTAAGATTGGCAAACCGGGCCGTGAGCCGGACATCTGCACCGACATCGTCGAAACGGCTCAGCGTGCGAGACCCGCCCGGGTTCAGCCTGCCATAAAGCGTGCCTTCATGGGAGTCATCCATGGAGAGGAATCTAAGGATAGATCGATATCTAATGGTGAGACTATCGTGTATTGCAAAGACGAGTCATCTACCGGAGAGATCGAATCATTGTACCAGCTGCCAGATGGCCGGTTTGGGGGCTATTCCAATGTCGACATTATTCCGGACCCCCTCGATCCGCCGAGCCAAGTTGCAGTCTTCATGGCTGGATCACAATCTGTGCAACAATCTTCGACCACAACAGCGATGATCTTCGGTTTAGCGGCGGCAACAGCAGCTAGGGCAGGAGGCCCTGCGCAGCCACCAGCTCAGGTTTTGTCTAGTTTATTTGACACTTTGACAACACTATTGACCACTGAAGTTAGCCCGTGGATTAGGAGCGACATGATGCGGCGGTTGCTAAGGTAAAGGATCGGATAGCTCAAGCCAAGGTAGATCTGGCAGCTGAAAACACCAGGATGGCTGCAGAGCGGGCCGAGTTGGATGCACAGGATTATTGGCTCATGTTGGATCAGAACGCATCAAATGATGTAATGAGGAGAAGGTACCGGTCTCACCTACCTCCGGTTTACGAGGCAAGGAATCTCTATAGCACGCCAGGAGCAGGAACCAGCAATCAACCAGTGGTAAACCAGGCAGAAGCACCTGGAATGGGGGCATCGGTCCAGCCGCATCCAACGGATCCGCCTCATTAGAATATCCTGTCACAACATGTATCGACGCCTCCGGGTCATTACTCCAACCCTTTGGATAACATAGTCGCTACCGCTTCACGATTGGCGGCCCTCCCAGTCGAAGGTGATTCCCCCGTAGCGGTTGAGACGCGGCGGGCTAGGGAGCTCCTTCAGACAGCTTTGACTCAACAGCAGGCTTATTCGTATAGCAGCGAGAGGATTCATTCCACCCCCCCCCCCGACCAAGCCGAAGTTACAGCAGGCATATGGATGAACCGGCCGTGTCAAGCAGCGCGCGAAACCGTAACCTGCCTCGGGGGGCATAACCCGGCGGGTGGTGGCGCTAATGCTCAGGATGTGGTGGATCAAGGTAGACAACGTCGAGAAGCCGAGTTAGCGGCACAGTACACGACCCGTCAACTTACTCCGATTCGTCCGACCACTACGGTGGAACCAGGAGTTACCTCCAGTTCTTTGGGGGTGCCATGCCTCACCCCTTCTTTACGTAATGTACGACTATCGAAGGATTTCAAAGGTCCTCAAAAAGTGCCCAATTACAACGCCGATATATCCCTCGAGTCATGGGTTGAAAGCTATCATATGGCGATGGAGATGCTGGATGTGGATGATGCGGCATGTGCCAAATACTTCACCATGATGTTGGAAGGAACAACCCGTACTTGGCTGAAAGGTTTGCCGGCTAACTCCATTGGGTCATGGGCTGAGTTAAGGGCTCGATTTATCCAGAATTTCAAAGACACATGCAAGCAGCCCATGTCAATTGTGGACATAGCTGCCTGTGTCCAAGTAGAGAATGAATCAATGAGCCATTGGGTATGTCGGGTTTCAGAAATCTTGCATTCATCGGACCGCATCAATGTCGATACAGCAGTCTTAACGTTGGAAGCCAATTGCCGGTTCATGCCTCTGAAGTTGAAGCTGGGACGGTTCAAGCACCACTGTGATGACATGGGAACACTCATGGCAGCTCTGGTTAAATACACCGACTTTGATAGTACCAAGGACCCTGAATCTGAAGATGAAAAGTCGGGAAAGGGAAAGAAGAACGGCAAAGGGCTGCATCATAACCCGGCGGGCCATGGAAACAGCGGTAAGCGTAAAGCGGATAACAATTCGGATTTTGTGGCTAACACCAACACGCAGAATGATGGTTAGCGTCGGAAGGGTAGGCCGCCCCCGCAGAGCGGAGGAGCAAGTATCAATCTTGACCGCCTGTTAAATCAGCCTTGCTCGAGGCACGGGACGAAAGAGAGACCAGCTACGCACCTCTGGAAGGATTGCTTTATTATGCGGGAGTTCAAAAATTCAGATCGTTTCAAATATGATCATGGTCCATCCGGCGGTTCAAGGCCCGGTTCTCATGGGCCGGGTTATGGAGGAGGCGGCTCTGGCTCAGGTTTTCAAGCAATCAAAGCGGGCATGGCAATTAAGGTAGTCAAGGCAGCCAGGGTGGTTATAATCATCAGGGGAGTCAGCAGCAGGAACAGTCGGGTTACCAGAGCAACCCGAAACAATTGAATAGTGGGCAGTATCATGTCTTCACCACTAGTCTGTGTAAGCGTGATCAGAAGGTTTATAAAAAGATCAGTGAATTCCATTGAACCGGCGGTGCCTCATTACTTACGCTGGTCTGAACAGCCCATTGTGTGGAGTCGAGAGGATCATCCACCCTGGGTTGATAATCCGGGTCAACTAGCATTGGTGGTGGCGCCTCAGGTTGGGGGGTATAAGTTCACCAAGGTGCTCATGGATGGGGGGAGCAGTATCAACATCCTTTATTATGAAATCTTTCGCCGCATGGGGTTAACAGATAAGAATCTCAAACCGTCAAACACTGTTTCCATGGAGTGGTGCCTGGTAAGTCGGCATATCCAGTTGGTAAGATAGTTCTAGAGGTTACCTTTGGAGATGAGCACGATTCAAGATCAGAGACCTTGACCTTTGAAGTGGTAAAAATCAAGAGTTCGTATCATGCCCTGTTTGGATGGCCGGTTTATGCTAAATTCATGGCAAGGCCCTGTTATGTTTATCTGCAGCTCAAAATGCCGGGTCATAAGGGGACCATCACAGTACATGGGAGCCGTAAGATCACTTTGGAATGTGAAGAAGGTAATGCGGCCTATGCTGAGTCGGTTTGTGCAACAGAGGAATTGAAGTTTTACAAGGACAATGTTGATCCGACGGATATGACTCCTTTGAAAAAGCCAACTACAGAGCATGATCCGGCCTTGAAGTTTGAATTGGTTGATGAGACTAAGCTGGTTGATTTTACTCCTCGCAATTCATCCAAGTAGTTTAGCATCAGCGCTAACTTGGATCCGAAATAGGAAAGCGCACTCATCGAGTTCCTCCGTGAGAACCGGGACATCTTTGCATGGAAACCTTCTGACATGCTAGGTGTACTGAGAGGATTCGCTGAGAACACTCTTATCATCGATCCAAAGTTTAAACAGGTCAAGGAGTTTCTCCGCCGCTTCAATGAAGAAAGACGCAAGGCCATTGGTGAGGAGGCGGTTGGGTTTATCATTGAAGTATTTCATCCTGAGTGGTTAGTTAATCCGGTGCTAGTACTTAAGAAGAACGGCACTTGGCATATGTGTGTGGATTACACATATTTGAACAAGGCTTTTCCAGCTGATCCCAATGCTCTTCCTTGTATTGATCAAATTATTGATGCTACGGCGGGTTGTGAGCGTTTGAGTTTCCTGGATGCTTATTCCGGTTATCATCATATCAAGATGGCAGTTAAGAAACAGGAGAAAACAACTTTTATAACTCCCTTTGGAGCCTTCTATTATGTATCTATGCCCTTGGGACTCAAGAGTGCCCAGGCGACTTGTCAGCGCTGTGTGCAGAATTGTCGTCATAAACAGATTGGGCGTAATGTTCATGCATATGTGGATGATATTGTGGATAAGTCCAGAAAGGAGGAGACGTTAATAGATGATTTGAAGGAAACCTTTGATAATCTCCGAGTTTATAAGACGAAGCTTAATTCGGCCAAGTGTGTTTTTGGTGTTCCGACAGGCAAGCTCTTGGGGTTTCTGGTGTCTAACAGGGGCATTGAAACTGATTCGGAAAAAATCAAAGCTATTACTTCTCTGGCTAAATCGGCGTGTATCAATGAAGTTCAACGTCTGGCTGGCTGTATTGCAGCGTTAAGCCGGTTTATCAGCCGACTGGGAGAAAAAGCTATTCCTTTATATCAGATGATGAAAAATACAGACAATTTTGTCTAGAGTGATGCTGCTAATACGGCGTTTGAGGACTTGAAGAAACAGTTGGCAGAGCCACCTGTCCTTGCTGCTCCGGTCGATAAAGAGCCATTGTTATTGTACGTGGCTACTAATGCCCGGGCTGTCAGTGTAGCCATTGTGGTGGACCGCAAGGAGGCTGGGAAGGAATATTCGGTTCAACGGCTCGTTTACTATATCATTGAGGTGCTTATTGAGTCCAAACAGAGATATCCACATTGGCAGAAACTGGTGTATGTAGTCTTCATGGCGAGCCAGAAGCTTAAGCAATATTTTCAGGGTCATCCCATCACCGTGGTCAGCTCTGCCCCTTTGGGAAATATAATCCAAAATAGAGAAGCAACTGGCCGGGTTGCCAAGTGGGCCATCGAGCTTGGACCTCATGGGTTAAAATATATGCCTCGTACGGTAATCAAGTCCCAAGCACTTGTGGATTTCATCAATGATTGGACGGAGTTACAAGTGCCGGAAGAAAAGCTGGATCATACTTATTGGACTATTCACTTCGACGGATCCAGGCAGTTGGAAGGCTCGGGGGCTAGAGTCGTGTTAACTTCCCCAGGAGGTGATAAATTTTGTTATGTTCTCCGTTTAATGTTCTCTTACACTAACAATGCAGCTGAATATGATGCTTTACTCCACGGTCTTCGAATGGCTAAGGAGATGAATTTAAGCCGGGTTAAATGCTTTGGTGACTAGGACTGGAAGATGGGATTCCAAGGACCCGCTCATGGCAGCATATCATCGAGAGGTGGATATTGTTCCTGGACACTTTAAAGGTTATCAAGTTGACCATGTGGACTGGCGAAAGAATGAAGCGACGGACGCTCTAAGACGTTTGGGTTCCCAACTTAAACCAGTTCCACCCAATGTTTTTCTGGACGTCTTACATAACCTGTCGGTCAAGCTTCCTACAGAGGAGGGTTTGGTTGTTCCTGATCCGGAGGCTTAGTTGATGGCAGCTCTTGATGCTATCCCAGATTGGACTGTTCCATATTTGGCGTATATGAACCGAGGCGAGTTACCGGATGATGAAATTTTGGCCAGGCAGATAATCCGGCGATCCAAGTCAATGACCATCATCAATGGAGAATTGCATCATTGTAGTGTAACATGGGCGTTTCAGCGTTGCGTATCTCCTGAAGAAGCCCGTGAGATTTTGCATGAGATCCATGAAGGAGATTGTGGTCACCATGCCGGTTCAAAATCCTCGGTAGCTAAAGCTTTTCGTCACTGTTTCTATTGGCTGATGGCTCATGCTGATGCTGAAGACTTGGTCAAAAAGTGTGATGGCTGCCAAAAGTTCTCACGGCGTACTCATGTACTGGCTCAAGAATTGAGGATGATTCCAATCACTTGGCCGTTTGCAACTTGGGGGCTAGATATGGTTGGGCCCTTTAAGAGATCCCATGATAAGAAGACCCACCTTTTAGTGGCGGTTGATAAGTTCACCAAGTGGGTGGAAGCAGAGCCAGTCAGTAAGTGTGATGGAGCCACGGCGGTTCAATTCATTAAAAAGGTGATTTTCTGGTTTGGTTTTCCACACAACATTATAATTGATAATGGCACTAATCTTTCCAAGGGTGCTATGAAAGACTTTTGTCAACGTGAGCACATCCAGCTTGATGTATCCTCAGTAGCTCATCCTCAATCTAATTGTCAAGCTGAAAGAGCCAATCATGAGATCCTGAGAGGTATCAAGCCCCGGCTTATGGTTCCCCTGCAGAGTACGCAGGTTGTTGAGTGGAGGAGTTACCTTTCGTATTATGGAGCATCAATACCACGCCCAACAGATCTACGAGTTACACGCCTTTTTTCATGGTTTACGGAGTAGAGGCAGTTCTCCCTAGTGATATCCGTCATGACTCGCCTCGTGTGGCGGCTTATGTTGAAGCTGACAATGAGAAGGCACGGCAGGAAGTAATTGACCTGTTAGATGAGGAATGTGACATTGCAGCAGCTCGGTCGGCGATTTACCAGCAAGATCTGCGTCGCTATCACAGCCGCTGGGTTAGAACCAGAACTTTTCAAGAAGGCGATCTGGTGCTCCGGCTCATTCAGGATAAGACTGATATGCACAAGTTATCCCCCACTTGGGAAGGACCCTTTGTGGTCAGCAAGAATCTGCATAATGGGTCATACTACCTTATCGACCTTCGAGAACACAAAGACTCACGCACATCGGAGGCCACCGGCCGTGGAACATTGCTCATCTTTGGCCTTACTACACCTGAGACATAGGCTCCTATTTGTACATATTTTTGACAATGTATATAATAAACCGGCATCCCTGCTAAAGCGGGGCCTCTGCTGTTTTCCCTTAAGAGTTTTTGATTACATGGGGGCTTCTGTTTATAAAGCGGAGTTCTGACTACCCTTTTGATCCGGCTATCACACCAATATTATCATAAGAGTATAGCTCTGGTTACTTCGGTAATCCGGCTATTAAGCCAATATTATCATAAGGGGCCAAAGAGAGTTTGTTGCACAGCACAACTCAAACATAGGCACTCACTGAGCACAACTCAAAATGTTACCGGGGGGCTCTTTTTGCACAACAATAAAGAGTTTTTAAGACCCTTGTAATAGGCTATCAAGCCACGCTTGAAAGCCTGGTGTATTCACCTAAAACACCGGGTTAACCTTCCTTCATCAAGTAAGTCACTCCGCCCAGGTAATCCTAGTATGACCCGCCGAACGTTTGGCATGTCAATCTTAGACAGACCCTGAACTTCTCAAAGATAAAACGATGATTGGTTAATTTGAGGTCCATCTTAAAAGGCTTTGCAAAATGGTTTAACTCAGTGGCCTGGCAGCCTATGAAAAGCCTCGATTCTAGGCCTGGCAGCCCATGAAAAGCCTCGCATCTTCTCATGATTTTATTTGACAAGTTTTCTCTTTCGTTGAGATTTACAACATTTTTTATGATAAACCAATGTTTATTGACTTGGCATGGATGTTGACTATAAGTCACCACTATCACATAATCAGGTGTTTATCACAACCAGGTACGATTTTATTATAAACCGGCAAAATATTGCAAGGGTTATCAATACCCAAGATTGGGGTTATCACCCTTACTACAAAAGTTGGTGACACCAACGGTGTGATTCAATTTCACAGGTATGATATAATTCATATTTAGTTATTTTTAAATGCAGCCTTGGTTATAAACCCAGGTTATCTGTTGGGCATTATGACCCGTCCGGCGGTAAACCACCAGGATACTTTAAACTTGTTGTATGCAGAAATAGGTTGAATAAAAACTGCTCAGAAGGATAAGCAGACAAAGTATAATGTGGCGGGTTAACGGCGTCACGCAAAATGAATATGCACGATGGCATATCAGACCAAGTATTTCAACTAGCCCTATTACAAGGCGCTTTGATGCCCAAAAAAATAATTGTTTTCAGCAAAGTATTGCGATATGCAGAAGGCTAATCCGGCCTCCGGATCATGCTTCCCCGCCGGGATGACTTGACGGATGTGGATCATCCTGTGCCGGTTGACCCTCCTCCTCCCCACCCAGTGGCTGGAAGTCAATGGTTGCCCAATTGATCCCAGTTAGGGCTTGGAATACAGCTTCATCACTTATAAGCATGGAGCGTTCAACATCAGGGGCATAAGTATGCTTACGGATTGGCGGGATAAGATTTTGCACATCATGAGTTAGCGCGCTAACCCGCTTGTTATCAGCATCATAAACTGACTGATAATGGGAAAGATCGGTTTCTTCAGCCAATTTGCTAGCCAAGGGGCGCATTTCCTTCATCAAAGCTCGGAGATCATCATTATCAAAATCTGATTCGTCCTCCTTTAAGATTGGATAGCCGTTCCACACGTCAGCCGGTTCAAGATCAGGCACCCATGCTTTCTGGTTAGTGCGGTCAGAGTAGCTGCTCTGGCAGCTGATCTTTTCAACTCTTCAAATTGGCAGGCAGCCTCGACAACTTCTCTAAGGTTTCCTTGATCAAAGTAGGGGGCGGCTTGTTATGAGAGGCAGTACATATGATCCGCTGCGCGCCGGTATATAATTGCTCTATAAGAGTATAGGCAGCCTTCAATTTCTTCTGCATGCCAGAGCCCAGATGAGTAATGCGGGTTCCTGCATCATTACAAGCATCGATAAACCGGCAGTTTATGGGATAACACATGTTGAAAGCTTATGCTAAGGATATTTACCAAACACAGCAGTGGTCATGGCGTTTATCTGCCGCTTTAAGCCAGTTAGCTCTTCTACCACCGGTTTAAGGGCTGCTTCTGCATCATCAGCCATTTTCTGCAATGTGGATTTCTCTGTGTCCCAATTTGCCTGTTCCTTCTTGAAGTTCTCCTTCAACTTTTCCATAGCTGCTAAGGCACTTGTCAGCTCATCTTTGGCTTTGGAGGTTTCTGCTTGCTGGAACTTGAGGTTTTCTTGAAGATCAGCGGTTTGGGATTCCTTTTTGCTCAGCTCAACCTGTAAGAGATATACATATCATGAGTTGGCAGAACATATTTGAAGTACCAAGCACATAACAAGTTATACACTTGGCACTTGGGGCTAATGCCTATTTGCTTGTTATCAAAAGTTTTTACAAGTCCCAAGCTCAATACAAGTATTGTTCCTGGCACTTGGGGGCTAATGCATATTTGCTCAAAATAAAATTACAAGACAAAAGTCCCGGTTCATCTTGAAAAGAATAAACCGGTCCTTGGGGGCCTACATAGGTGAAAGTTTCAAGTTTGATATTCTAAAAGTCCTGGTTCATCTTGAAAAGATAAACCGACCCTTGGGGGCTACACTGGAGTTGATATTAGAAATTTGACAAGGGAGAAAGCAGTATTGTAGAGTTAAGCAACAGTTACCTCATATCGCTCTTTCATGAGCCGCACTAAACCGGCTTCATAGTCGCGGCTTGTGTACAGACGGTTCGAAAATCCAGAGTGAAGGTCCTGGGCGCTGAGGTGGGCATAGCTTGACAAATCAGCATTCCATTTACCTTTGTCCATAGCAGAAAATTCCTCCTTGGCACTATGCTTTGATAAAGCGACAGGATTGCCAGGAGTGGTGTGGCCAAAGCCAGTAATCATAACATCTTCCGTCTTATCATCAGCAGCCTTGACTGGGCTTGACGGTTTATCATTAGCTCGGACTGGGCCGGTTGGTTTATCAACATGGACCGTTGGATCAACTTCTACTTATTCAACGGAAAAGTCCTCATCTTGTGGTGGTGGATCATCAAGCATGGCGTCAACATTTGCTTCTGCCTGTTCTAGAGTTCTTTCCGATTCAGTAACCACATTATCGTCAGCCGGTTTACTTAATTTGGCCTTTTTGCTGGGTCTAGGCCTGCCACTGAGAAGGATAACCTGAAAAGTTAGTACATTGGATAAACATAAAGAGTTAACACTAAATTTAAAGCATAAGCTCACCCAGGAACCGTCTTGAGGGTTGGAAGTTGTGTGGCCGTTGACTCGCCAGATGATGAATGAGGTGTTCCCTGATAGTTTGAATCAGACGGATTAAGAGGTTGTATGAAATGACCCACTTTGGGATAAGAAACATCAGGAATATATGAGACCTCTGATCGATGTTTCCGGATCGGAGTATTTTGTAAACTGGCTAAAGTAATTGCTTGGCCGCTGTGCCGAGTTGTACGGCGAGCTACGTGTTGCTGCTTCTTCAAAAGAAAGTTTGGGTCTAAGTGAGCTAGGGGGTGAGAAAATCTTACTTCCCGGTTTGCTTGACGGATTTTCTGTGTTGGCAGAGGATCTGAACTAGAGGAAAGGATAATTACCTCTACGTCATCAGCTTGGCTGCCTTCAGCGTTATCCTGATAATAGTCATTGTCAATGAGGTGTATGAAAAGGGAGCCAAGAGAGTCAAGTTTTACCTCCGATTCCGGTTTTTCTAGATCATCATCAATGTTTAATTCGGAAGAATCGGTGGTTCTCTTTTTGGTAGGTTTCTTGATAATCTTAGTCTTGGGGCGAGATGCCTTAGCCGGTTTATCCCGTGATTTCCTTTTCCAGAACGGATCATCACCCTATCAAAGATTGACGACATTTTGAGAGGATATTTAAGAAGATCAAATTAAAGCAATAGTGAAAGGATCCTTACAGATGGCGGCTTATTGGAAGCACAGAAGGGATTCAGCCCTGTTTGGCTGCAGACAGCCACTGGTTCATCCAGTATCTTCTTAACAGATTCAGTAATTTCATCTTCCTTTAGCTGAATGTCAGTATGTCGTTGAGGGTCTTTCAAGTCCCCTGTGTACTCGCACATTAAACCGAGGCGTCGGCTTAGAGGCAGAATGCTCCAGGAGATCCAGCAACGAACAAAATCGACGCCTGTTAAACCGTTTGCAACAAAGGCCCGGAGCATTGAAAGTTGTGGTGCATACTTGGATCGTTCTTTGGCGCTAAGCCATTAAGGAAATGGATGGGTATTGGTAAGCCGGTGAGGGTGATAAACCGGCAAAGGATTCTCGCTAGTTCGGGACGTATCTTGGCAGTAAAACCAACTCTGATTCCAGTCCTTGGGGTGACAATGATGCTTGGCGTGAGGGAAGCCGACATCCTTCCTCTTCTAGATTGCCATCCAGCCAAGTTCAGTATTGGGCCCATCTGTAAATTCTGCACGACGGTTCAAGTGGAAGAAATCCCTAAACAGTTCAACTGTGGGTTCCTCTTGCAAGTAAGCCTCGCAGAATACTTGAAAGTTGCAAACATTGGACATAGAGTTTGGTCCAATATCTTGAGGATGAAGTTGGAAGCTGGCAAGCACGTCACGGAATTTTTTTGATCCGGGAGGGCTAAACCCTCGGGCCAGGTGATCAACAAACACAATTACTTCTCCATCTTTAGGTTCGGGAGGATTTTCTGGACCAGGAACTCTCCAGTGGATGAAATCCTTTTTTGCTAAAGAGCCAATGTCGACTAGCCCGTTCAGTTCTTCCTTGGTAACCCAGGACGGAACCCAGTTACAAGAATAAAATTGCTTCGCCATTTCAATGGAAACCTGAAATTACAGATGAAATGCCTGTTTATGAATCATGACTAACAAGTATAAAGTGTCGCAAGGTCAGCAGGAGAAGATGTTGAGGTATATACACACTATTAAACCGGAGTCAGACATTGGAAGCGTTATGAAGATAACCGAAACAGCGGTTTAAGTGGGGACTAATGCTACCTACCGGATTATCATTTTCTAAGGTTAAACCTCCTATGTGGGTATCTCTACTCCTATAAAAATGTGAGTTGGTGATGATGATGTGTCTACCATCTTACGTTCGGAATCGTCGGATCCGCATCTAATGCACAGCATAGAGCAATCTTTGTAATTTTACAAAAAGACCCCCATTTCGTGTCACATATTCGCAAATAGCCCCTCCAAGCCCCATGTCTCCTGTTCAGCCCCTCACGCGGCCCTCTTCTGCGCCATCCCCTCCAACCCCTCCCCATCTCCTATGATTCCGCTCCCTCAAGTACGCCATTGCCGTCGTCCGTGCCCTAACCCCTCTCTTGGTTCCTCCCTTTCTTGCTGCAGCAGCCCCCCACCCACCGGCACCACCTCATCCTCTGCATCATCGCCATCTCCTCCAATGTCGACCTTCAAAAGTATGTTGTCGGCTGTGCCGCCACCTACTGCTACCCCGTCCCCGCCAACGCACTCTACGGCATGTTATGGTGTGATGGACAAGGGCACATGCTCTGCTCGGCTACTTCCTTTCCTTATTGAACCTCATCCTGCCCATTCGCACCCAAATCCGTGCGCCCAGGTGGAACTATCTAGAAACAGGTCCTGCAACCAAATAATGGAGTGGGCAAGTAGATGAGACTCACTTTGCTCGAACTACATCCCAAGAAGCCAACACGCTCTCACATTTCAGATCAAACAGAGTGTAAGGAGCTGGGATTCACTATCCGTCGCCTTCTGAATCTGCTTTGTCAAGGAACAAGGTATGCTGTAAAAGCTCATGTATATCTCATCAACTCTTGCTTCATATCTGTAGGAAAATGTAACTTAATGCATGCCTTGATTTATAAATGAGTTACAACTGTTGCATGAAAAATATGAACAGGAGTGCTTGCTATAATTTTGTATTAAAAAAAGTCTATTTTTCTGTCCCATAATTTACTAATGATCTTAATAGACGGATCTGCTTAATGCATTCTGCATGTTGTCAGTGTATTTGATTTTCCCACAGCAAGCTGCTAGTTCTGAAGCTTATTGTTAGTTCTGCTTGTTGTGATTTTCCCACCCACCTGCACCTCCCCTCCTCCCCGTCATCTCCTCCTGCCCGTACGTCTCCTACAGCGCCGACATCGGCCCCGCCGCCCAGCACCTCTCCCTCCTCACCTCCATCTCCTGCCCCCCTAGGTAGCGCATGGTGGCATGCACGTCTGGCGGCCCAGATGTAGTGATGCCAACAGCAGACAACACCCGGTGGAGGAGCTCCGGCTTGAAGGTAGCGAATTCCGCACTGGAGCCAGAAGTGTTCTTTGGTGGGGGTTGAGATGACACGCGGGGTTGGGATGAGAAGGGTGTCGGTGAGGGGTTCGGCAGTGGTTAGGTGCTCTATGCAATCGGTTGATGCTCTCATTGTTAATCTATCTAGGGAGGGTGCATACGCAAAGCTCTAGATGTCCACACTCTAGATGTACTGGGCACCTTTTTCTGCAGAGCTAAGTGTGGACTTACAATTTTTCTTACTGCTAAAAAGAAATTATTTCTTCAACAAATTAATTGATGAGTATTGAGTGTGAAGCATCGTTCAGTATCGAAGTCTCATAGCTTGTCAACAATCTAGCAGCTTCTTTGTGCAATTGCATTACGCTTACATGACAAAGGAGTTGATGCTTGATTTTTAGATCTGACTACTACTTTATGCAATTCGTCAAAACATGAATGAAAGTTTCTGTATTTATCCCACTATTACTCAATTAGGCAAAACATGATTTAAATTTACTTTATTTATCCCACTATTACTCAAGTTATACTTCGATACTAATGGATTATAAGTTGAGACATCTGAAGGATATGAACATCCATGAACATGCTCTCCTTGCTTCTGCTCCTTATCTCTGAAAATAAACCGTTTGAAGATTGTGGTGTAGCCACAGGTCATGGATTAGAGGTCCATGGAAAGGACTACCAGAGAGAAACGTACATGGTAAGGAGTATCGCAAAGAAAGGTACATGATGGAGAAGGTGTGCTAAAACTTAGGTGTAGAGATGTCTTCAAAAACCTGCACCCATATATCAGGTGAATTTAAGGAAAATGATGACACCCATACATGGTTGGATGGGACACTGTAGCAGCATCTGCAGGTGAAACAACCATCGTTCTTTTACGCATAGGAAGCACACAGGAACAAGGTGCAATGTGGTTGAAAAAAATGCTATGACTTAGAATTCTTTTGTGGTAGAATAAGAAAGAAGATTTAAGGTGGTTAATTCAAACATTGGCACCATGGCTTTAGTTGTCAAATTTGCGACTTTTCCTAGAACAGATACAAATTTATTAAGAATTTCATATTATAGATGTTATTTTCATGTTAACATGTCTTAGCATTCATAAGGTGATGTCTAAGTATTTCCCATGCAACGAGGTAATGGCTTATAAGTGATGATATATGTCTTCTTTATATAACTTGCATATTAACTGATCCTGTGAAGTTCTGTTCGGTGTACATATTTTTACTTATTAGCTGCAAGAAGTGGTTATACTTCTAGATATACGTACATGTCCACATTTTTTCGCCATTGTTCCACAAATTTTATTATTATGTACAAAATGGCAAGATTGAGCTTTCATTTTCGTTTCACCAGTTGAACACATACTGCATGAAGGAGGACATATCAGCACGACGGACTGGGTTGTTAAATATGAAATGCCAATTGTGCCAGTGCATGGCAAAATAACTATTTGAGGTATATATGTATATCTCAGAAATTGACATATTAGAAGCCTATAAGTTGTCGTCTTATGCTTTGATTATCATAATTAGAGCTCCAGTAGTTCAAAATCTTACTAATATTTGCATATTGTACATTTATCATAGCATTTGTGTCTCTCAAACTTTTGCCACCAATTTGTTTCCTCTAAAATTAAACTGCAGAGTTTCATATCTAAATATTAAATTTTGGATGTCCTGTTTTATTATTGTTTTCACTTCACAAACAGGTTGATCTCTTCAAGAAGAATCGCAAGTTTCTGAAATGTGGCACAAAAGTTCACATGTAATTAGGAATGATTAGTTCTTATGGGCAAGATGTTAGGGATTTCACAAGACTTAGATTCTTCGTCACTATGTGTTGTGGCAGTTAATTGAGCATTGCCATCATGATCTACTCTTTTGAGGTTGCTGAGTTTATCCCTCATGTAAGAGAACGACAAGGAGTTTATAAATGTTAAGGTTACATATTTTTTAGCATTCGACGTGTATCGATAGTTAAGTCAGTATGCTTAATAATAGTAACTTGCCATGTCGAATACATAATATTAGCTAAGTTTTGGTGTAACCTACAAGTAATTTCTATGGAAATCTGTTGATTCTTATGCGCTAAACCTACTGTATCTTTTCTACAATGCATGTTAACTGATTGATATACGAGGATAGATATCCTAGCCTCTATTCAACAATTTTCTCATGTAATTTGATTGTATTCATGGACTTTAATATATTGTGGTTAAATAAATTGGTTTCCTTCATTTAGTGATTTAGGGTAAACCCGTGAAGAGGAATATTACAAGTGTATATTACTTTTTCCACTGTTGTTTGATTATATTCATAATATTTGTATTTTTTTTGAAAGGGTTGCATATGCCTGGCTGGCACTAAACAAGTGTGTCATTACGGAGCCATGATTGATAAGTTTCGATCCTAATATATAAATGTTGCATATTAAATGACCCGTAAAAAAATACAGCAGACGTGGTATTTTAATTTGACTGTTGATCACCATCCTAACCATCAATTAAAATGTCTTACATTTTGTTTACAAAGGAGAACTATTTTCTATTGGCATATGCTTAATTTTGCTCGAAACATAATTCAGGTAAGTATACATATGCTTAGCAATCGATCCTTCTGGGGAAAACATATGGAGCAGTGTCCGCTGCTGCTCTGCACAACACCGGCGCGGTCCGCTCCCAACTCTGCTATAGTTGCCTCACTGCCCACCTCCACGGAAAATGTTTGGCTTGAAGGATGGGGTTTACTGGTTAGGATACATATGTTCGATTGTGCTTGATGTGGAGTGCGCCGAATCTGCACCCGGGCTCATCTGCACCCGCGTTCATGGAAAAAATAAAAAAAAATTCAAAAACTTCCAAAAAAAATATGTGGTAGATAATTTGATGCGTGAGGTTCGCTTCAAATTTCAACTCATTTGGACATCTGAGCAATCCTGGGCAAAAAAGACAAAATCGGGGTCTGTAAAACAGTGTACTATTCAGGAACTGTTTTTGACCCGATTTGTCTTTTTTGCCCAGAATTGCTAGATGAGTTAAAATTTGGAGAGGACCTCATGCATCAAAAATGATCTACCACATATTTTTTTTGGGTATTTTTTGAATCTTTTTAGTATTTTTTTTGAATTTTTTTCTGAGCGGGTGCATATGAGCCCGTGCTCAAATGCGGATTACCGCTACCTATCAACAATATAACATTGCGTTGATGGATGTATTGGTATTTTGAATTATTCTGTAGTAGTGTACATGAGCTTGACTATAAGTCCACCTAATATTTTATGATTCTGTAGCGTAGCACGGGCATTTTACTAGTGAGAGGTACATATCTGAAATAACTAGGCGATGGAAAAACAAGTTTCACAGATTGGTATGATAATTTCAGATCTACAGCGTATCAATAAACCCAGGTATATTCAGACCTAAGATAACAGGTACTTCAGGAGTTCATCAGATCCAGATGAGATTATGTTATAGAGAGATGCACTAATGATGAGAAGGGGGATTATAGCTACAGCCGCACATGAAAACATAAGATTTATATTCGCCATTTATGCCACAGAGAAGAACAGGGAAGAACAACACTGAAGCTTCGATGAACTCGCAGAAAACCCTAACGTGATCTATGGGAGGAGCAAAGGGAGACTTACCAGGGTTGTTGAACGTGGAGGCGTGCAGGCGAGGCTCTGGTCGAATCAGGTTGATGCAGCGGCCTTTGTTGGGGTAGACGCGAAGGTCGACGGCGGCGGCGGTGCTCGAGCACTGAGGTGATGCAAAGGGGAAGAAAGACGAAGATGCAGGGGGAGAAAAGGAAAAGGGCCTCTGACCCTATTTATAAGACAAAGGGATAAACAACAGGCGCGGGAATCTAGGAGCCCAAAAAATGGATATGTGACAGAGCTGTCGCCTCGATTTTCGGAGGCTCATTAAATGAAAGTAAGGTATATGCGGTTTTTTAATGAACATGTGACATCATGGCGATTTACTATAATCCGGGAATATGTCGTCATGGCGGTTTATAAAGCTTTTATGAAGGCGCTGAAAAAGAAATGTTCCTAAGTGTTGAAGATTGACATGAACAGGTTCAAACCGCCCAGGAGGGGCCGCGTTATACCTGTAATGAATTATCCGTATTGAAGCCCATGAAAATGAGGAGTATGGCGCTTTACTACAGAAATCTAGAAGCCCAAAGGCGAATTAGGGCCCGTAGACATAAACCGCCATATGATGTGTAACTTGTGTTGTAAGATAGGAAATGATAGAAACCGAGTCGGACACGTTTATGCAGGCGTCAAACTGTGTATATAAAGGGACGACCAGGCGGCTATTCAGGGACTAAAAATAACAACTCGAGAGCCAGGTCAAGCGGATTCGCTCCCTGCTCATCAAAACCTTAGCAATTCCACAACAACTAGAGTAGGCCTTTACCTTCACCGCAAGGGGCCGAACTAGTATAAATTCATTGCGTCCTTTGTCCGCTTTAACCCCTTTAAGTTAACCCGTCGCGATGGCTCCATGACTAAGTTCTCATGCTAGGACATCTGCCGTGACAAAACCACGACAGGTTGCTCAGTCCATCGCAGGTAATGAGGAACTGCCGGTTCAACGGTGTTTACATCCCTTTTATGGAGCTTCTGAACCTGCTTGAATAAACTCGTGGTAAAAACGTGGTATTGCCCATTATTCAATTGCTTTGAGTTGCTCTGATAACCAGACTGCTGCTGCTGATTCCCCTGATTATTCTGCTGATTGTTACCACCTTGATTGCCTTGGCCTTGAAACCCGGAATTTGAGCCGCCGCCTCCATGACCGAGAACACGAGAGCCGGACCCTGAACCACCGTTCGGACCATGGTTGTGCTCGATAGACTCCCTGAAATGTCTCTTAATGCTGCAATCCTTCCACATATGGGTAGACAGTCTCTCCTCTGTTCTATGCTTCAGACATGGCTGACTCAGTATTGCCTCAAGGTCATATCTTGCCCCTTGAGCCGGCCTCCCCTTACGACGCTGGTTATAATTCTGTGCAGCGTTGTTAGCTACAAAATCATCAGCCTTGCGCTTACCGCCACTGCCCTGATTGGCCGGGTTATACTGCTATCCCATCATACCGCTACTCTTCTTTCCCTTTCCCGATCTTTCATCCTCAGAGTCGGGGTGTTTGGTACTATCAGAGTCGGCATATTTGACAAGAGCCGCCATGAGCTCCTCATATCATTGCAGTAACGGGTAAGCTGCCCAAGCTTCTACTTGAGTGGAAGACAACAGCAATTTTTCTCCAACATTAAAACCGCTGAGTCGGCGTTGATCTTATCTGAAGAATGTATGATGGTAGAGACCCGGCGCACCCAACTGGTCGTTGATTCGCCCTCGGCTTGAACACAAGAAGCCAAATCCACAATCGACATAGGCTGCTTGCATGTATCTTTGAAGTTTTGGATAAACTTGGTCTTCAGCGTCGCCCATGACCCAATGGAGTTGGCAGGTAGCCCCTTCAGCGAATTATGAGCCATCCCATCCAGCATCATGGTGAAATACTTAGCATATGCAGCCTCACTAACATCCAGCATCTCCATAGCCATCTCATAGCTCTCTACCCAAGCCTCAGGGGGCTAATCTGCTTTGTAATTAAGTACCTTACGAGGGCCCTTGAAATCCTTGGGCAAACGCTCGTTACGCAGAGCCGCCATTAAACACCGCACACCACAAGTTCTAGAAGCCACACCTGCCTCCACTGAAGTTGTTGGGTAAAACGATGCATGCTGATGAGCCGCCGCCTGAGCCGCCAGCTCGGCCTCCCGGCGCGTTCTGCCTGGTCCACCAAATCTTGTGCATTAGCACCATTGCGCACCGGGTCATGCCCACAAGGTTGGTTACGGTGCCGCTCAGTACTCGGAACTGCTGGCGAGTCAATGTGCCTACTGTAGCTCCGGCTTGGATGAGGAGTCGAATGAATTCGGTCACAACTATAAGAATAAGCCTGTTGCTGTGTCAGTGCCGTTTGAAGAAGTTCCCTGGCCCTTCAGGTTTCAACTACCACCGGAGTCTCGCCCTCAACTGGCAGAGCTACCAATCATGTAGCCGCAGCAATCATATTATCTAGAGGGTTGGAATAATGACCCGGCGGCGTCATGGGGTGATGAGGTGGGGTGTTATTCACATGTGGAGAACCTGCCACGTGCGGCTGAACCGGCACCCCACCCCCTGGTGCTTCAGCCGTTTGGTTTATCATCGGCGGGTTACTGGTCCCTGCTCCAGTTGTATGAAAAAGATTCCTCGGCTCATAAACGAAAGGCAGACAACTCCGGTGCTTTCTCCTCAAGACTTCATTGGAAGTGTTCTGATCCACCGTAAGCTGGTACGAGTCTGCTTGAATCCTTTATGCTTGGGCGTTCAAAACGGCCCGCTCTGCGGTCATCCTAGCGTTCTCCCCCGCCAGCTCTTCCTTTGCTTGTGATATCTCATCACGCAGTTTAGCCACATCCACTTTGTGTTGTTCCTAGTTGTCCGGGGTTATCTCTGCTCCCATCAGAGTCACTAGAGCCTCCAATAAATTTGTTAAAACTAGAGCCGGTGGGCGTGCTGGTCCACCTGCACCAACTGTTGTCATCTCCGCTACGCCGGGAGTCATAGCCGTGGCGGCTGTCGAGCCGAGAACCGGCTGGGTGCCAGTCATGAAGATCGCCACCCTATTCGGAAGCTCACGTGGGTCTGGAATACTGTTACCATCGGAACAGCCCCAAGCCATCCATTTTGAAGCTAATACATTGAGTCTGTCTCGCCCATGGACGATTCACCATTAGAGTAGATGGCCGTGTCACCGCGAGATACAGAGGCTTCCAATTCAGCCCCATGGATATGTCCAACAAAGGCACGCCTCATGGCGGGCCGAACCCGGGCAGGTCGCGCACGCTGAGCCGTCTCGATGATGTCGGTGCAGATGTCCGGCTCAGGGCCCGGTTCGTCGATCTTGCCGATGAAGATGTGGATTCCGCCGAAGGAGACCTGGTACCCGTACTCAATTGAGCCGGCCTCGGGGCCCCAGCCTGCATCATCGATGTAGAGCTTGCCGCGACGATTCTTGGTCATCCGGCCCACATCGTATCCCTTGATCCCTTTGAAGCTGCACTTCAAGAACTCGAAACCACCATGCGCAGGCCCCACGGTGGGTGCCAACTGTCGTGGAGTTTTCACGGCAGATGTCCTAGGGGAAGGACTTAGTTGTGGAGCCATTGCGTCGTAGTTAGCTTAAAGGGGTTAAAACGGGACAAAGGACATGAGGAGTTTATATTGGTTCGGCCCCTTGCGGTGAAGGTAAAAGCCTAATCCAGTTTGAGGTCGCATTGCTAGGGTTTCGATTGCTAGGGAGCGAATACGCTAGCCTAGCTTTCGATCTGTCCTTTCTTGCCCTAAGTTGCTGCCGGGTCGTCCCCTAATATACACAGGTTGACACCCCGCGGCTTATAGAGTCCCGACCGGCTCATACAAACGTGTCCAGCTCGGCGACTTATATTACATGCCTTACTGTACAAGTCAAACATACATGGCGGTTTACACTTACGAGCTTTAAGCCGCTTTGTGTTTTGGGCCCTTTTAACAAGCCTACTACATGAACCGCCATCTTCAACATGCTCCTGGGCCTGGCCCATGAACTGCCATCGGGGTAACTCGGCCCCTCCTGGGCGGGTCATACCGAATAGTCATATCTCCAACAGATCCTAACTCAGAGTGGTTACAAAAGTGTCTTCTAGAATATCGGTCCAATGAGAACGATATGTATGAGTCCATACAAGAGGTAGATGATATGGATAAATTAGGAGAGGGTTTTACATCGGCCAATCCATTAGAAGAGATAGATATTGGAGATGATTCAGTTCCTAGGCTAACATTTGCAAGCAGATACTTAAGGGCCGATCATAAAGCTAAGTTGATTAAACTGTTGAAAGAATATATTTGTTGCTTTGCATGGGGATATCATGAGATGCCAGGTTTAATTCGAGAGCTAGTGGAGCATCGGTTACGTATAAAGGCTGGTTTCAGACCTTACAAGCAATCGCCGGGAAAGTTTAATCCAAAAACGTATGACCAGATCAAGGAAGAGATCGGTCCTTTGGTTAAAGCTAATTTTATTAGACCTTGCAGGTATGCCGAGTGGATTTCTAACATTGTACCAATAGAGAAGAAAGGCTCCGGCATATTTAGGGTGTGCATTGATTTCAGAGATTTGAATAGAGCTACACCTAAAGATGAGTATCCCATGCCAAGAGCATATATGCTTATTATCGATGCTATTGGACATAAGATCATTAGCTTTCTTGATGGTAATGCGGGGTATAACAAAAATTTTATGGCCCAAGAGGACATGTCCAAAATGACTTTTCGATGTCCTGGTTTCCTTGGTTTATTTGAGTGGACGGTGATGACATTTGGATTAAAAAATGCAGGTGCCACGTATCAAAGGGCTGTGAATTTAATTTTTCATGATTTACTTGGTGTTATACTTGAGGTTTATATTGACAATATTGTTATCAAATCGGATGCTTTTGAATCTCATCTAGCCAATTTGCGCTTAACTTTTGACAGAATGACAAAATATGGACTAAAGATGAATCCTTTGAAGTGTGCTTTTGTTGTATCGGCTGGAAAGTTTTTGGGTTTCACTATTCATCAAGATGGTATAGAAATTGATCCCAAAAAGATAAAAGCTATACAAATGGTGGAGGCTCCAACATGCAAGAGAGATATGCAAAAATTCATTGTCAAGGTAAATTATTTGAGGAGATTCATAACCAACTTGTTAAGGAAGGTTGACGCATTCACTCCCATCCTTCGGTTAAAGAACGATGTCAATTTTACTTGGGGGGGGGGACAGAAATAAGCGTTTGATATGATACAAAGTTATTTGTGCACTCCTCTAGTGTTGAAAGCTCCCAAACATAAAGAGCCCTTTAGGCTTTATATTGCAGCGGAGGAAGGTGTTATTGGTGTTGTTTTGACTCAAGAGACTGAAGGAAAGGAGCATGTTAGTACTTATTTGAGGCGACGCTTATTGGATGCTGAGACAAGGTATACATGTATTGACAAATTATGCTTATGCTTATATTATGCTTGCACAAAATTGAGACATCGTCTACTGCCTAGTACTTGCATTATAGCTTGTCAAACCGATGTCATCAAATACATGTTGCATAGGCCAATCCTTAGTGGTAGAATTGGCAAGTGGGCTTATGCTTTAGTTAAATATGATTTGGCTTATGAATCTTTGAAATCCATGAAAGGCCAAATCGTTGCTAATTTTATTGTTGTGCATCGGATTGATGACAAGCATGATATTGATATGAACCTTGTCTCGTTAGTACCATGGAGATTATATTTTGATGGTTCAGTTTGTCGCAATGGTCAAGGTGTTGGCATTGTTTATATATCTCCTCGTGGTGCTGTTTTTGAAGCCTCATAGTGCTTAGAATACTTTTGCACAAATAATCAAGCCGAATATGAAGCATTGTTATTCGGCTTAGAGATGTTGCTTCGCATAGGTGCTACACATATTGAGGCTTTTGGTGATTCATTATTAGTAGTGCAACAAATATCCAAAGTCTTTCAATATTTTGATGAATCATTTAAGGATCATTTACCTTTTTTCCCTCTAATCTTGCCCCAGTCTCATCTTTACCCTGCAAAAGCATGTGCTCATCCTTGCCCCTCTTTCGTCTAGTGCTGTTTCAGAAATACCCCTCCGTACCCTTCCCATGTAGTCAAAGTGCTTTGACCGTTTTCGGGACAACTTCGAGACAAGTTTGCCCCTACTTACATGTGGGGCCCTAAACCCTATCTCACTCGCAGATCTCCTCTCCTCTCATCTTTTCTCTTCTCTCTGGCGACAAGAACCCTAACCCTAGCCCGCCCGCAATTTGGTTCACCGTCGGCCACCGTGGAGGGATAGCGTGGGGATTGAGATGCGCGGCGGCCGGATCTGACCCGCCGCTCATCTTCACCGACGGATTTCGCAGATGGCTGCCGTTCGTGGAAGCGGCGCCAGCAGTGGCAGAGCTGAGAGCTCTCAGACCACAGCGGTGACCACACCGGTTGTTCCAACGGGGTGTCTCTGCCCAGTCACCATTAGCTTACTCGCGTGATTTTTATGCTCTGTCTTTGCCTCCTCTATTTTTCTCAACATTTACCGTAGGACGGATCCAGCTAGAGCTTTCTATCTCAATTGTAGGATGGAAACCGATGTGTTATGCAGTAATGGTACAAAAGGATCCGACATAGGGTTTAATTTTCGTCTTGTAGTTGACTGCACATCAACATTTTCGAAGTTTAGAGTTGCAATCTCAGATAAATATCCATGGGGCCTATATGATGCTGTAGAATTTAGGTACTGGGACATGGGAAATACTAATTGGGTGCCGGTGCAGTCTGATGATGAATTGGGAATTATGTTTGCAACCACTACTGAAACTAAGACAATTGTGTTAGAAATTAATGTGATACAGAGGCTTAGAGGAGAGACTGAGAGGATTATCTGGATGAACATCACAACAAGATATGGGCCAGGGCACTGTTCAATGATAAGTGCAAGTTAGATTATGTGAAGAATAACCTTGGAGAGTCTTTCAATTCTAAGATCAGGAAATTGCAAGGACTACACATTGTAGACCTGCTAGACAAAATAAGGCAAGTCTTAATGGATAAATTTGATCTAAGGCAAAGTATTTCAGCTGGCACTTATGGAGGGCATATCATAGTCCCCAAAGTGATGAAACTGTTAATGGAAAAATCAGAGACCTTAGATATGAGCACTGTTAAGAGAAGTACTCATGAGGCTGTGAGGACTGCAATTGATGAAGAGAAGAGAGAGTGGAGGTATCCCGTTGATCTGCAAGCACAAACTTGTAGCTGCAGAAAGTGGCAAATCACTGGACAACCTTGCATTCATGCATTATATTTCATTACTTCACTCAGAGGTCCAACAAGTGAGATTGATCAGTATGTGCATGAATTTTTCTCTGTGCAAAGATCCAATCTTACTTATGCAGAGAATTTTTGCCTGCAATGGAGGGGAAGCAGCAGTGGGACATTCTTGATACTGGGTTTAAACTGTGTGCACCAGTGCAAAATAGACCACCTGGAAGACCAAGGAAAACTAGGATAAGGGCATAGGCAGAAGGAAAAGGTCTTGGAGGAAGGCAAAATAAATGCAGTAGATGTGGAAGACTTGGTCATAAAGGCACCTATTGCAAAGAGTCAATTGATCCTGCATTTGGAGAAGATGAGCATTGGGGTGCAGAAAATGCTCTAGAAAATGGCCTTGCAACTGCTACAATCTCTCCGCCAACTACTACAAGCTCTCCACCAACTGCTCCAAGCTCTGCAACTGCTCCAAGCTCTCCACCAGATCCAAGCTCTCAACCAGATCCAAGCTCTCCACCAGCTCCAAGCTGTCCACCAGCTCCAAGCTCTCCACTAGCACTTGTCAGGTATGTTTTCTACTACATGTTCATTGTGGAACTTCATTATTTCATACTCATATTGATTGTTTACATGCTTCTCAGTCCAAAGAAATGTACTAAAAGAGCTGCTGAGAGAGGAACTAGGTGGGGGTCACCACAAAAGAAGGCGAAAGGCGGCAAAACTGCTATCAGTACCAGGAGCAAAGCTGCAAATCCTGCTGCCAACACTAGGAGCAAGAGGGCCAAACTAGTGTGATCAACTTATGTTGGTTTTGTCCACCTAGAGTGATGAACTACTATGTTAGATGTAATGTATTAACTCATGTTGGTTGCTTTCCATGTTGTCAAACTATTGTGAACTCCTATGTAATGTGCCAATGTTGTCCCTGTGCTACACTTGTGTGCTCATATTTGTCCCTGTGCTACACTTGTTTGCTCATATTTGCCCCTGTGCTAAACTTGTGTGCTCATAGTATCCCCTGTGCTACACTTGTGTGCTCATATTTGCCACTGGATTGATATATAT
>LR738714.1:381260164-381343136 GCA_902687465.1 Secale cereale | reverse complement strand
ATATATATATATATATATATATATATATATATATATATATATATATATATATATATATATATATATATATATATTTGTGCTCATATTTTCCACATGGAAACAAGACTAGCCAAAACTACCTCAATGTGCATTCATAAAGGATTTAAACCACATTAAGCATCAGTACATTCAAAGGTCACAACATACCATTACATCTACTACAATTTCATAGTTCACACCATTATGCTCCATTACAAAAAGGCTTAGATCAGCAAACACTTAATTAGCCTAATTTGATCACACGGAAACAAGACTAGCCACAATGCTTATGCCAAGAACAATGACAAAGGACATTGTTTCCATCAGGCCATTCTTTTTCTCCAACTTCTTGTTTTTAGTGGTAAGATCGATAACCCTCCTCTCCAGATTGCTTGCTTTGATCCAACTGTGTTCAAGGGCAGCATGTAAATCCTCAAAAGCAAGCCCAACATAGTCAGTAGGAGGGGGGTCAATCCATACAACCCAACCACATTCATCGGGAAGCTGCAAAAGCATAGTTCAAAAATAATGTCAAACTGAAACCTTAGCATCAATTCGACAGAAAAATATAGCACTTACATCAACTGGACAACCCAAAAAATGTCTACGAGTGCGGAGAACCGGAACTAGCCCATGCCCTGGGCATCTAAGCTTCGAGCGCTCCTCAAGGCCACATAAGATGGGATTGTGAATGAAATGCTCTGAACTAAACTGCACATTGCCGCAACCATCCACCTGCAAACAAAATCGGATGCACGTGGATAAAAAATCCCAAATCCGCACAAACCCTAGATCTCAAATCCCCAAATATGCAGACTTTACTAACCTCGTCGCCCGCGGCTGAAGTCACCAAGCACTAAGCCACCGAGGACATGGACGCCATCTTCCAGCACTCAGCTGTTGGAATCGCCTCTGCGGCCGCCTCCTCCTACACTCTGTTCTTAGCGTCGGGAGGAAGAAGAAAACCGAGAGAGATAACTGTTCGGTCGGCCCCACATGTAAGTAGGGGCAAACTTGTCCCAAAATTGTCCCAAAAATAGTCAAACCACTTTGACTGGACGAAAACGACGCGAAGGGGCATTTCTGAATGGCACCAGACGGAAGAGGGGCAAGGTTGAGCACATGTTTTTTTAGGGGTAAATATGAGACTTGGGCAAGATTAGGGAAAATTGGAAAGCAAATGAGTTGGCACAGCAAGCATCCGGCTATCATGTTGGTCGTGGCATGTTTCATATTTCTCAAAGGCCGATGTCTAGTCTTGCCAACATAGGGGAGGCCAAACCGGAGCCCACCTTTTCGGCCACTAATGAAATATTTAATGCAGGAGAAGATCAAGGCTGGAGGAAACCCATTATTGATTATTTGTGTGATCCTAGTAAAAGGTTGGACAGGGCTGTTCGCTGTATGGCTTTCAAATACACAATGAGAGATGATGATCTCTATCACCGAATGGTTGATGATGTTCTTTTAAAGTGCTTGGACGAGGACCAAGCGAGAGTTGCAATGGGAGAGGTCCATGAAGGTATTTGTGGCAGTCATCAGTCGGCTCCTAAGATGAAATGGTTATTATGACGTGATGGGTTTTATTAGCCGACGATGGTTAATGATTGCTTGTAGTATTATAAAGGATGTGAAGCTTGTCAAAAGTTTGGTGATATTTAGTTTGCTCCCGCTGCTATGTTACATCCTATTATCAAGCCGTGGCCTTTTAGAGGTTGGGGATTAGACTTTATTGGAGAGATTCATCCTTCTTCTTCAAAGGGGCATCGGTTCGTGTTGGTGGCAATCGACTCTTTCACTAAATGGTCTGAAGAAATACCACTAAAAATATGACGCATACAGAGGTAATTCAATTCATAATTGAGCATATTATTCAGAGATTTGGCATTCCTCAAACATTAACTATGGACCAAGGATCATCCTTTATGTCACAACAAGTCAGAGAATTTGCCGAACCATATAAGATAAAGGTGCTCAATTCCTCTCCATATTATGCCCAAGCCAATGGACAAGCTGAGTCTAGTAATAAAATATTAATCAAGCTCATCAAGAAGAAATTGACGATAATCCAAGGAAATGGCACGAGCTATTGTCTGAAGCTTTGTGGGCACACATGATCTCAAGGCATGGTGCTACAAAGGTGCCTCCATATGAGCTTTTATATGGTTAGGAGGCTGTTTTACCAGTGGAAGTTAGTTTGAATGCTTTGAGGATAGCCAAACAAAATAATTTATCGGCGGTGGACTTCCATAACTTGATGATGGACAATATTGATGAAGTCATCGATAAACGATTGGCTGCTTTAAAGGCCATAGAGAGAGATAAGTTGAGGGTGTGAAGAGCTTACAATAAGAAGGTCAAGTTGAAGAATTTTCAAGTTGGTGATCTTGTATGGAAGGCGATCCTACACAATTGGTTCAAAAGACAGAAAAATTGGGTAGTGGTCTCCATGTTGGGAAGGTCCTTTTAAGATTACAAGAGTAGTTCCTTGAAACTCATATTTGGTGGAATCCGTACAAGGGACATTATTACCTCGAGCTCTCAATGGCAAATATCTAAAGAAGTATCATCCAAGTCTGTGGTAAGAAGCCTAGATAGGCAACGGCCAATAAATAACTATCACCCTTAGCATAAACATGGCCGATACACAATTATCACCGTGAGAAATATAAATGGCCGATGGAGTGTTGACATCGTCCTTAGAACAAATAGATTGCAAATTATTTTTCGACACGCAAGTTTTGCCGAAAAACAGGGGGGCATGTGTTAGCACTAGATTTTGGCATGGTCAAAAATAAAATTAAGATGGCCTCAAATGGAGAAGTGCTCAAAGTGAGAAAGTTCAGTATCATCAAAAGGAGAAACTTTGATATTTGTGTCATAGCCATCCGATCTCGTCTATAAGTCCAAAGTTGTGTTAGAAGTACCGAGATTTTGTATTAGAACACTATTCGGCTGATTACACACCCAAGACCGCCTCATATGGAAAAATGATCTACACGAATTGTCTTTGTCTCGTCGAAACGATTGATTTTGATATAATATTATCCCAATATATGTTCATATGCAAAAGTTAGAGCTATCGAAGTGCAGCCCTGTCATCAGAAGATGTGGCGTGCCCCACTAGACCCATGTCTGATAGGTAGTGCGAGCGAACCAATGTTTTGCATGACCGTTTTGGCCCAGAAGATGGTTTCGAATCGAAAAATGTTAAACATGAAAGTTGTTCGTCTCATCGAAAAGGTCAAGTTTGCTTTTGTGCTCATCTTCATCCGTGGTCGTTTGTGGCTTGTAACACCTAAAAACCGAACTATTATCCCAGACATACCTAAACCCGAGTTCCGTTAATTTTGGAAAGTTCGGACAAAACCAATCCGAATTTGACTAGGGTTTTGGATGTGAATGCAAGTATTTTCTTTGCACGGGAAGTCCAGCCGCCTCTTATATACCTAAGGGGTGACGGACGATTGAACAACAACACACAATCGCAAAACCCATCTACAAACTTTCATCTCCTACCCTAGTTTTCTACTTCTCGTTCATTGGTGTTCTTTGCTTCGGAGAGGTCCGATCTACGAAGTCCTAGGGGTGGGTGAACCGACCTAGGGCAGCCCATCACCGCCGTGCGTCCAGACGGGGTCTCTCCCGGCCGCGTGGGGTTTCGGGTCTTCAAAAGAGCTCGCTGGATTGTCTTGCGTATCGCGCTTCCGGTGAGCCTCCTTCGGCGACGTGTCTTGCATATCACGCTCGACACCAAGGGTACACGGTGACGTGTTCGTGTGCGAACAAAGGCATACTACGAACAACCGCAGATGGGAATTGAAACTGGAAATATGCTAACTACAAACAGCCGAACAACCAAAAAATGTTGAAATAAACAAGGCATAATACAAACAACCAAATGTAGCAATATATACTGGACAAGTTATCACTAAAAAGGTGTTCGATAAAACAAATCATGGGATTCCTCAAGTGAAGAAGCAAGACAAAACAAATCATGGGTTTCCTCACTTGTCATAGATGGGATCCTCCTCGTGCTCGCCGTCGATGAGGTCTGACTTGGCAGCTGAGGATCCCAAGCCAGCATCGTAGGACGTGTCCTTCAGAAATGACAAAAGGAGCTCTATGGCGATGAAGGATGGCAAATTATTCATAATGAGCCGCTAGAGATCAGCGGCAGGGTCATCGATGAGATTGATAGTTGTCTAACCCGAGGGGTTGGGGTGGGCAACTTAACCTGTGACATAAACCGCATCAAGCTGTCGCTGTCGATGACCTCGATGTCGTAGCCGGCGTCCACGACATGCCAGAATATTCTAGCTCACTGATTGAGAGGCCGTGACTAGTCATCATTGTCAGCTTCCTCGGCGGCCACCTCGCTGACGTCGGGCGAATAGGCCCCGGTAAAGCCCTTTTGGGCCATTTGCTCCTCGAGCTCCTCGGGCAGTGTAGCCGGGCTTAGACTACGACGCTCTAGGGTGGGGGAGGGGAATGGGGATCTTTGGGGAAGGGGCCATGTCACAGGCGTTATCTAAGAAAGTCAGGGCGACATGGGTATGTATATCCGTGGGTAACCTGCATAGGCAGACCGACAGAGGTTGATGATGGAGGCAGCGCGACAGCGGGGACCTAGCTAGGGTTTTTAGCGAGGAAGGGGTGCTGTGTGTGTGTGTGTGTGTGAGAGAGAGAGAGAGAGAGAGAGAGCAGGGGATTTGGCGTGAGCGCAAGATTTGGGTGTGTGTGTGGAGGGGGTCCAAGGTGGTGTTTGAGGAAATGCCGCGGGTACTAAAAAATTTACTAGCTGGGAGTAAAATGGTAGGGCTACCAAAAATTTGGATCAAGGGATTGAAGCAGAGCAAGGCGGGAGTAACAAACTTCACACACAACTAAAACATAATAATGATGTGCTATCAAGCAGAATAACAATCCAGCCGAGCATATATTTTTGAGATTGTGAGGGATGCAGGCGGGAGAAAAATGCCGGTTCTACTGAATTTTTTTATCAACGGATGGAAGGAGAGCGGGAGTAACAGACATGGCACACGGTCCACAAATACTAATCGTGTGCTATCAAAAAGAAAAATCCTCTACACGGGTAGATATTTTCGAGATTGCGAGGAAGTAAATATTTTGAGAGCGGGAGGGAAGCGTCGTGGAGCCCAATCTACTATGATGATGAGGGTGGTAGGGGCAGGGGCGCAACACACGGGTAGTCCTAGGGAACCATGTTTGTTGTGTACCTGATCACAGACGGTTGCTCCGTCCGACTTGTCCGTTGTTTATAAATTTGGCGAAAAATGCGGGAAAGGGTCAGAACACAAACACACTTGCATGTGGACCAAAAATATGTATGAAAAGGGTGGTTTGATGTTCAAATACTGAATGCACAACCTTGATGTCACACAAAGCATACGTTATTATTGCTAGCCCCCCCTAGATACACACACACACACTTCATGTTGGCGGGAGGGGAATCCTAGCTATGAACGCATGCCCCCAAATAGCTAGGTCTGACATCTCAACCTACCGTAACACAAAACCGAAAGGTGTACATCATGGTCAACCCCCCCCCTTTGCTTCTGGTCAAATAATGTGGACCGTGTGCGGGCCCATGGATGTGTCCTTGTGGCGCGAGATGGGTGAGACCACATACAAACCACACCTACGGGTGGCCCGATCTCTCTCTCTCTCTCTCTTTCTCTCTCTGTGTGTGTGCGTGAAAACGGTGTGTGGTGTGATATTTAAATAACCAAATCACAAATTTGAGGTGGCACATGTGCATCACAAATTAACCGGACATCCCCGAACCCACAGAGAGGTTCATCTTGTGCGAAGTGCCCCACAAATAGGCTAGCTTGTCGCCGACAACCACATGAGGGAGTGCCTGAAGACAACCACTGCGTGCATGTGGCCCAAACATATGTACGAAGTGTTATTTATGTGGTGTTTGAATATACCCAATGCACAACTTTGATGTGGCACCGTGCTTTTGGAACGGGAAAGTCCCCACACAGGCAGAGGGTTCATGACGCGTATACTATATATATAGGGATTCATGTGTATGCATGCGCTTAAACTTAGGTCTGGAATCTCACCATGATCGACGTACGACTATACGGTAATTGAAACCAAGAGAAGAGAATCCACCCTGGTAACCTCTCCCGTTGTTGGTCGAAGTGATGGATGTCCTTGCGGGCACACAAATATATAGGTCGTCGATGAAAACCAATCGAGGGACAGTGTCCAAAGACAATGCATGTGCCCCATACCTATGTATGGACATGCGTGATGCATGCATATGTTTGAATACCAAAAGCATAACATTTTGATGTGGCGCATGCATGCGTCGAAAATCGCATAGTTCCCACACAGAAAGAGGTTCATGACGCGTCGCGTGCTCGCCAACCTACCCACACACTTCGATCCGGTGGGAGGGATTCATGCGTACAAATGCGCTCAAAGTATGTTATGTGATCTCACGTCATGACATGTACCGTACCATATAAGACGAACCCAAATTTAATACCCTCCTAATTATAAGTCAAATAAACCTCTATCTCTCTTGGTCAAAGTGATTTACCAAGTGTGCACACACAAATGGACAAAGCATTTCTCTGATAACCCCTTGAGTGAGTTCTAGAGGACAACTGCCATCACTTGCATGTGGGCCAAACACATGTATGGAGATGTGTGGGTTGTCATGTTTGAATACCTAATATATATGCAGAACTTTGATGTGGCACCTGTCATAGAAACCTTTAAGTACCCCACACGAAGCCGGGTTCAAGACGCACAGTAAATGCTGGACCCCTCCCCTCTTCGACGAGTAATATATACTCCTACTGTAACATATACCCTATCGTAACACAACCAAAAAATAATCCTCCTTGTTTATCAAATTTACGTTTCTCGTTGTGTCGTATTAAATAGACAACGACCTCGCAGGCCCATGGAGGGAAGCGTCTGATACGTCTCTGTCATATCTATAATTTTTGATTGTTCCATGCCAATATTATACAACTTTTACATAATTTTGGCAACTTTTTATAATATTTTTGGGACTAACATATTGATCTAGTGCCCAGTGCTAGTTCTTGTTTGTTACATGTTTTTTATGTCACAGAAAATCTATATCAAACGGAGTCCAAACGGGATAAAAACTTACGGAGATCTTTTTGGAATATATGTGATTGTTGGGAAGAAGAATCAACGTGAGACGATGCCCGAGGGGGCCACGAGGCAGGGGGCACGCCCCATGTGGGTGGGCATGCCCCTGACCCTCTTGGCCACCCCTAAGGCGGTTGGTTCCCTTCTTTCGCCGCATTAAAGCCAATTTCTGGATTCAAATTGTGTTAAAATTTCAGCCCAATCGGAGTTATGGATCTCTGGGAATATAAGAAACGGTGAAGGGCCAAAATCTGGAACACAGAAATAGAAAGAGACAGATCCAATCTTGGAGGGGCTCTCACCCCTCCCATTCCATGGAGACCAAGGACCAGAGGGAGAACCCTTCTCCCACCTAGGGAGAAGGCCATAGAAGAAGGATAAGGAGGGGGGCTCTCCCCCTCGCTTCCGGTGGCGCCGGAGTGCCACCGTGGCCATCATCGTGCGACGGCGATCTACACCAACACCTCCGTCATCTTCACCAACGTCTTCATCACCTTCCCCCATCTATCTACAGCGGTCCACTCTCCTGCAACCCGCTGTACACTCTACTGGATCATGGTGCTTTATGCTTCAAATTATTATCCAATGATGTGTTGACATCCTATGATGTCTAAGTAGATTTTCATTGTCCTATCGGTAGTTGGTGAATTGCTATGTTTGGTTTAATTTGCTTGTGGTTATGCTACCGTCCTTTGGTGCCCATCATATGAGGGCGTGCGTGGATCACACCATAGGGTTAGTTGTATGTTGATAGGACTATGTATTGGAGGGCAAGAGTGACAGAAGCTTCAACCTAGCATAGAAATTGATGCATACGTGATTGAAGGGGGACCAATATATCTTAATGCTATGGTTGGGTTTTACCTTAATGAATGTTAGTAATTGCGGATGCTTGTTAATAGTTCCAATCATAAGTGCATAGAATTCCAAGTTAGGGGTGACATGCTAACAGTGGTCTCTCCCACATAAAACTTGCTATCGGTCTAGTAACGTAGTCAATTGCTCAGGGACAATTTCGCAACTCCTACCACCACTTTTCCACACTCGCTATACTAACTTTATTTCTTCTTTACCTAAAATAGACCCTAGTTTTTATTTACGTGCTCTTTATATTCTTGCAAACCTATTCCATTACACCTACAAAGTACTTCTAGTTTTATACTTGTCCTAGGTAAAGCGAACATCAAGCATGCGTAGAGTTGTATCGGTGGTCGATATAACTTGAGGGAATATTTGTTCTACCTTTAGTTCCTCGTTGGGTTCGACACTCTTACTTATCGAAAGAGGCTACAATTGATCCCCTATACTTGTGGGTTATCAAGACCTTTTTCTGGCGCCGTTGCCGGGGAGCAAAAGCGTGGGGTGAATATTCTCGTGTGTGCTTGTTTGCTTTATCACTAAGTAGATTTTATTTTTTGTTCTAAGTTGTTATCTATCTTTAGTTATGGATATGGAACATGAAATACAAATAAAATAGGTGTACTTGCTACTCATGGAGATGGGGAACCTCCTAAAACCCTCAATGCTCATTATGTGAAAGATATTATGTACTACTTTGATAATCCTGAGAAAACCCCATTCAACTATATAATGGGAGTAACGTTGGATCAACGTGAATACTTTAGGGATTATTGTTTGACACAAAAAGGGAAACTATTATGGGATCAAGTTTATATGTTGCGTTGGTATGCTCGGGAATTATGCTTGAGATATGATTATACTTTTTCTTCTAGGATGAAGGCTCCACACCTTCCCTTTTTCATGCTAATTTAATGATAATGAAACCTTAGCTTCTTATGCTAATGGTATATATGATTACTACGATGTTGAACAAATAGAAGAATTTGTTGCTTTTAAGGGTGCTTGTGAAATTAAATGTTTGTTTGAAGAATATGAAAATTATGATGATGCTGTTTTCAGATCTGAAAATCTTGCTATTTGAATTATAAATACAATGCCGATATTGATGCGTTTATTGAGAAGGTCTCTGCTGTCCAAGAAGAGACTAATATTTTGCAGGAAACTATGGAAGAAGGAATTGATGAAAATGTGAGCTCATTAGATGAAAAAGATGAGGAGGAGAGCGAAGAACAAAAGGATGAAGAGCGGATTAGCTGCCCGTGCCCACCTTCTAATGAGAGTAACTCTTCAACTCATACATTGTTTAAATTCCCTTCATGCTTACCGAAGGATGAATGCTATGATGATTGCTATGATCCCTTGAATTCGTTTGAAATATCCCTTTTCGATGAACTTGATGCTTGCTATGCTTGTGGCCAAGATGTCAATATGACTTATGCTTATGGAGATGAACTTGCAATAGTTCCTTACGTTAAACATGAAATAGTTGCTATTGCACCCACGCATGACAATCCTATTATCTTTTTGAATTCTCCGGACTACACTATATTGGAGAAGTTTGCCCTTATTAAGGATTATATTGATGGGCTGCGTCTCAATACTACACATGATGATTTTGATAGATATAATATGCATGTTCTTGCTGCTCCTACTTGCAATTTTTATGAGGGAGGAACTACATCTCCGCCTCTCTATGTTTCCAATATGATAAAATTGCAAGAAACCGTTTATACTATGCATTGGCCTTTACTATGTGTGCATGAATTGTTCTTTTATGACATGCTGATGCATCGGAAGAGAGTTCGACCTCGTTGTTGCATGATATATTTTACTTTGTGCTCACTACTAAATCACAAATCATTGTTAATTAAAATTGGCTTTGGTATACCTTGGGATCCAGATGGATCCATTACTTGAGCACTATATGCCTAGCTTAATGGCTTTAAAGAAAGCACTGCCAGGGAGACAACCCAGAGGTTTTAGAGAGTCATTTATTTCTGTTGTATGCTTTTATAAATATTAAAAAAATAAAATAAAGAGGGGAACCTAAAACTTTTTCAAAAAGAAAAGCGAAAGTGAGAAAGACGAGCATTGTTAAAGTGAGAGCTAGCCTTGAAATTTGTTCATGCCCATGGAAACTTTGTGAACCTTGATTACAAAAACTTTTCAACAAAAACTTTTCAACTCATACATTGTTTAAATTCCCTTCATGCTTACCGAAGGATGAATGCTATGATGATTGCTATGATCCCTTGAATTCGTTTGAAATATCCCTTTTCGATGAACTTGATGCTTGCTATGCTTGTGACCAAGATGCCAATATGACTTATGCTTATGGAGATGAACTTGCTATAGTTCCTTACGTTAAACATGAAATTTTTGCTATTGCACCCACGCATGACAGTCCCATTATCTTTTTGAATTCTCTGGACTACACTATATCGGAGAAGTTTGCCCTTATTAAGAATTGTATTGACTGGCTGCGTCTCAATACTACACGTGATGATTTTGATATATATAATATGCATGTGCTTGCTGCACCTACTTGCAATTATTATGAGGGAGGAACTACATCTCCGCCTCTCTATGTTTCCAATATGATAAAATTGCAAGAAACCGTTTATACTATGCATTGGCCTTTACTATGTGTGCATGAATTGTTCTTCTATGACATGCCGATGCATAGGAAGAGAGTTCAACCTCGTTGTTGCATGATATATGTTACTTTGTGTTCACTACTAAATCACAAATCATTGTTAATTAAAATTGGCTTTGATATACCTTGGGATCCGGGTGGATCCATTACTTGAGCACTATATGGCTAGCTTAATGGCTTTAAAGAAAGCACTGCTAGGGAGACAACCTGGAGGTTTTAGAGAGTCATTTATTTTTGTTGTGTGCTTTTATAAATATTAAAAACTAAAATAATAATGAGGGGAACCTAAAACTTTTTCAAAAAGAAAAGCGAAAGTGAGAAAGACGAGCATTGTTAAAGTGGGAGCTAGCCTTGAACTTTGTTCATGCCCATGGAAACTTGTGAACCTTGATTACAAAAACTTTTCAACAAAAATAATTATCCCCTTGTACAATTCCATTGTTTTATAAAAATAATGTGCCAAGAGTTTCCTTTAGATGATTAAACTGCTTGTTGGTTTGTGCGGTGCAAAAGCAGAAACTTTGGCTGTAGTGCGAGATTTTACATTTTTTTTGTGGAACGTCGAGAGGATCTGAAACTTTTTGCACAGTCTTGCTATACAAATTGTTCATTTTCCCTAAGTTTGACATAATATTTAGAAGTATGGTGAATGTTCAAATCTTTACATAATGTCCTGTTTTCACAGATTGCTGTTATAGCTTCATTATTTGCATATGTTTGAATTCTTGTTGAAGCCTCCTTGACTTCGGGCCATAGAATTGTGATAGCATACAGTGGGTAATGTTTTTCATAATTATACAATAATGTTAGAGAAGTACATGATGGGATTTCATTGATCATATGCACTAACCCCGCCATTAAAAGTTCAGTTAAGTTTTGTGTGGATGAAGTGTTCGAAGATCGAGGAGGTCTCGATGTGAGAAGAAGGAGGAGAGGCAAGAACTCAAGCTTGGGGATGCCCAAGGCACCCCAAATAATATTGAAGGATACTCAAGCATCTAAGCTTGGGGATGCCCCAGAAGGCATCCCATATTTCTTCAACAAGTATCGGTATGTTTTCGGATTTGTTTCGTTCCATTGATATGCGTAAATTGTTGGAGCGTCGTGTGCTTTTTCTTTTTCTTTTATTAAATGCACTGTGGGGACCCCGACTTAGAAGTCGAGATCACCGAATGCACGTGTACAGTGATCCCAGAGATCAATGCTCACTGAACATACAGAAGCTGTATAACAAGAGTCTTACATCCATACATATCGTCTTACACAAATTATGGCCATTATGGCCAAGTCTTACATAGATAAAGCCTCAAGGGCTGAATAGCAAATAACTCAAATAGCGGAAGTCTTCGATGATAGGTAGAACCCATGCCATCTGGCTTAACCCTACAGGCATTCTGACTGGGATAGCGTCCTAGTTCGCATGTTCGTCTCCAAAGAACTCTTCCTCATATTCCTGTTCCTCCATGCCTGGCCAATTAAATAAACAGTGGCAAGCCAATGAGTACTTTGAATGTACTCGCAAGCAACCCATGATGTGGTTCAAAGTAACAATGCAATTGAACAATAATGAGCAATCTAGCAATGGGCTAGAATAAATATTCTACCATCAAGTGTATGCATCAATAAACTCACATAACCTCGAAGACAGGTTACCGATATCAACATGAGTATGATTCAACTCATCGAGTCAAGTCACCACCTTGACTCACACATACTTTCACTGATGTAGTAAAATTCTGGACATAGTTTAAGTAGCACCACCCAACTGTCCATGACCGTGGACACGGCTATTCGAATAGTTTTACACTCTGCAGAGGTTGCGCACTTTACCCACAAGATCCGGGAAGCTTTCGTGTCATCCACGATCCTGCAGTACCTCAAGTACTCGGGGGAAGCACCCGGACATTATCTTTCCTTAGGCGACACTAACATAGAGTCCACTCGTTGGTACACGGCCCTCTAGTACAAACAGTAGATCACGGGACTTGCCCTAATTTCAATGTCACGCGTACCCGAAGGGACCAACGGTGTGTCCGGTGCCCTGTGAAAACAGTCATGGTCGTCTATCCAAGCACGACCCCGTCCCGGGAAAGACCTCAAGTCTTCCCGTCACTAGTAATGCGGGCACCATGCTAGTATCGACCTAAGTAATCAATAAAGCCCCGTCCCATAAGGGGTAGAGTGGTTGCACATGTTTGGTTGGGACGGTAGTCACACATAAATCTAATCCATCATTTCACCCATGCACAAGATTTTACCGGCACATCACTTCTTCCTCAAGTGATGGCCTAACTCAACATCACCCTCGGGCATTAGGGGCACCCAATGGGGTTCATGCAAAGATTTCAACCACGAAGGTTCATATCACACATGCATCTCTAAGCATCACTACTAACTATTTGCATGCCATCTAGCACATAGCAAGATCAAGAGCAAAGCATGCATCATGTGGTGGTTCAACTAGGTCACCACCGTAACTCTATCATCATGCATCGGAAACAAACGGGTTCCGAAGAACAAGTGTATCATGGTCAAAGGGCTGCTTGCCTGGATTGGCTTGGTCTTCAAAGTCTTCAAATCCTTCTCCTTCTCCTTCTTCAGCAACTTCGTCAAATACGGGATCTAATCGTCGCAAAATAACAACGGGAAAATAAGACCACAATGAAAACAGAAAAATCAAAGTTCTCAGAAAAATGTCAACTTATTTTTGTTAAATACTAGAGGGAAAACTAAGATGACAAAAATTCATGGTTGGAGTTTCGGAGTTACAGAATGGAATCTAAGGATTTTAGAACATGAGTTTTAGTGCTCAAATTTGAATTTAAATTTGAACAGAACAGAAAAGTTTCATGGATATGTGTGAAAGTGACACCATTAAATAGGTTGGAATATTACAAGAATTTAGGACTTGGAATTATTTCATTTGGACTAATATTCATTTCTGTAAAATTAATTGAATTAATCACAGAAAGAATAAAAAGAAATGGCCCTGTGCCACTGGGCCAGAGCGGCCACAGTGCACGGCCCAAGGCATCTAGCCCAGCCGCTCTGGCGCCAGCGCGCGCGCGTCTGGGTTTTAAACCTGACGGGCGGGGCCTAGCGGTCAGCGGCTGCGAGGGGAGAGAGGGAGCGGTGAGGATGACAGGCGGGGCCCGCCTGTCATCTTCAACCTCTCGGCCACGGCGACGGCGAGCTCACCGGCGGCGAATCCGGCCACGGCGGGGCAAACGGATGGCGGGGATGGACTCAGTAGCGAGTCGCGGATGCAGTGGTGGTGGTGCGACTCGCCGGGGAGGCCTGGTTCGCCGGCGGCAAGGTGGGACGGCGGAGGAGCTTCGGGAAGCCACTGCTTCGGCTGATTCCGACAGCTATAGAGAGGGAAAAGCGAGGGGAAAGTATCAGTGGGGTGCAGTGGTTCCAAATCAAGCAAAAGGAGGAGCTGGGAGGGCTTGTACTGCGAGATCGCCGGTTGCCCGACGCGGCGGAGCTCCGGTTGATCCCGAGCACTGGGGCTTTCTGGGGATGATTGAGTGGTACTGGCGTGTTGCTGGGGGTGAGGGGAGGTTGTTGGTGCAGAGTGGAGGGCTCGGGGGGGCCTATTTATAGGGGAGCGGCGAGGTCCCGTGGACCTGTGCGCCGGCGAGCTTCTACTCGACGCCACAGTGCACGGGAGGCGACGGGAGTGAGTCTGTGGCGTTTCTGGACGATCTCCAGGGCGGAGGGAAGAGAGAGGAGGAGCGGGGGACGCTCCAGACAGCGTGCGCGTGCGAGGCCGAAGAGTAGAGGCTGCGGGCGGCCAGCGCGCGTGTGAAGACAGCCACTGGAGGGCGGAGGAGGAGGGGGGACAGCGCCGGGGAGGTCGCGGGCGTCGAGGGGCATCGACTGGCGCGAGGGGAGAGCTCGAGGCTGTCTGGGGCAGGCGATTGGGCGAAGCTATAGTGCGGGTGCGCACTGTGGCGCGCTCTAGAGCAGCCTATTTGCATGCCATGGCATGCCATTGGCCTTCTGGGCGTGTCCGCCGTGTCTGGGGGGTTTAGGGTAATGTAATCAGCCCAGCTGTGGCATTGGATGCTCTGGGGAGTCAAGGAGAGAGAGAGGAAGCTGGTAACTTGGTAGAAAATGGCTGTCCAGCAAGGTGAACTAGGGTTTTCACCCCTCAATCATGGAGCTGGGGACATGGGGGAGTTACTGGAGATAGATAGTAACTAGATGAAGCTGTGGTAGAAAGTTGAGGCCAAGGTAAATAGTAAAAGTGGTCAAGATGGTAGTTTTGGTAAAATTGCAGAAGGTGTTTGATCAAGTTTTGATTAAGCAAATGATCTCCGCTTTCCATGACACTTAACAGGATTGAATGTTATGAGAAAATAGGGTGTTTCACCAAATTTGGGCTCATTTGAAGAAACTAGCCAATGTAACTTTGGTGAACCCTAGAAATCAACAGAAATGGCTTCATCTTGTTTGAGTCAAGCTAATCATCTCCCCTTGATGCACCACTTGGTGTAGTTTCATCATTTGGGGTATTTGAAAGTGCAACTAATCCCCGGGTGGTTTTGGTAATTAATAACAACATATATATCATTGAACTAATATTTACTTGAGAATCATTTCAGAGAAGTTCGATGATATGGGTATGGAAATGTCTGAAGAAGTGGACCCCTCAAAATGCTAAGACAAGCATTGGCAAAAGCTCAAGACTCCATTTTTGGTTTAGTGATCAAAGATCACATTGAGTCCATAGGAAAAGCCAATACTATTAAAAGGGGATGAGGTTGTGTTGATGATCTGGTTGCTCAAGTGCTTAGTGATCTAGCTCCCTCAACTATCAGCACTCTTCACTACTTAACACACCCATAAGTAATCTCGGACAAACCGATTCTTCCAACTCAGTCCCACTGAGATGAACCACCTCAGCTATTCTCCCAAACCCTAATTTTTCGGTCCATCCGATTTTGAGTTCGGTCTCACCGAAACTGGACTGCCAACCTTCTGTAACCAATTGACATCATATCGGAATATCCGAGTTGTTAATTTCGGTCCCACCGAGAATGGCAAGCTCCTACCTTTGACTCACATCGGACACACCGAGATGGTATTTTCGGTCCCACCGAAAATCCCAACGTTCACTATATTTGAACTTTCGGTCTGACCGAGTTTTCACTTCGGTCTCACCGAGATTGCTCAAATATGTGTGTAACGGTTGGATTTTGTGTGGAGGCTATATATACCCCTCCACCCCCTCTTCATTCGTGGAGAGAGCCATTAGAAAGTCTACCACTCCTACCATACACTTTCTGAGAAGAGAACCACCTACCCTTGTGTTGAGATCAAGTCATTCCATTCCTACCATATGAAACTTGATTTCTAGCCTTCCCAAGTTGCTTTCCACTCAATCCCTTCTTCCACCACAGCCTAATCAGTGAGGAGAGTTGAGTGTTGGGGAGATTATCATTTGAAGCACAAGAGCAAGGAGTTCATCATCATCAACAACATCTATTACCTTTTGGAGGGTGGTGCCTCCTAGATTGGTTAGGTGTCGCTTGGGAGCCTCCGTCTTTGAGATGTGGAGTTGAACCAAGAAGTTTGTAAGGGCAAGGAGATCGCCTACTTTGTGAAGATCTACCCCGAGTAAGGCTAGTCCTCCGTGGGCGTAGGCCATGATGGAATAGACAAGGTTGCTTCTTCGTGGACCCTTCGTGGGTGGAGCCCTCCGTGGACTCGCGCAGCCGTTACCCTCCGTGGGTTGAAGTCTCCATCAACGTGGATGTACGATAGCACCACCTATCGGAACCACGACAAAAATCTTCGTGTCTCCAAACTGCGTTTGATCTTCTCCACCTCTCTTTACTACATGTGCAATTTACTTTCCGCTGCTTATACTCTAGAATTGCATGTGTAGGGTGATACTTGAATTGATCTTAATTGTGAAACTGCCAAAAACTTTGCATAATCAAAATGCAGATTTTTATATTGTCAAGTAGTCTAATCACCCCCCCTCTAGACATACTTTCGATCCTACAAGTGGTATCAGAGCTTTGGTCTCCATTGTTTTGGTTTCCATTGCATTGGACTCCATAAGCTTGGTTTCACAACCTAGGAGAGTATGGCGTCTAGTGAGGGTAATTATCGTAGATGTCCTTACTTTGATGGTACAAATTTTGCTAGTTGGAAGCATAAAATGAAAATGCATATTCTTGGTCATAACCCAGCCGCATGGGGCATTATTTGTGTTGGTATGCAAGGTGATTTCTTCGAAGAAGGAAAAGTTCCGGATCGCGAAGCTACACCGGAAGAGTTGCGGATGTTGCAAAACAATGCTCAAGCTTGTGACATTCTCTTCAATGCTTTGTGTCCCGAGGAGTTCAACAAAATCAGCCGTCTTGAGAATGCTAAAGAGATTTGGGATACTTTGGTTGAAATGCACGAAGGTACTGAATCTGTGAAGGAATCAAAGTTAGATATTCTTCAAGGTCAACTTGACAAGTTCAGGATGAAGGATGGTGAAGGAGTCGCTGAAATGTACTCTAGGCTTGCTCTCATCACAAATGAGATTGCCGGCTTAGGAAGCGAAGAAATGACCGACCGATTCATCATCAAGAATATTCTAAGAGCTTTGGATGGAAAGTATGACACCATGTGCACTTTGATCCAAATGATGCCAAACTACAAGACTCTCAAGCCAACTGAAGTCATTGGAAGAATTGTTGCTCATGAGATGACACTTAAGGATAAGGAAGAGCTTCACAACAAGTCAAGTGGTGCCTACAAAGCTACAAGTGATGCTCCCACTACCTCAAGTGACAAGTTAATTTCCAATGAAGAGATAAGCCTAATGGTTAAGAACTTCAACAAGTTCTACAAGAATAGAGGCAAAGAAAGAAGCTCAAAGTCTAGATCATATGATGAAAAGAGATCTTCTAGTCGTGATCGAAACTGCTACAATTGTGGAAGACCCGGACACTTCTCAAATGAGTGTACGGCTCCCCACAAGAGAAGAGAAGAATCTCCAAGAAGAAGAGCAAGAGATGAGTCACCTCGGAGAGAGAGAAGGAGTAGAGATGATCGTTATGAACGAAGACCCTCTCGGAGAAGCAAGGATTCGGAGAGGAAAGACAAGTCATCAAGGAGCTACACAAGAAGAAGACATCAAGCTCATGTAGGTGAATGGGTCTCCGGCTCCGACTCCGACAATCAATCCGATGGAAGCTATCACTCCGACTCCGACTACAGTCAAGATGAAGGTGTTGCCGGACTTGCACTCGTATCCTCCAAATCCAACTCCTACGACTTATTTGATTCACCAAATGAGGGAATTGGAAGATGCTTCATGGCTAAAGGCCCCAAGGTAACACACCCTGAATTCATTGAATTTGATAGTGATGAGGATGACTTGCTCTGTGAAGATGAGCTCTTGCATGATAAATCTAGTGAGCTTAGTAATGATGAAAATGCTAGTAGTCTTTATAGTCGAGAAGAGTCGAATGACAATGCTATGAAGGAGATTGAGCGTCTAACTAAAGAACTAAACACTCTTAAGTTAGCTCATGAAACAACTCAAGAAGATCATAGAGAGCTCCTAAGATCTCATGAGAAGCTACGCTTCGAGAAGCTCACTCTAGAGCAAGAACATGAGTTTCTAAAAGCGATCAATGACGATCTTCGAAAGAAGAGTTCTTCATATCTTGCCAAACGACTTCTCTTGTCTAATTTCTTGCCACCTATTAAGACTAAACATGACAAGCATAAGAAAAATTCTTCCTCTAGTAGTAACAATAACCATGTTAAATCCAATATTGTTGCTTTTAGTAGTTCTCTTGATTCCACTAACAATGTTTCAAGCCAAGTTACACTTGAGCAAGAAAATAGCTTATTGAAGGAAATCATAGAGAAAGGTGTCTACAAGAGTCTTGCCGGAAGCAAGAACTTTGAGGAGATTGTTCGCAAACAAGGAAGGCACCGGAAGAATCAAGGGATTGGTTTTGAGCGAAAGTTCAACGCCGAAGGTGTTGAGTGGGAAGAAGGTCAATACCCTACTCCACAGTTTGTTTCACAAAAGGAGAAATATGATCCTACTTCTTCCGATGTGGAACAAGATCAAGATGACCTTCTACCACAAGACCACAAGCTAAAGGCCAAGGACAAGCTTCAAGAGGAGATTGATGCATTCATTGAAGCACCTCAAGCCATGGTCAAGTGGGTTCCCAAGGACACATCAAGTTCTACTTCGTCAAGCTCAACTACAACCCCAAGGATTCCCATCAAGATGATGTGGATCCCAAAGAAGAAGAACTAGAAGGTTCTTGAGGGTGACTCCGCCAACAAACTTCACTCATATTCATTTTGGCAAGAACTTGTGCAATCAACTTCCACATCATGCACTAGTTCATGGAGTCACAAACCCTCTTGTTGGTAAGTCAAGGGACAAGGTAATCATTGCTTTCATGGACATCATCTTTTGTGTACTTCAATCTATGTCTATGGATATTCTTGTTTATTCCTTGTGGGACTAACCCATGTAGGTATTGAAAGTGCCCTAATCCAAAGGATAGCTCCCAACTCTTAATGATCTACATCAACATTGAGCATCCACATCTTCAACATCTACATGAAGTCTTCTACGACAACCCAAGGTTAGTTTGACCCTTTAAAAGGGGTTCTCACATCTAGGGGGAGCTTTGCTCTAAAAATTGAGCTAAAGCATCTCCAAATGATGTGAACACATAAATGCTTTATGTAAAAGTGGTAACCCCACTTGTGCTTAAACGATGAGTATGACCTATGATCAAATGTTCTCATTTGGCTCCTAAGTCAAAATACTCATATATAGATGACCTAGTCATCGACAAATTGTGTGCTAGTAGCTAGAGTATTGGTTGTGCATGTTTGACACATATTTCAGTAGCTATCTTATTGTGTGAGCATGTTGAATGCATGATTTTATCCATTCAAGGACATCCATTTGTTGTTTTGATTGTTTTGATTTTTCTGGCCAAATGGATGGACAAGAATGCCTAAGCACCTTCCCTAGCTATCTATGCTTTCTTGTCTCAAATTCTATTCATGCTTATATCACAACTTTGAACAAGTCATTTTCGGACCCTCCGAGTGAGGAGCACTCGGAGCCACCGATCCGTCTAAGGCTGACTTCCAAAACCTTCTAAGTCCATTTCAGTCTGACCGGCTTTTCCATCTCGGTCCAACCGAAACGCTTAGACTGATCTAGGTTTCATCTCGGTGAAACTGAGTTTAAAATCTCGGCGTGACCGATATGAATAACTGCACAGCAGTTAGCCATTTCGGTGTCACCGAGTTTTTCAACTCGGTCCCACCGACAGTATGGGGATATATATACCTGAGGGCTGCGCGCGATTTAACTCTTCAAACCGCTTCGCCCCCAAGTCCCCTGCTGCCGTCGCCCTGGTCTTCGGATCGTCGCCGTCGTCGCCTGTGCGCCCTCGCCGCAGGTCTCCGCCGCCGTCAACGGTAATCCTCTCCGCGCCGTTGCCGCCGTAGAGGGACTCCACCAAGTTAGGGTGAGTCCCGATCCCTTTCGTGCTCCCCATCTGATTCTTGCACGATTGGCTTGCCATGAATCTATCCACGTTTGAGATATTCCCTAAACATTAGATCAGATCCTCTAGTTTCGAGCGAAATTCTTAGGTTTAGGTTTCCACGGAACACATCTCGGTGAAGCCGATTTTGAAACTCGGAATGACCGATTTGGCCTCTGGCCATTGCACTGCACCATTCGGTCTAACCGAGTTGTGCAAATCAGTGTGACCGAAACTTAGTTTCAGTGAAACCCTAGTGGTTCGGTAGGACCGAAACCCATTTCGGTCTGACCGAAAGTGGTGTGTAGGTGTCTGTTATACACTTCGGATTCACCGAAACTGAAAATCGGTTTGACCGAAATGCATTCTGTGAAAACTCAAAACTAAGATTTGAACTCATTTTTTTTGCAAAAACCTCTGCAGTTGTGATAACTCTTCTACTCTTCCTATACCTTATCTTTTCACAGGTTGTCAGCCATGTCAGATGTCAGTGACAGCCAGAACAGGTCTGAGTCACCGTTTGCAGAGATTCCAGAGGCAGATACCAGTCCTGAGTCTAGCAGTTCCAGTGATGATGGTGAGAGGAGCACCCCTAGTGGTTTGCCTCCTGCAGCCACCAGAACCAGAAAGAAGAGAAATTCTGATGATGAGGACTCTGACTTCGTTGCTGAGGAAGTTACCTCCAAGCCCAAGAGGAATGTTGTTGCCAAAGAGCACCAAGGGCAGCAGTCGAGGAAAGGCACAAGCAAGGTAAAGCAGTCAGCTGTTGCAAAGAAGCTAAACTTGGAAGAGCCAGCTCCAAGTAAGGTGAAGAAAACTTCCAAGAGGAAGAGGGTAGTATATGCTGAACCTCAAGTTGATGCAGCTGCTGAAGAAGAAGAAGAAGATGCACCCCAACCTCCTCCTCAGAAAGCTAAGTTCATGGGTGATGCTATTAGGGCTCAAGCCTCTTCTAAGCCCAAGAAGCCTGCTCATGCCAAGGCAGCTCCAGCCAAGCCCAAGAGGACAACCAGGAGCATTCCAGCTTCTGAGAAGAACAAAGGTGAGATGCCACAGTCTGAGTCAGATGAAGAGCATGTGTTGCTTAAGCTCCGTCCTAAGTTGCCACTCCACAATGATGCTCATCCTCAAGCTGAGGACATGAAGGCAAGGAAGGATAAAGGTCTCAGGCTATGGAGACAGTCTGATCCATATGCCGTGAGGAGAAGGACTGCTGTGGACCCCAGATTCCACACCAGAGAGCAGCAGGACTTCTATGAGACCGTGTTGATGGATAAGAAGCCTATTGTTGCTGACACCAGGTATGTTGACTGGAAATACATTGACAGTGAAGAGCACCGAGACTTCTTTCCCCATGTGCATGAGAGCTTTACTGCATGTGGAGTTGCTGATTTTGTGGGTCAAGAGCTGACAGCTTGGAATGACGAGATGATCATGCAGTTCTACGCCACAGCCCACTTCTATCCTGATGGCAAGATCACCTGGATGACTGAAGGTCAAAGGTTTTCTTCGTCTGTTGAAGAATGGGCAGAACTTCTGAATGCTCCAGTGCAGAGAGAGGACGACATTGATGTCTATGGGATTCCTAAGAAGAGTCATGATTCCATGAAGAACATGTACAAGGAGATCCCCGCTGCTGATTTGGAAGGGTGGAAGCTTGGCTCAGTGTACTATCTCCAGGCAGGTCTGACCACCACTAACACTATTTTGAGGCATACATTGATGCCCAAGTCTGGAGACCATCGCATGATTCGAGGCTATTCTATCAACATGCTGCACATTCTTGATGAGAAGGCACCTTTCAAGGTGATGGACTTAATGGTAGAGACCATTAAGAGGACTGCAGCTGACCAGAAGAGGTCATGTGGGTTTGCCCCGCAGATTCAGATGCTCATCAATGCCAAGTTTGGCACGGGCAAATTCATGTTGGACAGGAAGCACTTGCCACTGCAGCCAGAGCATGAGGATAACGTAGTTGTGACGGATGAGGAGGATCCAACCTCAGTTGAAGGACAAGCCAAAATCGAAGCTGCGAAGAAAGCTAAAGCTGACAAAGAGGCAGCAGCAGCAGCAGCTAAACCAAAGAGCTTCAGAGAGCAGATTCTTGAAGCTACCCAGAGAATTGAACAACGCCTGGCCAGCATTGAGCAATCTCAGGAAAGCCTAGAGAGGATTGTTGAGGACAAGATCCACGCTCTGGACGTGAAGCTGACAGAGATTCAGGTGTCCGTCAACAAGCTTGAGGCAGACATGGAGGAAGCAAGGCAGGAGAGAGCAGAGCTCATGCAGGATGATCTAGTCCAGGACTCTCATCGCCAGACTGCTCAGGTTCCCAGAGGATCCAGATCTGTAGCTATCCCAGTGACTGACTCCAGGGCTACCACTTCAGCACCAGCCACAGCTCCAGCAGTTACTCCAGCTCCAGCATCCACTCCTCCAGCGCAGACATCAGCAGAAGTCTTCGCCGATGCCGTCATTTCTACTCCGACATCTACCCAGACGGGAGCCGCCAGCAGAGCCCGCAGTGACGCTTAGCTCTATACCTTTTCGAACTTTTTGGTAACTTGTTGCCAAAGGGGGAGAAATTGTATAGATCATAGGGCTTCGAGAGAGAGAGTGCTCTTTCGTTCTTTTGCCGGTTTCTTTGAGATACATTGGTTTCTTTTGGTCTTTCGAAACTTTCAGTGTGCTTGCTACTACGTTTGATGCTACCTTAATGAGTGCTTGGTCATACTATGCTTTAATGTGTGCTTAATGCTTATCATATGCTATTCCTTATTGTATGGCTATTTACTCTTGTCTTGGTGATTGAGTGCATGTTATTCATTCTTATCATTTTGTGCACTCCACCAAGATGTATGTGACATGGAAGAGTGACCCATAATCCTAATCGATTGTGCATTTGCATTCAAACGCAAATTTTAAATAATGCACAAATTTAGGGGGAGCTCTTGTTTTTCACATACTTCTCAAAGCGACGATATTATTCATTGATTATATCTTTTGTCGAAGCTTTGATCTATATGTTGTCATCAATTACCAAAAAGGGGGAGATTGAAAGTGCAACTAATCCCCATGTGGTTTTGGTAATTAATAACAACATATATATCATTGAACTAATATTTACTTGAGAATCATTTCAGAGAAGTTCGATGATATGGGTATGGAAATGTCTGAAGAAGTGGACCCCTCAAAATGCTAAGACAAGCATTGGCAAAAGCTCAAGACTCCATTTTTGGTTTAGTGATCAAAGATCACATTGAGTCCATAGGAAAAGCCAATACTATTAAAAGTGGATGAGGTTGTGTTGCTGATCTGGTTGCTCAAGTGCTTAGTGATCTAGCTCCCACAACTATCAGCACTCTTCACTACTTAACACACTCATAAGTAATCTCGGACAAACCGATTCTTCCAACTCAGTCCCACCGAGATGAACCACCTCAGCTATTCTCCCAAACCCTAATTTTTCGGTCCATCCGATTTTGAGTTCGGTCTCACCGAAACTGGACTGCCAACCTTCTGTAACCAATTGACATCATATCGGAATATCCGAGTTGTTAATTTCGGTCCCACCGAGAATGGCAAGCTCCTACCTTTGACTCACATCGGACACACCGAGATGGTATTTTCGGTCCCACCGAAAATCCCAACGTTCACTATATTTGAACTTTCGGTCTGACCGAGTTTTCACTTCGGTCTCACCGAGATTGCTCAAATATGTGTGTAACGGTTGGATTTTGTGTGGAGGCTATATATACCCCTCCACCCCTCTTCATTCGTGGAGAGAGCCATCAGAAAGTCTACCACTCCTACCATACACTTTCTGAGAAGAGAACCACCTACCCTTGTGTTGAGATCAAGTCATTCCATTCCTACCATATGAAACTTGATTTCTAGCCTTCCCAAGTTGCTTTCCACTCAATCCCTTCTTCCACCACAGCCAAATCATTAAGGAGAGTTGAGTGTTGGGGAGATTATCATTTGAAGCACAAGAGCAAGGAGTTCATCATCATCAACAACATCTATTACCTTTTGGAGGGTGGTGCCTCCTAGATTGGTTAGGTGTCGCTTGGGAGCCTCCGTCTTTGAGATGTGGAGTTGAACCAAGAAGTTTGTAAGGGCAAGGAGATCGCCTACTTCGTGAAGATCTACCCCGAGTAAGGCTAGTCCTCCGTGGGCGTAGGCCATGATGGAATAGACAAGTTTGCTTCTTCGTGGACCCTTCGTGGGTGGAGCCCTCCGTGGACTCGCGCAGCCGTTACCCTCCATGGGTTGAAGTCTCCATCAACGTGGATGTACGATAGCACCACCTATCGGAACCACGACAAAAATCTTCGTGTCTCCAAACTGCGTTTGATCTTCTCCACCTCTCTTTACTACATGTGCAATTTACTTTCCGCTGCTTATACTCTAGAATTGCATGTGTAGGGTGATACTTGAATTGATCTTAATTGTGAAACTGCCAAAAACTTTGCATAATCAAAAGGCAGATTTTTATATTGTCAAGTAGTCTAATCACCCCCCCTCTAGACATACTTTCGATCCTACAGTATTTATCATGCCCACAAAGTTTGAAGCTCCAGGTAAAAAGTTGGTAATGTAAAGTTGTTCAAATTTGCATTTGAACAGAAATAGTTTTAGGGTATTTTGATCAAGTTACCCTACTCCAAATCTTGTGCCATTTGGTCTAGATGCCTTATTAGGCCATTCTAGCATGTGCACCAAGTTTGAGAGCATTTGGATAAGTTTGGCAATGTAAAGTTGCTCAAACTTTAAATATGGACAGAATGGTTTTGAAGGGTTTTGATGATGTTTTCTTGCTTCCCAAGGCATGGGACTTGGCAAGATCATCAAATATGTCATATATGACATGATAGAATTTCCCTGGAATTTTTGGAGAATATTTCCTTTGTAAATATTTCAAAAGCTTGAAATATCCAAAAAGGGTTTTGGAGGGATTAGCCCATTATTTTGAACATGACCAAGTGTTGAAACTCTTATATATGGACAATATATGTCCTATGAGTCTCCCTGAATTTTGGCAAATATTTTTGAAATACTTAAATAATTTTCCCCTATTAAAGACCATTTCTGGCCTTGAGATAAAGCTTTTAAATAAAATAGGAAGATAACTTTTAAAATTATACTTTTGTGGTTTCTGGGAGTCCTATGACTACTAGGTCTCAAACATACTTTTTGAAATAATTTTCTCACCCTAAATCAAGCACTTGCAGTGCAAAACTCAATTCAGGGGTTTTAGGAATACTAGATTTATAAAATACATTTTGCCCAAATTATTTTTATAAGAAAATACTATACTGTTATATAACACTTGGTATGATCATTGGGCAGAAGTTTTGGGTATGGAGATGAATTCTACAAGAGGTAATAGTTGACTTTAATGAGCACATAAAAAGCACTTGAAGAAAAACTCAATTCCAAATAAAAGCCAAATGATGCCAAAAAAATTTGTTGGTCCTAATTTTCATGCTTCATTGATGCAAATAACATGTTACAAAATGCAGGGTGTGACAGACCTACCCCCCTTACAAGAATATCGTCCCCGAGATTCCTAAACTAGGTCTTAAAAGAGATCGGGAAACTCGGATCTAAGATAATCTTCACGTTCCCAGGTTGCTTCTGCTTCCGTGTGGTTACTCCACTGGACCTTGAAGTACTTGATGGTACGGCTTCTCGTCCGTCGTTCTGCTTCATCCAGAATGTGAATGGGCTTCTCGCGGTAGGTCAAATCAGGCTGCAGATCAATGGCTTGGTGATCAACATCCTTGTAGAGATCAGGCTTGTTCGAAACTTGGAGACATTTCCGGAGTTGTGACACGTGGAATACGTTGTGCACATCAGATAGCTCAGGTTGTAGTTCCAACTGGTAAGCCACTTCTCCTCGTCGTGCAGTGATCTCAAAGGGTCCCATGAACCTTGGTGCGAGCTTCCCCTTGATGTGGAAACGCTTGGTTCGCTTTAGAGGAGTTACCCGCAGGTACACATGGTCCCCGACATGGAAACTCATGTCCCGACGGTGAGTGTCAGCATAGCTCTTCTGCCTTGACTTGGCTGCCTTCAATCGTTCTCTGACTAGTTGGACTTGCTCTTCTGCTGCGCGGAGAATATCCGGTCCAAAGACTAGCCCTTCTCCAGTCTCTGACCAGTTGAGGGGTGTGCGACATCTGCGTCCGTACAACACCTCAAATGGTGCCATCTGAAGGCTCGACTGATAACTGTTGTTATAGGAGAACTCGGCAAAAGGGAGACAATCTTCCCACTTGGCTCCATACGCCAAGACACAGGCTTGGAGCATATCTTCGAGAATTCGATTTACTCGTTCTGTCTGACCTCCGGTCTGTGGGTGGAAAGCTGTGCTGAAAGACAATTTGGTTCCCAAGGCTTCTTGGAACTTCTTCCAGAACCTTGAGGTGAACTGGGTTCCTCGATCCGACACAATCTCCTTGGGAACGCCGTGAAGGCTTACGATTCTGTCGATGTAGAGAGCTGCCAGCCAGTTGCCATCATAAGTGGTCTTGACAGGAATGAAATGGGACACCTTGGTCAAATGATGGACTATGACCCAGATAGAGTCATGTCCTCTATTTGACCTTGGTAATCCAGTGATGAAGTTCATTCCGACTTTATCCCACTTCCACTCAGGAACCTTGAGTGGTTGAAGCAATCCAGCGGGTCGCTGATATTCAGCCTTGACCCTTTGGCACACATCACACTTTGCAACATAGGTTGCAGTCTCTCTTTTCATCCCGTGCCACCAGAATCTTGCCTTCAAGTCTTGATACATCTTGGTTCCTCCGGGGTGGATGGAATACAGAGTGTCATGGGCTTCTTGCAGGATCAGGTTCTTCAGCTCCATCTTGTTTGGTACGCATATGCGGCCTTTGTACCAAACAATCTCGTGCTCGTCTTCGGAGAATCCTGGGGCCTTGCCTAGCTTCATCTTCTTCTTGATGACTTCAATGCTTGCGTATCCATCTTGTGCCTTCTTGACTTCGTCCATCAGGGTCGGTCTGACTTCCAAATGATCCAGAAATCCAGGGGTGACCAATTCCAAACTGAATTGTTCGAGCTCCTTAAACAAGGCTGGCTGCCTCTTTTGAATAATAGCATTCAAAGAGCAAGCCTTCCTGCTTAAGGCATCGGCCACCACATTAGCCTTCCCTGGGTGATATTGAACACTGAGGTCATAGTCTTTGATGAGTTCCAACCATCTTCGCTGCCTCATGTTCAATTCCTTTTGGGTGAAAATGTACTTTAGACTTTTGTGGTCTGTGTATATCTCACACCGTTTCCCTAGGAGGTAATGCCGCCATGTCTTCAAGGCATGAACTACTGCCGCTAACTCAAGATCGTGAGTAGCGTAGTTCTCCTCATGAGGTCGTAGCTGCCTGGAGAGGTATGCTATGACTCGGCCTTCTTGCATCAGAATGCTTCCCAATCCGGTTCGAGAGGCATCACAATATATCACGAACTCCTTGTGAATATCAGGTGTTGCCAGAACTAGGGCGGTGGTCAATCTCTTCTTGAGCTCTTGGAAGCTCTCTTCGCATTTTGGCGTCCACTCGAACTTCTTGTCCTTCTTGAGGAGCTGAGTCATTGGCCGAGCAATGCTAGAGAATCCTTCCACAAATTTGCGGTAATAGCCCGCAAGTCCGAGGAAGCTTCTGACTTCCTTGACGGTCGTTGGAGATTGCCAATGGGTCACAGCTTCGATCTTCGCGGGATCAACTGATAATCCTTCTTCGGTCAAGACATGACCTATGAATCCAACTTTATGCAGCCAGAACTCACACTTGCTGAATTTGGCATACAGTTGGTGCACCCGAAGCTTATCTAGGACCATTCTCAAATGTTGCTCGTGTTCTTCCTCCGTCTTCGAGAAGACAAGAATGTCATCGATGAAGACAACAACGAACTTGTCCAAATATTCCATGAAGACTTTATTCATGAGATACATGAAGTAAGCTGGGGCATTGGTTAACCCAAAGGACATGACCGTGCACTCGTACATGCCATATCTGGTTACAAATGCCGTCTTCGGAATATCTTGGGGTCTGATCTTCAGCTGGTAGTACCCAGATCTGAGGTCGATCTTGGAGAACACCTTGGCTCCGCTGAGCTGATCAAACATGTCTTCGATCTTGGGAAGTGGGTATTTGTTCTTGATTGTAACTTCATTGAGGGAACGATAGTCAATGCATAAGCGGATGGTACCGTCCCTCTTTGCCACAAACAGAGCAGGTGATCCCCAAGGGGAGGCACTTGGGCGGATAAATCCCTTCCTCAGCTGCTCTTCCAGTTGCTTCTTCAACTCGGCTAATTCTTCCGTCCCCATTCTATAAGGCTTCTTATAGATGGGTCCTGCTCCGGGCACGAGCTCGATGATGAACTCAATGTCACGGTCAGGGGGCAGTCCCGGTTGTTCATCTGGAAAGACATCGGGATACTCGCATACCACCGGTACTTGCTCTAGCCCAACTTCAGACAGACAGTTGACTTGAACGGCTTGAGCGGAAGAGGAGTTGGGAGCAAACTTGACTTTGACTCCTTGGTCATTGGTCACGGTGACTGTCCGATTGGCACAGTCTAATAAGCCTTGGTGCTTACTGAGCTAATCCATCCCTAGGATCACATCCAAGCCTTGTGATCTCAGGATGATAAGGTCTGCTAGGATGTCTACACCGTTAACGGTAATACTGACTCCTTTACAGCCTATCTTGGCTCTCATCTCTGCTCCAGGGGTTTGTACCACCATAGGGTTATTCAGGGGTGTAGGGGTCATGCCACTTTTTGATGCAAATCTTTGAGTGACAAATGAATGCGTTCCTCCAGAATAAAACAAGACAGTTGCAGGTGCTGAGTTGACAAGGAACGTACCCAGCACGACGTCCGGGTCTTCCTGGGCTTCTTCAGTAGTGACGTGATTCACACGCCCCCTCCCATGGTTAGGCGGGTTGCGAGGAGCGGGGTTCCTTGGTGGCATCCCGCGGCCTTGTCCTGGGTTCAGCGCATTGGGGCGCGGGGCATCTGGCTTCTTGTTGGGGCACACCCTTGAGATGTGTCCTGAGTGACCACATCCAAAGCAAGTGACTTGGTTTGGATTGTTGATCTTGTTGCCACCACTATTATTGGGGTTGAAAGCTAGCCTCGGGTTGGCATACTGCTGAGGCTGGAAGTTGGTGCGGGGTGCGGGAGCTCTTGGTTGCTGATAGGTTGGTTTGGCTGGGGCTGACTGCCACGGACGAGGCTTCTGGTTGCTGGAACTTCCCTTGCTGACCATCTTGCGCTTGCGAGTGTCTTCCAAAGCACGCCGCTTGTCTTCAAGCATAAGTGCTTTGTTCACCAGGTCAGGGAAGGTTGGGCAGTCGCACAGGACAAGCGAGTATTGCAGAGTCTGATTGAGGCCTTCCATGAAGCGCTCCCTTTTTGCAGCATCAGTGCTGACATCTTCAGGGGCATACCTTGACAGAACACTGAACTTCTGCATGTACTCCTTGACAGTGCCACTTCCTTGCTTCAGGGCTCGGAACTCACGCTTTTTGATAGCCATGATTCCGGAAGGAATGTGGGCTTTGCGGAATTCTGCCTTGAAGTTGACCCAAGTGATGTCTTGTTCAGCATGCATGACCTTGAATCCATCCCACCAAGCTCTAGTAGTCCCCTCGAGGCAGTGGGCTGCATAAGACACCTTCTCGCGGTCTTCGGTGCATCCGACTAGTTCCAGTATGTCCTCAATGGTGCGGACCCAGTCGTCTGCATCCAGGGGTTCAGCAGTCTCGATAAAGGTTGGCGGTGCATGCTTCTTGAACTCTGCCAACGTGGAATGTCCATTTCCATTTCCCGCCGGCTGGCGGTTGTTGGTGACAGCTTGAGCAATCAGCTGAAGGGCTACAGTGTTGGCTTGGCGTTCCTCTCGGAAGGCTTGGAGAAGCTGAGCCATGTCCATGTTCGGAGGAGGTGGTGGTGGTGGAGCTTGGTCGTTGGTTTGGTCGTGGCCTGCCTCTGACTGAGCGGATGCTCCGGCTTTAGGCTGCTGGGTAGAGGTACCAGTACGAGTTACAACAGGCATCCTGTTGGAGCGGTAAAAGGTCTCATGACTTGGAAGAGGGAAAGCAAGATAGATGGGTGCCTAGTAAGGGGGTGGGTGTGACACTAATCAAATCATGCAAGGGCCGAAAGGCCAAACACATTCATTAAAATCCAAGTGGGTGATGCAGCCGTTTACACATTCCCGATGGAAGAATACGACATACATCCAAACACGACAAAAGCAAACACACATGGTTTCATATGAACCATACAAGGACTTGACTGCACATATGGGTTACACGACCTATCCTACCGTAGAGGTCACAACTGGCATATCCGAGTAGCGAATAATGCCTAAGCGGCAGAATGCTCGGTCGCGTATTCCGGCTCCTCAGGGTCTTCCTCCTTGTCTTCATCTGTCTGGGCCCCCTTGTCACTTGAGGGTGTGGGGGAGTGGAGGAGTTGGATACGACGGTGCTTCGTCGGTGGTGCAGGGAAAAGCTTGCGATATTCCCTTGTCGTCATCCGGCGTCGCCGAGGTGGTTCTTCATTCTTGGAAGATACATCTTCGGAGGGCCTTCCGCCTCGGTATGCGATAGCAGACTGTCCGGAAGGTGCTCCTTCCTTCTTGATCCTATTTGTCTTCTTTTGAGCTCGGCGAAGAAGTGCCTTGGTCTTGTGAAGTTCTTCTCGAAGCTTCATTGATTCCGAGGCCAAGTCTTGTGCCAAGCTGTCGGCACATAGACTGAAGTAGGTCTGGAACCGAAGCGAGAGTCCTTCCTTCAGTGGAGGGGCTAGTGCGCTGCTTTCATCTTCACCTTCCTTCCGGTAAGGTAAGAAGCGGGTTGTCATCTTGGCTGCCATCTCCGGAAGGAGCTTGCGGAGACGGGTTAGTGTCTTGAGTGCAACAGCCTCGACAGCGAGAGGTAGTGTTGCCATCTGGGGTCCCTCAAAGAACCAACTTGTGGGAGGATCGTTTGCCTTCACGATCACTTCCACATGGTATTCCACCTCAGTGTCGCTAACCCAATGCTCAAGGTATGTGAGGATGGGCGCTCGGTGGAACTGACACTCCTGGAGGCTATCCTCGAGAAGCAAAGGAAACCCAGTGGTCAAGTGCTCTTCGGGTACAGCGGCCATCTATAAAGGTGGAATAGGAGAGGTTAATAAGCTGATGAAATCTCAGGTTTAGAAAAGAAGAGAGGTTCAGAAGGTTTTTGAAAATAGGGTCTCATCTAACTAACGCCCATGCTAACTAAGGCTTCCTACAGTCAGGATGGCTCTGATACCAGCTCTGTGGGGACCCCGACTTGGAAGTCGAGACCACCGAATGCACGTGTACAATGATCCCAGAGATCAATGCTCACTGAACATACAGAAGCTGAATAACAAGAGTCTTACATCCATACATATCGTCTTACACAAATTATGGCCATTATGGCCAAGTCTTACAAAGATAAAGCCTCAAGGGCTGAATAGCAAATAACTCAAATAGCGGAAGTCTTTGATGATAGGTAGAACCCATGCCATCTGCCTTAACCCTACAGGCATTCTAACTAGGATAGCGTCCTAGTTCGCATGTTCGTCTCCAAAGAACTCTTCCTCATATTCCTGTTCCTCCATGCCTGGCCAATTAAATAACCAGTGGCAAGCCAATGAGTACTTTGAATGTACTCACAAGCAACCCATGATGTGGTTCAAAGTAACAACGCAATTGAACAATAATGAGCAATCTAGCAATGGGCTAGAATAAATATTCTACCATCAAGTGTATGCATCAATAAACTCACGTAACCTCGAAGACAGGTTACTGATATCAACATGAGTATGATTCAACTCATCGAGTCAAGTCACCACCTTGACTCACACATACTTTCACTGATGTAGTAAAATTCTGGACATAGTTTAAGTAGCACCACCCAACTGTCCATGACCGTGGACACGGCTATTCGAATAGTTTTACACTCTGCAGAGGTTGCGCACTTTACCCACAAGATCCGGGAAGCTTTCGTGTCATCCACGATCCCGCAGTACCTCAAGTACTCGGGGGAAGCACCCGAACATTATCTTTCCTTAGACGACACTAACATAGAGTCCACTCGTTGGTACACGGCCCTCGAGTACAAACAGTAGATCACGGGACTTGCCCTAATTTCAATGTCACGCGTACCCGAAGGGACCAACGGTGTGTCCGGTGCCCTGTGAAAACAGTCATGGTCGTCTATCCAAGCACGACCCCGTCCCGGGAAAGACCTCAAGTCTTCCCGTCACTAGTAATGCGGACACCATGCTAGTATCGACCTAAGTAATCAATAAAGCCCCGTCCCATAAGGGGTAGAGTGGTTGCACATGTTTGGTTGGGACGGTAGTCACACATAAATCTAATCCATCATTTCACCCATGCACAAGATTTTACCGGCACATCACTTCTTCCTCAAGTGATGGCCTAACTCAACATCACCCTCGGGCATTAGGGGCACCCGATGGGGTTCATGCAAAGATTTCAACCACGAAGTTTCATATCACACATGCATCTTTAAGCATCACTACTAACTATTTGCATGCCATCTAGCACATAGCAAGATCAAGAGCAAAGCATGCATCATGTGGTGGTTCAACTAGGTCACCACCGTAACTCTATCATCATGCATCGGAAACAAACGGGTTTCGAAGAACAAGTGTATCATGGTCAAAGGGCTGCTTGCCTGGATTGCCTTGGTCTTCAAAGTCTTCAAATACTTCTCCTTCTCCTTCTTCAGCAACTTCGTCAAATACGGAATCTAATCGTCGCAAAATAACAACGGGAAAATAAGACCACAATGGAAACAAAAAAATCAAAGTGCTCAGAAAAATGTCAACTTATTTTTGTTAAATACTAGAGGGAAAACTAAGATGACAAAAATTCTTAGTTAGAGTTATGGAGTTACAGAATGGAATCTAAGGATTTTAGAACAGGAGTTTTAGTGCTCAAATTTGAATTTAAATTTGAACAAAATAGAAAAGTTTCATGGATATGTGTGAAAGTGACACCATTGAATAGGTTGGAATATTACAAGAATTTAGGAGTTGGAATTATTTCATTTGGACTAATATTCATTTCTGTAAAATTAATTGAATTAATCACAGAAATAATAAAAAGAAATGGCCCTGTGCCACTGGGCCAGAGCGGCCACAGTGCACGGCCCAGGGCATCTAGCCCAGCCGCTCGGGCGCCAGCGCGCGCGCGTCAGGGTTTTAAACCTGACGAGTGGGGCCCAGCGGTCAGCGGCTGCAAGGGGAGAGAGGGAGCGGTGAGGATGACAGGCGGGGCCCGCCTGTCATCTTCAACCTCTCGGCCACGGCGACGGCGAGCTCACCGGCGGCAAATCCGGGCATGGCGGGGCAAAAGGATGGCGGGGATGGACTCAGCAGCGAGTCGCGGATGCAGTGGTGGTGGTGCGACTCGCCGGGGAGGCCTGGTTCACCGGCGGCGAGGTGGGACGGCGGAGTAGCTTCGGGAGGTCGCTGCTCCGGCCAATTCCGACAGCTATAGAGAGGGAAAAGCGAGGGGAAAGTATCAGTGGGGTGTGGTGGTTCCAAATCGAGCAAAAGGAGGAGCTGGGAGGGCTTGTACTGCGAGATCGCCGGTTGCCCGATGCGGCGGAGCTCCGGTCGATCCCGAGCACTGGGGCTTTCTGGGGATGATTGAGTGGTACTGGCGTGTTGCTGGGGGTGAGGGGAGGTTGTTGGTGCAGAGTGGAGGGCTCGGGAGGCCCTATTTATAGGGGAGCGGCGAGGTCCCGTGGACCTGTGCGCCGGCGAGCTTCTGCTCGACGCCACAGTGCACGGGAGGCGACGAGAGTGAGTCTGTGGCGTTGCTGGACGATCTCCAGGGCGGAGGGAAGAGAGAGGAGGAGCGGGGGACGCTCCAGACAGCGTGCGCGTGCGAGGCCGAAGAATGGAGGCTGCGGGCGGCCAGCGCGCGTGTGAAGACAGCCACTGGAGGGCGGAGGAGGAGGGCGGACAGCGCCGGGGAGGTCGCGGAAGTCGAGGGGCATCGACTGGCGCGAGGGGAGAGTTTGAGGCTGTCGGGGGCAGGCGATTGGGCGAAGCTACAGTGCGGGTGCGCACTGTAGCGCGCTCTGGAGCGGCCTAATTGCATGCCATGGCATGCCATTGGCCCTTTGGGCGTGTCCGCCGTGTCTGGGGGGGTTAGGGTGATGTCATCAGCCCAGCTGTGGCATTGGATGCTCTGGAGAGTCAAGGAGAGAGAGAGGAAGCTGGTAACTTGGTAGAAAATGGCTATCCAGCAAGGTGAACTAGGGTTTTCACCCCTCAATCATGGAGCTGGGGACATGGGGGAGTTACTGGAGATAGATAGTAACTAGATGAAGCTGTGGTAGAAAGTTGAGGCCATGGTAAATAGTAAAAGTGGTCAAGATGGTAGTTTTGGTAAAATTGCAGAAGGTGTTTGATCAAGTTTTGATCAAGCAAATGATCTCCACTTGCCATGACACTTAACAGGATTGAATGTTATGAGAAAATAGGGTGTTTCCCCAAATTTGGGCTCATTTGAAGAAACTAGCCAATGTAACTTTGGTGAACCCTAGTAATCAACAGAAATGGCTTCATCTTGTTTGAGTCAAGCTAATCATCTCCCCTTGATGCACCACTTGGTGTAGTTTCATCATTTGGGGTATTGATCATGCCCACAAAGTTTGAAGCTCCAGGTAAAAAGTTGGTAATGTAAAGTTGTTCAAATTTGCATTTGAACAGAAATGGTTTTGGGGTATTTTGATCAAGTTACCCTACTCCAAATCTTGTGCCATTTTGTCTAGATGCCTTATTAGGCCATTCTAGCATGTGCACCAAGTTTGAGAGCATTTGGATAAGTTTGGCAATGTAAAGTTGCTCAAACTTCAAATATGGACATAATGATTTTGAAGGGTTTTGATGATGTTTTCTTGCTTCCCAAGGCATGGGACTTGGCAAGATCATCAAATATGTCATAGATGACATGATAGAATTTCCCTGGAATTTTTGGAGAATATTTCCTTTGTAAATATTCCAAAAGCTTGAAATATCCAGAAAGGGTTTTGGAGGGATTAGCCCATTATTTTGAACATGACCAAGTGTTGAAACTCTTATATATGGACAATATATGTCCTATGAGTCTACCTGAATTTTGGCAAATATTTTTGAAATACTTAAATAATTTTCCCCTATTAAAGACCATTTCTGGACTTGAGAAAAAGCTTTTAAATAAAATAGGAAGATAACTTTTAAGATTATACTTTTGTGGTTTCTGGGAGTCCTATGACTACTAGGTCTCAAACATAATTTTTGAAATAATTTTCTCACCCTAAATCAAGCACTTGCAGTGCAAACCTCAATTCAGGGGTTTTAGGAATACTAGATTTATAAAATACATTTTGGCCAAATTATTTTTATAAGAAAATACTATACTGTTATATAACACTTGGAATGATCATTGGGCAGAAGTTTTGGGTATGGAGATGAATTCTACAAGAGGTAATAGTTGACTTTAATGAGCACATATAAAGCACTTGAAGAAAAACTCAATTCCAAATAAAAGCCAAATGATGCCAAAAAAAATTGTTGGTCCAAATTTTCACGCTCCATTGATGCAAATAACATGTTACAAAATGCAGGGTGTGACATGCACCATGCTAGTATGAGATAGTCCTTGGTTGATTTATAGAATGATCTTTGCACTTCACTTATATCTTTTGAGTATGGCTTTATAGAATGCTTCATGTGCTTCACTTATATCATTTGAAGTTTGGATTGCCTGTTTCTCCCCACATAGAAAATCACCATTTGTAGAATGCTCTTTTGCTTCACTTATATTTGTTAGAGCATGGGCATATCTTTTGTAGAAAGAATTAAAACTCACTTGCTTCACTTATATCTATTTAGAGAAGTTGACAGGAATTGGTCATTCACATGGTTAGTCATAAAACCCAACATAAACTTGTAGATCACTGAATATGATATGTTTGATTCCTTGCCATAGTTTTGCGATATAAAGATGCTAATATGTGGGAGGTACTAGTGAATGATTGTGGTTTAGTAAAAAATATTGGTCTTAAGGTTTGTGATTCCCGAAGCATGCACGTATGGTCTCCTAACTATGTAACCCAATTGACGTGCATTGTATTCTAATTGTTTATCTTTGCGTGAAGGTCGGGGGCACACGATGGTTAACTCCTACCAACCTGCACCCTAGGAGCATGCGTCGTAGTATTTTTGCTTCGAGGGCTAATTGATTTTTTGCAATAATTATGTCAGTTCTTTATGACTAATGTTGAGTCCATGGATTATACGCACTCTCACCCTTCCTCCTTGCTAGCCTCTCTAGTACCGCCCAATTTTTGCCGGTACATCAAACCACTTTATACCCTTCCTCAAAACAGCCACCATACCTACCTATTATGGCATTTCCATAGCCATTCTGAGATATATTGCCATGTAACTCCACCGTTCCGTTTTTATGACACGCACCATCATTGTCATATTGCCTTGCATGATCGTAAGATAGCTAGCATGATGTTTCCATGGCTTGTCCGTTTTTCATATTATTGCTATGCTAGATCATTGCACATCCCGGTACACCACCAGAAGCATTCATATAGAGTCATACTTTGTTCTAGTATCGAGTTGTAATATCGAGTTGTATGTAAATAAAAGCGTGATGATTATCATTATTAGAGCATTGCCCCATGTGAGGAAATTTTAAAAAGGAGGCCAAAGAAGCCTAAATAAAAAGGGGGCCAAATAAGCCCGTAAAAAAGAGAAAAAAAAAAGAAAAAAACAAAACAAAAAAATATGAGTGAAAAAGAGAGAAGGGGCAATATTACTATCCTTTTACCACACTTGTGCTTCATCATAGCACCATGTACGTAACACAAACTAAAAAATGACCATCCTTGTTGGTTAAATTAACCTCTCTCACCATAGGTCATAGTGATGGACGACGACCTTGCGGGCCCACAGAGAGAGTCACACGCGAGTGAGACCAACACGCGCATGTGGCCCAAAGATGCATGTCAAACTTTTTCTACAACAGACATGCGACCAAAGGAGTTTAGTGTTAAATATTGTAAAAAATAACATTTGTCTATTTTTATACATTTATTGATTTACTAGGGATTTAATGTGCAAAAATCCAATTTGATCTGCATGAGACGCGTGACAGTGCACCAAAATGGATTGGAAAATCATATGTGTACGTGTCCCTGGGTGCATGTTTAGTCCCCATGCAAGAAATTTCTAACATCGAGAATCTTGATTTTAAAATCTAGTAAATCCAAAACTAAGTTGAAATTCATGAAACTTATCATGGTGTCATATGTACACCAATAGACTTCGATTTTTTTGTTCAAATTTGAGTCCAGTTTTCATATAATATTCTTACAGACAGGAAATTATTTAATAAGTAGCAACAATATCGCGAATGGATTCTTTATTCAAACCGTGTGCATTAGACCAACAATGTATGTACTATGCTTCAGTTGGGAAATAAAGCAGCAGAATCAATCATCAAAAAGGAAAAATCAATATAATAGATGCCGCCACGTGTCCCGTGTGTTGTACAAGCATGCGTGAGTTGATGAGACACATGCTAGCAGTCTGCCGCACAAGCAGACCGGGAGGCCGAGGCATGCGCTTGTTCGCTATGTAGTGTCATCAGGGGGAGTGGTATTAGCTATGTGAAATTATGGTAGGCATGCTAGCAGTCCGCTGGGCAGGCTCACCAGGAGGTGAGCCAGGCCTTTGACCATCGCCCACCTCGCTCCCACTGCTCCATATTAATGGCGCGCCCGATTCGTTGGTCATAATAGGAGGCCGCTGATACATCTTCAACGTATCTATAATTTTTTATTGTTCCATGCTGTTATATTATCATTCTTGGATGTTTTACATTCATTTTACAATCATTTTATATCTTTTTTGGGACTAACCTATTGACATAGTGCCAAGTGCCAGTTGTTGTTTTTTGCTTGTTTTTTACATTGCAGAAAATCTGTTGGGAAATGTTGCATGGAAAACAAAAAAATTCTACGCACACGCAATGATATATCCATGGAGATGCATAGCAATGAGGAGGAGAGTGTGTCTACGTACCCTCGTAGACCGTAAGAAGAAGCGCTTCACTACGTGGTTGATGCAGTTGAACTTCTTCGCGCTTCAACCGATCAAGTATCGAACGCATGGCACCTCCGCGTTCTGCACATGTTTAGCTTGGTGACTTCCCTCGCCTTGTTGATCCAGAAATACATCGAGCTAGTAGATGACTTCCGCCAGCACGACGGTATGGTAACGGTGATGGTGAAGTGATCTCCACGGGGCTTCGCCTAAGCACTACAAAAATATGACCGGGAAGTAAACGATGGACGGGGGTGCCACACACGGCTAAGACAATGTTATTTTTTCCTTGTGAGGCGCCCCCTCCCCACATATATATAGGTGGGGGGGGAGGGGAGGCAGCCAGGGCGCACCCTAGGGTTGGCTGCCGCCCCCTAGGGGCCCTGCCTTGCCCTGCGGCCCCCTTTCCGTGTATGCATGAAGGGGAAGGAAAGAGGGGGGTGAGGGAAGGAAGTAGGAATCGTAATCCACACTTTCCTTTCGCTTCATCCTTTCCTTCTCCTCCTCCTATGGCCCTATAGGGCGCACCAACCCCTTGTGGGCTGATGTGTTCCTTCACAAGGCCCATATGGCCCATAAGATTGTCAGGGGTACCTGAAACACCTTCCGGTGACACGATAAGTACCCGATACCCTCTGGAACACTTCAGGTTTCCGACTACCATCGTCCTATATATCAATATTTACCTCTTGACCATTTAGAGACTCCTCGTCATGTCCGTGATCTTATCTAGGACTCGGAACAACATTCGATCACCAAATAACATAACTCATATAATTCTATATCATCAACGAACGTTAAGCATGCGAACCCTACGGGTTCAAGAACTATGTAGACATGACCGAGACACCTCTCCGGTCAATAACCAATAGAGGGACCTGTATGCCCATATTGGCTCCTACATATCCTACAAAGATCTTTATCAGTCGAACTGTTATGACAACATAGAAAATTCCCTTTGTCCGTCGGTATGTTACTTGCCCGAGATTCGATCGTCGGTATCTCCATACCTAGTTCAATCTCGTTATCGGCAAGTATCTTTAATTGTTCCCTAATAAATAATCCCGTGACTAACTCATTATACATTTACTTGCATGCCTTATTATGACGTGCATTACCTAGAGGGCCCAGAGATACCTCTCTGATAGTCGGAGTGACAAATCCTAATCTGGATTCACGCCAACCCAACATAACACCTTCAGAGATACCTGTAGAACATCTTTATAATCACCCATTATGTTGTGACGTTTGATAGCACACAAGGCATTCCTCCGGTATCCAGGAGTTGCATGATCTCATAGTCAAAGGAATATGTATTTGACATACATGAAAGCAGTAGTAATAAACTGAACGATCAAATGCTAAGCTAACAGATGGGTCTTGTCCATCGCATCATTCTCATAATGATGTGATCCCGTTATCAAAATGACAACTCATGTCCATGGTTATGAAACCTTAACCATCTTTGATTAACGAGCTAGTCTAGTAGAGGCTTACTAGGGACATGGTATTTGTTTATGTATTCACACATGTATTTAGGTTTCCGGTCAATACAATTCTAGCATGAATAATAAACCTTGATGATGATTAAGGAAATATAATAATAACCATTTTATTATTACCTCTAGGGCATATTTCCATTAGTCTCCCACTTGCACTAGAGTCGATAATCTAGTTCACATCGCCATGTGATTAACACCCAAAGAGTATACTAGAGTCAATAATCTAGTTCACATCGCCATGTGATTAACACCCAAAGAGTTTACTAGAGTCAATAATCTAGTTCACATCGTTATGTGATTAACACTCAAAGATTTCTAAGGTATGATCATGTTTTGCTTGTGAGAGAGTTTTAGTCAACGGGTCTACAACATTCAGATCCATGTGTATTTTGCAAATATCTATGTCTACAATGCTTTGCATATAGCTACTCTAGCTAATTGCTCCGACGTTCAATACGCATCCAGAGTCATCTGGATTAGTGTCAAAGCTTGCATCGATGCAACTCTTTACGACGAACTCTTTATCACCTCCATAACTGAGAAACATTTCCTTATACCTCTAAGGATAATTTTAACTGTTGTCTAGTGATCCACTCCTGGATCACTCTTGTACCCCCTTGCCGGACATGTGGCAAGGCACACATTAGGTCTGGTACACAACATGGCATGCTTTATAGAACCTATGGCTAAAGAGTAGGGAATTACTTTCATCCTCTCTATATTTTTCTACCGTGGTTGGGCTTTGAGTCTTACTCAACTTCATACCTTACAACTCACGCAAGAACTCCTTCTTTGACTGATCCGTTTTGAACTCCTTCAAAATCTTATCAAGGTATGTACTCATTGAATGTCTTATCAAGGGTCTTGATCTATCTCTATAGATCTTGATGTCCAATATGTAAGTATCTTCATCGAGGTCTTTCTTGGAAAAACTCCTTTCAAACACTCCATTATGCTTTCCAGAAATGTCTACATCATTTCCGATCAACAATATGTCATTCACATATACTTATCAGAAAGGTTGTAGTGCGCCCACTCACTTTCTTGTAAATACAAGCTTCACCGCAAGTCTGTATAAACTATATGCTTTGATCAACTCATCAAAGCGTATATTCCAACTCCGAGATGCTTGCACCAGTCCATAGATGGATCGCTGGAGCTTGCACACTTTTCTAGAACCTTTAGGGTTGACAAAACCTTCTGGTTGCATCATATACAACTCTTCTTTAAGAAATCCATTAAGGAATGCAGTTTTGACATCCACTTGCCAGATTTCATAAAATGCGGCACTTGCTAACATGATTCAGACAGACTTAAGCATTGCTATGAGTGAGAAAATCTCATCGTAGTCAACACCTTGAACTTTTTGAAAACCTTTCGCAACAAGTTGAGGTTTGTAGAAAGTGATATTACTATCAGCGTATGTCTTCCTCTTGATGATTCATTTATTCTCAATGGCTTGCTTATCATCGGGAAAGTCCACAAAAGTCCACACTTTGTTCTCATACATGGACCCTATCTCAGATTTTATGGCCTCATTGGAATATGAGCTCATCATAGCTTTATCATAGGTCGAAGGTTGGCCGTTGTCTAACAACATGACTTTCAGGACATAGTTACCGTACCACTCTGGTGCGGTATGTGTTCTGGTCGACCTTCGAGGTTTGGTAATAACTTGATCCATAGTTTTGTGATCATTATCATTAGCTTCTTCTCTAGTTGGTGTAGGCATCATGGGTACGGTTTTCACTGATGATCTACTTTCCAATTCGAGTGAAGGTAACATTACCTTATCAAGTTCTACTTTCCTCCCACTCACTTCTTCCGAGAGAAACTCCTTCTCTAGAAAGGACCCATTCTTATCTTAGCTTCGGATCTGTGGTAGAAGGTGTACCCCAACAGTTTCTTTTGGGTATCCTATGAAGACGCACTTCTCCAATTCAGGTTCAAGCTTATGAGGTTGAAGCTTTTTCACATAAGCATCGCAACCCCAAATTTTCGGAAACGACAACTTTGGTTTCTTGGCAAACCATAGTTCATATGGTGTCATATCAATGGATTTAGATGGTGCCCTATTTAACGTGAATGCAGCTGTCTCTAATGCATAACCCCAAAATGATAAAGGAAAATCGGTAAGAGACATCATAGAACACACCATATCCAATAGAGTACGGTTACGACCTTCAGACATACTATTACGCTGTGGTGTTCCAGCTGGCGTGAGCTGTGAAACAATTCCACATTTATTCAAATGAAAACCAAACTCGTAACTCAAATATTCGCCTCCGTGTTCGGATCGTAGAAACTTTATTTTCTTGTTATGATGATTCTCTATTTCAGTCTGAAATTCTTTGAACTTTTGAAATGTTTCATACTCGTGTTTCATCAAGTAGATACACCCATATCTACACAAATCATCTATGAAGGTGAGAAAATAATGATACCCGCCATGTGCTTCAACACTCATCGGACCGCATACATCAGTATGTATTATTTACAATAAGTTATTAGCTTGTTCCATTGTTCTAGAGAACGGAGTTTTAGTCATTGCCCATGAGGCATGGCTCGCAAGTATCAAATGATTTGTAATCAAGTGATTCCAAAAGCCCAAAACATGGAGTTTCTTCATGCGCCTTACACCAATGTGACCTAAACGGCAGTGCCACAAATATGTTGCACAATCATTATAAACTTAGCATCTTTTGGCATCAATATTATGAATATGTGTGTTACTATGATCGAGATTCAATAAACCATTCACCTTGGTTGTATGACCATAGAAGGTTTTATTCATGTAAACGGAATAACAATAATTCTCCGACTTAAATGAATAACCGTATTGCAATAAACACGATCCGATCTTGTTGATGCTCAACGCAAATACCAAATAACATTTATTTAGGTGTAACACTAATCCTGAAAGTATAGGGAGTGTGCGATGATGATCATATAAATCTTGGAACTACTTCCAACAATCATCATCACCTCACCCTCAACTAGTCTCCGTTTATTTCACAACTCCTATTTCGAGTTACTAATCTTAGCAACCGAACAAGTACCAAATACCCAGGGGCTACTAAGAGCACTAGTAAGGTACACATCAATAACATGTATATCAAATATACGTTTGTTCACTTTGCCATCCGTAAGTGTATCTAGTGCCCCTTAGTGATTTTGGCGTATTGAAGACTTATATGTTAAGGGACTAATGTGTTTGTGAGTGTACACAGGTACTATAAGTCTATGAGGAGTTCGATATTTACGATGAAAGTCGACCCCTAAAAATGTATGTCTTCACTTGAAGACTTTGGTTTTCTTGAAGTCTTTGAAAATGAGGAAATTGGCATGACCTTGAAGACTTGGATATTCATGCGAGGATTATGAAGTGTGAAGACTTTTGTTTTTGTACTAACACTAATCCTGAAAGTATAGGGAGTGTGCGATGATGATCATATAAATCTTGGAAGTACTTCCAACACACATCGTCACCTTACCCTCAACTAGTCTCCATTTATTCCACAACTCCTATTTCGAGTTACTAATCTTAGCAACCGAACAAGTACCAAATACCCAGGGGCTACTGAGAGCACTTGTAAGGTACACATCAATAACATGTATATCAAATATACATTTGTTCACTTTGCCATCCGTAAGTGCATCTAGTGCCCCTTTGTGATTTTGGCGTATTGAAGACTTATATGTTAAGGGACTAATGTGTTTGTGAGTGTACACATGTACTATAAGTCTATGAGGAGTTTGATATTTACGATGAAAGTCGACCCCTAAAAATGTATGTCTTCACTTGAAGACTTTGGTTTTCTTGAAGACTTTGAAAATTAGGAAATTGGCATGACCTTGAAAACTTGGATATTCATGCGAGGATTATGAAGCGTGAAGACTTTTGTTTTTGTAGTTTCATTTTCTCTTTGTTGAGTCATGGGAAACACCGTACTGTTAAAGGGGGTCGAGGTAAAACTAAGGAAACACATTTCCAAGTGATGCTCATCTCAAAGCCTACACTACCCAATCCTTTCGAGTGAAGCCATTGGAAATCTCAGACAGTTCAGTCAATTTCTTCAGTGATAGATATGAAGTTCTTTTGTTCTCTGAGGAATTTGTTCTGACTGAGGAGTTAGGAATTCGCCAGTGCGGATTGCCTACAAGTGAGGAACATGATAGCCCTGAGGAATTCGAGAGCTCAAATTTCTGACTGTTGCTGTGCTTTGCGCTAGCTGTCCCAAAATATCCTATCCACCTAACAGTCATATCATTGAAGGGCATTTATGTCTTATCATGTCGGGATGTTCCATAGTCTATAAATAACCGCCCCTATGCTACATCTTGAGCATGCGTTGTTTTTCCCTGGAAGAGGAAAGGGTGATGCAGCAAAGTAGCGTAAGTATTTCCCTCAGTTTTTGAGAATCAAGGTATCAATCCAGTAGGATGCTACAGAATTTTTGATGTGGAATGCTAACCAACATAGTTTCGCAATGTAATTCTCTTAATTGTGGCATGAATGTTCAGATCTGAAAGATTGAAGATAAAAGTCTGTATTGACATAAGAAATAACAATACTTCAAGCATACTAACAAAGCAATCATGTCTTCTCAAAATACTATGGCTAAAGAAAGTTATCCTTACAAAATCATATAGTCTGGCTATGCTCCCTCTTCATCACACAAAATATTCATATCATGCACAACCCCGATTTCAGCCAAGCACTTGTTTTCATACTCTATTCTTTCAAACCTTTCAACTTTCATGCAATACATGAGCGTGACCCATGGACATAGCACTATGGTGGAATAGAGGTGGTTGTGGAGAAGACAAAAGGAGGGAGATAGTCTCACATCAACTAGGCGTATCAACGGGCTATGGAGATGCCCATCAATAGATATCAATGTGAGTGAGTAGGGATTGCCATGCAATGGATGCACTAGAGCTAAATATGAATGAAAGCTCAACAAAAGAAACTAGTGGGTGTGCATCCAACTTGCTTGCTCACGAAGACCTTGGGCATTTGAGGAAGCCCATCGTTGGAATATACAAGCCTAGTTCTATAACGAAAATTCCCACAAGTATAAAAAGTGACTAAGGATGAGACTCTCTACAATGAAGAACATGGTGGTACTTTGAAGCACGAGTGTGGAAAAAAGATAGTAGCAATTGTCCCTTTTTCTTTTTCTTTTTCTTTTTTTCTTTTTTTTGGCCCATTCTTTTTTTCTTTGACATTTCTTTTTTTTCTTTTTTTTTGCTGAGGGGCTTTATAGATTTAGCCTTTCCTCCCATGGGACAATGCTCTAATAATGATGATCATCACACTTTCATTACAACTCGATATTACAACTCGATACTACAACAAAGTATGACTCTATATGAATGCCTCCGGCAGTGTACCAGTATGTGCAATGAAACAAGAGCGACATGTATGAAAAATAATGCATGATGGCTTTACCACAAATACGATGTCAACTACATGATCATGCATGGCAATATGACAATATGATGCGTGTCATATGAACGGATGATGGAAAGTTGCATGGCAATATATCTCAGAGTGGCTATGGAAATGCCATGATAGGTAGGTATGGTGGCTGTTTTGAGGAATAATATGGTGGCTGTTTTGAGGAAGGATATATAGTGGGTTTATGGTACCGACGAAAGTTGCGCGGTACAAGAGAGGCTAGCAATGGTGGAAGGGTGAGAGTGCATATAATCCATGGACTCAACATTAGTCATAAGAACTCATATACTTATTGCAAAAATCTACGAGTCATCAAAACAAAGCAATCGACGCATGCTCCTAGGGGGAGGTTGGTAGGAGTTAACCATCGCGCACCCCCGACATCCACACAAAGGTTGACACTTTACAAATACATCATGCTCTAACTTCGTCACATAGCGGTTCACCATATGTGCATGCTACGGGAATCACTAACCTTCACAAGAATTTCTCAATTTCATAATAACTCCACTAGCATGACTCTAATATCACTATCCTCATATCTCAAAACAATTATCAAGCATCCAACATCTCAACATATACAATGCACTTAGTGTGATTTTTTGTTACTACATTGATATTGGATGCCTATCATGTGAAGACTAGTTTTTATAGCCTAAACACATTACCATGATGTTTTAATAGACTCTCAAAAGGATATAAGTGAAGCATGAGAGTTCAACAATTTCTACAAAATATAACCACCACCGTGCTCTAACAGATACTAGTAATTTGTACGTGCTTTGCACTTCAGATCATTATGTGTAATCCCTCAAAAAATATCATTATGTGTAAACCAGTCAAACAAATTGTTAAACATCTATGTTGTAAATCCCTTGATGTCCGTCATGCTCACATGGCGTGCCGACAAGGAAGGCCGACATAGGTTAGTGCTCTCGAGCGACGCGGCTACCCGTGTAATGCCCATGATGCGACTATGTCTCCCACGTGTCGGGGCACGAATTAAAGACATAAGCACATTCTGGAATGATCGCAAGTGTGGTATCTTTACACAACTCATGTAAAAGTTCGGGGATGAAAGTGTAAAAGATAGTTGGCTTACACTCGCCGTGTCACACAATGAATATAATAACAATACATCATCCAAAAATCACAGGGTCCCTCTACGAACGAAAACCAAACGAGAAAGATACCACAACCACAAGGCCTGATCGCCCCTAGTAGGAACCACTACTGATCGTCGGGATACGAAACATAGTAACGACCACGCTCCTCATCGAACTCCCACTGAAGTTCTGATCCATCTCCTGCATCATACTCGGCTGTACCTGCAACTGGTTTGTGATGAAAGGCTATAAAAGTGTCTGCAGCAAGCACTAAGCATCTAGCTTACGAGTTCAGAGCGAGAAGAGAACAAGTGCCAATGGTCGCCAAGTTGATCAAGAAGTGATCCTAGCTACTCACGATCAAACATAACCCCACCGTGTTCACTTCCCGAAGCCCTTCGGAAAGAGACCATCACGGTTACCCACACAGGTAGTGTATTCTTATGAATATGGTGTCAAATTATCTACAACCGGATATTAACAAACTCCCATCTGCCACATAACCGCGGGCACGGCTTTCAAAAGTTCAAAACCATGCAGGGGTGTCCCAACTTAGCCCATCACAAGCTCACGATCTGCGGAGTCGCAACTCCAAGGTGGGAAGACCCGAGTATTCTCGGAATCCCGTGCTCAAGATATTTCGACAAAGGTAAAACCAATCCAGCAAGACCTCCCGGCGTGCCGACACCCTGATAGTAGCCGCACGTATCTCGTCTCAGGCCACGACCGGATGGGACATCCTACAGGTGTATACCAGCCCTTGAGTTTTCCCGAGGTGGCCCCGCAGGCTGCCCAGTTTGGACCAACACTCCTGAGGAGCACTGGCCCGGGTTGTTGATTAATAAATCGTCGGGTTAATTACTCCCTCGACAAGTTTTAGTTGTTAGGCAAATGTAGAACCAAAGCTGGGTCTTGCTGGAAAACCTTTAGCACGGAGCGAGTTATCAAGGGGGGCCCATAAACCCCAACCGTGTTAGGGACGCAAATCAAGGAACATAACACCGGTTTATCAGTTCCTAGGGTGGCATGAGTGGAACAAAACACCAAGGAAGAGGCTTAGCCTTCCATCCATTATCAATATATATGTGATTTAGTTTAACAGATTATATATTGTGATATCCCAACAATAACTTCATCGCGAAGCAAGAATCTTCATATCTTCACCTGCAACTAACAACGCTATAAGAGAGGCAGAGCGATGCGTACTTAGCCAAACAACGGTTTGCTAGGAGGGTGGTTAAGGAGTTTCATGGCAACAATAGGAGGGCTGACAAATAGACATAGGCATCGAGGCAATATCTAAAGAGCGAAACATCTAGCATAGGCAAAGATAGTAGTGATATCTGGGAATAGACATCTTGCCTGGGATTCCGCAAGGAAGAAGAACGAGTCCATGAAGTAGTCGAACAAAACCTCACAACTCCGGAACAAAACCAAAGCTAACGAGAGAAGCATATTGGAAAGAAACAAACAACATGGTAAACACACATATCATAACCATGGCATGATGCACAAACAAGTATGATGCATGTCCGGTTTAAATATGCATGGCATGGCAAGGTGCCCAAACAAAACTACAAATTAAGTGGAGGTCAATATGCAACGAGTTGCATATTGACGAAACACCACATTTTATTTATTTAGTTGACTCTCGTTTATTTACAAGACAAGATTAAATGTTTGTTAACATGGCAAGAGGTGAAGCAAAAGTAAACTAACTATTCAGACAAGTTTAAATGAGGCCGGAACAACAAACAACAATTCCGGAAAACCCCCATGTGCATGTTTAGCAATTTTAAGCAAACAACAATTTAAACATTTTAATGTTGTTATCATGATGCGGATGACATTTTCAAGCTTTTATGCAATTTTGTTAAAAGTTGACATAAGAGATATGAAGCATTTTTGTCACCGTGGTGGAAAGAAAGGGGTGCCACGGCGGCGATAAGCGGAAAAGACGCCACGACAACATATCGGTTCTGGCACTCGTTGAGATACCGAAGCGAAAGAAGGGTGGCGTGAGTGAGTCGAATAAGATGATGGGGTGCTCCCGGTTTCCGGGTTCCCACAAGACGGTGGCATGGAAACGAGTGGCAAAACGAACATGGTGCAAACAAGGGGTGCATCTCATACAACCACATTCGTTCACGGGCATCGTTTCAGCGGTATACCTTTGAAGCGTGCATTTCGGGGGGTGGTTCGGGTTCGTTGAGGGAAGTAGTCGTTCCGTTTCGTAGTCGTGCACGTCGACGGTAGTCGTACTCATCTCGTTGTGGAAGTAGTGGTACTCGGCGTTTTGTCGAACCCAAGCGATGGTAGTCGTACACGACGCGCAGTTGTTTAGGTCATCGGTAGGGGTACTTGTCGCATCCAACGTCTTCAGACTTTCCGGTCTGGACGAACCGTAGGGGTAGTTGACTTGTCGCCGTGTAGTCGTTCGGGCAAAGTGGTCTTGGCGTCTCGGTACGAGGAACTTGGCAGAACCGAAACTAGCAAAAGAAAATCATGCTCGGGCTCCACGGAGGCAGCAGCAGGGAGGCGATGGACAAATGGCCGGCTTCGGCCTTGGCGCGAAGCAGGTGAGGCGGAGCTCCTGCTCGGGGAGGAAGAAGAGGCCATGGCTCAGCTTGAGATTGCGTCACGGCGGCCCGACTTGGCGCGGACGACGACGAGGCGAGGCGGAGGGGCCAGCAACGAGGCCAGATTGGCCGGCAGCGGCTGCGTCCTCGGCGGGGAGCTGTGGCTGGCGGGGTGCGAGGCACACGGCGAGGAAGGCGCGGCGGCGCTGGGGCCATGGCAAGGCGGCGGGGCGGAGGAGGTGGATGGAGGCGACGCAGGGACAGGAGGAGGAGCTGTGCAAAGGCGACGGCGACTACAGAGGCGAGAGGCGACTACAAGGCGGCGGGGCCATGTGGAGAAAGTGGCAGGCGGGGCGGCGGTTGATGACGAGGCTGGAGGGGGGCGAGGCGGCTTGGTCCCCGGGCTGCTCCGGCGGCCTTGGTCGCCCACAGCGGGGAGGAGGAGGCGCTTGGGGCGCCGGCGGGCATGCGTGGCGACGGGGAGGAGTGGGGACGAGAGGGAGGTCGAGGGGAGATGGGGTCAGGCGGCGCTGAGGAAGGATCGAGTGAAGGGAGAGACGAGCGATTCGCATGCTAGGGTTAGATAGGACGAGGGAGAGCTGGGCCTTGGGCAGAAATTGGGGGGGCTGGTGCTGTAGAGGCCCAAGTGATCTGGGCCGATGCTCTCTCTCTCTCTCTAAAAAAACAAAACAGAGAAGACAAGAGAGAGGGAAAAGAAAAGGGCACTTAGAGAAAGAATTTGGGCCTGAGAGTAAATTCTCTGGACTCACAAAAATGCGTTGGTTCCCAGAAAAATAGAAAAGGGCATGATTGGAAAATAAAGTCAAATTCTTTTGAATTTATTTCAAATGGTGTGAACAAGTCTATGATTTAGAAGTGTCCAAAAATGCTCGGATTTTTGGAGAAGCCTCGATAAAAATGGATAAAAATTGTTGTCGGGGTTTGGGAGTCAAAACTTGAAGTAGAGAAGTCATGAGAATTTTGCAAGTGTGTTACAGTGATTCCAAGGCAATGGAATATTTATTATAATAGCTCCATAAATATTAGGAGGATATGTTATAAAGAGAACTCATCCTTCCCTTGATTTAAATAGATCGAAGATCCACAAAATTTATTTAGTTGAGATGCAAAGATTAATGACATGATGGCATGATGACATAATGCAATGCAAAAATAAATAAAGCCAGCAAAAGAAACACACGGCGAAAACCCGGAATAACTGGAAGTCTTCTCGAGCATTAGTCTTGGGGCGTCACAACCCACCTCCTTTGCCACCCAGTGTTTCCCAAGTGCGAGGGATTGTAGGCCGGGTGAAGCCAATGACAGTGAACTTGACCTGAATAAGGTGCTTCTAGTGCCAGAGGTAAAGTTGTCATTTCACATGTGATTTAACACCATTGGGTCAAAAATTGGACGAAAGTGTTATATAACAAAATTTAAAGTTCGTGTTAGATATGGAAAAATATTTTTCAGTGTCAAATACGGAAGCCAAATTTGAAATAGCATTATATGAGGAATTCTTAAAAGTCTAGTATGGATTTTTTTGAAAATTTCTCTCTACTATCATCAATATTGACATATACTCTGAGAGAGAGTTTGCAGCACCCGAACTCCAGTCCTCTCTATATTTGAATATTTTAAAATTCATGTTTTTTAAGTTTCAAAAAAATATGATTTTTTTTCTGGGGATACATATACACTTTCCAAATACCCGTGCCAAATTTCGGTAGAACTCTCGTTTCGTTTGGGCTATGGAGCAATTTTTTTTGACAATATATAGTAGAAAAAGGATGGCATTTCTGTCAAAAAATTCTCTTTTTTCTATTTCCCAAAACAAAGAGTATTTCTTTTCCAGATTTTTACCGGGCCGTAGGAATATGTGTATGTAATCACATATTTGTTTAAAGATTCTTTTGAGCACTGGAAGTGTTTAAAAAAAATCAAATAGCAAGAGCGATGGAGCTCGGTAGTTGCAGGCACTTTTAGCATACACTCTTTCCTATATAGAGTAAAGGGAGAAATGCTTCCGAACCCGAAAAAAGTAGTATATTGTGCTACTGTTGGTTGCCAGCCTCTGTATGCACACCGTATCAAGATACTTCTAGCTTCTACTGGAATACACATCGTCGCCAGTTCACAACACATATTTGGGTGCTCACGTGAAAATTCAAGCAAGCCTTTGCGACAGGTGGACAGTGGTAATTTTGCTACCGCCACACAGTCTACGTGAGTTGAGGCCTTTGTAGGCATGCGATAATGTCCTCTGAGTGCATCTCACCATATACAATTAATAATTCAGATGGGCCTAGATTTCTCGAGAGTAAAGTACAATCACATAGTGGACACTCTAGGTGCGAATCCCTTCGCTCTAGGCCATTGGATTGACACTCATCAACGGCTGAAATTCCTTCTAAGGCTTAGGATTCAAGTTTTCAAAACTCATACACTATATAGTAGTATAAATAAGTGAAGTACTAGAGCAAAAACTATTCAACTCAAAAGATATAAGTGAAGCACATAGAGTGTTCTAGTAATTCCTAGGACATATTTAACTCTCCCAGATAGGTGTGTACAGCAAGGATAATTTTGGCAAACTAACAAGCAAAGACTCAAATTATACAAAACACTCCAAGCAAAACACATATCATGTTGTGAATAAAAATAGAGCTCCAAGTATAGTTACCGATGGATGAAGACGAAAGAGGGGATGCCTTCCCGAGGCATCCCCAAGCTTAGGCTTATGATTATCCTTGAATTTTACTTAGGGTGCCATGGGCATCCCCAAGCTTATGCCTTTGCTACTCTTTGTTCCATAGTCCATCAAAGCAATACTCAAAACTTGAAAACTTCACAACACAAAACTTAGACAAAAATTCTCGTGAGCTCTGTTAGTATAAGAAAACAAATCACTATTAAAATGTACTGCAATGAATTCATTCTTTGTTTATATTGGTGTTAAACCTACTATATTCCAACTTCTCTATGGTTCATACCTCCAAATATTACTCATAGATGCATTGAAATAAGCAAACAACACACGAAAAACAGAATCTGTCAAAAACAGAACAGTCTGTAGTAATCTGCAGGTTTCGCATACTTCTGTAACTCCAAAAAATTCAAACTAAATTGTTAAATGTGAGGAATTTGTCTATTAATCATCTGCAAAAATAATCAACTAAATAGAACGCTCCAGTAAAATCTGACGACCACTTTAGCAAGCGCTAAGGATTCTATTTTTCACAGCAAGATCACATAAACTTCACACACATCTTCCCAAAGGTTCTACTTGGCACAAACACTAAAAAAAACATGAAACCACATCTAATTAGAGGCTAGATGCAATATTTATTCCCTAACAGCACCAAAAAAAATTGGGTTGCCTCCCAACAAGCGCTATCGTTTTACGCCCCTAGCTAGGCACGATACAAGATAAATCTAGGTATTGCCATCTCTGGAAGGCAATCCATAAGTGGCTCTCTTGATAGATTCATATGGTAATTTGATTTTATTTCTAGGAAAGTGTTCAGTGCCTTTCCTTAACAGAAATTTGAATCTAATATTTCCTTTCTTCGTATAAATAATTGCACCAATCGTTCAAAGGAAAGGTCTACCAAGAATAATAGGACATGAAGGATTGCAATCTATATCAAGAACAATGAAATCTACGGGCACATAATTCCTATTGGCAGCAATAAGAACATCATTAATTATTCCCATAGGTTTCTTAATAGTGGAATCCTCAAGATGCAAATTTAAAGAACAATCATCAAGTTCATGGAACCCTAGCAAATCACACAAAGCTTTTGGGATAGTGGAGACACTTGCACCCAAATCACACAAAGCATAGCATTCATGATCTTTTATTTTTATTTTGATAGTAGGTTCCCACTCATCATAAAGATTTCTAGGGATAGAAACTTCTAACTCAAGTTTTTCTTCATAAGATTGCATCAAAGCATCAACTATGTGTTTGGTGAAAGCCTTATTTTGACTATAAGCATGCGGAGAATTTAGTACGGATTGCAACAAGGAAATACAATCAATCAAAGAGCAATTGTCATAATTGAATCCCTTGAAATCCAAAGTAGTGGGTTCATTACTATGCAAGGTTTTAATCTCCTCACTCCCACTTTTAACAATTTTAGCATCAAGATCTAAAAACTCCGAATCATTGGGACACCTTAAAGCAGAATCATCTCCAATCCTATCTTCATCAAGATTTATACTAGAAAACAAGGATCTAATAGGAGACACATCAATAACTTTCAGATCTTCATATTTATTTTCATGATAACTAGAAGAACACGCTTTAATATAATCCTCTCTTTTAGCACGCATCCTAGCGGTTCTTTCTTTGCATTCATTAATGGAAATTCTCATGGCTTTGAGAGACTCATTGATATCATGCTTAGGTGGGATAGATCTAAGTTTCAAAGAATCAACATCAAGAGTAATTCTATCCACACTTCTAGCCAATTCATCAATCTTAAGCAATTTCTCTTCAAGCATAGCATTGAAATTCTTTTGCGAGATCATAAACTCCTTAACACTAGTTTCAAATTCAGAAGGCATCTTTCCATAAGAGTGGTTGTAGGAATTACCATAATTATTATAGGAATTACTAGGAAAAGGCCTAGGATTAAAAGTCCCTCTATTAGCATTGTTACCAAAATTATTCCTACCAACAAAATTCACATCCAAAGATTCATTGTTATTTTCAATCAAAGTGGACAAAGGCATATCATTAGGATCAGAAGAAGCACTCTTAGCAGCAAATAATTTCATCAGTTCATCCATCTTTCCACTCAAGACATGAATTTATTCATTAGTGTGACGCCCGAAGACCGACGTCCCAGAAGATTCCAGAAGATTCTAGATGTTCCGGGTTCTCCCGTGTGTTTCTTTGTGCTTGTGTTATTTAGTTTTGCATTGCATCATGTCATCATGCCATCATGTTATTTATTTTTGCATCTCAACCTAAATAAATCGTGTGGACCTTCGGTCCATTTAAATCGAGGGAAGGATGTCTTCTCTTTAAAACAATAAAAGCCTCTCAATATTATTAGGGAGCTATATAATAAATATTCCAGTTTTGGAATTAACCACAACAAACTTGCATTTTAAATCCCGTTCTTTTCCAAGATATTTAATCCTTGATCTTATCCTTTTTGCTCAATTGAAGTGTGGAGCTTTGACATTATGCCAGAGTAACTACATTCAAACTTTGACTCAACTTGTATTTATTTGGTCCTCCAAATAAATATTTTGCTTCTCTTCTTTTCCTGTGATAGAAAGGAGTTATTTGGTTTGTTTTTATAGCAGCCAGCCTCTTGGACTCCTCCTCCCTCTTGGCCCAGCCACCAGGCCTTCCTCCCTGGCCCAATTCCTCCTTCCCCATAGGCCCAGCCGCCCCCAGTCTAAACCCTAGCGAGACGAGAAAAGTGAATAATTATGAGACTATCTAGGCATGATCATTGTATATAGGCATCATGTCCGAGACAAGTAAACCGAAACGATTGTGCATCTACTACTATTACTCCACACATCGACCGCTATGCATCATGCATCTAGTGTATTGAGTTCATAAGAACAGAGTAACGCCTTAAGCAAGATGACATGATGTAGAGGGATAAACTCAAGAAATATGATATAAACCCCATCTTTTTATCCTCGATGGCAACAATAAAATACATGCCTTGCTGCCCCTACTGTCACTGGGAAAGGACACCGCAAGAGTGAACCCAAAGCCAAGCACTTCTCCCATTGCAAGAACTATTGATCTAGTAGGCCAAACCAAACCAATAATTCGAAGAGACTTGCAAGGATATTATGAGCACACATAAAGAGTTCAGAAAAGAACCAAATATTTCTCATGGATAATCTTGACCATAAACCCACAATTCATCGGATCTCGACAAACACACCACAAAAGAGATTACATTGAATATATCTCCTCGAAAACCGATGAGAACTTTGTATTGAGATCCAGAGAGAGAGAAGAAGCCATCTAGATACTAGCTATGGACCCGAAGGTCTGTGGTAAACTACTCACAACTCATGGTGAGGGCGATGATGATGATGATGAAGAACTCCGTGATGGATCCCCCTCCGATGGAGCTCCAGAACAGGCTCCAAGATGGGATCTCACGGGAACATAAGGTTACGGCAGTGGAATTAGCTTTTTCTCTCTGTTATTGAAGGTTTCGGGGTACGTAGACTTATATAGGAGGAAGGAGGACACCGGGGGGTGCTCGAGGGGCCCACGAGGTAGGGGGGCGCGCCCTGGGAAGGGGGGCGCACCCCCACCCTCGTCGATACCCCGAGGCTCCCCTGACGTGGTTCTCATGTCCCATGTGCGTGATTTTCTCCAAAAATATCTCTCGCGAAGGTTTCATTCCGTTTGGACTCCGTTTGATATACTTTTTCTGCAAAACCTTGAAACAGGCAAAAAACAGCAATCTGGACCGGGCCTTTGGGTTAGTTGGTTAGTCCCAAAAATGATATAAAAATTTAAGATAAAGCCCATTAAACATCCAAGACTTCATAAATAATAGCATGGAACAATAAAAAATTATAGATACATTGGAGACGTATCAGCTACACGCAAATCCCTAGTACATGCACAAACAATTAAGAACCTTGCAAACAACACGATAAAGGGGTTGTCAATCCATTCACGGCCACTTGCAAAAGTGAGATCTGATAGAGATAATAAGATAAATATTTTTGGTATTTTTGTTGTATAGATTAAAAAGTAAAGATTGCAAAATAAAAGAACAGCGACAAAAATTAGCAAGTTGACAGGAAACTAATGTGATTGAAAATAGACCTGGGGGCCATAGGTTTTACTAGTGGCTTCTCTCAAGATAGCAAATCTTACGGTGGGTGAACAAATTACTGCCGAGCAATTGATAGAAAAGCGCATATTTATGGGAATATCTAGGCATGATCATGTATATAGGCATCACGTCCGTGACAAGTACACCGAAACCCTCCTGCGTCTACTACTATTACTCCACACATCGACCGCTATCCAGCATGCATCTAGAGTATTAAGTTCATAAGAACAGAGTAACACATTAAGCAAGATGACATGATTTAGAGGGATAAACTCATGCAATATGAAATAAACCCCATCTTTTTATGCTCGATGGAAACAATACAATATGTGCCTCGCTGCCCCTGCTGTCACTGGAAAAGGACACCGCAAGATTGAACCCAAAGCTAAGCACTTCTCCCATTGCAAGAAAGATCACTCTAGTAGGCCAAACCAAACTGATAATTCGAAGAGACTTGCAAAGATATTAAATCATGCATACAAGAATTCAGAGAAGAACCACATATTGTTCATAGATAATCTTGATCATAAACCCACAATTCATCGGATCTTGACAAACACACCGCAAAAAATATTACATTGAGTAGATCTCCAAGAAGATTGAGGAGAACTTTGTATTGAGATCCAAAGAGAGAGAAGAAGCCATCTAGCTAATAACTATGGACCCGGAGGTCAGTGGTAAACAACTCACACATCACCTGAGAGGCTATGGTGTTGATGTAGAAGCCCTCCGTGATCGATCCCCCCTCCGACAGAGCTTCGAAAAAGGCCCCAAGATGGGATCTCACGGGTACAGAAGGTTGCGGTGGTGGAAATAGGGTTTCATGGTTCTCTCAGATGTTTTCAGGGTATATGATTATATATAGGAGGAAGAGGTACGACGGTGGAGCTACGAGGGGCCCACGAGGGCGGGGGGCGCGCCTACCCGTGGGCACGCCTTCCTGCCTCATGGCCACCTCGTGGCTTCCCAGACTTGTACTCCAAGTCTCCTAGATTGCGTTTGTTCCAAAAACGATCCTCGCGAAGGTTTCATACCGTTTGGACTCCGTTTGATATTTCTTTTCTGCGAAACACTGAAATAGGCAAAAAGAAGCAATTTGCACTTGGCCTTTGGTTAGTAGGTTAGTCCCAAAAATAATATAAAAGTGCATGTTAAAGCCCATTAAACATCCAAAACAGATAATATAATTGTATGGAACAGTCAAAAATTATAGATACGTTGGAGACGTATCAAGCATCCCCAAGCTTAATTCCTGCTCGGCCTCGAGTAGGTAAATGATAAAAACAGAATTTTTGATGTGCAATGCTACCTAACATAATTCTCAATGTAATACTCGTGGCATGAATGTTCAGATCCGAAAGATTCAAGACAAAAGTTTAATATTGACATAAGAATAATAATACTTCAAGCATACTAACAAAGCAACTATGTATTCTCAAAATAACATGGCCAAAGAAAGTTCATCCCTACAAATTCATATAGTTTGGCTATGCTCAATCTTAGTCAAACAAAATACCCAAATGATGCACAACCCCGGTTTCAGCCAAGCAATTGTTTCATACTTTAATTTTTTCAAACTTTTTCAATTTTCACGTAATACATGAGCATGAGCCATGGATATAGCACTATAGGTGGAATAGAGTGGTAGTTGTGGAGAAGACAAAATGAGGAAGATGGTCTCACATCAACTAGGCATATCAATGGGCTATGGAGATACCCATCAATAGATATGAATGTGAGTGAGTAGGGATTGCCGTGCAATGGATGCACTAGAGCTATAAATGTATGAATGCTCAACAAAAGAAATTAAGTGGGTGTGCATCCAACTTGCTTGCTCACGAAGAACTAGGGCATTTGAGGAAGGCCATAGTTGGAATATACAAGCCAAGTTTTATAATGAAAATTCCCACTAGTATATGAAAGTGACAAAACAAGAGACTCTCTATCATGAATATCATGGTGCTACTTTGAAGCACAAGTGTGGAAAAAAGATAATAGCATTGTCCCCTTTTTTTTCGGGCCTTCCTTTTTTTTCTTATTCGGCCTTTTTTCGGGACAATGCTCTAATAATGATGATCATCACACTTCTATTTATTTAGAACTCAAAGATGAAACTCGATACTAGAACAAAATATGACTCTATATGGAGGCCTCCGGTGGTGTACTGGATGGGCAATGAATCAAGGGTGACATGTGTGAAAAATTATGCTTGGTGGCCTTGCCACAAATATGATGTAAACTACATGATCATGTAAGGCAATATGACAATGATGAAACATGTCATAATAAACGGAACAGTGGGAAGTTGCATGGCAATATATCTTGGAATGGCTATGGAAATGCCATAATAGGTAGGTATGGTGGCTCTTTTGAGGAATACATATGGTGAGTGTATGGTACCGGCGAAAGTTGCGTGGTACAAGAGAGGCTAGCAATGGAGGAAGGGTGAGAGTGCGTATAATCCATGGACTCAACATTAGTCAAAAAGAACTCACATACTTATTGCAAAAATCTACAAGTCATCAAAACAAAGTACTACACGCATGCTCCTAGGGGAAGGGTTGGTAGGAGTTAACCATCGCGCGATCCCGGCCTCCACACAAAGGATGACAATCAAAGAAATACCTCATGCTTCAAATTTGTCACACAACGGTTACCATACGTGCATGCTACGGGACTTGCAAACCTCAACACAAGTATTTCTCAAATTCAAAACTACTCTACTAGCATGACTCTAATATCAACATCCTCATATCTCAAAACAATCATCAAGCATCAAACTTCTCATAGTATTCAATGCACTTTATATGAAAGTTTTATTATACCCATCTTGGATGCCTATCATATTAGGACTAATTTTATAGCCAAAGCAAATTACCATGCTGTTCGAAAGGACTCTCAAAATAATATAAGTGAAGCATGAGAGATCAATAGTTTCTATAAAATAAAACCACCACCGTGCTCGAAAAAGATATAAGTGAAGCACTAGAGCAAAACTATCTAGCTCAAAATATATAAGTGAAGCACATAGAGTATTCTAATAAATTCTGATTCATGTGTGTATCTCCCAAAAGTTGTGTACAGAAAGGATGATTGTGGTAAACTAAAAATCAAAGACTCGATCATACAAGACGCTCCAAGCAAAACACATATGATGTGGTGAATAAAAATATAGTCTCAAGTAAAGTTACCGATAAACAAAGACGAAAGAGGGGATGCCTTCCCGGGGCATCCCCAAGCTTAGGCTTTTGGTTGACCTTGAATTTTACCATGGAGTGCCTTGGGCATCCTCAAGCTTAGGCTCTTGCCACTCCTTATTCCATAGTCCATCAAATCCTCATCCAAAAATTTGAGAACTTCACAACACAAAACTTAACAAAAAATCTCGTGAGCTCCGTTAGTATAAGAAAACAAACCACCACCTTAAGGTACTGTAATGAACTCATTATTTATTTATATTAGTATTAAACCTACTGTATTCCAACTTTTCTATGGTTCATACCCCCCCGATACTACTCATAGATTCATCAAAATAAGCAAACAACACACGAAAAATAGAATCAGTCAAAAACAGAACAGTCTGTAGCAATCTGTAACTTTCGAATACTTATGTAACTCTAAAAATTCTGAAATAAATGGTTGCACACGAGGAATTTGTGTATTAATCATCTTCAACTAGAATCTACCTAAAAGCACTCTCCGGTAAAAAATGGCAGCTAATCTCATGGGCGCAAAAGTTTCTGTTTTTTACAGCAAGATCGCAAAGACTTCACCCAAGTCTTCCCAAAGGTTCTACTTGGCACAAAAACCAATTAAAACAAAAAACCCCATATAACCAGAGGCTAGATGAATTATTTATTACTAAACAGAAGTAAAAGCAAAGAAAATAAAATTGGGTTGCCTCCCAACAAGAGCTATCGTTTAATGCTAGGTATTGCTATATTTGGTAGGCAATCCATAAGTGGCTCTCATAATAGATTCGTCAGGTAATTTGATTTTCTTTCTACGAAAGTGTTACATGCCTTTCCTTAATGGAAATTGGAATCTAATATTTCCTTCTTTCATGCCAATAATTGCACCAATCGTTCTAAGGAAAGGTCTACCAAGAATAATAGGACATGTAGGATTGCAATCTATATCAAGAACGATGAAATCTACGGGCACATAATTCATATTGGCGACAATAAGAACATCATTAATCCTTCCCATAGATTTCTTAATGGTAGAATGTGCAAGATGCAAATTTAAAGAACAATCATCAAGTTCATGGAAACCTAACACATCACACAATTTTTTTGGAATCGCGGAAACACTAGCACCCAAATCACACAAAGCATAGCATTCATGTTCTTTAATTTTAATTTTTAATAGTAGGTTCCCACTCATCATAAAGTTTTCTAGGGATAGAAACTTCTATTTCAGGTTTTTCTTCATAAGATAGTATTAAATCATCAACGATATGTTTGGTAAAAGCTTTATTTTAACTATAAGAGTGAGGAGAATTTAACACGGATGGCAACAAGGAAATACAATCTATCAAAGAGCAATTATGATAATTAAATTCCTTGAAATCCAAAATAGTGGGTTCATTGCTATGTAAAGTTTTGACCTCATCAATCCCACTTTTAGCAATTTTTGTATCAGGTCGGCTCATGAGGATCAGAGATATCGACGCGAGGGACACCTCCCGAGGTCCTCGTGACGTGAGCAGTGACGACCAAGGCCAGGCGGGAGCCAGCGGGCGCATAGTGCCAGTTTTCCCATTGGTGCTAAAGGAGCAGGTGCAAACGAAGAGTCCCAAGGCGTCAGGCAAAGGTTTCCATATCGGTGCAACGAGACCAAGACCAGCAGGACAGCAGGACGGAGGTCATCGCGGAGCCCACGGCGGCGTCACCACCGGAGCCTTTGGTAGGCGAAGACCACTTTTTTGTCAGGATAGCTTGTACGAGCTATCCCCCTTCAAATTTGGCCATCGTGGGATCCCTTCCCGCTCAATATTTGGGAAGAGGACCTGAGCCACTATAAATAGGACTAGCCACCACCATTGGGATCATCTAATCAGAGAGGGAGTTGATCTCACCTAGAATTGAGCAGATAGAAGGCCACACACCACCAGCTCACTCGAGCCCAAGATATCCTCTCCTAGGAGGCAGTTCATCCATGTGCTAGTTCTTCCTCAGCCATCAGGGCAATACCCCACACCACACTGGATTAGGGTATTACACCACAAAGGTGGCCCGAACCAGTATAAAACATTATGTCATTAGTTCTTCGGATCTGATGAGCTAGGCCTAGGGTTGTTGAGTAGATGAGCTAGGGTGGAAAGAGAGATCTTCATGCGTACCCCAGAGTTCGAACCATAAGGGTTTCGCCGGAACCCGAGATCCGCCATTTCGCGTGCCAGGTAGGGGTGTGCCGAAACTTCCCTGCCGTCGATCAGCGCTCCGTCATTCCAGCAGTCCCATGGCCAACGCTCGCAGAGCCCATGCTGAGGCGGCGGGCTGCCCTTGCTGCCCGTGTCGCTCAAACTACTCCTGCCGGTGGACCACCCCGCCGTTCTCCATCGCCTGCCGCCAACACTGCCACCGGTCTGGCGTGACATGAACAGCAGGCATCGTCCCTACACCCCTCCGTGCGGCGTGATGGACGCACCGCCACCCTGTCGCTGACTCCAGCAGTCTCTTCGTCCCATGCTCGCTGCGGACCCGCGGACGCGCAGGCTGCGTTGCTCATGGCACGCGAGCTCCTGCGCGACCGCCCCGTCGACGACTTCTACGAAGAATGGCTAGACCGCATCGCCGAGCTCGTCAGCCCGATGGGGGCTCTCCAGCGCCGTCCCTCTCTGTGCCTCGTTCGCCTCCCCACGAGGACGACGAGGCCCAAGAAGCTCCACTGCTACCCCCGCGTCAAGGCGTCGTCCAAGACCCAAGGCACGTGGCCCCTCGATGTGACCACCCATGCACGGCGCTAGTGCATGAAGAAGGAAGCCGCCAAGAGATCCAGCGGCCCCGTAGAGGAGCGCCCGCACTCCCTCCACCCCTACGCCGAGACCGCACTCCCTCCACCGCTGCGCCAAGACCGCGAGCCCCCCACCGTGGTAGCATGCAGGGACCAAGATCAAGTTCCACCTCCCCAACAAGCTTCGGTGTCGACAGCAGGCTGCAATGCCCTCGCCCCCAGGCTACGCAACGTCAACTGGCTTGGGAAGTTCAAGCCCGACCTGCCTCCACGCTACGACGGCACCCCCGACCCTGCGGAGTTCCTGCATTCTACGAGCTGAGCATCGAAGCATCCGGCAGCAACGAGAAGATCGTGGCTAATTGGTTCCCCATGGCCCTCAAGGATGGTGCGCGCTCATGGCTCTTGAACCTGCCCGTAGGATCGATCTCCACCTGGCGTGGGATGCGTGAGTGGTTCATCGCCAACTTCCAGGGCACCCGAGACCGTCCCCCGGCCGTAGGTGACTTGCGGCATATCAAGCAACAACCAGGAGAAACCCTACAGAAGTTCATCCAATGCTTCAATAGTGTCCGCGTCAAGATCCCCAAGGTCACGGACGAGGCCATCATTTTGGTGTTCTCAGATGGTGTCCGGGACGTCAAGATGAAAGAGGAGCTCGCCATCCACGAAGATTTGTGCCCGTCCTTGGAGCTGTTCAACCTCGCGAACAAGTGCGCCAGGGCCGAGGACGGGCGCCTCTCACTCGTCGAGCTCCCCACTGCTGAACCTGAAGACCAGTAGGCCAAAAGCAAGGACATAAAGCGCAAGGGAGCGGTAGTGCTTGCAGCCAAACCAGAAATGAAGCGCGGCCACGACTACCCAGAGCCGCCCAAGAACGGCCGAGCATTTTGCGCCTTCCACAACGTGCACAACCACAACACTCGTGATTGTCAAGAGCTCAGGGCCCTCCGCAAGGGACGCGTCATCCAACGCCCCGAGCGCGGCAACCGTGGCTACGGCTACGAGGGAATTTCGGACCGGGGGACGCTGGGATGACCGCGGCCCCCGCCAGGAGTGGCGTGATCAGCCTCGGGAGGACCGTTGGCGCGGCCAGCCTCGCGAGGACGCCTGGAGGGACCAGCCCCGGGAGGACCGCCCTCAGGGCAGGGCCGGCCTACCACCTCTACCACCGCCAAGGAGAAACGACGACCAGGACGAGGGAGCTGTGGGCTTCCAGGAGCCGCGTGCCATCGCTTGCATCTTGGGCGGAGCACAGGCCCCAGCTTCTCAGCCCCTCTTCAAGCAATTCGCCCGTGAAGTAAACACGACTCTCCCCAAGTTCGAGGCTACTCGCCCACTCAGGTGGTCTAGGTGCCCCATCACCTTCACTTCAGCAGACTAGCTCAAGTGCCCAGCTACGGTTGGCGCCCTCCCGATGCTTTGTTCACCCGTCATTAGCAACGTCCAAGTTACCAAGACTCTCATCGACGGTGGCGCAGGGCTCAATGTCATGTACATTGAGACATTCGACAGCCTCCAAGTACCCTACGATCAACTGCTGCCCACTGATAACCCACAAGTGTAGGGGATCGCAACAGTTTTCGAGGGTAAAGTATTAAACCCAAATTTGTTGATTTGACACAAGGGGAGCCAAAGAATACTCTTAAAGTATTAGCAGCTGAGTTGTCAATTCAACCACACCTGGAAACTTAGTATCTGCAGCACGATAGTTTAGTAGCAAAGTAATATGATAGTGTCGGTAGCAGCAATAAAAGTAACGATAGTGTTTTTGTGTTTTTTGTGATAGTAGCAACGGAAAAGTAAATAAGCGGCAAGCAATATAGGTAAAGCTCGTAGGCATTGGATTGGTGATGGGAAATTACGTTGGATGCAATTCATCATGTATAAGTTATAACCTATGGTGACACAGAACTAGCTCCAGTTCATCAATGCAATGTAGGCCTGTATTCCGAATATAGTCATACGTGCTTATGGAAAAGAACTTGCATGACATATTTACTCCTATCCTCCCTTGCCAGCGGGGTCCTATTGGACACTAAGGGATATTAAGGCCTCCTTTTAATAGAGTACCGGACCAAAGCATTAACACATAGTGAATACACGAACTCCTCAAACTATGGTCATCACCGGGAGTGGTCCCGATTATTGTCACTTCGGGGTTGCCGGATCATAACACATAGTAGGTGACAATAGACTTGCAAGATAGGATCAAGAATACACATATATTCATGAAACATAATAGGTTCAGATCTGAAATCATAGCACTCGGGCCCTAGTGACAAGCATTAAGCATAGCAAAGTCATAGAAACATCAATCTCAGAACATAGTGGATACTAGGGATCAAACCCTAACAAAACTGACTCGATTACATGATAGATCCCATCCAACCCATCACCGTCCAGCAAGCCTACCATGGAATTACTCACACACGGCGGTGATCATCAAGGAATTGGTGATGGAGGAAGGTTGATGATGACAATGGCGACGATCTCCACTCTCCGAAGCCCCGAACGGACACTAGATCAGCCCTCCCGAGAGAGATTAGGGCTTGGCGGCGGCTCCATCTCGTGAAACACGATAATTCCTTCTCCTTGGTTTTTTTCTCCCCGAAACGGAATATATAGGACCCGGGGATACGTCAATGGAGCATCAGGGGGCCCTCGAGGCAGGGGGCGCGCCCTGGGAAGGGAGGCGTGCCCCCACCCTCGAGGACAAGCTGTGGGCCCCCCGGTGTCGATCTTCTTGCAGCTAATTTTTGTATTTTCTGAAATAATTCTCCGTTGATTTTCAAGCGATTCCGAGAAGTTTTTATTTCTCCACACAAAAACAACACCATGGCAGTTCTGCTGAAAACAACATCAGTCCGGGTTAGTTCCATTCAAATCATGCAAGTTAGAGTCCAAAACAAGGGCAAAATGGTTTGGAAAAGTATATACATTGGAGACGTATCAACTCCCCCAAGCTTAAACCTTTGCTTCTCCTCAAGATATTCAGTTAATAAACTGAAAGTGATAAAGAAAAACTTTGACAAACTCTATTTGCTCTTGTTGTTGTAAATATGTAAGCTAGCATTCAAGTTTTCAACAAGATCATGAACTAACCACATTCATAATAACTTTCGGGTCTCAAGACTACTCACATCAATGGCATAATCAACTAGCAAGCAATAATAATAAACCTCTGATGACAACACTTCTCAAAACAATCATGATATGATATAACAGGATGGTATCTCGCTAGCCCTTTCTGAGACGGCAAAACATAAATGCAGAGCACCTTTAAAGATCTAGGACTGACTAGACATTGTAATTCATGGTAAAAGAGATCTAGTCATTATCATACTCAATGCAAATTAATAGTAATACTTGCAACGACAGAGGTGCTCTCCTACTGGTGCTCTTTGATAAGAGGATGATGACTCTGCATAAAAGTAAATAGATAGGCCCTTCGCAGAGGGAAGCAGGGATTTGTAGAGGTGCCAGAGCTCGATATTTAAATAGAGATTGAATAACATTTTGAGCGGTATACTTTCGTTGACAACATAACAACCAAGAATCTCGATATCTCCTTACTACGCACATTATGGCCAGCCAAATCCATGGGTTACCATCCAAACAAGCAAAAGCCCTGGGGCAGTTTTGTTTAATTATTATGATTTTGAGCATGGGAATGGGCATCCTGGTTACCAGCCATTTTCTCATGAATGATGATCGGAGTCCACTCATCTTGAGAATAACCCACCCAGCATGGAAGATATAGACAACCCTAGTTGATACATGAGCTGTTCGAGCATTCAAAACAGAATTTCATTTGAAGGTTTAGAGTTTGGCACATACAAATTTACTTGGAACGGCAGGTAAATACCGCAAATAGGAAGGTATGGTGGACTCATATGGAATAACTTTTGGGGTTTATGGAAGTGGATGCACAAGCAGTATTCCTGCTTAGTACAGGTGAAGGCTAGAAAGAGACTGGGAAGTGACCAGCTAGAGAGCAACAATGGTCATGAACATGCATTAAAATTAATCAACAATGAATGCAAGCATGAGTAGGATATGAATCACCATGAACATAAATATCGTGAAGGCTATGTTGATTTGTTTCAACTACATGCATGAACATGTGCCAAGTCAAGTCACTTAAATCGTTAAGAGGAGGATACCACCCATCATAACGCATCACAACCATTTTTATATCATGTTGGCACGCAAGATAGACCATTGTAAACTCTCAGCTAATTAAGCATGGCATAAGCAGCTATGATCTCTAATTGTTATTGCAAACATGTTTCATTCATAACAAGCTGAATCAAGCACGATGAGCAATCATATTTACAAAAACAAGAGAGGTCGAGTTCATACCAGCTTTTCTCATCTCAATTAGTTCATCATATATCATCCTTATTGCCTTTCACTCGCACGACCGAACGGTGTGGATAATAATAATAATAGTGCACGTGCATTGGACTAAGCTGGAATTTGCAGACATTTAATACAAGAGAGAAGACAAGGTAATATGGCTCAAGGTTAAATCATCAACGAAGCATATGAGAGCCACTAAGCATTTTAATCATGGTCTTCTACTCTTAACCCCTAAAGAAAAGAAAAGAAACTATTTACACGGGAAATGTCAGAGGTATTGACCATGGGTACCCTCGACGCCTACCCTTGGTATTTTAAGACAAATGAGAGCCACTTGGTCCGCTGCGGCCGTCTTCTCCTCGAGCCGCTTCTTAGGGTAGCCAGCCCTAGGAGTCGGCTGCCAGCAGGCGGCAGGGACCCAGCAGGCGGCGACACCAACACCACCAGCCAGCAGACGGCCCCGCACTCCTTCCTCAGGGAACACGCTGGGGGGACCCCTGCACGACGGAGGCGTGGCTACAGGAGAACCTGTCCTTAGAAGATCTGTAAGGGCGGGCTATAGTGGCTGTGTACCTTATAAATATCCCCTAAGCGGTGGGTCACTGTAGCCACAAAGCTTGTGACCAAGCAATGGTCAGAGGAGGCCACGATCCCACTACCCGCAAACGGCGGGGCCAACAGGCGGTTGGCCCCATCGGTCAGCGGGTAAGCTCACGAACAAGCCGCCTCTGGCAGGCGGCCAGGGGAGACGGCCGTCTGGTAGCAGACGGCAAACCCCACCCTAGAAGTCCGAGCCCCATCAAGATGACGGGACGGGGCGAGGCGGCAGCGTACGGCGAGAGGCGATGGCACTGTAGCCATTTCCTTCTTGACAAGGCTGTCGTCAGCAAAAGCACCCCCAAAGTAAAAGACAAACACGAGGGGCCCACGGGCGGCGGGCCCCAGCAGACAGGCGGCGAGGCTGGCGCCAGAAGACACTAACGGCTGGGGGCCACGCCATCGAGTTGACCATTGTACCCCTGGGGGTAGGCCTATATAAACCCCCCAGGATCCTCCATGAGGAGGGGTTGTTGGTGGGTAGGTTGGTTGGTTGTGGGAAGATCACAAGAGAAAACCCTAGATAGAGAGAGGAGGTGAGCTAACCTTGTTCATCCTCTTCCTTTGAACCACACAGCTCAAGGAGCAATCCTGTAGATAGTTTAGTGCTATCAGTCATGACGCGGAGCCCCCGCAGAGCAGGACTAGGGGTGTTATCTCCTCGGAGAGCCCCGAACCTGGGTAAGATCCGTAGGCGTCCTAAGTTTCTCTTTATCCCGCTTCCCGAACCCGGCGATGTTCTATTGACCCCATGCATGATAAGCCATCCTTTGGCATATGTCATCCAAAAACCCCGACATTTGGCGCCCACCGTGGGGCTTGGTGCACCGTCGTCCGGAGACATGTTCTGGACGGGAACCTTGTTCCTTCCTGGCGAGAATAGCCAGCCCGGCACGCCCGCTGGCGTGGAGACCGGGATGCTTCGCAGAGCTGAGGCTGCATGCGCCGTGAGCGGGCTCGCCGATCTGCTCGGCGCCGCCCGCATCCACGACGAACCCTCTCCGACGGCCGAGCCCATGGCGCCAGAGAGCTTCCTCGTCGAGCTCCTCGACAAGCTCCACCTCATCGACGAGCGTGCCTCTGATGTGGAGTCAGTGGGCTCTTCTGGCCCACCGGTAGACATGATCGTCATGCTCGACGCAGGGTCAGTAGACTCCTTCCCCGAGCACGTGGAGATCGTCAACGTCCCTCTTCCCGTTCTTCTGATCCGCAGCACCATCAGCATCGTCACGGAGGTGCTTGTCACCGACCACGGCGAACCATCATGCAGAACGGGTCCAGGCCCGCTCGAGGCTGCTCTGCAGCACCTCACCGCCCTTGTCACGGTGGGGGCAGACGGCGTGGCGTTGGAGGCTCCGCGTTTCGCTCCTCGACAGCGCCAACAAATTGGCTGCCTCCCGACGCCTCACTGAAGCTTACCGTCGCGAAATGGACCGCGCCATTTGTGGCACGCCGGCTGCTGGCGAGCCTAGCCGAGCCAGCGCTGTCCGCGACCGCAGCAGACTGCTGGCGGACATGCTGGTGGCCCCGCGGCCTGTGTACCTCACTCCATCGGAGAACCTAAGGGCTGCCCAGGCGGCAGTCGATGAGATGGGCCACTTAGAGGGAGACGAGCTCCGTTGCATGACCCAGCGTGCCCGCCAGCTCCTCGATGCTGCTGCTACGCAGCAGGAGGCCCGTCGCCGGGTATCAGAGGCGGTTGCGCACACCGACAACCGCCCTCTTCAGCATGAGCAAGGAGCCACATCCCGCTCTCCAACAGTCGGCGCCACCAACCGGCGAGACTCAGAGCCCGCTGCCAGCCGCAGCCGGCAGACTCGCGTCACCATCGAGCGTGACGAAGACGGCCGCCCAAGGGCCGTAGAACGACGAGGGGAGCAGCCGCCTCCTCCTAGGCGGGAGAGGCGCGTGTCTCCTCCGCCTGTTGACCGCCCCTCTCTGGCAGGCCGCTTAGGCCGCCGCGAGGGGGTTGGGGAGAACGACGCCCGCCACCGTATGGACCGTCTGGCTCGTTCCCAGGCGGTTGAAGAAGAAGATGACCTCGGTCCGGCCTGCATCTCACAGGTGATGTAAATGATGTGAATTCATGGGTGTTGGACTGGATGTCTGAAAATACTAACTACAAAGCACCAGCATATGAATTGCTTCATGATATCCCAGTTAATCCTCCTGCTGACGACGCAAGAAGAATCTATGATGAACCTGAACTTCAAAATTATCTGATGCAAGTGCTATTGAAGCCTTTGAAGGCTGGCCAACCTCCAAGAACCACCTTCCTTGTGAAGCATTTGTTGTATGTGCCAAGGACCATCTACCGCATTCTAACCTAAACCCTCAGTCCAATTAAGGGCCACAACTCTGAAGACGAAGACGTTGTTGGAATCATGAAGAATCTGCTATTTAATATCATGCATGGGATTCCCATAAAATATCATGATTTCTTCATGAGGACTTTGGCGAATGTTGCACTGTCACCTCTTGAGTTGAAGCCTTATGCTCCTAGGATTATGAGATTCATCAGAACAAGGTCTTCAATTGCATACACGACTGACTTTCAAAATCATCTCAGCTATCTGCCTCCTATTGAAGTCCTCAAACGGACTATTTCCTCAGTTGACGGAAAGGGCAAAGCAGCTGTCATTTATGAAGGTAGTCGTCCATTGGATGATCAGATTCGCAAAGCTGCATCCTATTCCACCAATGATGATTCTGCAACCCAAGACACTGCCACAAATGCTTCAAACCAAATTCCTCAAGCAACTATTCCACAAGTGATGACTGATCGTGAGCTTCTCCTAAGTCTTCATCAGAAGGTAGATCGCAATCACAAGTGGGTCAAGCGCCAGTTTGCTTCAATTCTTCAAAACATGACTGTCACGCAGAACACTGTGAAGAAGAATCACTACTATGCGCATGAAATCTGCGATCGCACTTGGGATAATCTTTCACATCTGTATAGTGCTGAAGAACTCAAGGAGATGGAATTTTAACAGGACTTTGACTAGTATCAGCCACCTTCGAAGAAATTCAAGAAGGTCAAAGTTCCTTAGTTGGTCACAAGTTCATTCTCTTCATCGCGCGCGACGAATGAAGCTTAAGATTTGTATGACACTGCGGCAGGCCCTACCTCAACGGACGACCCGAACAATGCTGGCGCTCCTCCTTCGACATCATGATAATATTCTTCAAGGGCGTTAGTCCTTATTTTTCGTCCCTTTTGGTCCTTTGATGACAAAGGGAGAGAAATTTGAGTTAGTCTGCAAGCGGGCCTCTTATATGGGCTATATTTTCGTGAAGTTACAACTCTTGTTCTTCTTAGGTGTTTGCTCTGATGAGTTGCAAACTTAAGTCGGATGGTAGTCAGACACTTTGTGAACTGCTTTCTGCATGATTATTTCCTCAGTACCTTAATGCATGCATGCTGATTTTCATCAGACACCATATTTCATCATGCATTTCAAATTCTTCAAATCATATGTTAAATGTGTGTATGAATTACAAGATATAGGGGGAGATCTCCATGATATTATTCTACAATGTGCATTTTCTACTCAAGCTAATTCCTCAAAATGCACATCTTCAGGGGGAGTTCTTCTATATCTTGTAATCAAATTCCTCAACTTCTACTTTTACACTTCGATATGTCTCCATCGTATCTAGTTTTGCAAACTCTTTTGCCCTTGTTTTGGACTCTAATTTGCATGATTTGAACGGAACTAACCCGCACAGACCCTGTCTTCAGCAGAACTTCCTTGGTGTTATTTTTGTGCAGAAATAAAAGTTCTCAGAATGACCTCAAACTTCATGAGATTATTTTCAGAATATATAAAAAATATTGACGGAAAGAACTATCGGAGGGGGCCCACACCCTGGCCATAAGGGTGGGGGCGCGCCCACCCCAGGGCCTGCCATCTGTCCTTGTGGGCCCCTTGGACCTCCACCGACGTCAACTGCAACTCCATATAATCTATTTTGGGGAGAAAAAAATCAGAGAGAAGATACCATCACGTTTATGATACGGAGTTGCCGCCACCTCCTGTTCCTCATCGGGAGAACTTATCTGGAGTCCGTTCGCCATCGTCATCACCAACCATCCTCCATCACCAATTTCATGATGCTCACCGCCGTGTGTGAGTAATTCTATCGTAGGCTTGCTGGACGGTGATGGATTGGATGAGATTTATCATGTAATCAAGTTAGTTTTGTTAGGGTTTGATCCCTAGTATCCACTATGTTCTGAGATTGACGTTGCTATGACTTTGCTATGCTTAATGCTTGTCACTAGGGCCCAAGTGCCATGATTTCATATCTGAATATATTATGCTTTCATGAATATATTTGTGTTCTTGATCCTATCTTGCAAGTCTATAGTCACCTACTGTGTGTTATGATCCAGAAAACTCGGAGTGACAATAATCGGGGCACTTCTCGGTGATGACCATAGTTTGAGGAGTTCATGTATTTACTAAGTGTTAATGCTTTGGTCTGGTACTCTATTAAAAGGAGGCCTTAATATCCCTTAGTTTCCATTAGGACCCCGCTGCCACGGGAGGGTAGGACAAAAGATGTCATGCAAGTTCTTTTCCATAGGCACGTATGACTATATTCGGAATACATGCCTACATTACATTAATGAATTGGAGCTAGTTCTATGTCACCCTAGGTTATAACTGCTAGATGATGAATATTATCCGACACCTATCATTTCCGATCCATTTCCTACGAGTTAATTCCATATTTACACTTGCTTTGTTACTTACGTTACTGCTGCTGTAACCATTGCTACAAACCTGTTACTGTTACTTTTGCCACTATCACCGTTACTTCCATAATACTTTGATATTAAATACTTTGTTGCAGATATTAAGTTTTCCAGGTGTGGTTGAATTGACAACTCAGTTGCTAATACATGAGAATATTCTTTGGCTCCACTTGTGTCGAATCAATAAATTTGGGTTGAATACTCTACCCTCGAAAACTGTTGCGATCGCCTATACTTGTGGGTTATCAAGACCTTTTTCTGGCGCCGTTACCAGGGAGCATAGCTCTGTTCTCTGAGTTACTTGGGATTTATATCTGCTGATCACTATGAAGGATATGAAGAATCTGAAGGATGAAGAAACCAAGATCGTTCCGTCTAGAACGAGGAGAGGTAAGGAACTGCCATCTAGCTCTGCACTTGATTCACCATATGTTTTGAGTAAACTTGCGACACCTACACCTGCTATTGATTCTGATATGTCACATGATATTGTTGATGCCACTTATATTATGAATGATGCTTATGATGAAGTTGTGCCATTGGGTGAATTACTTGATAAGCATCTCGCTAAAGCCAAAACTATTGAATATGTTGAAGATGATGATATCTCTGAAACTGATGAAATTAATGATATTGAAAACTTTGAAACACCCATTAGACCTACTTCCCCTAGATATGTATTTTCTATTGTTCCCGAGGGATATGTTATGGAAGGAGAAATAGCTAGGGACTTTCTTGCTTGTAAGGATATGTATGATCTAAAAAAATTAGCACGCAAGTGGAAAGAGCAATCTTTGAATGCTAAGATGCAATGCAATCCTGAATTTGCTACTTCACCTATCCGTGTTACTGATAAGGATTATGAATTGTCTGTTGATCCTGAGTTATTTACTTTAGTTGAATATGATCCTTTCCATGGTAATGAATCTGAAACTATTGTGGCACATCTTACTAAACTAAATGATATAGCCACCCTATTTGCCCACGAGGAAAAAATTGCTATTACTATATTCTTAAGTTGTTTCCTTTCTCGTTAATGGGTAATGCTAAGTTATGGTTTAACTCTCTTGATCCTGGTTGTGTGCGTAGTCCCCAGGATATGATTTACTACTTCTCTGCAAAATATTTTCCTGCTCATAAGAAGCAAGCTGCCTTATAGGAAATATTTAACTTTGTGCAAATTGAAGAAGAGAGTCTCCCACAAGCATGGGGGAGGCTTCTCCAATTACTTAATGCTTTGCGTGATCATCCTCTTAAGAAGAATAAAATTCTTGATATCTTTTATATTGTACTAACCGATGCTTCTAGGGATCACCTAGATAGTTGTGCTGGTTGTGATTTCAGGGAACGAGCTGTTGAACAAGGTGAAAAATTATTTAATATTATATTGAGTAATGATAATGATTGGACCCTTCCTGAACCAACTCCGAAGAAAAGAGGTATTCTATTTCTCAGTCCCGAATACATGCAAGAGGCAAAGAAATCAATGAAGGAAAGGGTATTAAAGCTGAAGATGTTAAGTATCTACCACCAATTGAAGAATATACGGTCTTGATAACCCGACACAGGTAGTAGAGGTAAATTCTCTCTATAGATTTGATGAAGGTGATATTCCTCATAATAAGTCTACTAGCCAATGCTTAGATGAGTTTGATAATTTTATTGTTAAACAAGAAGATTTCAATTCTTATGTTAGTAGACAGCTGAAACGTAATGCTTATATGCTTGACCGCTTGGGTGATCTTGTGACTAGAACTTCCAATGATCTTAAACTTATCAGTAAACATGCTTCCATGGTTACCACTCAAGTAGAACAAGTACTTAAGGCACAAAATGATTTGCTTAATGAGTTGAATAGTAAGAATAATGATAATATTGTTATGGTTGCTACTAGAGGTGGTAAAGTAACTCAGGAACCTTTTTATCCTGAGGGCCATCCTAAGAGAGTTGAGCAAGATTCTCAGAGAATTAATATTGATAAACCTAGTCCTAGTAATAAAAAAAACCGATAGGACTTTGCATGCTTCTAGTGAACCTGTTGTAGACACACGTGAGAATCCTAATAATATTTCTCTTTCTAATGCCCAGACTCAGTCTGGTAATGAACATGAACCTAGTGATAACTTTAATGATGATGTTCTTACCGATGCTCAACCTAGTAGTGATAATGATATAGAGATTGAACCTGCTGTTGATCTTGACAACCCACAGTCAAAGAATCAACATTGTGATAAGAGAGACTTCATTGCTAGGAAACTTGGTAAAGAAAGGGAACCATAGGTTCAGAAACCCATGCCCTTTCCTCCTAAACCATCCAAGAAAAAGGATGGTGATGATTTTTAAGCTTTTGTGAAATGATTAGACCTATCTTTTTGCGTATGCGTTTGACTGATATGCTTAAGATGCCTCCTTATTCTAAATATATGAAAGAAAATATTACTAATAAAAGACGGATACCGGAAGCTGAAGTTTCCACCATGCTTGCTAACTATACTTTTAAGGGTGGAATACCAAAGAAACTTGGAGATCCGAGAATACTTACTATACCATGCTCCATTAAAGGAAATTATGTTAAAACTGCTTTATGTGATCTTGGGGCTGGTGTTAGTGTTATGCCCTTCTCTTTGTATCGTAGACTTGAATTGAATAAGTTGACACCTACTGAAATCTATTTGCAAATGGCTGATAAATCAACAGCTATACCTATCGGTATTTGTGAGGATGTGCCTGTTGTGGTTTCAAACGTTACTATCTCGATGGACTTTGTTATTCTTGATATTCCCGAGGATGACAGTTTGTCGATCATCCTTGGTAGATCTTTTTTTATTACTGCAGGGGACATTATTGATTGCAACAAAGGCAATAGTTTTCGTGTAAATGGTAATGAGCATATGGTACACTTTCCGAAGAAACAACCTCAAGTTAATAGCATAAATTCTATTGGAAAATTTTCAACTATCATTATTGGAGGTTTTGAATTCCCTCTTCCTACTGTTAAGAAGAAATATGATATACTTATTGTTGGGGACATGCATATCCACATTGAGGTAACCTAGTGTTATTCAAAGATTCTCCGGTTTTATGTTATTCGAAAGAAGTTTGTTAATGAGACTTGATCAACCTCATTGATTGATTCCTATTAATGAGCATGAGATGGATGAATTCAGAGAACACCACCTTCTGTACCCAACTTTTACATTATGTTATTTAGATTAAATAAAGTAAAAATAATATTATCTGCCCGTTCTCTGAATTATCTATGCAATAAAAAAATGTCCCGAAAATAAAAGTTCTCGAAATGCCCTAAATATTTAATATGATTTTTTCTAGATTATTCTAAGATTTTAGGCACTAAAAACACACCACAGGGCTGGACCAATGGGCCACAAGGGTGGAGTGCGCGCCCTACCCCCCGGGTGCGCCCCCTGTCCTAGTGGGCCCCATGTGGCCCCCTCCACTTATTCCAGCACCCATCCTCTCCTTGTTCATCCAGAAAAAATTATCCACCAGCTCAAACCCGTGTTCTAGCTCATCTTGCTGCCATTTTCGATCTCCTTGCTCAATCCATCATTTGCAAAACTTTTTTGGGCGATTCTTCTTCGGTATGTGACTCCTCCAATGGTCCAATTAGTTTTTGTTATAGTGCTTCATTAATTGCAAATTTTTTTGCTGCTGTGGTGACCTTGTTCTGGAGCTTGCATGTCAAATTTATATGGTCCAAAGTAGTTTTGATGCATGATATAGCCTCTAGACACTTGTAGGGGTAGTTGCTATCAGTAATGTTGAGTTTGGTTCAATTTTATATTTTGTCACTAAAAAAATTAGAATTTTTCAGAGGAAGAAAATGAAGAGGAGATTGTTGAGAGGCTCTTCAAGCCGGGGTTCAAAGGAGAAGGAAAATGAGGAGAAGAAGAAGCCCATGTATAATCTTCCTCGTACCACAAAGATTCGGGCATGTGAATGGCCATGCAATGCATTTTTATAGGCGGCCGGAATTTACGATGATTTCTATTATTCGGCCAAGAATGCAGGCATCACCGACTACCTCCGTGACCAGTGTGATCAGTATCTCCTCCTAACTAATACTTTCATGCAAAAATTTCATTTTAATGCCAGGAAATCACCACCTATGGTAGAATTTGACTTATATGATGTGCATAAGAAGATGACGCTTTCTGACTTTTGTGGGGTATGCAAATTACCTTATGAGGTAAGCATCGATGAACCATGTCCTAGAGATGTGGAAGATTTCATTGATGAGATTATCGTAGGTGAAACAAGAAAGGTGTCCGAAGCGAGAGTTGCATGTATACATTTTCCTGTTTTACGCTATTATTCATTATTTGCTGGGAGATGTTTGATTGGTCGTGGGGAGAGTGGAGGCCTTAGTGCTCCTGACCTTGCCATTTTGCGCCATGCTATGTTTCTTGATAGAACTTTTAGTTTGGGTGATATGGTCACTAAACGGTTAAGTTTAAACCGTACTAAGGTTTCTATTTTCGGAGGCATCTTCGCCTCACGCCTTGCCGCACATTTTGAGATTCCCATTAGGCATTATGAGAAAGATGATAAATTGCTAACCACTATTTATTTAGATTATGACATCATGGTAGCACATAAGTTCATTCGCTATGATGAGGAAAAGAGACTTATTTATAACTTAATATTCAGCGAGAACACTTTTCAGATTATTACCTTGCCTGCACCTACTTTGTTCGATCTTCATTCAGGCATGTACTTTGTTTTTCCCGAGAACATTCATGCATATTGGGATGGGACACAGTCCCTAGTTCATGAGCTAGGGCCATCACCTGATCCATATCACGAGCCTATCTTTCAGTGGGAGCCGCAGGAGCTCGCAGACCAGTGAAACCCTGAGGTTCCACCTCAGTACCCAGGAGATAGATCCATGGGCATAGAACAACTTAGGCAAAATCCTAAGCTTGGGGGAGTACGCATTTCTCACCGACATTACATTCATGCTCACACATTCATTCTAGTTGTTGGTGTTCATACTTTTACATTATGTCATCCACGTTAGTTTATTTTTCTCGCTTTCTTCTTGTGTGTTTGTAAAAATTTAGAAAACCCAAATATATTTCCTACTTCTTTTTGTCTTTTCTTTCTAGTTAGTTTCTTAGTAGTTTGTAGTAGTAAAATAAAATCCAAAAAGATCTCTAGTTCTTCGTTTGTTTCTTGGGAGTTTTCCTATGTAAATAGCTTTTCTCGTTCTTGTTTTGCTCTCTTCAGAACAAAAAACTCCAAAAATATTTCAGTTGTTTATTTGAAATTCTTTTCTTTTCTTTGGGGGCTGAGAGGAGAAGACTACGATGAAATTGATGAGTGCCTCTCATATGCATTATTGTTGAACTAACAAAGAGCCTATATTACCTTGTCTTCTCCTCTGAATAAATGTTTGCATATTCCAGCTTAGTCCGATGCACGTGCACTATTATTATTATTCACACTGTTCGGTCGTGCAAGTGAAAGGCAATAATGACAATATATGATGTAATCATTGAGATGGACAAAAGTTGGTATGAACTCGACCTATCTTGATTTTGTAAATATGATTAGCTTGTTATTCCTGATTCAGCCTCTTATGAATGAGACATGTTTGCAATGACAATTAGAGATTATAGTTACTCATGACATGCTTAATTAGCTAGGAGCTTATAATGGTTTACCTTGCGTGCCAACATGCTTTTAAAATGTTTGTGATGGGGTATGATAGGATGGTATCTTCCTTTGAATGATCTAAGTGACTCGACTTGGCACATGTTCACACATGTAGTTGAGACAAAATCAACATAGCCTCCATGATATTTATGTTCATGATTGTTTATATCCTGCTCATGCTTGCACTCAATGTTGGTTAATCACAAAGCATGTTTATGACCATTGTCGCTCTCTAGCTAGTTGCTTCCCTGTCTCTTTCTAGCCTTCACCTATACTAAGCAGGAATGCTGCTTGTGCATCCACTTCCATAAACCGAAAGTTGTTCCATAAGAGTCCACCATACTGTTGGTGTATTTGGATCGACACTTATGGGATCACAAGAATCCCTACTATGGTTGCGGGGCGCGGGGTTGAGAGAAGAGCGGATCTAATGGTCAGGACACGGTTCCTTTACCCAGGTTCGGGCCGCAAAGATGCATAAAACACTACTCCTGCTTTGGTGGATTATATGCTTGTGTTCTTCAGCTAGTGAGGAGCTCCAAAAGAGTCGTGAGGAGTTCTAAAAAGGCGAATCCTCCTCCTGGTCGCCTCGGGCCTCCTTTTATAGGAAAAATGGGTCGCCACAGTGGCACACAGGAGGTGGAAAGGGTACAGTGATGCGAGGTTATCCCTCGCATTCCAGGACAAGGCGTATTTAATGCGCTTAGCTTAGGTGTCCTTGCTTTATCGGGGACGAGGGGAGACGTCCGTCTTGTCCGTCGCCGCCCCTCCTCGTGTTGACACGTGCCCTGGCCAGCGGTGTCTGAGGTGCCAGGTAGGCAGACACGCTGCTGAGGTGGCGCAACAGCGGGTCTCCACGAAGATCTGCGGGTTGCCACGCAGGAGCCTGTCCAGCTGGTCGGGTCGGCAGCTGCGTGGGTCGGTGGAAACCCGGTTGGTGCGGGCCTGACGGTGGCCCTGCGGGTGTCCTCGGCAAGGGCCTTGCCGGGGCTCCGGCAAGGGTCCTGCCATGGCGCCTGCTGTCACCCCCGGCAAGGTGCTTGCTGGGGGCCTTGTAGTTTCCTTGGCTGGGATCCCGCCAAGGGTCGTCGTCTTCTTAACTTGTATCTGATCTTGGATGTCTTCACAAAGATCTGCATGCCACCACGGGGATATCTCCCAAATCCTCGCCCCATGGGGGCGGTGGACTCAAGGGTGATCCGCTCCGTAGGCGCGGGGCGAGCTGTCGCGGCAAGGGTCTTGCCGGGTCTGCCAGAGCCGGCTCCCGGCAAGGACCTTGCCGGGGGAAGCAGCTTCGTCCCTTTGCTCTTTGTGGTCTTGTTCTTAGTATTGTTCCGGTCTCCATCAAGCTTCGGTCTTACCCCAGCTCACCTCCCTTGCCATGCTTGGTGTGGTGGTGCCCGTGGCTCAGACTGCCCGTGCACAGTCATAGGGGTACAAAAAGTGTACCCCTCTTTTTGTACACCGACAGGAGCCCCCGGCCTGGGCCACACATAAGCGCGACACGTTGTTGGGCAAGGCCCAGTACGGTGCGCGGGCAGGCGGGGTGGTTTTTACCGTGGTAAAATTTTCCGCGCGCGCGGCGCGGGGTGGAGGGGCGTGCGTGACATGGGCGACATGCATGGGGCGGTTTCCGCAGGCATGCGTGACGTCGCAGTAAATGCGAAAGGGGGCGGCCCGCGTCTTCCCCGTAAACGGGGGGAGGCGTGGAGGTGCGGCCCACTTACTGGATGAGGCTGAGGCGCGGTCGTCTAGGCGTCCATTCCCCACGATCATGGAGTGGGGAGAGGTTGCCTCACCCGTCCTTTCGGTCCTGCACGTTTGCCATGTGCCTTCCATGCGTTCGAGGTGGCGAGCGGTGGAGGCGGGAAACCGAGCCATCGCTAGTTGGGGCGGCGGGTCGGTCCCGGCTCCCCTCGCCTTCAGCGTCTTGATTGGCTGAGCAGGGCGGTCCAGCTCCAGCCCCGCCCCTTTATAAAGGGCGGAGGGAAGGGACGGCGCCCCGCACTCCTCCATCTTCTTTCTCCTTCAGCTTCTGCTCCTCTCTTCTGTCCGCCATGAAGAGAGAAAATCCCGGCTCCTTAACGGTGGCGGCGAGGGTCGCTGCTTGACAACGCGTCCCCCCTTCTCCTGCACCTGTAGTGGCCGAACCAGCCACGAGGGGAAGAGGGAGGGGGCGGGGCCATGGGCGAGGCCGGGGCGCTCGGGGAAGAGGAGGACGGGGCGGCCCGCCGGCCTCGCCTCCGCCAGCAGTTCCTCCTCCAATGGAAGGTCATATTGGAGATGACCCTTGTGAGTTATTCGTTAGCATGCGGGGTCCACCGCGCCCTCGCCTTCATCTCCCGACTCCATTTGCGCGGGAGATGGAGGTGGATCCGCCGAAGTCGCTGCGGCTGCACATGAGAGGCTGCGGGATGAGTGGCACGCGGGTCCGAGTCGACTTCCCTGCCCCTCATGTGATGTATCTTCGCCAAGGATGGAAGACGCTCGTGTAACACCCCAAATTTTTGATTTTGTTTTTCTTGCAAACTTTTGGCCTTTTTGAAAGGGGATTGTTTGATCTTTTCTTCTTCCCTTCTAAAACCCCTTTTTGCCAAAGTTTGTGTGTCTTCTCAAGCTTGGTTTTTAGCCTTGAAGTTCTCCTCTTGTGTTTGGCTCAAGCACAAGTTGCGATTCAAATGGAGTTGTTGAGTTCACCTCTTCTTGTTTTTAAATTATCAAGTTTAAGCTTGACTCCTCTCCCCTCCAACCTTCACCTTGCCATGATCCCAACATGAGCAATCCTCTCCATAACTCTCTTCACATCATGGGACACACATTTCTTCAATTCCATCAAGTCTGAACCTCATTGGGATTTTTCTCCTATTTATTTCACATCAAAACAAATTATGTCTTTTATAGTGGATCTTGGTGATTTACAAAGGAACCACCTTTTTCATCTACCTAATTGACTCCAAACCAACTCTCCTAGATAGTCCTTAATACCCACAACCTAGATCCATCTTGTCTCACTGGTCCACAGTTCAAATTTTTCAAAATTCACCTGCTGCAAGTTTGGACCAGATTTGCAAAATTTGGTTAAATTCATATTTATCTTCTTCCAAAAATTCTGTGAAAAATCATGCAGCCTCTAGATACATCAAGAGGCCACTCCACCAAAAATCAGCTCCAGAGTCGTTGCACAAATACCAGAATCATTTCATCAAAAACCTAGCCTACCCTGAACTGTCTTCTGTTAACTGAAACTGTCGACAGTTAACACTTCGTCAGTTTCATCAGTTTCGACAGTCGTCGTGCGCGGCGACAAAACGCGTCTGTATCTCCCTTTGCTCGACGTTGCACTGCAGCTCCTTCTTATCCTCGCGCCGCACGGTCACTCGGCATCTTATGTGCGTCGGTGGCGCCCTGGCCCGACCGCGCCGGCGGCTGCCACGGCCACAGCGCCGCCCGTGGCGGCTGACAGACGCAGCGCCGCAGCTCCACGCCGTTTCGCGCCACCCACACCACCCCAGTGCACCACGTGTCCTTCTCCACAGCCAGCGCACGCCTGGCACGCGCAGAGCGCCGTTTCTGCCGCTGACGTTCCGCACGGCCGCTCCGTCGGCGACGGGTCATAACACCCCTTCTACTGCCCAGTTAAGCGCGGGAATGGAACCGCAACAACTCATGGAAGGTGCTCAAGCTCTTAACCGCGCCGTCCGACCACTGCAGCGCCGCAATTAGCTCGCCGGACTTATCCGTTCGCGGCAGCCACCTCGAGCCGCCTATAAAAGGCACCCCCGAGCTTGTGCTCGAGCACACACACCTCCACTAATCCCCTATACCATGCCAAACCTCTGGAAGAGCTCCGAAAGACTTTTCTTCCCCGGCTCCGGCCAACTGCCTCCGCCTCGGGCTCCAGCTCTGTTCACTCCGGTGAGGGCTCCTCCGCCGCCGTGAGCTTGAACATAGTACCCTGGCATCCCCCTAGTCCTAACCCCCAGCCCAATTTCTCCCCAGGAGCCTTTCCCCGATGAGCTTCACGAACACCCGAGCCGCCGTCCGCCGGAGATAAGCTCGCCGTCGACGTGGGACTCGCCGGCCTCCAACTCCACCACCATTCGACACGGAAGACCACCGTGAAGTTAGAGGTACCCCTCCCCTCCCCTATCTCGCCGTGGATCGACGCCGGCGATCACCGCAGCACCATCGCCGGCGCGGCTCTGCTCCGTTTTTCAAACCTAACACAAGGGGCCCTCTGTCAGTCTCTCATCTCTCTCCCTTCGAAACATTTTCTGTTAGCGCAATCTGCAAAATACGTCTTCCCTCTGCGGCTGGCGTATCACATACCGGTTCGCTTTGTCTTTTTCTGTTCTAGCCCCTGGATCATTTCTGTTTCATTACAGATAGGTCCCTAGACAGAAACCTTAATATCTTTTAATCTAAAAGTGATTTTTAGTTGATTCTTTTTCTGTCCATCTTGGTTTTCTGTCTAGTTTTTTGTCATATTTATGTGGAAATATTTTGAGCAACTTTATTTGCACGCGCGGTATTTCAGTTAGTATGTATTTGTTTGAATACATAGATACCGGAGGCCGTGACGGAAACGCGAATCTCGCCGAGTTATACTCCGACTTTTCAGAACCAGGCAAGCATGTTTGAACTCTTGATATGATGAGTGTGTTGCATGTTTGCTCGAGTAGTTCGTTCATAAGGATGATTATATGAGCATATGTGTATGGCATATTTCATGCAAGTGATGCTTCGGGTGAGTCCCGAAGGAGAATGTTGCACCACCTCGGTCATATGGTGATATGATGGGGTGGAATACTGGTATTGTTGGAGCATGCCAGTAGTTGGTCAACTCAATATCAACAGGGACCACATCTCGATTCCGTTCGTCTTCTTTTTTAGTACTATCATAGGCCGTCCCGTGTGATTACGGTCTTGTCGGTTGTAAACCACTTTCCGAGTACACACCAAGTAGAGGGGCCGGGATGAGGGTTCCATGGCCCTGGATTAAAGCCCGTCATCCGGTCAGGGGGCATGGGTGTTTCCGGTTGGGACCGAGAGGGGGCACCCCTTAGAGCGCGCATATATAAATTTGATTCCATGCTGTTCGAGGTTGTAGCCTCCCCGTCTTAAAGTTTTCCGTGAATGTCGTCGCGGGTGATTCCGGACGACAGGATGTTAAATGGGTGTGTACTGGTTAGTTGAGTTTCTGCTAAAACACCGTAGACAGGGCTAGCCCACGTGGCTAGTAGAACCAGTTGGCTATGAGTTAATGGTACAAGCTCTTCAGAGTTAAATTCCTTCTGTAGCCATGTTTTATGGCCTAGAGTCAATCTTCATATCAACCCGGTGACCGTCTCTAGTTTATTCTCGAGAGTAACCATAGAAATATTTCTATTAAGTTCATTTGGTAGATGAACTCACCAACCATCTCAATATTTATTTTCAGAAGTATTCCATCAATAATATCCTGTCATTTATAAGCCCTTTATGTGATGTCGCTCAGACGTCCGACTGTGGCATCCTTGTTATTTAGTTTTGTTATAAGCCCTTTATGTGATGTCGCTCAGACGTCCGACTGTGGCATTCATTTTATTTATAAGCCCTTTATGTGATGTCGCTCAGACATCCGACTGTGGCATTCTTTTTATTTATAAGCCCTTTATGTGATGTCGCTCAGAC
>LR738714.1:381153721-381260097 GCA_902687465.1 Secale cereale | reverse complement strand
GTCCTACTATGGCATCCTTGTTATTTATTTTTGTTATAAGCCCTTTATGTGATGTCGCTCAGACGTCCGACTATGGCATCCTTGTTATTTATTTTTGTTATAAGCCCTTTATGTGGTGTCGCTCAGACGCCCGACTGTGGCCTGTTATCATTTATTATTCTCCTACGAGGCGTCACCCAGACCCTCGTTGGCCCCGCTATTTTACCTTTTGGATTTCGGGAGGATTACCGCCCGACTGCCAGTCTTACTTTCAGTGCATTCATATTTTGTTCCGGTCACATTTTTTGCTAGAATACTCATATGCATTCATGCTGGCATTTGTTATATCTTAAGTCCGAACTGTCTTGCGAGTACATTCAAAGTACTCACCTTGCTTGTTGATTTGGCCAGATGTGGACGAAGTCGATCTCATGGATGAAGAGTTCAATAGCGAGTGATAACCCTCAACCGTAAGGGATCGAGATAGTCTTCGCGGGTAAGAATAACCCAATTTATTGATTCGACACACGGGGAGCCAAAGAGTATTTATAAGCTTTAACAGTTGAGTTGTCAATTCAACCGCACCTGATATATACTAACTTGCAACGAAAGATAAGTGGTAACAATGATATGATAGTGATGATAGTAATAGTAAAAGTAAACAGCAGAAGTAAATAGCAGTAGTAAATGGCAAAAGTAGCAACTAGTGACAAGCAAGGTTTAAAATACTGTAGGCTAGGGAGATGGATGGTTGGGCGTTGCATGGATGAGATAGTTTCTAACTTGGGGCACGGCACATTGAAAAGTAATGATCATCTAGGCAAATATCAAACATTAGGCATGTATCCCGTATGTAGTTGTACGTGCTTGCAATAAGAACTTGCACAACATCTTTTGTCCTACCATCCCGCTATGAGCGGGGCCAAAAGGAACTAATGGATATTAAGGTGCTCCTGTCAAAGAGCACCGGAACAAAGCAATGAACTCAATGGATACATGTAATCCTCAAACTACGGACCATCCCCTTTGGTGTCCCAAGCTGTCACTTTTGGGATCGCCGGTTCTGAACCGTAACAGGTCCATACAACTCATAGATAGGATCAAGAACAAAAATATATTCATGCAAACACATATGGTTCAGATCTGAAATCATGGCACTCGGGCCCTAAGTGTCAAGCATTAAGAATAACAAGTTGTAGCAAAGATGATAAACACCATACTAGATGATAGGCAACATGCCCCCAACAATCTAACGAACTATTACATGATCTAACTCATCCAATCCCTACCATCCCCTTCGCCTACAGCAAGGGAATTACTCACACATGAAGGGGGAAGTCATGGAGGGATGATGGAGTGGTGATGATGATGACGATGGCGACGATCTCCCCTCTCCGGAGGCCAAATCAGCCTCCAGATTAGCGCTCCCGAAGAAGAACAGAGGGTGGCGGCGGCTCCGCGACGAAAAACAGCGAAAGGACTTTCGATCTGGGGTTTCTGCGTCGAGAGGAAAAATACGGGCTAAAGTAGGGCACCAGGGGGTGTGGGGCCCACCCAGGCGCCCCCCGGCGCGGCCCAGGGGGGGGGCGCCCACAGGGCGCCTGGGCACCCCCTGGCCCCCCTCTGGCCCCACTTATGGCATTTTGTTTCTTCGGGTGCGTGGATTTTTCGTGATTTTTCGTGGATTTTTCTGAGATGCTTAAAAATCCGTTTTCCTGCACACAAATAAACCATACAGGCAGCTCTGCAGAAAACAGCGTCAGTCCGGGTTAGTTTAGTCCAAATCATGCAAGAATGAGGTCAAAACAATATCAAAAGTGTTTGGAAAAGTAGATACGTTTGAGACGTATCAACTCCCCCAAGCTTAGCATATTGCCTGTCCTCAAGCAATTCAGTTCAACGAACTGGACGCGACAAAGAAAACTTTGACAAACTCTTTTGCTTCATTAGATGTATATAAGCATGTACTACGAAAAGAGTTCAGCAAGTATTAAGACAGTACTTATGAGAACAATGCAAGGAGCAATCCTTCTTTCAAGTGGCCAGTCACAAATAATTAAGAGTAAACAATATATTACCGAAAATCAAGACAAGATCACATTGCACATAGCTTGAGCATATTAAGGTGGTATCTCGCTAGCCTCCATGAGTAAAGCAAAACATAAATGCAGAGACTCCTCCAGAGTTTTAAAGGAGACTAGAACTAAGAATTTCAGAATAAATCATATCACAAGTATGCAGAAGACAATGTAATACTTTGGGACAATGCACATTACACTCGGAATGACAATTATGCTCTCTTAGTCAGTGCTTTGAAGAAAGAAGATGAGACTCTCGAACCGTGGCTTTTATTGGCAAGGTTGAAAACCCGTGATCGGAAACAAAAACTAAACATGTACCAGAGCTCTTGGTTTTAAAAACAGAAGTAAATATGTTTTTGAGAGGTGCATATTTCGTCAACGAATGCTAGCAGATAACTCAATTACTTTTTTAGCTAGACAAGTCTCGAGGAACGGCTCCCGCATGAGGACGATCACATCCTCTTAATCTCCTTTGTTTATCACTGCCAAAGTTTTCTGATTTCTCATGAACAAAGCGTGAAGGAGGGTTTGTTTGTTACATTATCTTTTTGAGCCGGGCGCACTCAATGCCAGTTCCTTTTCATATTAGGGGTTTGCACATTATACATGCAATCCAGGGGTGAAACTTGTCCAACTTAAAGAGATCATGAATTAACTACTACTTCCTCATGAGCTAAAACATAGGCACAAAAAAGGGAAATGCTTTTGATTAATTTCGAGATGGTACATGAAAGTCTTCGTTAGGAATGGCAGGTAAATACCATATATAGGAAGGTATAATGGACTCATATGGCATAACAGGTTTAAAGGTTTTGGATGCACAAGCAGTCATTCCGCTTAGTACGGGTGGAGGTTTAGCAAAAGACTGGGAAGCGACCAACTAGAGAGCAATAACAGTCATAATCATGCAGAGCGACAAAGCAACATTGAATCGGGCATGAAAGTGATATAACTATTCTAAAATTCAAAGATCATCAAGGCAAAGTAGACTTTTTAGTCTTAAACATGTGTAAGCATGTGCCAAGTCAATCCAAAAATTCTCTAAAGGGAAATGCCACCTTAGCATGCCAGACTATGAACAGTGCGATGCATGTAGATCATTTCAATAACACATTATATACTCTAGTTATTGGAGACTAGCCACAAGGAAAGCATGAACCACTGGAAGAGCATTGTAAAGATAGCACTATGTCGCTACAAGCTGGTCTCTAGATCATAAGTACAGGCATATGTACAAAAGTAGAAACAATAAGAGTTCATACCGGTCTTCCTTGTTGCTTCCTTTCAGTCGATCATCGTCATTACTGCTTGTCACTTGCACGATCGAACGTAGGAAATATAACCAAATGCCATCACGGACTCGAGCTGATCTCTGAAAACAAAGCAAACTAAAGAGAGAAAGGAAATCTTTTTGGGTTTTTCAAAAGTTGAATAAAAAGGAAAAGAAAAACAAAATATTTTTGTTGTTTTTGCAAAGAGAGAAATAAAGAAGAACAGGCAAAACCTTTGAAAAGATCAAAGTGAATCAAACGGATAATACAATGAAAAAGTGAGAAGGGCACGTACTCCCCCAAGCTTAGGCTTTTGGCCTAAGTTGGTAGCAGCTACTGCCCCCAGGAGCCTCCTGCTCCAGGGGTATGGTGGTGAGACCAAGGGTCGTTGAAGGATGATGGCGCGTACACCGAACTCCTCGGAGTCTCCCACGAGGAAGGTTCCGAGCGCCAAACAGAGGAAGACCCTTCACCAAGCTCGGTGGCGGTCTCATCCTGAAAATGTGGTATCTCACCGTGCCTCTCCTCGTCGGGCACAACCCCCTCCATGGGGTTATGGAACTGGTGCTGGACCATGAACTCATCGAACTGGAAAACATCAAAGGACCATCCGTTCCTGCGAGAGAAATCAAACAAAAGAGGTGCAGGTAGACGGATCTCACGTTCCGCGGTAGTTCCGAAATGCAAGATATAAACAAGGTTATCAAGTTCAGAACCCATGGTAACAAACTTATGCCTCTTCATAGCAGCAAGATCAAAGCTTAAATAAGTAAAAGGAGTATCATCAGGGTGTGGGGTGCCTCCAAGATGCTCTAAGATAAGCGTGGCATAAATGCCACCATATAAGTCCCCCTTGTTACCGTTCATAGCAAGGCATCGAGCAATTAAGGTACCAATATTATAATCAGACCTCCCTGAGAGGGCTGCTGCCAGGATAGCAATATCCGGAGCAGAAATGTTGCTCGTGTTGTCGCGAGCTAACACCCCTCTAGCAATATAATATGCAAAATACCTGTGGTGAGGAAACAAGATGCTGGAGATCTTCGACCGATGAATATCCCTCGTACCCATGCTGCAGAGAGAGTTGATGACGGTTTTTAGCTCGGAGGGCTGTGTGGCCATCCTTGCCGTCCTCCCAACGTTCGGCACACCTATTACTTCACAAAAATTTCCCAGAGTCATGGTGATAAGATCATTATAAATTTTAAACTCGATAGCTCCTGAATCAGGATTATATCTAAAACTGTTAATGAAACTGGAGGTGAGTTTCTGATACTGAGTAACACGGCTCGTGACGAGTCGTGTCAAACCTGCATTAGCACAAAGATTATAAAACTCATCCTTGATTCCCGCAGCTTCCGTGAATTCATCACATGGAAATGTCATCGCACGTGCTGGACTTGTGTCTTCCAACAACTCCAGGGGCACATGATCTTCATTATAGCTCACCCTAACAGTCGATGGTGAAGCTGCGGCTCTAGTGACTCGATCGGAGTGTGCGGGTCTCCTCTTCTCAAGCCATCCTTTTGCCCTTCCTAACAAACTCATTTCTGAAATTTTTATAATTTACAAAAACGAGGATTAAAACAAAGTGAGCTAAGGCAAACTACTCAACTCACTTGCCCAAGGCATAAACTTGCATCAAAACTTGGAAAACAACTTTCTACACATGCATGCAAGCTCATCTCTACAGCACCAAGAACTACTAAATACTCACAAATGAGGCCACCAATCAAAAATCTAATTGGAGGGGTGGAGGATTCACATACCAGGGAGTATTTGCTCAAAATTTCAGCTCAGATGATGGGCTGTAGAGAGAGATCGAAGAATCGCCCCCAAGAACAGCAAGAACAGCAAGAACAAGACCAGAACTCGGGTTTCTGAAATAAAAGAGAGAGGGGGGAAGAAGAAGTACCTGGAGGGGGGTCCCGTGGTCCCCAGGGGCCCTGTGGGCGCGGCCAGGGGCTGGGCCGCGCCAGCTGGCCGCCTGGGCCACTGGTGGCCCCCCTGGCTGGCCCCAGGACTTTCCGGGTCTCTCCCGTTGTGGAAATTTTTAATATAATTTTTCTGGAATTTTTCTGAAAACTTCACTGTTGAAATTTTTTCGAAGTTCAAAAAGCTGCGAAACTCTCTTAAAACTTGAAGCAGTTAGTAGAATTGTGAAGCTTCAAAAACATAGATACTTGGTACAGCAAATATGACAACACTAAAAACAAGTAAAAACATAGAAAGCTCAACTTTTTATCCATATATAACACGTTCACTAGTAAGGTTGATCAAGTCTTACCAACAAACAAGCGGTATATAGAACAAAAAGTCTCACCTCCTACGAATTAATCACTGAACTTTTACCTTGATGGACATTGTCCCTACCATGATAGTTTTGTATTTGTGAGGCACATGTAGTGGACAGTCCCATTCTCCAATTTTCACGGTTTCGATATTCTCTATAGAGTTGAGGGCATGCCTCCTATCGGTCTTCTTCGGAAAATATACCGTGTGTTCTTTATCATTCACATGAAAGGTAACCTTCCCTTTGTTGCAATCAATAACAGCACCTGCAGTGTTAAGAAAAGGTCTACCAAGGATAATGGACATGCTCCCATCCTCGGGCATGTCGAGCACAACAAAATCAGTAAGAATTAAACAATTAGCAACTTCAACTGGGACATCCTCACAAATACCTATCGGAACAGCGGTTGACTTGTCAGCCATCTGAAGGGAGATATCGGTAGGAATTAGTTTCTCTAAACAAAGCCTCTCGTAAAGAGAGAGAGGCATAACACTCACTCCCGCTCCAAGATCACATAAAGCAGTTTTGACATAATTATTCTTTATGGAGCAAGGAATGGTGGGTATACCTGGATCACCGAGCTTCTCAGGAGTCTTTCCACTGAAAGAATAGTTGGCAAGCATAGTAGATATTTCATCATTAGGAATTTTTCTTTTGTTAGTGACAATATCTTTCATATATTTTGAATAAGGAAGTAACTTAATAGCATCTGTCAAAGGAATTTGAAGAAAAAGAGGTTTAATCCATTCACAAAACTTATTGTAATGCTCTTCTTCTTTAGATTTGATGGACTTACCTGGAAAGGTCATGGGTTTCTGTACCCATGGTTCTTTCTCCTTCCCGTGTTTTCTTGCGATGAAGTCTTCTCTAGTGTACCTCTTACGTTTGTCAGGTGCTTCTTCTTCTCGAACTTCAGGCGGATCGTTTTTCTCATTATCATTACCTTCAGGTTCAGCACCATCTTCAGTCTCAGCATCGGAAATAGATACACTGTTGGGATCAATAGCTGGCTCTTCATCTGCATTAGGATCATTAGAATTGTCAGTCTCTTTATGTTTCTTCTTCTTATTTGGAGAGACAACAATTTCTTCTTCCTGCATTTGAGAATCTTGCTCGATTCTCTTCGGATGTCCCTCTGGATAAAGAGGATCTTGAGTACTAGTTCCCCCTCGGGTCTTAATCCCAAAAGCTTGTAGTTTATCTTGTTTGGCATTGTTAGCAAGCAAATCTCTTTGCACATTAGAAATTTGATCAAGCTGAGTTTGAACCATATGAAAATGCTTCACAAGACATTGGACATCATTAACTTTTCTATCTAAAACACCAAGCAACTTTTTGATAGCAAGGGAATTATCATGCAACTGACTTTCTATCCTCTCATTAAAATGATTCTGTTTCATAATAAAATTATCAAACTCATCTAAACATTGATCAGGAGGCTTACCATAAGGGATGTCACTTGCGTTGAAACCTAAAAGAGAGTGTACCTCTACCATAGGAGGGTGAGTGGTAGGCTCACACAGCTTCTCAATAGGGGGTAGATTCTTCACGTCTCCAGCTTTAATACCTTTCTCTTTAATAGACTTATTTGCTTCTCGCATATCCTCGGGGCTTATAACAAACATGCCCCTCTTCTTTGTTGGTGGAGGTGGTTCAGGGACGGACCAATCTTCATGGTTTTTGGCAATCCTGCCCATTAAATCTTCCGTGTCGTCCGGTGTTCTTTTCCTGAAAACACAACCAGCACAACTGTCCAGATAGGACCTAGATTCATCAGTTAGACCAGCATAGAATATATCAATTAATTCATTCTTAGGAACTCCATGTCCTGGTCTAGCCTGAATCAAACTGTAGTACCTCCCCCAAGCTTTAGGGAGGGACTCATCCTGCAACTGTTTAAAATTATAAATTCTTTGTAAAGCAGCATGTTGCATATGAGCAGGAAAGTACTTATCAACAAAAGAGTGAGCTAAGTCCTGAGGACTCTTAATAGAACCGCATGGGAGTGAATCATACCATGCTTTAGCACCTTCCTTCAAGGAGAAAGGAAGAACCTTGGTCACATAAAAGTAGCGTATCTTCTCATCTGTGGTAAACAGGCTACCTAGTTCACCAAGTTTAGTTAGGTGTGCAATAGCATCATCATTTTCTCTGCCATAAAAGGGGTCAGCTTCAACCAAAGGTATAAGTGAAAGATCAACAGAGAAATCAAAATCAGGATCATCAATACATATAGGAGATGTAGCAAACTCAGGATTAGGAACGGTTTGTTTTTCAAAGAGTGTTTTTCAAATATTTTCTTAATAGTTTCAGGGTCAGAGCCGGCAAACTCTGTCAGTTACCTGCATAAATCTTCGTCAAGTATATAATAATCATCATCAAGGAGCCTCTCCTAAAGTTTACTCAATTCAGGAAAATCATAAGTTTCACCAATAGGGTAGCGAGTAACAGGAAGTTCAATTCCATATTTTTCGGCAGCAGCAGTAATTTGTTTCTCAAGAGCATAACCAAGTGAACTAATATCATCATCAAAAGTAGTAGAAGCATCATCAAGAGTATCAGACATAGTAACAGATTCAGTAGGAGCATCATGTGGCAGTGGTGAGGCAAACTTACTCATAACAGAAGGTGAATCAAGCGTAGCACTAGTGCTCAGAGCAGTACCTCTTCTTGTAGTGGATCGTAAGATCAGAACCTTGGGGTCTCCTTTCTTACCCATGGTGAATAAAGTGCAGCAGGTAGGATACCTCAAGTAGACTTGTAAATATTGCTATGCTCCCCGGCAACGGCGCCAGAAAACGGTACTTGATAACCCTCAACCGTAAGGGATCGAGATAGTCTTCGCGGGTAAGAATAACCCAATTTATTGATTCGACACACGGGGAGCCAAAGAGTCTTATAAGCTTTAATAGTTGAGTTGTCAATTCAACCGCACCTGAAATATACTAACTTGCAACGAAAGATAAGTGGTAACAGTGATATGATAGTGATGATAATAATAGTAAAAGTAAACAGCAGAAGTAAATAGCAGTAGTAAATGGCAAAAGTAGCAACTAGTGACAAGCAAGGTTTAAAATACTGTAGGCTAGGGAGATGGATGGTTGGGCGTTGCATGGATGAGATAGTTTCTAACTCGGGGCACGGCACATGGAAAAGTAATGATCATCTAGGCAAATATCAAACATTAGGCATGTATCCCGTATGTAGTTGTACGTGCTTGCTATAAGAACTTGCACAACATCTTTTGTCCTACCATCCCGCTACGAACGGGGCCAAAAGGAACTAATGGATATTAAGGTGCTCCTATCAAAGAGCACCGGAACAAAGCAATGAAATCAACGGATACATGTAATCCTCAAACTACGGACCATCCCCTTTGGTGTCCCAAGCTGTCACTTTTGGGATCGCCGGTTCCGAACCGTAACAGGTGCATACAACTCATAGATAGGATCAAGAACACAAATATATTCATGCAAACACATATGGTTCAGATCTGAAATCATGGCACTCGGGCCCTAAGTGTCAAGCATTAAGAATAACAAGTTGTAGCAAAGATGATAAACCCCATACTAGATGATAGGCAACATGCCCCCAACAATCTGACGAACTATTACATGATCTAACTCATCCAATCCCTACCATCCCCTTCGCCTACAGCAAGGGAATTACTCACACATGAAGGGGGAAGTCATGGAGGGATGATGGAGTGGTGATGATGATGACGATGGCGACGATCTCCCCTCTCCGGAGGCCAAATCAGCCTCCAGATTAGCCCTCCCGAAGAAGAACAGAGGGTGGCGGCGGCTCCGCGACGAAAAACAGCGAAAGGATTTTCGATCTGGGGTTTCTGCGTCGGGAGGAAAAATACGGGCTAAAGTAGGGCACCAGGGGGTGTGGGGCCCACCCAGGCGCCCCCCCCGGCGCAACCCAGGGGGGGTGCGCCCACAGGGCGCCTGGGCACCCCCTGGCCCCCCTCTGGCCCCACTTCTGGCATTTTGTTTCTTCGGGTGCGTGGATTTTTCGTGATTTTTCGTGGATTTTTCTGAGATGCTTAAAAATCCGTTTTCCTGCACACAAATAAACCATACAGGCAGCTCTGCTGAAAACAGCGTCAGTCCGGGTTAGTTTAGTCCAAATCATGCAAGAATGAGGTCAAAACAATATCAAAAGTGTTTGGAAAAGTAGATACGTTTGAGACGTATCAGCGAGTCCGACGCTTAGAGGAGTTCCAGTCAGTCCCTTGCGATCCTGGAATTGATCACTGTTTTATACCGCTTCCACCTACCACCAAATAAATTCATCGGGTCTCACTCCGACACTCGATGAACTGTAAAATATTGGAGTCACACCACCCACTTCACTGTGACATATTCCACCGCCTATTATTACGAGTCAGTAGTATGCCACCCTACCTTGTGCCATATCCGCCTCTATGTAATATATTGGCGCTCTTGTAAAAAAATCGGTTGAGCCATCCTTGGCTCAACCTTGTATAATATTCAGTGTACTGGAAATTCTGTATCAAGGATTTGTCTGCCAGCAGGAATTTTATTCCTCGCCGGTTTAATAAAGAGATCGGTCTTGCGGTAATTATTTTACCGAAGGATCGGTCGCGACAACCTTGGTATCAGAGCCAAGCAGACTGTAGGAAGCCACTAGGTGCGCTCGCTAATCGGTTATTAGCGAAAAATCTGCTTTTCAGCATTTTTACATCTGTAGCAATTTTCTGTTGGTCAGCATAAATTTATGGCCTGACTATTCGGAATTTTTGTCTACTTTTGTAGATGGCCAGCAACGAGTGTGATGGACATGTGTTCGCCAACATTCCTGAGGGGTTTGTAAAGCTCGTCATCGCCATCACCAAAGTCGCAATCGGGCCATCCACACATCCCGAATTTACACTCTACCGTCACAAGCTCAACGACAACGTGTCTATGCATCAGGCTGGGGTACATTTCAAAGGTGGGCGTTCTGAAGCGCGGCGCCTTCCATTTGTGGGCAGAGCTATGCCTACGGAGAGGCATGCTATGGAGATGGCTGCCCGCGAGGCGATAGCTCGTCTTCGGGACATTCTGCCTTCGATGAAGACTCGTCGCTTCCGTTACCTCCCATGCCACGTGCCTTATACGTGCCACTATGCATTAGCATGTGCAAATGGGGAGCGTGATGAAGCCATTGAATCAATGGTTGAATACCTCAAGGCACTGGAGGCAGCCTTTGATAATCTAGTGGACGACATGGTCGCCGCCCGTATGGAGATGGTCCAGAGTGGCTCCGCCAACAGGAGGGAGCTACTCCATACTGCACCACCAATGACATTTGTCTCGTCCGCCACCTCCTATACACCTTCCATCATGGCCACCGCTTGCCGTCTGCCTACCACTGAGGAGTTTGACCAAGTCATTGCTCCTACTCCAGTCAGAGCTGCACCGCCTGCTGCACCTGCTTCGACACCTCGTACTCATACTCCGCGCCTGGAGCCCATCAATGAGGAGGAAGTTGAGTCTCCAGCACCACTGGGCCTTACCCTCAGAAGGCCGAGGGAAATCTTCAACGTCTCCGACTAGCGCGTCATCTCGCGACGCGCCGCGCTCGCTTGTAATATTTGTGTGATATGTAAAATAGGTTGTTGGGAGTAGTCTGTTTGCGCATCATGTAGGACCTTGGAGGAGTGCACTAGTTTCTAATAACATGTCAGGATGTGTACGCACACCCTGAGTGGCGTATGTATAATTAGGATCCGCGTGTAACATATGTACTAGCAGCCTTCTCCGTGCGCCATCGACCAGTTTATTTCAAAATCTTTTTCGAGCTCGTGTTTGACCGCTTTTGCAAAATCTTGGTTTCTTTTGCTGTTCGATTCTTCTTAGGTTTTCTGCTTTGTTACCCCGGAGTAAGAAATGACTCGTCCCTGGACATGCTCCATGCCAAGTCCGCCGGAGGAAAATTATGGCACGCAGACAAACAATAATTTCTCACAGGGGCAGTCAATTCAGCAGGGCAGTGAGACAGCATTTTCTCAAGTATGCCGCCTTTACGAGCAAAGTCAGCAACAGCACCAAGAAATGATGAACCATGTCATTAACATGGGAAATCACCGCGAGCCATACCAGCAGCACTCAAAATTGTCTGAATTCCAGAAGACGCGTCCAGATATTCAGAGGAAGTTAATTGTGGCACAATGCTCTTGAGGCCGACAACTGGCTTCGAGATATTGAGAGGAAGTTAATTGTGGCACAATGGTCAGACCGTGAAAAAGTGTTGTACGCACCGCATTACCTCACAGGAGCAGCCGCATCATGGTGGGAAAATTTTCTGCTTATGCATCCCGACATAAATAATATCACCTGGGAAGATTTCAAGGAAGGCTTTCGTGGAGCACACATCCCTAAGAGTATCATGAAAATTTGATGATCTCAAGCAAAGAGGCATGACTGTACAGGAGTACAACTGTCAGTTTGCGCAGTTATCACGATATGCCAACGAAGAGCGAATGACAGAAAATAAAAAGATGGAGACATTCCTAGATGGACTGGCACCAACACTAAAATGCCAGTTAGTCATACACACTTTTCCAGATTTCAAGACGCTGGTAGACAAAGCTATTACACTGGAAAATGAATGTCGCAGTCTGGAGGATATTCGCAAGAGAAAAAGGGATCAGACCAACCACCCCCGCAACAACAAGAATAAAATGAATTTTCAGAGGAACGTTGTGAACAGACCCACGACCAGCGACACACGTCCAAATAAGAATTTTCATGCAAGAGACAAGGATTTCACCTATCGCCCGGGAAAGAATTTTCATGCAAGAGACAAAGATTTCACCTATCGCCCGGGTGTTACCTGCTATGCATGTGGAGAAGAAGGATACTATGCTAAACATTGCCCTAAGCCAAGAAACTCAGCGCCAAAGCCGAACAGCAACGAGAACAATTCAGCGCCCAAGCGTAATAATTTGAACCCCGATAACAATCACAGGAAAGGCCACCTGAACCATGTGACCAAGGAGCAGGCACAGGATGCACCGAATATCGTACTCGGTACGTTCCCTGTCAACACAATACCTGCCACGGTTTTGTTTGATTCTGGAGCTTCTCATTCGTTCATTTCGAAAAGTTTTGCTTTGCAACATGGTTTTTCAATGCTTCCCTTGGGAAAATCAATGACCATCAAGTCCCCCGGAAGTAAGCAGATCACTCAAAATTACTGCCGAGGTTTGACCATTGAGATTGAGGGATTAAAATTCCACGCAAACCTCATCGTGTTGGAAAACAAAGGACTGGATGTTATCCTGGGTATGGACTGGCTAACCACCAATAAAGGATTTATCGACTGCTTCAACAGAATAGTGATACTTACTCATCATCATGGGAAAACAATAAGAGTCGCAGCTCAGGAGAGACCAGTATCTCGGCAACCAAAATTGAACAAAGTGGATACATCTGAGTTAAGCAAGGTTCCAGTTGTATGCGAATTTCCAGACGTATTTCCCGAGGAATTACCAGGCATGCCGCCAGACAGAGAAATACAGTTCATTATTGAGCTAGCACCAGGAACCACACCCATATATAAGAAACCATACAGAATGGCGCCATCCGAGTTGGTTGAATTAAAGAAGCAAATAAAGGAATTGCTGGACAAGGGATTTATACGGGCCAGCTCCTCACCTTGGGGCTCGCCGGTATTATTTGCCAAAAAGAAGGATGGGACCATGAGGCTGTGTATAGACTACCGATCACTCAACATGGTCACAATAAAAAATAAATATCCGATGCCATGGATAAATGATTTATTTGACCAGCTCACACAAGCCATGGTCTTCTCAAAAGTTGACATAAGGTTAGGTTATCATCAGCTGAAAGTACGCACAGAAGATATCCCGAAAACAGCATTCACCTCAAGATACGGACTTTATGAATTTATAGTGATGCCGTTCGGACTGACCAACGCCCCCGCATATTTCGTCCACCTCATGAATAAGGTATTTATGAAATTCATGGACAAATTTGTGGTGGTATTTATTGATGATATTTTGGTATATTCCAAAACACCGAAAGAACATGCTGAGCACCTCCGCATTGTACTGGGAGAATTAAGGAAACACCAACTTTACACCAAATTCAGCAAGTGTGAATTTTGGTTGAGACAAGTGGGTTTCCTAGGACACGTATTAACGCAAGAAGGAATTGTTGTGGATCCAGATAAAGTCAAGGCTGTACTTGGCTGGAAGTCGCCAGCCAGTGTGACGGATATACGCAGTTTCCTCGGTATGGCCGGATATTACAGAAGGTTTATTGAGGGATTTTCCACCATAGCCAAACTAATGACCCAGCTACTGAAGAAGGATAAGAAATTCGAGTGGACCGAAGCATGTGAGAAAAGCTTCCAAGAGCTCAAAAAGAAGTTAACGACGGCCCCAGTATTAATTGTGCCAGACATACACAAGATCTTGAAGTATATTGCGACGCATCCCGGAAGGGCCTCGGATGCGTACTAATGCAAGAAGGCAAAGTAGTCGCCTACGCATCTCGGCAACTGTGAAAACATGAAGAAAATTATCCTACTCACGATTTGGAGTTGGCAGCAGTCATTCATGCACTCAAGGAATGGAGGCACTTCTTACTTGGAAATCGCTATGAAATATATACGGACCATAAGAGCCTCAACTATATTTTTCACACAGCCAGATCTAAATTTACGACAATGACGCTGGTTGGAACTGGTAAAAGATTACGACGTCGGTATCCACTATCACCCCGGGAAAGCGAATGTGGTAGCCGATGCTCTCAGCCGTTACCCCAGCCCGAACAGCGGCAGCATACAGAACCTGAGGCCCGAATTTCAGCGAGAATTCGCCAGGCTCAACCTAACGATGGTCACGGAGGGCGAAGTATCCAAGCTAGAAATACAAGCTACACTGATAGAGCAGATAAAGAAGGCTCAACTTGGACACCCCAGCATCGAGGGAATAAAAAGAAAAGTAAGTCATGGCAAAGCTTCAGAATTCACCGTAGACAGTGAAGGATTATTATGGTTCGGAGACAGACTTTGCGTACCCAACAACAGCGACCTCAAACAGCAAATTCTAGCGGAAAGTCATACCGCTCCATACTCAATCCACCCTGGAGGTATAGAAATGTACAAGGATATTCAGGAAAGATTTTGGTGGCACGGCATGAAGAGGGATATTGCCACATATATTGCATGCTGCGATTCATGTCAACGCATTAAAGCCGAGAACCAAAGACCCGCAGGGCTATTACAGCCAAATAAGATACCAGAGTGGAAATGGGATGATATCGGAATGGACTTTATTGTTGGACTACCACGATCACAACACGGTAACGATGCCATATGGGTCATCACATATAGACTGACCAAGGTGGCACATTTCATACCCGTCAAGACAACGCACACCACTCAAAAGCTCGCCAAGCTTTACCTCGCCCGGATAGTATGCCTACATGGTGTTCCCAAGACTATAATATCCGAAAGGGGTACTCAGTTCATCTCGAAATTTTGGGACCAGTTGCAGCAAGCCCTCGGAACACATCTAACATTCAGTACGTCTTACCACCCCCAGACTAGAGGACAAACGGAACGAGTAAATCAAATTCTCGAAGACATGCTAAGGGCATGTGTCCTCACCTATGGGGCCTGTTGGGAGGAAAGCTTACCATATGCCGAGTTTGCATACAACAATAGTTACCAAGCTAGCCTACAGATGGCACCTTTCGAAGCCTTGTACGGACGAAGAAGCCGTACTCCTTTGAACTGGCCAGAAACAGGGGACAGTCGCATATTCGGCCCGGATATTCTAAAGGAAGCCGAGGAAAGGGTAAAAATGATACGGGATCGACTCAGGACCGCCCAAAGCCGACAAAAGAGATATTACAAACAAAAGCATCTGGAAATAAGTTTTGAGCCCGGTGACGACGTATACCTGCGAGTGTCACCAATGAGAGGACTACAACGATTCAAAATCAAGGGGAAACTAGCACCACGATTCATCGGACCCTTCCGTATAATTGCACGAAGAGGCACAGTAGCTTACTAACTGGACCTCCCCAACGAATTGTCCGACGTTCACGACGTGTTCCACGTCTCGCAACTACAGAAGTGTGTAAGCAACCCAGAGAAACATGTGTCACATGAAAGTCTTGACGTGCAACCAGATCTTACATACCGAGAACACCCAGTGAAGATTTTGGAGGAGTATGAAAGGAGGACCCATTAGAAAACTATTAAATTTCTCAAGGTTCAGTGGAATAACCACACAGAGGATGAGGCAACAAGGGAAAGGGAAGATTTCCTTCGGACAGAACATCCACACCTATTTGAGGATCAGCTGAAATCTCGGGACGAGATTTTTCCTAAGGGGGTAGGTGTTGTAACACCCCAAATTTTTGATTTGGTTTTTCTTGCAAACTTTTGGCCTTTTTGAAAGGGGATTGTTTGATCTTTTCTTCTGCCCTTCTAAAACCCCCTTTTGCCAAAGTTTGTGTGTCTTCTCAAGCTTGGTTTTTAGCCTTGAAGTTCTCCTCTTGTGTTTGGCTCAAGCACAAGTTGAGATTCAAATGGAGTTGTTGAGTTCACCTCTTCTTGTTTTTAAATTCTCAAGTTTAAGCTCGACTCCTCTCCCCTCCAACCATCACCTTGCCATGATCCCAACATGAGCAATCCTCTCCAAGACTCTCTTCACATCATGGGACAAGCATTTCTTCAATTCCAGCAAGTCTGAAACTCATTGGGATTTTTCTCCTATTTATTTCACTTCAAAACAAATTATGTCTTTTATAGTGGATCTTGGTGATTTACAAAGGAACCACATTTTTCATCTACCTAATTGACTCCAAACCAACTCTCCTAGATAGTCCTTAATACCCACAACCTAGATCCATCTTGTCTCACTGGTCCACAGTTCAAAATTTTCAAAATTCACCTGCTGCAAGTTTGGACCAGATTTGCAAAATTTGGTGAAATTCATATTTATCTTTTTCCAAAAATTCTGTGAAAAATCATGCATCCTCTAGATACATCAAGAGGCCACTCCACCAAAAATCAGCTCCAGAGTCATTGCACAAATACCAGAATCATTTCATCAAACACCTAGCCTACCCTGAACTGTCTTCTGTTAACTGAAACTGTCGACAGTTAACACTTCGTCAGTTTCGACAGTCGTCGTGCACGGCGACAAAATGCGTCTGTATCTCCCTTGGCTCGACGCTGCACTGCATCTCCTTCTTATCCTCGCGCCGCACGGTGACTTGGCAGCTTCTGGGCGTCGGTGGCGCCTTGGCCCGACCGCGCCGGCGGCTGCCACGGCCACAGCACCGCCCGTGGCGGCTGACAGACGCAACGCCGCAACTCCACGCCGTTTCGCGCCACCCAGACCACCGTAGTGCACCGCGTGTCCTTCTCCACAGCCAGCACACACCTGGCACGCCGTTGACACGGCCTGGCACGCGCAGAGCGCCGTTTCTGCCGCCCACGTGCCGCACGGCCGCTCCGTCGGTGACAGGTCGTAACACCCCTTCTACTGCCCAGTTAAGCACGGGAATGGAACCACAACAACTCATGGAAGGTGCTCAAGCTCTTAACCCCGTCGTCCGACCACTGCAGCGCCGCAATTAGCTCGCCGGACTTATCCGTTCGCGACAGCCACCTCGAGCCGCCTATAAAAGGCACACCCGAGCTCGTGCTCGAGCACACACACCTCCACTACTCCCCTATACCACGCCAAACCTCTGGAAGAGCCCCAAGAGGCTTTTCTTCCCCGGCTCCGGCCAACTGCCTCCGCCTCGGGCTCCAGCTCCGTTCACTCCGGTGAGGGCTCCTCCGCCGCCGTGAGCTTGAACGTAGTACCCTGGCATCCCCCTAGTCCTAACCCCCAGCGCAATTTCTCCCCAGGAGCCTTTCCCCGACGAGCTCAACAAAACACCCGAGCCGCCGTCCGCCGGAGATAAGCTCGCCGTCGACGTGGGACTCGCCGGCATCCAACTCCAAAATACGTCTTCCCTTCGAAACGTCAGTCTCTCATCTCTCTCCCTTCGAAACGTTTTCTGTTAGCGCAATCTGCAAAATACGTCTTCCCTCTGTGGCTGGCGTATCACATACCGGTTCGCTTTGTATTTTTCTATTCTAGCCCCTGGATCTTTTCTGTTTCATTACAGATAGGTCCCTAGACAGAAACCTTAATATCTTTTAATCTAAAAGTGATTTTTAGTTGATTCTTTTCATGTCCATCTTGGTTTTCTATCCAGTTTTTTTTTCATATTTATGTGGAAATATTTTGAGCAACTTTATTTGCACGCGCAGTATTTATGTTAGTATGTATTTGTTTGAATACATAGATACCGGAGGCCGTGACGGAAACACGAATCTTGCCGAGTTAGACTCCGACTTTTCAGAACCAGGCAAGAATGTTTGAACTCTTGATATGATGAGTGTGTTGCATGTTTGCTCGAGTAGTTCGTTCATAAGCATGATTATATGAGCATATGTGTATGGCATATTTCATGCAAGTGATGCTTCGGGTGAGTCCCGAAGGAGAATGTTGCACCACCTCGGTCATATGGTGATATGATGGGGTGGAATACTGGTATTGTTGGAGCATGCCAGTTGTTGGTCAACTCATTATCAACGGGGACCACATCTCGATTCCGTTCGTCTCCTTTTTAGTACTATCATAGGCCGTCCGTTGGGATTACGGTCTAGCCGGTTGTAAACCACTTTCCGAGTACACACCAAGTAGAGGGGCCGGGATGAGGGTTCCATGGCCCTGGATTAAAGCCCGTCATCCGGTCAGGGGGCATGGGTGTTTCCGGTTGGGACCGAGAGGGGGGCACCACTTAGAGCGCGCATATATAAATTTGATCCCATGCTATTCGAGGTTGTAGCCTCCCCGTCTTAAAGTTTTCCGTGAATGTCGTCGCGGGTGATTCCGGACGACAGGATGTTAAATGGGTGTGTACTGGTTAGTTGAGTTTCTGCTAAAACACCGTAGACGGGGCTAGCCCACGTGGCTAGTAGAACCCGTTGGCTATGAGTTAATGGTACAAGCTCTGCAGAGTTAAATTCCATCAGTAGCCATGTTTTATGGCCTAGAGTCAATCTTCATATTAAACCGGTGACCGTCTATAGTTTATTCTCGAGAGTAACCAAAGAAATATTTCTGTTAAGTTCATTTGGTAGATGAACTCACCAACCATCTAAGTATTTATTTTCAGAAGTATTCCATCAATAATATCCTGTCATTTATAAGCCCTTTATGTGATGTCGCTCAGACGTCCGACTGTGGCATCCTTGTTATTTAGTTTTGTTATAAGCCCTTTATGTGATGTCGCTCAAACGTCCGACTGTGGCATTCTTTTTATTTATAAGCCCTTTATGTGATGTCGCTCAGACGTCCGAATGTGGCATTCTTTTTATTTATAAGACCTTTATGTGATGTCGCTCAGACATCCGACTGTGGCATTCTTTTTATTTATAAGCCATTTATGTGATGTTGCTCAGACGTCCGACTATGGCATCCTTGTTATTTATTTTTGTTATAAGCCCTTTATGTGACGTCGCTCAGACGTCCGACTGGGGCATCCTTGTTATTTATTTTTGTTATAAGCCCTTTATGTGGTGTCGCTCAGACGCCCGACTGTGGCCTGTTATCATTTATTATTCTCCTACGAGGCGTCACCCAGACCCTCGTTGGCCCTGTTATTTTACCTTTTGGATTTCGGGAGGATTACCGCCCGACTGCCAGTCTTACTTTCAGTGCATTCATATTTTGTTCCGGTCGCATTTTTTGCTGGAATACTCATATGCATTCATGTTGGCATTTGTTATATCTTAAGTCCTAACTGTCTTGCTAGTACATTCAAAGTAGTCACCTGGCTTGTTGATTTGGCCAGATGTGGACGAAGGCGATCTCATGGATGAAGAGTTCGATAGCGAGTCCGACGCTTAGAGGAGTCCCAGTCAGTCCCTTGCGATCCTGGAATTGATCACTGTTTTATACCGCTTCCGCCTACCACCAAATAAATTCATCGGGTCTCACTCTGACACTCGATGAACTGTAAAATATTGGAGTCACACCACCCACTTCACTGTGACATATTCCACCGCCTTTTATTACGAGTCAGTAGTATGCCACCCTACCTTGTGCCATATCCGCCTCTATGTAATATATTGGCGCGCTTGTAAAAAAAATCTGTTGAGCCATCCTTGGCTCAACCTTGTTTAATATTCAGTGTACTAGAAATTCTGTATCAAGGATTTGTCTGCCAGCAGGAATTTTATTCCTCCCCGGTTTAATAAAGAGATCGGTCTTCCGGTAATTATTTTACCGAAGGACCGGTCGCGACAACCTTGGTATCAGAGCCAGGCTGACTGTACGAAGCCACTAGGTGCGCTCGCTAATTGGTTATTAGCGAAAAATCAGCTTTTCAGCATTTTTACATCTGTAGCAATTTTCTGTTGGTCAGCATAAATTTCTGGCCTGACTATTCGGAATTTTTGTCTACTTTTGTAGATGGCCAGCAACGAGTGTGATGTACAGGTGTTCGCCAACATTCCTGAGGGGTTTGTAAAGCTCGTCATCGCCATCACCAAAGTCGCAATCGGGCCATCCACACGTCCTGAATTTACACTCTACCGTCACAAGCTCAACGACAACGTGTCTATGCATCAGGCTGTGGTACATTTCAAAGGTGGGCGTTCTGAAGCACGCCGCATTCGATTTGTGGGCATAGCTACGCCTACAGAGAGGCATGCTATGCAGATGGCTGCCCGTGAGGCGATAGCTCGTCTCCGGGACATTCTGCCTTCGATGAAGACTAGTCGCTTCCGTTACCTCCCATGCCACGTGCCTTATACGTGCCACTATGCATTTGCATGTGCAAATGGTTAGCGTGACGAAGCCATTGAATCAATGGTTGAATACCTCAAGGCACTGGAGGCAGCCTTTGATAATCTAGTGGACGACCTGGTGGCCGCCCGTATGGAGATGGTCCAGAGTGGCTCCGCCAACAGGAGGGAGCTACTCCATACTGCACCACCAATGACATTTGTCTCATCCGCCGCCTCCTATACACCTTCCATCATGGCCACCGCTCGCCGTCTGCCTACCACTGAGGAGTTTGACCAAGTCATTGCTCCTACTCCAGTCAGAGCTGCACCGCCTGCTGCACCTGCTTCGACACCTCGTACTCATACTCCGCGCCTGGAGCCCATCAATGAGGAGGAAGTTGAGTCTCCAGCACCACTGGGCCTTACCCTCAGAAGGCCGAGGGAAATCTTCAACGTCTCCGACTAGCGCGTCATCTCACGACGCGCCGTGCTCGCTTGTAATATTTGTGCGATATGTAAAATAGGTTGTTGGGAGTAGTCTGTTTGCGCATCATGTAGGACCTTGGAGGAGTGCACTAGTTTCTAATAACATGTCAGGATGTGTACGCACACCCTGAGTGGCGTATGTATAATTAGGATTCGCGTGTAACATATGTACTAGCAGCCTTCTCCGTGCGCAATCGACCAGTTTATTTCAAAATCTTTTTCGAGCTCGTGTTTGACTGCTTTTGCAAAATCTTGGTTTCTTTTGCTCTTCGATTCTTCTCAGGTTTTCTGCTTTGTTACCCCGGAGTAAGAAATGACTCGTCCCTGGACACGCTCGATGTCAAGTCCGCCGGAGAAAAATTATGGCACGCAGACAAACAACAATTTCTCACAGGGGCAGTCAAGTCAGCAGGGAAGTGAGACAGCATTTTCTCAAGTATGCCGCCTTTACGAGCAAAGTCAGCAACAGCACCAAGAAATGATGAACCATGTCATTAACATGGGAAATCACCGCGAGCCATACGAGCAGCACTCAAAATTGTCTGAATTCCAGAAGACGCGTCCAACAACTTTTTCTCACACAGACAAGCCTCTTGAGGCCGACGACTGGCTTCGAGATATTGAGAGGAAGTTAATTGTGGCACAATGCTCAGACCGCGAAAAAGTGTTGTACGCACCGCATTACCTCACAGGAGCAGCCGCATCATGGTGGGAAATTTTTCAGCTTATGCATCCCGACATAAATAATATCACATGGGAAGATTTCAAGGAAGGCTTTCGTGGAGCACACATCCCTAAGAGTATCATGAAAATCAAGAAAAGAGAATTTGATTATCTCAAGCAAAGAGGCATGACGGTACAGGTGTACAACTGTCAGTTTGCGCAGTTATCACGATATGCCAATGAAGAGCGAATGACAGAAAATAAAAAGATGGAGAAATTCCTGGACGGACTGGCACCAGCACTAAAATGCCAGTTAGTCGTACACACTTTTCCAGATTTCAAGACGCTGGTAGACAAAGCTATTACATTGGAAAATGAACGTCGCAGTCTAGAGAATAAAATGAATTTTCAGAGGAACGTTGTGAACAGACCCACGACCAGCGACACACGTCCAAATAAGAATTTTTCATGCAACAGACAAGGATTTCACCTATCGCCCGGGAAAGAATTTTCATGCAAGAGACAAGGATTTCACCTATCGCCCGGGTGTTACCTGCTATGCATGTGGAGAAGAAGGACACTATGCTAAACAGTGCCCTAAGCCAAGAAACTCAGCGCCAAAGCCGAACAGCAACGAGAACAATTCAGCGCCCAAGCGTAATAATTTCAACCCCAATAACAATCACAGGAAAGGCCACCTGAACCATGTGACCAAGGAGCAGGCACAGGATGCATCGTATATCGTACTCGGTACGTTCCCTGTCAACATAATACCTGCCACGGTTTTGTTTGATTCTGGAGCTTCTCATTCGTTCATTTCGAAAAGTTTTGCTTTACAACATGGTTGTTCAATGCTTCCCTTGGGAAAATCAATGACCATCAAGTCCCCCGGAAGTAAGCAGATCACTCAAAATTACTGCCGGGGTTTGACCATTGAGATTGAGGGATTAAAATTCCACGCAAACCTCATCGTGTTGGAAAACAAAGGACTGGATGTTATCCTGGGTATGGACTGGCTAACCACCAATAAAGGATATATCGACTGCTTCAACAGAATAGTGATACTTACTCATCATCATGGGAAAACAATAAGAGTCGCAGCTCAGGAGAGACCAGTATCTCGGCAACCAAAATTGAACAAAGTGGATACATCTGAGTTAAGCAAGGTTCCAGTTGTATTCGAATTTCCAGACGTATTTCCCGAGGAATTACCAGGCATGCCGCCAGACAGAGAAATACAGTTCATTATTGAGCTAGCACCAGGAACCACACCCATATATAAGAAACCATACAGAATGGCGCCATCCGAGTTGGTTGAATTAAAGAAGCAAATAAAGGAATTGCTGGACAAGGGATTTATACGGGCTAGCTCCTCACCTTGGGGCTCGCCGGATTTATTTGCCAAAAAGAAGGACGGGACCATGAGGCTGTGTATAGACTACCGAGCACTCAACATGGTCACCATCAAAAATAAATATCCGATGCCACGGATAAATGATTTATTTGACCAGCTCGCACAAGCCAAGGTCTTCTCAAAAGTTGACTTAAGGTCAGGTTATCATCAGCTGAAAGTACGCACAGAAGATATCCCGAAAACAACATTCACCTCAAGATACGGACTTTATGAATTTACAGTGATGCCGTTCGGACTGACCAACGCCCCCACATATTTCGTCCACCTCATGAATAAGGTATTTATGAAATTCATGAACAAATTTGTGGTGGTATTTATTGATGATATTTTGGTATATTCCAAAACACTGAAAGAACATGTTGAGCACCTCCGCACTGTACTGGGAAAATTAAGGAAACACCAAGTTTACGCCAAATTCAGCAAGTGTGAATTTTGGTTGAGACAAGTGGGTTTCCTAGGAAACGTATTAACGCAAGAAGGAATTGCTGTGGATCCAGATAAAGTCAAGGCTGTACTTGGCTGGAAGTCGCCAGCCAGTGTGACGGATATACGCAGTTTCCTCAGTATGGCCGGATATTACAGAAGGTTTATTGAGGGATTTTCCACCATAGCCAAACCAATGACCTAGCTACTGAAGAAAGATAAGAAATTCGAGTGGACCGAAGCATGTGAGAAAAGCTTCCAAGAGCTCAAAAAGAAGTTAACGACAGCCCCAGTATTAATTGTGCCAGACGTACACAAGAGCTTTGAAGTATATTGCAACGCATCCCGGAAGGGCCTCGGATGCGTACTAATGCAAGAAGGCAAAGTAGTCGCCTACGCATCTCGGCAACTGCGAAAACATGAAGAAAATTATCCTACTCACAATTGGGAGTTGGCAGCAGTCATTCATGCACTCAAGGAATGGAGGCACTTCTTACTTGGAAATCGCTGTGAAATATATACGGACCATAAGAGCCTCAGCTATATTTTCACACAGCCAGATCTAAATTTACGACAATGACACTGGTTGGAACTGGTAAAAGATTATGACGTCGGTATCCACTATCACCCCGGGAAAGCGAATGTGGTAGCCGATGCTCTCAGCCGTTACCCCAGCCCGGACAGCGGCAGCATACAGAACCTGAGGCCCGAATTTCAGCGAGAATTCGCCAGGCTCAACCTAACGATGGTCACGGAGGGCGAAGTATCCAAGCTTGAAATAGAGCCTACACTGATAGAGCAGATAAAGAAGGCTCAACTTGGACACCCCAGCATCGAGGGAATAAAAAGAAAAGTAAGTCAGGGCAAAGCTTCAGAATTCACCGTAGACAGTGAAGGAATATTATGGTTCGGAGACAGACTTTGCGTACCCAACAGCAGCGACCTCAAACAGCAAATTCTAGCGGAAAGTCATACCGCTCCATACTCAATCCACCCCGGAGGTACGAAAATGTACAAGGATATTCAGGAAAGATTTTGGTGGCACGGCATGAAGAGGGATATACCCACATTTATTGCATGATGTGATTCATGTCAACGCATTAAAGCCGAGCACCAAAGACCCGCAGGGCTATTACAACCAAATAAGATACCAGAGTGGAAATGGGATGATATCGGAATGGACTTTATTGTTGGACTACCACGATCACCACACGGTAACGATGTCATATGGGTCATCACAGATAGACTGACCAAGGTGGCACATTTCATACCCGTCAAGACAACGCACACCACTCAAAAGCTCGCCAAGCTTTACCTCGCCCGGATAGTATGCCTATATGGTGTTCCCAAGACTATAATATCCGACAGGGGTACTTAGTTCGTCTCGAAATTTTGGGACGAGTTGCAGCAAGCCCTCGGAACACAACTAACATTCAGTACGTCTTACCACCCCCAGACTGAAGGACAAACGGAACGAGTAAATCAAATACTCGAAGACATGCTAAGGGCATGTGTCCTCACCTATGGGGCCAGTTGGGAAGAAAGCTTACCATATGCCGAGTTTGCATACAACAATAGTTACCAAGCTAGCCTACAGATGGCACCTTTCGAAGCCCTGTACAGACGAAGATGCCATACTCCTTTGAACTGGTCAGAAACAGGGGACAGTCGCATATTCGGCCCGGATAAGTTAAAGGAAGCCGAGGAAAGGGTAAAAATGATACGGGATCAACTCAGGAGCGCCCAAAGCCAACAAAAGAGCTATTACGATCAAAAGCATCGGGAAATAAGTTTTGAGCCCGGTGACGACGTATACCTGCGAGTGTCACCAATGAGAGGACTACAACGATTCAAAGTCAAGGGGAAACTAGCACCACGAGTCATCGGACCCTTCCGTATAATTGCACGAAGAGGCACAGTAGCTTACCAACTGGACCTCCCCAAGGAATTGTCCGACATTCACGACGTGTTCCACGTCTCGCAACTACGGAAGTGTGTAAGCAACCCAGAGAAACATGTGTCACATGAAAGTCTTGGCGTGCAACCAGATCTTATATACCGAGACACCCAGTGAAGATTTTGGAGGAGTCTGAAAGGAGGACCCGTCAGAAAACTATTAAATTTCTCAAGGTTCAGTGGAATAACCACATAGAGGATGAGGCAACATGGGAAAGGGAAGATTTCCTTCGGACAGAACATCCGCACCTATTTGAGGATCAACTAAAATCTCGGGAACGAGATTTTTCCTAAGGGGGTAGGTGTTGTAACACCCCAAATTTTTGATTTGGTTTTTCTTGCAAACTTTTGTCCTTTTTGAAAGGGGATTGTTTGATCTTTTCTTCTGCCCTTCTAAAACCCCTTTTTGCCAAAGTTTGTGTGTCTTCTCAAGCTTGGTTTTTAGCCTTGAAGTTCTCCTCTTGTGTTTGGCTCAAGCACAAGTTGAGATTCAAATGGAGTTGTTGAGTTCACCTCTTCTTGTTTTTAAATTCTCAAGTTTAAGCTTGACTCCTCTCCCCTCCAACCTTCACCTTGCCATGATCCCAACATGAGCAATCTTCTCCAAGACTCTCTTCACATCATGGGACAAGCATTTCTTCAATTCCAGCAAGTCTGAACCTCATTGGGATTTTTCTCCTATTTATTTCACTTCAAAACAAATTCTGTCTTTTATAGTGGATCTTGGTGATTTACAAAGGAACCACCTTTTTCATCTACCTAACTGACTCCAAACCAACTCTCCTAGATAGTCCTTAATACCCACAACCTAGATCCAACTTGTCTCACTGGTCCACAGTTCAAATTTTTCAAAATTCACCTGCTGCATGTTTGGACCAGATTTGCAAAATTTGGTGAAATTCATATTTATCTTCTTCCAAAAATTCTGTGAAAAATCATGCAGCCTCTAGATACATCAAGAGGCCACTCCACCAAAAATCAGCTCCAGAGTCATTGCACAGATACCAGAATCATTTCATCAAACACCTAGCCTACCCTGAACTGTCTTCTATTAACTAAAACTATCGATAGTTAACACTTCGTCAGTTTCGTCAGCTTCGATAGTCGTCATGCGCGGCGACAAAACGCATCTGTATCTCCCCTGGCTCGACGCTGCACTGCAGCTCCTTCTTATCCTCGCGCCGCACGGTCACTTGGCAGCTTCTGGGCGTTGGTGGCGCCCTGGCCTGACCGCGCCGGCAGCTGCCACGGCCACAGCACCGCCCGTGGCGGCTGACAGACGCAACGCCGCAGCTCCACGCTGTTTCGCGCCGCCCAGACCACCCTAGTGCACCGCGTGTCCTTCTCCACAGCCAGCCCACGCCTTGCACGCCGTTGCCACGGCCTGGCACGCGCAGAGCGCCGTTTCTGCCGCCGACGTGCCGCACGGCTGCTCCGTCGGTGACAGGTCGTAACACCCCTTCTACTGCCCAGTTAAGCGCGGGAATGGAACCGCAACAACTCATGGAAGGTGCTCAAGCTCTTAACCCCGCCGTCCGACCACTGCAGCGCCGCAATTAGCTCGCCGGACTAATCCGTTCGCGGCAGCCACCTCGAGCCGCCTATAAAAGGCACCCCCGAGCTCATGCTCGAGCACACACACCTCCACTACTCCCTTATACCACGCCAAACCTCTGGAAGAGCCCCGAGAGGCTTTTCTTCCCCGGCTCCGGCCAACTGCCTCCGCCTCGGGCTCCAGCTCCGTTCACTTCGGTGAGGGCTTCTCCGCCGCCGTGAGCTTGAACGCAGTACCCTGCCATCCCCCTAGTCCTAACCCCCAGCGCAATTTCTCCCCAGGAGCCTTTCCTCGACGAGCTCCACAAACACCCGAGCCGCCGTCCGCCGGAGATAAGCTCGCCGTCGACGTGGGACTCGCCGGCATCCAACTCCACCACCGTTCGACGTGGAAGACCACCGTGAAGCTAGAGGTACCCCTCCCCTCCCCTATCTCGCCGTGGATCGACGCCGGCGATCACCGCAGCACCGTTGCCGGCGCGGCTCTGCTCCGTTTTTCAAACCTGACACGAGGGGCCCTCTGTCAGTTTCTCATCTCTCTCCCTTCGAAATGTTTTCTGTTAGCGCAATCTGCAAAATACATCTTCCCTCTGCGGCTGGCGAATCACATACCAGTTCGCTTTGTATTTTTCTGTTCTAGCCCCTGGATCTTTTCTGTTTCATTACAGATAGGTCCCTAGACAGAAAACTTAATATCTTTTCATCTAAAAGTGATTTTTAGTTGATTCTTTTTTTGTCCATCTTGGTTTTCTGTCTAGTTTTTTGTCATATTTATGTGGAAATATTTTGAGCAACTTTATTTGCACGCGCGGTATTTATGTTAGTATGTATTTGTTTGAATACATAGTTACCGGAGGCCGTGACGGAAATGCGAATCTCGCCGAGTTAGACTCCGACTTTTCAGAACCAGGCAAGCATGTTTGAACTCTTGATATGATGAGTGTGTTGCATGTTTGCTCGAGTAGTTCGTTCATAAGCATGATTATATGAGCATATGTGTATGGCATATTTCATGCAAGTGATGCTTCGGGTGAGTCCCGAAGGAGAATGTTGCACCACCTCGGTCATATGGTGATATGATGAGGTGGAATACTGGTATTGTTGGAGCATGCCAGTAGTTGGTCAACTCATTATCAACGGGGATCACATCTCGATTCCATTCGTCTCCTTTTTAGTACTATCATAGGCCGTCCGTTGGGATTACGGTCTAGTCGGTTGTAAACCACTTTCCGAGTACACACCAAGTAGAGGGGCCAGGATGAGGATTCCATGGCCCTGGATTAAAGCCCGTCATCCGGTCAGGGGGCATGGGTGTTTCCGGTTGGGACCGAGAGGGGGGCACCCCTTAGAGCGCGCATATATAAATTTGATCCCATGCTATTCGAGGTTGTAGCCTCCCCGTCTTAAAGTTTTCCGTGAATGTAGTCGCGGGTGATTCCGGACGACAGGATGTTAAATGGGTGTGTTATGGTTAGTTGCGTTTCTGCTAAAACACCGTAGACGGGGCTAGCCCAAGTGGCTAGTAGAACCTGTTGGCTATGAGTTAATGGTACAAGCTCTGCAGAGTTTAATTCCTTCAGTAGCCATGTTTTATGGCCTAGAGTCAATCTTCATATCAACCCGGTGACCGTCTCTAGTTTATTCTCGAGAGTAACCAAAGAAATATTTCTGTTAAGTTCATTTGGTAGATGAACTCACCAACCATCTTAGTATTTATTTTCAGAAGTATTCCATCAATAATATCATGTCATTTATAAGCCCTTTATGTGATGTCGCTCAGACGTCCGACTGTGGCATCCTTGTTATTTAGTTTTGTTATAAGCCCTTTATGTGATGTCGCTCAGACGTCCGACTGTGTCATTCTTTTTATTTATAAGCCCTTTATGTGATGTCGCTCAGACGTCCAACTGTGGCATTCTTTTTATTTATAAGACCTTTATGTGATGTCGCTCAGACGTCCGACTGTGGCATTCTTTTTATTTATAAGCCCTTTATGTGATGTCGCTCAGACGTCCGACTATGGCATACTTGTTATTTATTTTTGTTATAAGCCGTTTATGTGATGTCGCTCAGACATCCGACTGTGGCATCCTTGTTATTTATTTTTGTTATAAGCCCTTTATGTGTTGTCGCTCAGACGCCTGTTATCATTTATTATTCTCCTACGAGGCGTCACCCAGACCCTCGTTGGCCTCGTTATTTTACCTTTTGGATTTCGGGAGCATTACGGCCCGACTGCCAGTCTTACTTTCAGTGCATTCATATTTTGTTTCGGTCACATTTTTTGCTGGAATACTCATATGCATTCATGTTGGCATTTGTTATGTCTTAAGTCCGAACTGTCTTGCGAGTACATTCAAAGTAGTCACCTGGCTTGTTGATTTGGCCAGATGTGGACGAAGGCGATCTCATGGATGAAGAGTTCGATAGCGAGTCCGACGCTTAGAGGAGTCCCAGTCAGTCCCTTGAGATCCTGGAATTGATCACTGTTTTATACCGCTTCCGCCTACCACCAAATAAATTCATCGGGTCTCACTCCGACACTCGATGAACTGTAAAATATTGGAGTCACACCACCCACTTCACTGTGACATATTCCACCGCCTTTTATTAAGAGTCAGTAGTATGCCACCCTACCTTGTGCCATATCCGCCTCTATGTAATATATTGGCGCGCTTGTAAAAAAATCTGTTGAGCCATCCTTGGCTCAACCTTGTATAATATTCAGTGTACTGGAAATTCTGTATCAAGGATTTGTCTGCCAGCAGGAATTTTATTCCTCGCCGGTTTAATAAAGAGATCGGTCTTCTGGTAATTATTTTACCGAAGGACCGGTCGCGACAGTTCGTTCGCATCCACAGCCTGACGGATGGGCTCACCCTCCACTTCAAGTTGATGGAGGACGGCCACCTCTCCATCAAGGTCTTCGGGCACCTCGGGACTCATGCGAGGTGCTGCGTGGAGAGCTCCTCCGATGACGAAGACTCCTTCTTCAACGAGGGTGACGAGGAGGATAGCGGCATGGACGACGAGGGCGGTGGACGGCAGGATGACGGGTCCGACTAGGTGTCGGGCGCCGCTCCTGGTGGCACCGGCGACCCCATCATCCGCGTCGCCGGCTCCATGAACTTCTCTAGGCCGTCTCCTTGGCGGCTGGCGTAGGTAGGCTGCGGAACAGGAAGAGGAAGAAGGCGGGCGGCAAGGTCGTCATGTCGGAGTATGCGGGCACTGACACCTTCGACGCGTACTGACTTCCTGCCGCCTCGTCTTCGGGTTCTGCCTCCGGCGCCGTCATCACCGCCCAGTCCTTGGGCGACCGCCGAGATGTCCTCTTGGTGTCTTCTGTCACCCGTAGCTCGCCTAGGTCCCCCTTTCGCCCTTCTCGCCTCCTTGAGCTACCTCCTGAGGAGAGGGACAAGAAAGGCATTACGGGCATCGTATCTCTTTTTAGTGTGTAAGCCTTCGGGAATCTGTTAAGTTTAAAACATGTAATCTCCTTGTTCATTTTTTTCATTCCCTATGGACTGTACCTGAATGGAATGTTTTTAATGAAAAAGGAATGTTTGCCGGGTCATTTGTTCGTAAGTAAAACCCCACAACAGGGAATAAATCCGTGATATCTTTAAGATAAACATCTTTTTGCCCGGCAACAGGCCCCGCCGTTTCCCTACTTCACTCGACCTTTCTCACGCCTTTGGCGGAGGCAGGTATGAAGTGGGCTCAGGCTCCTCGTTTCACCCTTCTGCTGCCTCGACTGCGACCAAACTTAGTCCCAGGAACAAGCCCTAGGGCCTAGAGTTATGGGAGCACGGTAGCTTAAGGAAAAGAACGAGGTTTCACATACCTCATTCCATAATGGAATGCATGATAAGGGATAAAGAACTTATCGGAAGCTGCAGCCCCGGCCAACCCTGGTCTGCCATGGGCGAATTCTTGCCCTTGCAGCCTCCGGCAACACTGGCTCGCCGGGGCCTAGGTGCTGGTCTGTTCTTCTTTCCTTCCCCCAAGTGGCTTCGGCAAGTATGTCGGCGCGTCCTGTGAACCAAAGAAGACAGAGGAAAGACAAAGACTCGACCTCTAAGCTAGGGGTTAGCCTCCTCTAAGCACTACCAACCCTAACCAAGGACGAGACTCGACTCAGCATGCATGCTATAACTTTGGGCACCAGTGCTTCATTTATTTATGCTCAGGGTCTGCGCCTGGCTTTGTACAAAGGGTTACATGCCTTGCCGGCAAGGCTTGTAAAAAAGAGTGGCTTGCCGGGGGGCCCGGCAAGTCGCGCCTTATGGGTAAAACTTGCGAAGATGCTCGATGTTCCAGGAATTACTCACCGGAACGGCATCCTCGGTCTCCAGGCGGACAGCGCCAGGCCTGGTGACTCATATTACCCGATAAGGGCCTTCCCACTTCGGCGTCAACTTGTTCGTATTCCTGGCCGATTGAACGCACCGGAGAACAAGGTCGCCTTCCTCAAAGCTTCGGGCATGGACCTTGCGTCCACGGTAGCGGCACAAGGCTTGCTGGTAGCGTGCTGCTCTCACAGCCGCCCGAAGACGATCTTCCTCAAGGAGCATTGCGTAGTCTTGTCGCAGTTGCTCTTGCTCAAGCTCATCATAAGCGAGCACTCGAGGTGACCCATATATGAGTTCTGTGGGGAGAACTGCTTCTGCCTCGTATATCAGGGCAAAGGGCGTCTGGCCGGTGGCTCGATTTGGCGTCATTCTGATCGACCAAAGAACCGTCGGCAATTCATCAATCAAGCGCCTCCCGCTCTTGTGCAGCATGTCAAAGGTCTTTGTCCTTAATCCTCGCAGCACTTCAGCATTCGCCCTCTCAGCTTGACCATTGCTTCGGGGGTGAGCAACGGAAGCGAAACAAACATTGCTGCCGAGGTCTTGGGTATATTGCATGAAGGTGCGGCTTGTAAACTGTGTGCCGTTATCGGTGATGATCCTGTTGGGTACACCAAAACGGCACACTAGTCCCTTGAAGAACTTGACGGCTGACTGAGCTATGACCTTCCTTACTGCCTCCACCTCTGGCCACTTTGTGAACTTGTCGATTGCAACGTACAAGTACTCAAAGACCCCGACGGCGCGGAGGAAAGGGCCCAGTATGTCAAGCCCCCAGACCGAGAAGGGCCAGGAGAGAGGAATGGTTTGAAGGGCTTGAGATGGTTGATGAAGTTTCTTTGAATGGAACTGGCACGCTTCACACCTGGTGACCAGTGCCGTCGCATCCTGGAGGGCAGTGGGCCAGAAGAAGCCTTGCCGGAATGCCTTGCCGGCAAGGGCTCTCTACCCTATGTGGGATCCACATATGCCTCCATGTATCTCTGCCAACAGCTCCAGTCCTTCCTCTCGAGGGATGCACTTCAATTTCACACCGTTCGGTCTCCTTCTGTACAGGATATCATCGACGAACTGGTACATGGCAGACCGACGGGCTACTTTCTCCGCTTATTCCTGCTCCTCAGGAAGTTCCCCAGTCTGAAGGAATCGGACGGTATGTTGCGCCCACGCTGGAGCCTAGGGATCGACGGCGAGGACCAAAGGCATTTCCTCCGCCAAGGGAGCGGCCATCTCGACGGCAAAAGCTTGACGCTCCGCCGGAGTTAGCCCTCCGGTGGCGGGCTCAGTGTCTCGAGCAACATCCTTGCCGGCGGCTCCGGGGAGCTCGGCGGGAAAGTACTAGCCGGGCCCTGATTTCCTCCTCTTGTTCTGCTCTGTTGATGGATCAACGGATGGCTGAGAAAGCTGAAGCACAAAGGTACCTGGTTCCACAGGTAGCTTGAGGGCAGCGCGCTTTGACAGGTAATCGGCGATGTCGTTCTCCGCTCGGGGAACGTGCTTCGCCTGTATACCGTCTGTAACGCCCCGGACACACCCGCCGGTGGTCGTTACTCCTGGTGGGATCTAGACTGGCCTCACATATCAATACTAGTCTTTTATGCGCACTTTGTCCTCACTCGTGCGCACCCGGGAGCAACTTCCCGGTCGGTCACCCATCCTGAAACTACTCCAAGCTGAGCACGCTTAACTTTGGAGTTCTATCCGAATGGGCTCCCGGAAAAGAAGGAATTCCTTATTGATATGAGTAGTCTATCATCCCTAATAAGCCAGGCCATCACATACACCCTCACTCAGAGGAACCGACGTCCTCGTCGGGCCACAGGAACGTTCCCTCTTGGCACAACCGTCTGTGCTTCCAGGACAGCACATGTGCCATGCTGTGTGCCACGACGGGTCACAAACGTCAGGCACAACATGACTGCAAACTGTCCGCAAACATCCGTGTAACTGCGAGGGTCGGCTCTGATACCAACTTGTAACGCCCCGGACACACCCTCCGGTGGTCGTTACTCCTGGTGGGATCTAGATTGGCCTCACATATCAATACTAGTCTTTTCTGCGCACTTTGTCCTCACTCGTGCGCACCCGGGAGCAACTTCTCGGTCGGTCAGCCATCCTGAAACTACTCCAAGCTGAGCACGCTTAACTTTGGAGTTCTATCCGAATGGGCTCCCGGAAAAGAAGGAACTCCTTATTGATATGAGTAGTCTATCATCCCTAATAAGCCAGGCCGTCACACCATCAAAGCGCTCTTCCAACTTTCTCACTTCATCGACGTAGGCCTTCATCAACGGGCTCTGGTAATCCTTGTTGACTTATTTGACGACAAGCCGCGAGTCGCCCCTGATAATGAGCTTCTTGATTCCGAGGTCTGCCGTGGTCCTAAGACCAGCAAGCAGCCCCTCGTACTTAGCAGTGTTGTTCGTTGATACCTCCCTAGGGAAGTACATCTGGACCACGTACTTGAGGTGCTCTCTAGTGGGCGCGACCAGCAGTACGCCAGCCCTGGCGCCCTATAAGGAGAAAGCCCCATCAAAGTACATGATCCACTTGCAACTCGCCTCTTTGCCGGGGAGAGAAATTTCCTGGACATCTTCATCAGGCGTTGCGGTCCATTCTGTGAGGAACTCTGCCAGAACTCGGCTCTGAATTGTCGAGGTACTTTCAAACTTGAGGCCAAAGCTGGACAACTCTAGTGCCGACTCTACAATCCTTCCCGTTGCGTCTGGATTGTGCAATATCCATTGCAAAGGGAGGCGAGTGACGACAGTGATCTCGTGCGCCTGGAAGTAGTGACGCAGCTTCCTCGAGGCCATAAGAAGGCCGAAGAGCAATTTCTGCACACTGGAGTACCTTGATCTAGACCCCTGCAAGAGGGAGCTAACAAAGTAGACCGGGTGCTGCATCATTTTCTTCTTCTGCTGCACTCCAACCGGCTGTGTCGCCTCTGTACCAGTGGCACCAGGCTCTGTTGCTGCTATCACCTCATCATCGATTTCTCTCTGCTCCACTAGTGCGGAGCTGACCACCTGGTGTGCTGCCGCTAAGTATAGCAGCAACGGTTCTTGTGGTCTAGGCGCAACCAGTATTGGCGTGGAGGAAAGATACCTCTTCAGATCTTGTAATGCTGCTTCGGCTTCTGGCGTACACTCCATTGGGCCCGCCTTTTTCAAAATTTTGAAAAAGGGGAGGGCGCACTCGGCAAACTTGGAAATGAATCTGCTCACGGCGGCAACGCAGCCAGCAAGCCGACGCACATCCTTGACCCGTTTGGGTGCTTCAATCTGCTCTATAGCTTTGATCTTATCCGGATTGGCTTCTATCCCACGCTGCGACACAAAGAACCGGAGAAGCTTGCCAGACGGGATGCCGAAGACGCACTTCTCAGGGTTCAGCTTGAGGTTGATCTTGCATAAGTTTACAAATGTTTCTTGTAAATCCGGTACAAGGGTTGCCTTGTTCTTGGTTTGGACCACTATATCATCCATATAAGCCTCCATATTTCTATGGAGCTGGGGTTCAATACCAATCTGGACTGCCCTTGCAAACGTCGAGCCAGCACTCTTCAACCCGAAAGGCATTCGTGAAACAGTACGTACCACATGGGGTGATGAATGTTGTCTTCTCTTCGTCTTCTCTTGCCATGAAGATCTGGTGGTAGCCGGAGTAGGCATCGAGGAATGACAGCAGGTCACACCCTGCCTTGGAGTCAACAATCTGGTCTATGCGAGGCAACGGGAAGGGTTCCTTGGGACAAGCTTTATTGATATCTGTGTGGTGCTGCCATGGACAGCGCAAATCAGCGCATCTTCCTTATCGGAGGGGATGGTGATGATCGTCACGGGCCCTGGCATCTTCAGGGTGTTGTAGGCATAGTGTGATGCTGCCATGAACTTGGCAAGTGCTGGGCGGCCAAGGATCCCGTTGTAAGGAAGGGGGGTCTTGGCAACATCGCACACGATCCTCTCTGTCCTGTAGTTTAGATCACTTCCAAAAGTCACGGGCAGCGTGACTTTCCCCTTCGGTTGACTTCTCCCTGGGCTGACCCCCTGAAACGTGCCCGTCTCTTCGAGGTCTCCATCAGGAACTTGCAGCTTCTCGATCACGGTGGGCGAAAGTAGGTTCAGACTGGCCCTGCCATCGACTAGCATCTTCATCACCTTGAGGTTGCGTATTGTCGGTGAAACTAACAATGGCAAGCACCTGACTGCAGTAGTGCGAAAAGGGTGATCCTCGGCGTCAAAGATGATAGGTGTGCTGGACCATTTCAGCGGCTTTTGAGCATCGGACGATGGCTCCGTTGCAATAATGTCATGCGCCCACTGTTTAAGTTGGTGGTGAGAAGCATGCAGAGAGGCGCCACCATCGATGCACATGGCGTCCGTAGCCTTCTGAAACTCTCGGCCGCCGGACTCGTTGTCCTCTTCGTGATCGTCGTCTTCAGGTCTTCTGTCGCGGCCCCGGGCGGGCCTTTCCTGCTGTTCCCCTTGCCGCGACAGCCTGGTTGGCCGTCACGCTTCTTGCTGGACCCCTCAGCGCCGTCTTGGCCCTTCTCCTTGTCCCGCCTCTCGTATTCAGCCCTTTGCTTCTCAGCAAGGAGCTCAACCTGGTGGCAGTCCTGGAGATCATGGGCTTTGGTGCGATGGATCTTGCAGTATCGCTTGCCGGAGTTTCCTGGCTTCTCGGCAGCCGCCAAGGCCCGACAGGCGACGCACCCGACAATCTCCTTGCTGGAGTCACCCGCCCTGGTTTTCTTGGTGGAGCCGGCGTCATCATATCCCTCGACGGCAAGTACGGCTTTACCCTTGCGCTTCCTGTTGCGGTGCCGGCCCTTCTTCGCTGGGGCGGCAGTATCCTCGTCCGAAGAGTCGGTTTCCGCACCGGCGCCTTTGCCGGGGTACTTCCTTCCCTCTTGAGCCCGGGCACATCTGTCGGCAAGAACGTAGAGTTCCGCCACATCCTTCACCTTGGTCATCGCCAGTTCTTCGCGCATCTTGCGGTTGCGCACGTTCTGATGGAACGCGCTGATGATGGCGGCAGGGTGAACATCGGGGATATTGTACTGTAACCGGCTGAATCTCTGTATGTTGCACAGACTCTCGCCTTCCTTCTGGGGTATGACATGCAGGTCACTGGCTTGGCCATGGGCTTGGTGGCCTCCGGTAAAGGCGCCAACAAACTCATGGCACAAGTCGGACCAGGAGGAAATAGAGTCTACTGGCAAGTGCATCAACCACGACATGGCGTTAGGTTTAAGAGCCAACGGAAAGTAATTCGCAAGCACCTTATCGTCGCGGGCCCTGGCAGCTTGCATCATGATGGTGTAGATGCAAAGGAACTCCGACGGGTGGGTCTTGCCGTTGTACTTCTTGCCAAGGTCAGGCTCGAAGGTGCGGTGAGAGGGCCACTGGAACTGCCGCAGCTCACGAGTGAAAGCTGGACAACCTACCTTGTAAGGTAGACCTCCAGGGCTCTCTGGTGCTGGGCGGTCCGTAGCAGGCCCTGCTCGCCTGTCCGACTGGTGGCGTTCTCCGCGCCGGCGCTCGATGGTGGTTCGAGCATATTCATGAGCTCGCTCCTGAAGAACTCGACGCTGGTCGCCGTGTGTCTGCGGGTCGGACGACGCGATGGAGATGGCGTCGCTCGCGACGTCCCGACGAGTCGACACACACGGTATCAGGCAAGGAGGAGGCGAATGCACCGTAGCCACGGCGCTGCCGGTCCTCCCGCTGGCAGTGCGTGGGACTCCATTTGAGCATCGACCTGGGAGCTCCGCTGGATTTGGTTCATCCTTGTTGGCGACTACGACAAGGCTTCGGATGGTGGCTCTCCATTCGTCGAGTTTCGCCATAACGGGAGGAAAGTCGAGGAGCAACTACGCGCGCGGCAGGGCTTCGGCTGGGGTCAACGGTAGCGAAACCTGCACGGATCACGACGTGCTTCGACCCCTAAGTGGGTCAGGAGGAGCTTCATCATGATCCCGCGGTCGCATACCGTTTCCACCAGTGTTTCAGCGAGCAGGCATGTCTTCTACGTCCCGGGAGTGGCGCTCGGGGCTCTTCCCATGGCGACAGCCGGGATCTTCGGGGTGACGATGTCATTCGTCGCGTGCTGCTTGAGAATAGCGCGTTGTTGGCACCGGCGTGGGAGTTCTGGAGGTCCTTGCGTCGCCATCGGGTGATGCGGTGTAATGCCCCGGATGTAATACTTTCCCTTTTGGGCATATAATATATCTCCGGCTTCATCTATTTCCATTCCGGGTTCTTTGTCTTTCGGGTGTTCGTCGTTTTGTTGTGTGCATGTGTGGCATTCATTCATATCATGTAGACATGTGCATCGCATTGCATTTGTGTTGTCGGTTGCATCCGGTTCCACGTGTTCCTTGCCGTTGTCCGTTTCGCGTTCCGAAGCTCCCTCACGTGTCCGTGACGTCCCGTAGGCCTACTTTGGTGTTTGGGCGTGTAACGTTACAGGTGTGCCGCGAGGTTGTTGTGTGTGTTGTTGTTTTGTTGTGTGCAACCCGCCTCTCAAATCTCGTCGCGTTTGGACTCCGTTTGCTATCCCAACAGTTATTCGTGTGGGCCAAAGTGCCTTCACTTGTGGCCCAGAAACACCCCTACAGCAGCCCTCTACCTTCTCCTAGGCCCTTCTAAACTCCCCCCGCGATCGGATCCGTCGGATCGTGATCGGAGGGCTCCTAACACCCCCAAATGTCCAAACCCTAAAATCTGCTATATAATTAGACCCCTAGGTCCATTTTGGGCATCCCTAGTTTTCTTCTCCACCTCCCCCCTATATTTCTGGATCTGGCCATTCCCCTCACTCCACTTGGCTCTTCCCTCGAGTTTCCTTCCCGCAGAATCGCGCCTGGGATCGAGCGCCCGACCAGGGGCGTTTTCCTTCGATCGATCCAGCAGAGCGCCGACCAGATCGCTCAGGTCAACGGCCGTCTTCCGTAGACTTCCCTCCGCCCGATCGGTCCTCCTTCAGCCGATCTGCCAGCTCGACCCATCGCTGGCCATCGCTCCCTCGCCCTGGGCCTCCTTCCCGCAGGACCACATCGCCGAGCCCTCCTCGCGTCGCCTCCATCGGGCCTCCTTCGCGCGCCGCACTCCGCCTCGCCAGCGCCTCCGATCGGGCCGGCCCAGCTCCAACGACGACCGGGCAATCCGCCTCCGCCTCCCGAGCGGGCCGCGCCTCCGCAGGGCCCATTCGCCGCCGCCGGGCCAGATCCATCCGCCGAAGCCCCGGGCCCGATCTGCCTCCTCCGGCCCGTTTTCTCAGATCTGAAGGTTGCCCCGAATTTCTCTAAGTCCCCAGTATTTTGTTCTCTGATGCAATGTTCAATCTTCTCTAACTTTTTGTGTGGATGTCCGTTTCGCGCAAATAGTATGTCCAGACGTTCGTGGTGAATAGCACTACGTTTTATCTTTTTGTGTCATGCATGTTAGAAGTCATCTAGGTGCTTGTTTTTTTGTTGCAAGAGTGCATCCCGGTATAATTGCTACTATGTGATGTTTTTATGCCATCTTTGCTATGTGGTATCTTTTAGCTCGTTTATCCGATTGATGCAAATGACATGTCCACGTGATCGTCTTGCCATGCTCTACATGTTGCTTGTGTTAGGTTGCATGATAGATTTATTCTTGCCATGTTTATCATCGTTGCAAAGTGTCATGTGGCTGTGTTGTTGTTTCACTTGTTATGAAATGCCATCTTGTTGAGCTCGTTGCAATCGTTGTGTTTATCTCCATGATGCATGCTTGTATGTTTCGGGATCACCATCATGTGTACTTTGATATGGTGCTTACCACTTGCCATGTCTAGTTTCGAGGTGACTTAAACTTGCTCGTTTAGATGCCATGATGAAATTGCTGTTTTAGGACTTAGTGGTTTTTCACCAAGTCTGAAATCTGTAACGTTCCGATGCCGTGTTTGCTTGCTGCTCTAGGACAAACCATGATAGTTTTGGGGTGGATCTTGATTGTTCCTTGTAGTAGATATTATTGGCTTTCCATTCATGTTCTCACATGCTTATTTAAGTGGCTGTAGCATGTTTAACTTTTGCTCCAAAGTTTCAATAAAATTCTGCTGCCAGAATTTTATTGTCAAGTTCAATATGTCCAAGCTTATTGCTATTGATCTGTGGCTCCTTTGGGGGTGCACCTTTGGACTTATTTGCTGTAGGATATGTCTAGTTTGTGTTCATGTCCTTTTACATGATGTTTGAGTGCTGTAGCTTAATTATTTTGAGCTCCGAAGTTGCTATGTTGCTGTAATTTTCAGCTTTCGCTCATTTCTTGTTTCGGGCATAACTTTTAGCCCGTAGCTCCGATTTCAGCGAGTCTTATATGAAACTTGATTGATTTTCTGTGTAGATTCATAATATCATATTGTTATTATGTTTTGAGGTGTTTTGCTTGAGTGCTATTTTCCGTGCTCCGTGTGCATCCTTAGTGCATCCATCATGCATCCATCATTTTTTTCGAGTGCGCATTGCATCTTGTTGATTTGTGCCTTGTGTGATTGTATTGTTTAGAGCCGGAAGCTGAGACCGAGTACGAGTACGAGCACGAGATTACCAACGAGGTTGAGCACGAGAACCCTTCTTACGATCCGAACGACTTCTCTTCAGGCAAGATGACCGAACCCCGATAACATTACTATCTTTGCCTATTGCTAGTAGTTCCGCTCTATAGTTTTGCCTCGATGCCCATGTCTTTCTTGTCAGCCTCCTACTTGTAACCATCACCATGTTTAACCACCCTACCTATGCAAACCGTTGCTTGGCTAAGTACGCTTCGCTCAGCCCTTCTTATAGCATTGCTAGTTGCAGGTGAAGATCGAAGATACTTGCTTCATGTTGAAGTTTTGTTGGGTTATATCACACTATATAAATGCTAAAATGAAATCATCTATATATTGGCAAGGGTGGAAGGCTAAGCCTTTTGCTTGGTGATTTGTTCCACTCATGCCGTTAGGAACCGTATAAACCGGTGTTATGTTCCTTGATTATGCGTTCCTAACACGGTTGGGGTGTATGGGACCCCCTTGATAAACCACTAAGTGCTAAGTCTTTTCCAGCAAGTCCCAACATTGGTTCTATTCGCCTAAACAACTAAAACTTTCCGAGGGAGTAATTAACCCGAGGCTTAATTAATTCAACCCCCCTGGGCTAGTGCTCGATTTGAGTGTTGGTACAAACTAGAGTCGTGTGCGGGGCCCCCCTTGGCAACTTGGGTATTTCGGCCACTATACGCGGTGCTCATCCGGTCGTGGCCTGAGACTAGATACGCGCGGCTACTATCAGGGTGTCGGCACGCCGGGAGGATTTGCTGGATTAGCCTTACCTTAGTTCGGAGTATATTGAGCACGGGATTCCGAGAATACTCTGGTCTTCCCACTTTGGAGTTGCGACTTCGCGGATCGTGGGCTTGTAATGGGTCAAGTTGGAACACCCCTGCAGGGTTATGAACTTTCGAAAGCCGTGCCCACGGTTATGTGGCAGATGGGACCTTGTTAATATCCGGTTGTACATAACTTGACACAATGTTTCTAATACACTACCAGCGTGTGTTCCGTGACCGTCAATTTCCGAATAGGGATTCGGGAGTTGAACACGGAGGGGTTATGTTTGTTGAGCTTGTAGCTAGGATCACTTCGTGATCACTTCTCGTCCGAGGCTTTCTCTTCTCGCTCTCACTCACGTAAGCTAGTTGCTAGTTGCTGCTGCAGACACTCATTCTTTTCTTCAGCCTTATCCTCGCCCAAGGCTTAAATAGTCTTGTTACCCGGGAACGGGATTGCTGAGTCCTCTGTGGCTCACAGTTACTTCACCACACCAGATGCAGGTCCAGCTGTGAGCTATCCAGGTGATGGCACCGAGCTGGACTGGGAGTACGACGAGGAGCGTAGTCGGTACTATGTTCGTTATCCGAATGATCAGTAGTGGAGACTTCTACTAGGATTCGATCCGACCTGTGGATGTTATTTAAGTTTGGTATCTTGACATTTGGATTTTGCCCTTAGAGGGTTGTGATATTCTTAATGTATGATGTTTGAGACATGTATTGTATTTGTGTGACGTGGCGAGTGTAAGCCAACTATTTATGTTTACAATTCCCCTTTTTTACATGAGATGTGCAAAGATTACCAAACTTGAGATCATTCTAGGATGGACTTATGCCTTTAAGTCATGCCTCGACACGCAGGAGGTATAGTTCCATCCTGGGCATTACAAGTTGGTATTCAGAGCCTTCTCCGACCTAGGAGCCCCCACCGTTTGATCGAATCGTTGACGGTCGAGTCTAGGCACACACTGAAAATATTTTTAGTCCTATATTATATCGGAGAGTAGGATTTCTTTGCTTCTCATCACCTTTCTCTCTGGTGAGGACTCCCGACGACTACTCTTGTCTCTTCTATCTTCAAAAATTGCACTAATTTTTTTTTAGGAATCTCGCGAGTATTCTGGGATTGTTTCGATGTTCTTGTGACGAGAGTATTGTTCTCGATGCCTCCTGACATTAGGGGTTGTGGCAGTGTCCCGGGGAGTTGAGCTTCGGGGTATTTTCGTCACAAGCATATCGCGGCAGTACTAAATACTTAAGACGGCCGACATCGAAAATCTCTCCTATACGGCCAGTGGCAAGATAACCCCGACATCACCCAGTACTGGGGAGGTAGTTCGGGAGTATTGCCATAGCTTGTTATAGTGGATGCTTTTCGAAGGTCCAAGGTAGACAATTTCCGAGAAAGACTGGTTATGTGTTGAAGGATGGATACACCTGGATGTAGGTTTAGAGTTGATTGCGCGGTGCTTCCCGTGTATCCCCAACACCTGATTGCATAACTGGAATCTTTCGGAAATTCATAGGTGGGTTTTATCCAGTATATCGTAGGCATTCTTCCAACGAATGCAGGTTAGCGAGTTCGGGGTTCTACATTGAGTGAAGTGGTTTATGACCGATGTTACTATCAGGAGTTGCATCTTAAAGGATCCTTGGCTATGCTGATCCGGGGATTGCAAAACCCGTTCGTAACGCGTTCATATGCTTTCAGCACAAAGATGTTAGAACGAAGCTCCTATCTTGTGTTTGTTCCCGTTTGTACCTTGTTGTTTTTTCTTATTTTTACCTTTTGTCCCCTATGTGGCTTCTCGTGAAGACTAATGTTATCATTTAACTGAGAATTTCATTCGTTCCTCTTGTTCGGATGATTTCATTCGTTCCTATTGTTCGAATGATTATTGGGAAGACTTGTTGCAATTCATTCCATTGATTCAGCTTATACCTTCTGTCAATCAATTGCTGATTCGTGGTCATCTCTTTCAGGATGGCTCCGAAAAGGGTTCCCAATGCTAACCCAGAGGCGGAAGAGGTCCCAGAACGTCCTCCTTCCCCTCCTCCTCCGTCTGAGGCTTGGAGAGCGATTATGCAGACTACAGCTCAGAACACTCAGATGTTGATGCAGATGATGCAGCAGATGCAAGCTAATCAAGCTAATCAGGGTGTTCCAGGGAATCAAGGCAACTACTTCAACCAGCAGCACCATGCTACTCTCAACCAGTTCTTGGCCAATAATCCAAAAGCTTTCAGTTACTGTGTCGACCCTCTTGATGCTGAAGATTGGCTAACTGATATCAAGAAGCATTTTGAGTGCAGTAATGTGAGAGAAGAGGATTATGTGAAATTCGCAGCATTCCAACTCAAAGATCAAGCAGCTGATTGGTGGCAGCAGTACAAAGACTCCAGGCCAGGTCAAGTGATCTCTTGGGAGAATTTCTGCAAGGACTTTCGCTCTCACCACATTCCTACAAGTGTCATCGAGGGTATGCGTGAGCAATTCCGCAACCTGAAGCAGGGCTCTATGACAGTCTATCATTATAATGTCAAGTTCCAAAACCTCGCCCGCTATGCTAAGCAAGACATTCCTGATGCCAAGAGCAAAATCTACCAGTTCCCTGGAGGCCTGAAAGATGAACTTCAACTTGCTCTCACCTTGTTCGAGCCCGATGAATTCGACAAATTCGATAACATGGCTTTGAAACAAGAAGCAGCTCAGCTTAAGATGGAGGCTTCTAAAAAGAGAATTTGAGATGCCGTTCACTCTTCCTCATCGTCTCAGTTGGCTGCGAAACAACAGAAATTCTGGCTTCCTCCTCCTCAAGTGATTCGAGCTCCATACAACAACTCCAACAACTCCAACAACAAGAACTCTAGTGGACGTGGTTTATCCCACCCACCCAACCCGAGCAACCAGTCGAAGAAGCAGTTTCAGTCTCAAGGCTCCAACTCAAGTGGTTCTCATTTCCGTCCTCTCTCAGAAGTGGTGTGCAACAGATGTGGCCAGAAGGGTCACTATGCCAACAGATGTCCGAACCCGAAGCGCCTTCCTCCTCCTCCGCCTGTCAGTACAGCGATTGTCAAGCATGATCCAAAGTCTGCAAGGGTCATTCTGATGAGTGCAGCTGAAGCGGAGAATTCTTCTGATGTCATTTTGGGTAACCTTCCAGTGAACTCTATACCTGCTAAAGTCTTGTTCGATTCAGGTGCTTCACATTCTTTCATGTCAAGACCTTTTGCTTTGTCACATGATATGCCATTGCAAGCTTTGCCGAGTCCGATTTCTGTGCTTTCTCCGGGTTTGCTCATGAACTCCAACAACTTTGTTCCGAATGTGTCTATTCGCATGGGTGATTATCGATTTCTGGCTAATCCGGTGGTTCTTGGTAATTCTGACATTGACCTCATCCTCGGAATGGATTGGCTTTCTCAGCACGATGCTCACATTGATTGTGCACAGAAGGAAGTCAAGATGACTCATCCTGATGAAGATGTGATTATCTTCGCCTCCAGAAATAACACTATCAGGCTTTTCTCTCTCAATGATAAGGGCGAAATTAATGCCATATCTCAAATTCCGGTGGTGAACGAATATCAAGACGTCTTTCCTGAAGAACTTCCAGGCATGCCTCCACACCGTCAGGTGGAATTTGTCATTGAACTCGAGCCGGGTACTGAGCCAGCATGCCGGCGTCCGTACAAGCTCTCTCCGGATGAATTGAAGGAATTGAAGAAGCAGCTTGATAAACAGGAGAGTATGGGTCTCATCAGGCCTAGTACGTCTCCTTGGGGCTGTGGTGTCTTATTTGTCAAGAAGAAAGATGGCACGGAGCATCTCTGTGTTGATTACCGGCCATTGAACAAGAAGACAATAAAGAACAAGTATCCGCTCCCCAACATCAACGAACTCTTCGAGCAGCTCAAAGGAGCTAAAGTGTTCTCTAAGATCGACCTTCGAATGGGCTATCATCAAATTCGCATTCGCGAGGAAGATATTCCCAAGACGGCCTTCAGAACGAGCTATGGCTCATACGAGTATACCGTCATGTCTTTTGGTCTCGCCAATGCTCCTCCTACCTTCTCGAGGATGATGCACTACATCTTCAACCCCTATACCGGCGAGTTTTTGCTTGTGTATCTGGACGATATTCTGGTGTTTTCCAAGAATGAAGAAGATCACGAAAAGCACTTACGTCTGGTTCTTGATCGTCTCCGAGAGTATAAGTTCTATGCCAAGTTTTCTAAGTGTGAATTTTGGCTCGATAAAGTTTTGTACCTGGGCCACATCATCTCAGCTGACGGTATTGCGGTTAATCCCGAGAAAGTTGAAGCAATTGTCAACTGGGAAGCTCCTCAGAACGTCAAGCAACTCCGCAGTTTTCTGGGTCTTGCCAGCTATTGCAGAAGGTTCGTTGAGAACTTCTCCAAGATTGCCAAGCCTCTTTCCAACTTGCTTCAGAAGAATGTCAAATACTTTTGGTCTCCAGAGTGTGAAGTGGCATTCAAAACTCTCAAAGAAAAGCTCGTCTCTGCTCCAGTTCTGACTCCTCCAGATGAATCCAAGCCCTATGAAGTATTCTGTGATGCTTCTCTTCAAGGACTTGGTGGTGTGCTTATGCAAGATAAGAAAATTGTGGCATACACTTCTCGTCAGCTCAAGCCAAGTGAGAAGAACTATCCCACACATGATCTCGAGCTAGCAGCTGTGGTACATGCTTTGATTACGTGGAGACATCTGTTGTTGGGCAGAAAAGTCGACATCTTCACTGATCACAAGAGCTTGAAGTACATCTTCACATAGCCGCATCTGAACCTCCGCCAGACTCGTTGGGTTGAAATGATCCAAGAGTATGATCCCAGCATTGAATACACTCCTGGCAAGGCGAATGTGATTGCAAATGCTTTGAGCAGAAAGGCATATTGCAACAGCCTTCTTATCAAGCCGTACCAGCCTGAGCTTTGTGAAGCTTTCAGGAAGCTCAACCTTCAAGTTGTTCCGCAGGGTTTTCTTGCAAATCTTCAAATTGCTCCTACCTTGGAAGATCAGGTCCGTGAGGCCCAACTCAGTGATACCATGGTGAAGAAGGTGAAACATGCTATTGCTTAGGGCATTCCGAAATACAAGTGCTTCCGTGTTGATGAGAGAGATACCTTGTTCTTCGAGGACAGACTCGTTGTTCCCAAAGGTGATCTTAGGAAGCTCATAATGGAAGAAGCTCATGATTCTCTCCTTTCCATTCATCCTGGCAGTTCCAAGATGTATCAAGACCTCAAGCAGTCTTACTGGTGGACACGCATGAAAAGGGATATTGCCCAATTCGTGAACGAATGTGATGTTTGCAGAAGAGTGAAAGCAGAACATCAACGTCCAGCCGGTCTTCTCCAACCTCTTCCTATTCCCGATTGGAAGTTCGTCCACATTGAAATGGACTTCGTCACTGGCTTTCCTAAATCCAAGCGAGGAAATGATTCTATCTTCGTGGTGATTGACAAGCTTACCAAAGTCGCTCACTTCCTGCCAGTCAAAGAATCAATCAATGCAGCACAATTGGCACAGCTGTACACTTCCAGAATTGTGTCCTTACATGGCATTTCTCAAGTTATTTCCTCAGACCGTGGAAGTTTGTTCACATCAAGGTTCTGAGACTCCTTTCAGTCCGCCATGGGCACTAAGATCAGGTTCAGCACTACTTTTCACCCTCAGACTAGTGGTCAAGTCGAGCGAGTGAATCAGATTCTAGAAGATATGCTCAGAGCATGTGTCATATCTTTTGGCATGAAATGGGAAGACTGCCTTCCATTTGCCGAGTTCTCTTACAACAATAGCTTTCAAGCAAGTGCCGGCAAAGCTCCGTTTGAAATCCTCTATGGCAGAAAGTGCCGTACCCCTCTCAACTGGTCTGAAACAGGCGAACATCAACTTCTTGGCAATGACTTGATCTCTGAAGCCGAAGAGATGTGCAAAGTCATATGTGAGAATCTCAAGGCCGCTCAGTCGCGTCAGAAGAGCTACTATGACGGCAAGCATCGTGATTTGGCATTCAACATTGATGATCATGTCTATCTCCGTGTGTCTCCGATGAAAGGCACCCAAAGATTCAGTATCAAAGGAAAGCTTGCTCCTAGATACGTCGGGCCTTTCAAGATTCTCGGCAAAAGAGGCGACCTAGCCTATCAACTTGAGCTCCCTCCCAACTTCGCCAATGTCCATGATGTGTTCCATGTGTCTCAACTCCGCAAATGCTTCAAGGCACCTGAGCGCATGATTCCGTTTGAAGAGATTGATCTTCAACAAGACCTGTCTTACCGAGAGCATCCCGTTGCTATTCTCGAAGAAACCGAACACAAGACCCGCAACAAGTCCATCAAATTCTTGAAAGTCAAGTGGTCACATCACACCGACCGAGAAGCTACGTGGGAACGAGAAGATCATCTTCGTTCCGAGTACCCTTCCTTTTTCCAGTCCTAGATCTCGGGACGAGATCTTTTTGTAGTAGAGGAGAGTTTGTAATGCCCCGGATGTATTACTTTCCCTTTTGGGCATATAATATATCTCCGGCTTCATCTATTTCCATTCCGGGTTCTTTGTCTTTCGGGTGTTTGTCGTTTTGTTGTGTGCGTGTGTGGCATTCATTCATATCATGTAGACATGTGCATCGCATTGCATTTGTGTTGTCGGTTGCATCCGGTTCCACGCGTTCCTTCCCGTTGTCCGTTTCGCGTTCCGGAGCTCCCTCACGTGTCCGTGACGTCCCGTAGGCCTACTTTGGTGTTTGGGCGTGTAACATTACCGGTGTGCCGCGAGGTTGTTGTGTGTGTTGTTGTTTTGTTGTGTGCAACCCGCCTCTCAAATCTCGTCGCGTTTGGACTCCGATTGCTATCCCAACAGTTATTCGTGTGGGCCAAAGTGCCTCCACTTGTGGACCAGAAACACCCCTACAGCAGCCCTCTACATTCTCCTAGGCCCTTCTAAACTCCCCCCGCGATCGGATCCGTCGGATCGCGATCGGAGGGCTCCTAACACCCCCAAATCCCCAAACCCTAAAATCTGCTACATAATTAGACCCCTAGGTCCATTTTGGGCATCCCTAGTTTTCTTCTCCACCTCCCCCCTAAATTTCTGGATCTGGCCATTCCACTCACTCCACTTGGCTCTTCCCTCGAGTTTCCTTCCCGCAGAATCGCGCCTGGGATCGAGCGCCCGACCAGGGGCATTTTCCTTCGATCGATCCAGCAGAGCGCCAACCAGATCGCTCGGGTCAACGGCCGTCTTCCGCAGACTTCCCTCCGCCCGATCGGTCCTCCTTCAGCCGATCTGCCAGCTCGACCCATCACTGGCCTTCGCTCCCTCGCCCTGGGCCTCCTTCCCGCAGGACCACATCGCCGAGCCCTCCTCGCGTCGCCTCCATCGGGCCTCCTTCACGCGCCACACTGCGCCTCGCCAGCGCCTCCGATCGGGCCGGCCCAGCTCCAACGACGACCGGGCGATCCGCCTCCGCCTCCCGAGCGGGCCGCGCCTCCACAGGGCCCATTCGCCGCCGCCGGGCCAGATCCATCCGCCGAAGCCCCAGGCCCGATCTGCCTCCTCCGGCCCGTTTTCTCAGATCTGAAGGTTGCCCCGAATTTCTCTAAGTCCGCAGTATTTTGTTCTCTGATGCAATGTTCAATCTGCTCTAACTTTTTGTGTGGATGTCCGTTTCGCGCAAATAGCATGTCCAGACGTTCGTGGTGAATAGCACTATGTTTTATCTTCTTGTGTCATGCATGTTAGAAGTCATCTAGGTGCTTGTTTTTCTGTTGCAAGAGTGCATCCCGGTATAATTGCTGCTATGTGATGTTTTTATGCCATCTTTGCTATGTGGTATCTTTTAGCTCGTTTATTCGATTGATGCAAATGACATGTCCACGTGATCGTCTTGCCATGCTCTACATGTTGCTTGTGTTAGGTTGCATGATAGATTTATTCTTGCCATTTTTATCATCGTTGCAAAGTGTCATGTGGGTGTGATGTTGTTTCACTTGTTATGAAATGCCATCTTGTTGAGCTCGTTGCAATCGTTGTGTTTATCTCCATGATGCATGCTTGTATGCTTCGGGATCACCATCATGTGTACTTTGATGTGGTGCTTACCACTTGCCATGTTTAGTTTCGAGGTGACTTAAACTTTCTCGTTTAGATGCCATGATGAAGCTGCTGTTTTAGGACTTAGTGGTTTTTGACTAAGTCTGAAATATGTAACGTTCCGATGCCGTGTTTGCTTGCTGCTCTAGGACAAACCATGATAGTTTTGGGGTGGATCTTGATTGTTCCTTGTAGTAGATATTGTTGGCTTTCCATTCATGTTCTCACATGCTTATTTAAGTGGCTGTAGCATGTTTAACTTTTGCTCCAAAGTTTCAATAAAATTCTGCTGCCAGAATTTTATTGTCAAGTTCAATATGTCCAAGCTTATTGCTATTGATCTGTGGCTGCTTTGGGGGTGCACCTTTGGACTTATTTGCTGTAGGATATGTCTAGTTTGTGTTCATGTCCTTTGCCATGATGTTTGAGTGCTGTAGCTTAATTATTTTGAGCTCCGAAGTTGTTATGTTGCTGTAATTTTTAGCTTTCACTCATTTCTTGTTTCGGGCATAACTTTTAGCCCGTAGCTCCGATTTCAGCGAGTCTTATATGAAACTTGATTGATTTTCTGTGTAGATTCATAATATCATATTGTTATAATGTTTTGAGGTGTTTTGCTTCAGTGCTATTTTCCGTGCTCCGTGTGCATCCTTAGTGCATCCATCATGCATCCATCATTTTTTTCGAGTGCGCATTGCATCTTGTTGATTTGTGCCTTGTGTGATTGTATTGTTTAGAGCCGGAAGCTGAGACCGAGTACGAGTACGAGCACGAGGTTACCAACGAGGTTGAGCACGACCCTTCTTACGATCCGAACGACTTCTCTTCAGGCAAGATGACCGAACCCCGATAACATTACTATCTTTGCCTATTGCTAGTAGTTCCGCTCTATAGTTTTGCCTCGATGCCCATGTCTTTCTTGTCAGCCTCCTACTTGTAACCATCACCATGTTTAACGACCCTACCTATCCAAACCGTTGCATGGCTAAGTACGCTTCGCTCAGCCCTTCTTATAGTATTGCTAGTTGCAGGTGAAGATCGAAGATGCTTGCTTCATGTTGAAGTTTGGTTGGGTTATATCACACTATATAAATGCTAAAATGAAATCATCTATATATTGGCAAGGGTGGAAGGCTAAGCCTTTTGCTTGGTGATTTGTTCCACTCATGCCGTTAGGAACCGTATAAACCGGTGTTATGTTCCTTGATTATGCGTTCCTAACACGGTTGGGGTGTATGGGACCCCCTTGATAAACCGCTAAGTGCTAAGTCTTTTCCAGCAAGTCCCAACATTGGTTCTATTCGCCTAAACAACTAAAACTTTCCGAGGGAGTAATTAACCAGAGGCTTAATTAATTCAACCCCCCTGGGCCAGTGCTCGATTTGAGTGTTGGTCCAAACTAGAGTCGTGTGCGGGGCCCCCCTTGGCAACTTGGGTATTTCGGCCATTGTACGCTGTGCTCATCCGGTCGTGGCCTGAGACTAGATACGCGCGGCTACTATCAGTGTGTCGGCACGCCGGGAGGATTTGCTGGATTAGCCTTACCTTAGTTCAGAGTATCTTGAGCACGGGATTCCGAGAATACTCGGGTCCTCCCACTTTGGAGTTGCGACTCCGCGGATCGCGGGCTTGTAATGGGTCAAGTTGGAACACCCCTGCAGGGTTATGAACTTTCGAAAGACGTGCCCGCGGTTATGTGGCAGATGGGAGCTTGTTAATATCCTGTTGTAGATAACTTGACACAATGTTTCTAATACACTACCAGCGTGTGTTCCGTGACCGTCAATTTCCGAATAGGGATTCGGGAGTTGAACACGGAGGGGTTATGTTTGTTGAGCTTGTAGCTAGGATCACTTCGTGATCACTTCTCGTCCGAGGCTTTCTCTTCTCGCTCTCACTCACGTAAGCTAGTTGCTAGTTGCTGCTGCAGACACTCATTCTTTTCTTCAGCCTTATCCTCGCCCAAGGCTTAAATAGTCTTATTACCCGGGAACGGGATTGCTGAGTCCTCTGTGGCTCACAGTTACTTCACCACACCAGATGCAGGTCCAGCTGTGAGCTATCCAGGTGATGGCACCGAGCTGGACTGGGAGTACGACGAGGAGCGTAGTCGGTACTATGTTCGTTATCCGGATGATCAGTAGTGGAGACTTCTACTAGGATTCGATCCGACCTGTGGATGTTATTTAAGTTTGGTATCTTGACATTTGGATTTTGCCCTTAGAGGGTTGTGATATTCTTAATGTATGATGTTTGAGACATGTATTGTATTTGTGTGACGTGACGAGTGTAAGCCAACTATTTATGTTTACAATTCCCCTCTTTTACATGAGATGTGCAAAGATTACCAAACTTGAGATCATTCTAGGTTGGACTTATGACTTTAAGTCGTGCCTCGACACGTAGGAGGTATAGTTCCATCCTGGGCATTACATGCGGCCGTGACCTTGGAAGGCCCCGCGCCACCCGCGGAGGGCCGGGCTCCATCTTTGGAACTGGCGGTGTGTGGCTCGTTACCGGGCGCACAAACATCACCACCTCCCAAACTCTGGTTGCCGGGATGGCATTGGTGTTCGCGAGCAGCGCCCCGGGTTCTTTCCGCAACCGGTCCGCTGCTCGCCCGCGTCGGGACGGGCTGTCCGGCTTCCGACTGGCCAGCCGCCACCGTCGTCTTCTTCTTGGGTGCCATGACGACGAAGAAGCGTCGAACTGACTGTTAAAGCCGATTCTCACAACTGCGCCGCCTACCTGGCGCGCCAAAGATGTCGGTGTATTTGGATCGACACCTATGAGATCACAAGAATCCCTACTACGGTTTCGGGGCGCGGGGTTTAGAGAAGAGCGGATCTAATAGTCAGGACACGGGTTTTTTACCCAGGTTCGGGCCGCAAAGATGTGTAAAACCCTACTCCTGCTTTGGTGGATTATATGCTTGTGTTCTTCAGCTAGTGAGGAGCTCCAAAAGAGTCGTGAGGAGTTCTAAAAAGCCGAATCCTCCTCCTGATCGCCTCGGGCCTCCTTTTATAGGAAAAAGGGGTCGCCACAGTCGCACACAGGAGATGGAAAGGGTACAGTGATGCGAGGTTATCCCTCACTTTACAGGACAAGGCGCATTTAATGCGCTTAGCTTAGGTGTCCTTGCTTTATCGGGGACGAGGGGAGACGTCCGTCTTGTCCGTCGCCGCCCCTCCTCGTGTTGACACGCGCCCTGGCCAGCGGTGTCTGAGGTGCCATGTAGGCAGACAGGCAGCTGAGGTGGCGCAACGGCGGGTCTCCACGAAGATCTGTGGGTTGCCACATAGGAGCATGTCCAGCTGGTCGGGTCGGCAGCTGTGTGGGTCAGTGGAAACCCGATAGGTGCGGACCGGACGGTGGCCCTGCGGGTGTCCTCGGCAAGGGTCCTGCCGTGGCGCCTGCTGTCATCCCCGGCAAGGTGCTTGCCGGGGGCCTTGTAGTTCTCCTTGGCTGGGATCCCACCAAGGGTCGTCGTCTTCTTAACTTGTATCTGATCTTGGATGTCTTCACAAAGATCTGCATGCCACCACGGGGATATCTCTCGAATCCTCGCCCCATGGGGGCAGTGGACTCAATGGTGATCTGCTCCGTAGGCGCGGGGCGAGCTACCGCGGCAAGGGTCTTGTCGGGGCTGCCAGAGCCGGCTCCCGGCAAGGACCTTGCCGGGGGAAGCCGCTTGGTCCCTTTGCTCTTTGTGGTCTTGTTCTGGGTGTTGTTCCCGTCTCCATCAAGCTTTGGTCTTACCCCGGCTCACCTCCGTTGCCATGCTTGGTGTGGTGGTGCCCGTGGATCAGACTGCCCCTGCACAGTCATAGAGGTACAAAAAGTGTACCCCTCTTTTTGTACACCGACACATACCTACATATATGCGGTATTTACCTACCGTTCCAAGTAAATTTGCATTTGCCAAACTCTAAACCTTCAAATAAAATTCTGTTTTGCATGCCCAAATCGCTCATGTGGCGACTAGGGGCTGTCAATATTTTCCATGATAGGTCGGTTATTCTCAAGATGAGTGGACTTCGCTTGTTATTCACGAGAAAGTGGTTGTTACCCGGGATACTCAGTCCCATGATCAAAAGATCAAAATCAAATCAAAATATATTTAAACAAAGGCCCCCTGGATTGTTGTTGGTTTGGACGGTACCCGTTGTTTTGGATAAGCCGTGGAGTGTGTTTGATGGTAGAGGGGGAGTAAAACTTTACCATTCTGTTTGGGAACCGTCTATAATGTATGTAGCATGGAAGATATTGAGAACTCTTGGTCGTAGCGTTGACAAAGAAAGCATATCACTCAAAATTATATTCATCTCTGATTTAAAAACTTGAGATCTCGCACCTCTGCAAATCCCTGCTTCCCTCTGCGAAGGGCCTATCTATTTACTTTTTTTGCTTAGTCATCATCTTCGTATAAAAAACACCAGTTGGAGATAACGTCTATCCTTTATATGATTTGTTATTTATTGATGTTGAGTATGAGTGTGACTGGATCTCTTTAACAATGAATTACAATGTCTAGCCAGTCCTTGATCTTCTTAGGAGCTCTGTATTTATGTTTTGCGTTCTCAAAAAGGGCTAGCGAGATACCACTTTATCGTATTGTATCACAATTATTTTGATAAAGTGTTGTCATCCGAGATTTATTATTATTGCTCGCTAGTTTCTTATGGCATTGATATAAGTAAACATGAGACCTAAATGTTATTGTGAATGTGGTTAGTTCATAATCATTGCAGAAAACTTGGATGCTAGCTTTACGTATTTGCAACAACAAGATCAACAGAGTTTGTTATTTTTTTATTTATCACTTTTAGTTTATCAACTGAATTGCTTGCGGACGAGCAATGGGTTAAGCTTGGGGGAGTTGATACGTCTCCATCGTATCTACTTTTCCAAACTCTTTTGCCCTTGTTTTGTACTCTAATTTGCATGATTTGAATGGAACTAACCCGGACTGACGGTGTTTTCAGCAGAAATGACTTGGTGTTATTTGTGTGCAGAAGTAAAAGTTCTCGGAATGACCTGAAATTTCACGGATATTATTTTCAAAATATATAAAAAAATATTGACGGAGAGAACTACTAGAGGGGGCTCACACCCTGGCCACAAGGGTGGGGGCGCGCCCACCCCCTAGGGCACGCCATCCGTCCTTGTGGGCCCCCTGGACCTCCACCGACATCAACGCCAACTCCATATAATCTCTTTTGGGGAGAAAAAATCAAAGAGAAGATCCCATCATGTTTTACGATACGGAGCCGCCACCACGTACTGTTCCTCATCGGCAGACCTGATCTAGAGTCCGTTCGGGGCTCCGGGGAGTGGAGATCATCGTCGTCGTCATCATCAACCATCCTCCATCACCAATTTCATGATTCTCACTGATGTGCATGATTAATTCCATCGTAGGCTTGCTGGACGGTAATGGGTTGGATGAGATTTATCATGTAATCGAGTTAGTTTTGTTAGGGTTTGATCCCTAGTATCCACTATGTTCTAAGATTGATGTTGCTATGACTTTGCTATGCTTAATGCTTGTCACTAGGGCTCGAGTGTGACGCCCCAAGACTGACGCTCCAGAAGACTTTCATATATTTCGATGTCACCATGTGTTTCTTTTGTGCTTGCTCTATTTATTTTAGCATTGCATCATGTCATCATGCCATCATGTCATTAATATTTTCAACTCAATATATAAATTGTATGGGTCTTCGATCTATTTAAATCAAGGGAAGGGTGACTTCTCTTTATAGCAAATCCTCCCAATATTAGGGAGATATTATAAAATATTCCGTTGATGTGTAATTACTTTTGACACACTTGGGAAATAATTCCCCACGCCTTTGTTATCTCACTTCTTGACCTCAAACTTTGCCCATAAACTCTTTCGTCATTTTTCCCGAGCTCCACCGAAATTCTCAACGTTTTTGGACACTTCAAAAACCTAGTGCTAGTTAAATTCAAATGAGTTTGAATTCAACTTTCAATCATGCCCACTGCATTTTCTGCGAACAAGCGCATTTTTGCGACTCCAAGAAAATTAACACCATGCCCAAATTCCTTCTCTAACCTTTTCTTTTCTCCCCCTTTTATCTGTTATAAGAGGGAGAAGAGAGAGCCTATGCGGCCGGCCTCTTGGGCCTGACCAACCAGGCCTCCTAGCTTTTTTCCCTTTTGCCCGAATGACCCAAGGCCCAGCCAGCCTCTCCCTAAACCAAACTGTCAGGGATATTACTAGCAGGTATAAACCGGCTAGGAAGATCCGGATTACACTCACATAGTTGTATTATCATAAAGCCCAATAGAATATGAACCGGAGGTTACGGCCCATAGAGGCTTAGGGCCCATATGTAAAGCTTACGGTTTGTAAACCGTCACACCGTGTAACTTGAAGTGTAAGACAGAAAGAGCAGAGACCGAGGCGTACACGATTATGAACCGGCCTCAGGACTCTGTAAACCGGACCGGGCATTGCCTCCTATATAAAGGGACGACCCAGCGATGGTTCAAAGGACAGGCAACAACCCGTCGAGACACAGGCAAGCAATCCGCTCCCTGTTCATCGACGCCCAAGCAATACCAAACCAAACTAGACGTAGGCTTTTACCTTCATGGAAGGGGCCGAACTAGTATAAAACCCTCTGTGTTCTTTGTGTTCTTTAACCTCTTCAAGCTAACCCGCGCGATGGCTCCACACCTAAGTCCTCAAAACCGGACATCTGCCGTGCCAATTCCATGACAGTTGGCGCCCACCGTGGGGCTATCGCACGATGGTTTCGAGTTCTTGAAGGGCAGCTTTGAAGGACTCAAGGGTTACGCGGTTGGCCGGATGACCAAGAGTCGCCGCGGCCGGATCTACATCGACGACGCAGGCTGGGGCCCCGAGGCCGATTCAATCGAACACGGGTACCGTGTCCCCTTCGGCGGCATCCACGTCTTCATCGGCAAGATTGGTGAACCGGGACCTGAGCTGGACGTCTTCCCCAACATCGTCGAGCCGGCTCAGCGTGCGAGATCGGCCCGGATTCAGCCCACCATGAAGCGTGTTTTCGTTGGAGCAGTACATGGAGTCCAAGCCGAGGACGGATCGGATTCTGGTGGCGAGACAGTTGTCTACTCTCACGATGAATCTTCATCCGGGGAGACCGAATCTTTGTATCTGTTGCAGGACGGCCGATCCGGGGGTATATCCAATGGTGACAGTATTCCGGACCCCTTTGATCCAGCAAACCGGGTGGCTGTCTTCATGGCCGGATCACAGTCTATGCAGCAGCCCACGGTGACTGGGGCGTTCACAGCAGAGGTAGCTGGTGCAGGGGCGAGCAGCCAAGCCCTCTCACCCTCTGACGCTCTATCCACCTTGGTCGAGGAGTTGACAGCACATGCAATAGCCGAGGTAGCTCCTGCCAACAAGGCGCAACATGATGCGGAGATCCTTCAGCTGAAGGGCCGGATTGAGCAAGCTAAACGGGATCTGGACGCATAGATAGCCATGATGGATACAATGCAAGCAGAGCTGGATTCCCAAGCTTTCCGGCTCAGGACTGATCAGGCTTCTGCGCAGGAGGTAAGGAACAGAAGGCAGCAAACTCGTCTACCACCGGTCTATGAGGCGATGAATCTATTTGGCACACCGGGAGCGGGAGCCAGCAATAATCTAGAAGTAAACCGGGGAGGAGCCCCAGGAGCAGGCGCACTGGTTCAATAGCCGGCCGCAGACCGAAATCGTCAAGTTGTGCCCACGCCACACATCCCCACCCCTCCTGGCCATTATTCAAATCCGTTGGACAACATTGTCGCCGCCGCTTCACGGCTGGCCGCTATACCCATTGAGGGAACGTCCCATGTGGCGTTGGAAGCACGCCGGGCCAAAGAATTGCTGGACACAGTGTTGACACAGCAGCAGGCGTACTCTTATAGCAGGGAGAGGATTCATTCAACACCCCGCCACAGGAGGAGTTACACTAGGCGTTGGGATGAACCGGCGGTGTCTTGCAGCGAACAGAGACGTCACCGTCACAGGCAGGATAATCCGGCAGGAGCAGAGGCGCACGCCCAGGAGGCGATGAACCGGGCCAGACCTACCGCCCGCGAGGATACTCGTCAAATGACGCCGGTTCACCCAACCACAGCAGAGACAGGAGTCACGGCGAGTTCTTTTGGAGTACAGTGTCTTGTCCCCGCTTTACAAAGCGTAAGGTTACCCAAGGACTTCAAAGGTCCGCGCAAGGTGCCCAACTATACGACAGACCTGGCTCCAAAGGCGTGGATTGAGAGCTATGAGATGGCTATGGAGATGTTAGATGTGGATGAAGCGGCATGCGCCAAGTATTTTACCATGATGCTTGAGGGTACAGCCTGGACATGGTTAAAGGGCTTACCACCTAACTCCATCGGATCATGGGGTGAGCTGCGTCGCCAGTTTATCAAAAATTTCAAAGACACGTGCAAGCAGCCAATGTCAGTAGTAGACTGAGCGGCATGTGTTCAAGGAGAACAGGAGACTACGAGCACCTGGGTGCGGCGAGTGTCAGAAATCTTGCACTCTTCCGATAGCATCAACCCCAGTACGACGATAGTGACACTAGAAAACAATTGCCGGTTTGAGTCTCTGAAATTAAAGTTGGGACAGCTCAAGCGGGATTGTAATGACATGGGGACACTCATGAGCGCTCTGTGAAGTATGGGGACCCTGATAACGCTAAGTACCCAGAGGCAGATGGAGACAAGTCCGGGAAAGCAAACAAGGCTGGTAAACCGGCGCAAGCTAATCCGGTAGGTACAAATTTCAATGGTAAGCGAAAGGCAGAGGGCGGCTCTGATTTTGTGGCCAATACCAATGTTCAAGGAAACTTTCAGCGCCGCAAGGGTAGGCCACCTCCACGAAGCAAAGGAGGATCCGTCAATCTGGATCAGCAGTTGAATGAGCCTTGCCCGAAGCATAGCACGCCGGAACACCGAGCTAAACATACATGGGGGGAATGCCGGATCATGGTAGAGGCTATGAGACAAGCCAAATACAACAATGGACCACCGGGTGGTGGCTCGAGTTCCAGTTTTCAAGGTCCGGGTCACCAAGGCAATGGGTGCGGATCAGGATATCATGGTGGCAACAATAACTACAACCAAGGCAACCACCAGCAGCATGGCCAGGGTGGTTATCACAGCCAAGGCAACCACCAGCATGGTCAGGGTGGTTACAATAACCAAGGCAATCAGCAGCGTCAACAGCAGGAGCAATCCGGATATCAGATTAATCCGAAAGAGCTGAGTAGCGGACAGTACCATGTCTTTACTACGAGTTTGTGCAAAAGAGATCAAAAAATTCGAAAGCGGGCGGTACACGCAGTTGAACCGACAACACCACGTTTTCTGCGTTGGTCGGAACAACCTATTGTGTGGAGCAAAGAAGATCACCCGCCACGGATTGATAATCCGGGCCAGTTGGCCTTAGTGGTGGCACCACAGGTGGGTGGCTACAAATTCACAAAGGTACTCATGGATGGCGGCAGCAGCATCAACATCTTATATTATGAGACTTTCCGTCGTATGGGGTTGACGGATAAGAAGTTGAGACAGTCCAACACGATGTTCCACGGAGTGGTGCCAGGTAAATCGGCTTACCCAGTTGGGAAAATTGATCTGGAGGTCACCTTTGGAGATGAGCAGGACTCTCAGTCAGAGACAGTGACCTTTGAGGTTGTAAAAATCCGGAGCCCATATCATGCTCTGTTTGGAAGGCCGGTTTATGCCAAGTTCATGGCTAGACCGTGCTATGTTTATCTACAACTCAAGATGCCGGGTCACAAGGGAACCATCACGGTTCACGAAAGTCGCAAGATTGCATTGGAGTGCGAGGAAGGAGACGCAGCCTATGCAGAGGCAGTGTGCGCTACAGAGGAGTTGAAGTTCTACAAAGACAATGTTGATCCGGCAGATATGTCCCCATTAAAAAATCCAACTACAGAGCATGATCCGGCGTTGAAGTTTAAATTGGCAGAGGAAAGTAAGCAAGTTGACTTTGTGCTAGGCGACTCATCCAAGCAGTTCATTATCAGCGCTAACCTTGATCCCAAATAGGAAAGCGCGCTCATCGAGTTCATCCGTGAGAACCGGGATATCTTTGCATGGAAACCTTCTGACATGCCAGGTATACCGAGGGAACTCGCTGAGCACAGTCTTAATATTGATCCGAAGTTCAAACCGGTCAAACAGTATCTACACCGCTTCAACGAAGAAAGGCGTAAGGCTATAGGTGAGGAAGTGGCCAGGCTTTTGGCCGCAGGGTTCATAGTTGAGGTGTTCCATCCGGAGTGGTTGGCCAATCCGGTTCTGGTGTTAAAGAAAAATGGAAAGTGGAGGATGTGTGTGGATTACACAGACTTAAACAAAGCTTGTCCAACTGATCCTTTTGCTCTCCCCCGTATTGATCAGATCAATGATGCTACGGCAGGATGTGAGCGGTTAAGTTTTTTGGATGCATATTCAGGGTATCACCAGATCAAGATGGCAGTTAAGGACCAGGAGAAGACAGCCTTCATAACTCCCTTTGGAGCCTTCTGCTATGTATCTATGCCCTTTGGGCTCAAGAGTGCCCAAGCAACTTACCAGCGTTGCGTACAGAACTGTCTGAAGGGGCAGATTGGAAAAATGTCCATGCTTATGTGGATGACATCGTTGTAAAATCAAGGAAGGAGGAGACGCTGATAGAAGACCTAAGGGAAACCTTTGACAACCTCCGGGTTTATAAGATGATGCTTAATCCGGAGAAGTGCGTTTTTGGTGTGCCGGCAGGCAAGCTCCTTGGGTTCTTAGTATCAAATAGAGGAATAGAGGCCAATCCGAAGAAGATCAAGGCGATCACATCCTTGACTAAACCAGCTTGTATCAATGATGTCCAGCGCATAGCTGGCCGTACAGCGTTAAGCCGATTCATCAACCGTTTGGGAGAGAAGGCAATTCCGCTTTATTAGATGCTGAAAAAGACAGACCGGTTTATATGGAGCGATGTTGCAAACGCTGCATTTGAGGACTTGAAGCGGCAATTAGCAGAACCACCGGTCCTTGCTGCCCCTGTTGACAACGAGCCGCTGCTGTTATACGTGGCCGCCAATGCCCGTGCAGTTAGCGTGGCAATTGTGGTGGAGCGCAAGGAAGTGGGCAAGGAATATCCGGTTCAACGCCCGGTTTATTACGTCAGTGAGGTTCTAATTGAATCGAAGCCAAGGTACCCACACTGGCAGAAGCTGGTGTATGGCGTGTTCATGCCAAACCGGAAGCTGAAGCACTACTTCCAGGGCCACCCAATCACTGTTGTTAGCTCAGCTCCGTTGGGGGATATAATCCAGAACAGAGAAGCCACTGGCAGAGTAGCAAAGTGGGCCATTGAGCTTAGCCCACATGGGTTGAAGTATGTACCACGTACTGCTATCAAATCCCAAGTATTGGTAGATTTCATCAATGATTGGACAGAATTGCAAGCACCAGAGGAGAAGCCGGATCATACATACTGGACTATTCACTTCGACGGTTCAAGGAAATTAGAAGGCTCGGGGGCTGGAGTCGTGTTAACTTCCCCACGAGGTGACAAGTTTTGTTATGTCCTCCGACTAATGTTTCCTTGCACTAACAATGCGGCTGAATATGAAGCACTGCTTCATGACCTACGGATGGCTAAGGAGATGAACTTCAGCCGGGTCAAGTGCTTTGGTGATTCAGATTTAGTGGCGCAACAAGTATCTGGCAAATGGGACTGCAAAGACCCTCTCATGGCGGCCTACAGGCGAGAAGTTGAAGCAGTTGCAGGATGTTTCAAAGGATATCAGGTGGATCACATAGACCGGCGGAAAAATGAGGCGGCCGATGCTCTAAGCCGGCTGGGATCTCAGCGTAAACCGGTGCCACCAAATACTTTCTTGGACGAGCTGCACAGTCCATCAGTTCAGGTACCATCGGAGGAGGATTTGGCTGTTCCTGATCCGGAGGCGCAGCTGGTTGCAGCACTTCATGTTATTCCGGATTGGACACTCCCTTACTTGGCGTACCTGAGCCGAGGAGAGTTGCCAGATGATGAGATTGAAGCTAGGCAGATAATCCGGCGATCCAAGTCCATGACAATTGTTAACGGAGAACTTCATCACCGCAGCGTTTCTGGGGCGTTTCAGCGGTGCGTATCATCAGAGGAAGGCTGCGATATTCTTCGAGAGATTCATGAAGGGGATTGTGGTCATCACGCCGGTTCAAAGTCCTTGGTAGCTAAAGCTTTCCGTCATGGGTTCTACTGGTTAACAGCCCATGCTGATGCGGAGGATCTAGTCCCAAAGTGCGACGCTTGTCAGAAATTTTCATGGCGTGCTCTTGTTCCGGCACAGGAACTGCAGATGATTCCAATTACTTGGCCGTTTGCGACTTGGGGGCTTGATATGGTTGGGCCTTTTAAACGATCCCAAGATCAAAAAACCCACCTGTTGGTGGCCGTGGACAAGTTTACAAAATGGATTGAGGCAGAGCCTGTCAGTAAGTGTGATGCGGCAAAAGCGGTTAAATTCATCAAAAAGGTAATTTTCCGGTTTGGCTTTCTACACAACATTATTACTGATAATGGCACCAATTTATCCAAAGGAGAGATGGAAGAGTTTTGCCAAAGAGAGCATATTCGCCTGGATGTATCTTCAGTAGCTCACCCTCAATCCAATGGTCAAGTTGAAAGAGCTAACCAGAGATCTTATGAGGCATCAAGCCCCGGCTTATGACTCCCTTGCAAAGAACACCAGGGTGTTGGGTTGAGAAGTTACCTTATGTCCTCTGGAGCATCAATACTACGCCTAACAGGTCTACAGGCTACACGCCCTTCTTCATGGTGTACGGTGCTGAAGCGGTTCTTCCAAGTGATATCCGGCACGACTCACCACGAGTGGCAGCTTATGTTGAAGCGGCCAATGTGCAAGCAAGACAGGACAACTTAGACCGGCTGGATGAGGAGCGTGACATAGCAGCAGGACGATCTGCCATTTATCAGCAGGACCTGCGCAGATATCACAGCCGCCGGGTTAAGACCAGGACGTTCCAGGAGGGGGACCTGGTACTCCGGCTCATCCAGGACCAGACAGATATGCACAAGTTATCCCCACCTTGGGAAGGACCCTTTGTGGTCAGCAAGAACCTACACAACGGTTCGTACTATCTGTGGGACGTTCGAGAACATAAAGACTCACGAACAGCAGAGGAAGAGACGAAGAGGCCATGGAACATTACTCTTCTGCGGCCTTACTACACTTGAGCCATGAGCTCCGCTTCATGTATCCTATATATATTATGATTAATAAATAAACCGGCACCCCTGGTAAGCCGGGGGATCAGCCTTTTTCTTCTAAATGAATGTCTTATGGGAATTCATTCAGGTGATATCCATCTAAAGTTTCCTTCTCTTGATATATATCATTTTTATCAAGAAGAACACGATGCTTTAATCAGTCTATTTTTGCTATGCACGACAATTCTATAAGGGACTAAATAGGACTTGCCATACAAGTTGTCAGGACCCCGATCCTAAGTCACACCGATCTAGCTGTAACACGTCATATCACTTTGCGGCCTCACGCACGGTAACACCACGGGTGCCACCTTACCTGGCCCGGGACCATTTGCGCATTTTGGCACACGTATATGACAGTGTCGCTAGCATCCATATGACAGAGAACCCGGGCCGACATGGCTAGTTATAAACCAAAAGTGGCACTAGATTACAGAGACAGGCATCCATGACCCAGCAACGAACGTGTCGGTCATCAACGTATGAACCCAAGTCGTAGCAAGCTACATGGACTTAAAGGAACAACGCGTGACATTTCCCCTAAGGGACAGACACAGGAACGAAGAAGGACACATGCCGGCCAGCCTACGTGTTCCGAGCAGTAGCAAGCTACCAAGGCTCATTGGAATCACTAGGAGGCATTTCCCTGTAAGGTAGGCTACCAAAGGAAAACAACTAGGTGTCGGATCCCACACATACCAAGCATTTCAACCATACACACAATATGCTCAATATGTGCAAATACAACATTGCATCACAACAGAACTCTATGACTCAAAGTACTTTATTTAAAAGTCTCCAAGAGCCATACATAACATATCCATACAGGTAGGGGTCACATGACCCAACACTCAAGTCATACAGTCATACAAGCACAAGCGGAAGCTACATGTCTGAGTACAGACAACTTAGAAAATAAAACAGGCTTGGTGTAGCCTGACTATCTACAAGGCCCTTCACAAGCTCCAGATCTCCGTCTGGGTGTCAAGCTACTCGTCGACGTCAACGTCTATGTAAAACCCATCAGAAGGGGCAGGGTTCTCCTCTGCAATAGTTATTAAGAAAACATGAGTACAAAGGTACTCAGCAAGTCTTACCACAGAACCTATCATACATGCAACATTATCAAAGGGGGTAGTGGAGTTCATAGCAGAAAGCCAGCTTTGACTCTTGGCTAACCTATACTACAACTCTCAACAGATTGCAAGATGTTATTACGAACACGAGTCCTCTAATCACCACAACAATACACTACCGAGGATCCTCTTCCGCCATCCTACGGAAGGGCCATCCGCGGTACTCACACTTATCTTGAGGCTTTTAGTAGTATCCATCAACTTGTCTATGAACTGTAAGAGTAATCAAGTAGTCCGTACCGCGAACAACGGCTATTCGAATAGATTGTTAACCCTGCAGGGGTGTACCTCTTCACACACGCTTCCACCACTTATCGCCGTTTACTCGACATGTACTCGGCAACCTTCAAGCGGAAGCCCAGCGAGGGTGTCGGCCACGACCTGACTAACTACTCAAGTCTCTCGTCCAGGTTTATCGCCTATTTGGGTTCCATCCGTGGGGAGATCCGGCCGGGGTGTCGCTCACGGCCCCAAACGATGTGTACAGGGTTCCCGAGTCACCAAACGGGCAACCGGTACACCGTGCCACGTACCTGTCGCATCACAACCCACCCCGAGGGTCAGCGCTGTGCACGACCTCCAGTAAGCTATAAACACCAGAAACTAGTTGCAACTCCTGGACAGAGATCGAGGGTAATTAATAAGCCGAGAGGGTCCATTGGTTTTGGGCCCAATGCATGGTAGTAACTGGAACTTGAACCACACATACATATCTCGGGTCCTATGTACGGTTCCAATGAAACAACCCACCATGTACTCCAACATGGCCTTTCATCGATACCTTTACCAAGAGTATTCCACACTTCCTTCTCTTTATCGGTATGATCGTTTCACTCTGATCCATCACCTAGATGAACCAGACCAGACACAACTCTAAGCATAGCAGGCAACATAAACAAATAGCATGGTGGATCACACATCTCATGGATCAATCAACTCCTACACATGCTAGTGGGTTTCAACTATTTACTGTGGCAATGACAGGTCATGCAAGGGAATAGGGTTCAACTACCGCAGCAAGTAGCAGTTCACACGATGTTGCCTTAATGCAGTAAAAGAGAGCAGGAGCGAGAAGATTGGGTTTGTATCGGAATGATCAATGATTGCTTGCCTGACAAAGTGGTTGTCGGGTACTGCTCTTCAACTGGATACGCAGCAGTATCCTCGCGAGCAGGACCTAACACAGAGAACACCGGCGATACAATCATTAACAAACAAATGCAACAATATGATGCATGCTCATGGCATGGCAAGATGCATGTGTGTTGGGCTAATGCAACTAAAACCAGAAGGGTTTGAGCCTATTTGAATCAAAGATTCAAATTGGCATTTTAACTATTATTTAAATAAGTGCATTATCATGTTTAATGTATACAGCAAGGTTAACTTGCTCAAACATGCAGGAAACCAGTGCCATTGGAAAGATTGGATTTTTCTGATCATTTTTCATATATAAATCTTTTCCATCTGAGCTACTGTTGAATTTATATGATTTTTTGAAGTTTAGGCATTTTTCTGCAATTTCCTGAATTATTTTTAAATCTAAAAATCCCAGAAAATCCTTTACTGCGTTAGCATGACATCATGCTGACGTCAGCCAGTCAACAGGAGCTAGTCCAAGTCAAACATGACATGTGGGTCCGGCATGTCAGTGTCACAGCTAACTAACACAGTTAATTAGAGTTAAACTAAAAACTAAATAGCTGTTAGTGGGGTCTGGGCCCACGGGTCAGTGACTAAACTGATTAACTAATTTAATTAACATTAACTTAACTAGCAAAGTGGCCCGCTCGATGCGCGGGCTAGAATTTTATAATGTTCAATGATGATAACATATTATTAAATTTGTCCAACGATTTTTTTTATACATTTGTGAACATAGATTTCTTTTTGGTATGTTTAATTCTATATATATATAGATATGTGTGTTATCCATTTATCATTTACTTGTAAATTATGCATGCCATACTAACCTTTTTTATGACCACGTCACCAAGATTATATTTATGTCATTTTTCTTGGATTTTATCATGTAGATTTGTTGTTTTTCTTTAGACAAAAATATAATAATTTTCATGTAGGCATAGGTACATTTGCTATCGATGTGACTGATTGCCATATTTTGTTTAGTGTTTTTCAGTTTGGTATATAAAGTTAGAGTGTATTTAAATATTCTACATATCCATTAAAATTGTCGTTGTAGTTCTTCTTTTCTATGACGAGAGGATGGTCGACTAACGTTGAAGACAAACGGTCAGCCCGAGGAGCGGCAAGATTGATCTCGCTGGTGGCCCCATTGCCCAACAAAGCTGTCACAACTCGCAAAAGCATAGTGACAATGTCTTATTCTCACTGGGAGCGGAAGATGGCTTGAGGGTGAAGACGCATGGCTATTTGGAAAAGAGGCTCAATAGCCATGCGTCTTCACGCTCAAACCATCTTCATTCCGCTCCCCAGCGAGGCTCAATCAATCTTGCTGGAGGCCCTTCTCGCAAAACAAATCTTGCTGGAGGCCCAATCGCCCAGCCTATGATGCGAGAGCATGTAGGGAGTGAAGAGAAGTGGGTATGATGTTTTCACCTTTGGTGCTAGGACTTGTTTTGGGGACTTTTTTCATGGGTATTTTGCCATGTGCATGTGGCGGTGGATAGGATTCATGAAATTGGTTGGTCAAGATTTATTTACGGTAATTATCTTTAGCAAACAATGGTTAGATGTTGGGATTTTTTAGAGTAATTTTTTCTGGTTAGAGCTTAATATCTTTAATATATAATAGGTATGTATCAAGTTACTTTGACCTCACCTTTTATTTTTTGTATACTTCCAGATTTCTCTTTGTCTAATTTTTGGCACACTGGAAATTTACTTATTCATGAATTTTGGGCACACCAGAAAATCTGTACTTCTGAGAATTCTTTTTTCTTATTTACATTTTATTTATTCTTTAGCCTTTTGATTATTTTTCATTTACGGTGTACTTCGTGTAGAGTTGCGCACATGTCCTTGCATGCGTAATTAGATTAATGGTTATGAGATACATGTAAGACTGGTATTTAATGTAACCTATGAGATGATCGCCATCCCTTTTAGTTTTCTGTTTAATTGAGTGACACATTTTGTCGTCGACTCGTATTTAATGTAAGATGATCACCACCGGAAGCTTGATTCATGGTACTTGTGAGAACCTGACTGGTGTGGTGATTCGGACCATATATGATGATGTTACCATTGACCCTTCCTCTGGAATTCCCTGTTTTTTAGCAATTCATGTCAATCGGTATTAGTATCAGACGTGTAAATAAAATATAAGGCAACTGCTGAGGAAAAGTGCACATATCCAAAATTTTATGAAGTCCCTCAACCAAACAAAAAAAATGTTGATTCTAAATTATGATGAACACTTATTACACCTCATGAAGTGATTAACAGTATATCGATTCTTCCATATGAGGGAAGTACACACGAAGCGGGAAGTACACACCAAGCATAACAAAACATGATGAAGAAGACATTGTATTGTTGAATGCACCAAAGCGTAGGCTACGGTTACATGGAAACACATGAGAACCGGGAGCTGGATTGTCAATCCACAGTGCACAGAATGTATTTTTCTTTAATAAGTATCAGCTATACATTGACTGCTTAGGGGTGAGATGGTCCTGACCACAAACTGGGTACTGTGTCACCATTATACTGTGAAATAGCGAAAAATGCATGAACACCATGAGAAATTAAGCAATAATTACGCAAACTAATTTTTAATTAGAATGTGTATATGACACAAAAAGACCATGCATAAAATAAGTACATGTATAAGAGATCTGCACTGATTGTTGCTCTTCATCATACATCATGAGGGAGAACCAAATAGTTCTTCCATCTGGAAGCACTCCTCGATACTCACCTAACATAGCTGCAGGTATGTACTTGATCAGGACGGAACCATACATATATATGAGATTGGAACTTTGAATTCATGGGTTTCACTCCCATAAACATGACTAATCAAACAACAATATATCTTACTTATGACATATTAAAAGAACTCTTGCTTTGAACATTTAAGTGATTTAGTTTCTTTAACAAGATATCTTGATTCTAGAGAATTTTTGAATGCAAATTTAAAATGATATGCCGAAGTACGTATGTGTTCAGTCCATGCATATACGTAAATATTAAATATCATATGTTCTCTCCACCCGTGTATATTACTATTAGGCCTTTAGATCAACCATTAACTTACTCGGAAAATTCGCGAATGGAGGTTCTCCCTAGGAAAAAGCAAAATAAAATAAAATCATAGGATAGCTCTTATTGAATTTCCTGTGTCATATCGAATGTGAAGAATCTAAATACTACAGCAACTTACTTCTACTATCAGTCATATGCATATATGCCTAATGCATCAGACTCTAATTCTTGGCCTTGTCATTGCCTCATAGGATATGTTGTAAGATTTTGTATATCACGCTATCCTTATTAAGAAACAAAAAAAAAAATCTCAGCACCGTTCACATATCTATGCTACAAACTATAACTTCACAATGGAGTAATAGTACACATAATAATTTACTTGCATAATGATAGATACACGCAGATCTATTTCTATGTTGCTAAGGCTTCAAAAGTTGTAGAGACTATGTTGCATTAATAACGTACCATTACCTGCTGTTAGAGTAGTCTTTATCATATACGACTCCTAGTCCAATTCAGCTTTGTAACCTTACCCCAAGTCGGTTTGTACCCTCTTATATACACTTGTATGCCGCACCAAATCAATCAATAAGAATCAGTTTTATTCATCTTTCATGGTATCAGATACCGGTCCTAGGGTTTAGGTTATGGCTCTGCCAAGGCCGCCTCCGCTGCCGCCGCCCGGCTACTTCGAGCGTCGGGCCGCGCTCATCGCCAAGGCTGCCAACGCCGCAGCCGCCTCTCTCTCGGCCCTCTCCCTAGCTCCACAAAACTCCCCTACATCCATCCTCGCCGCACCAATGTCTCTTGCTGACACAATCTCCGACGTCAGCCCATACATCCCCATAGTTCTTGATCTCGCCGCCCATAACTACTACCATTGGAGACATCTCTTCGATCTCCACCTCGGCCGCTGCAACCTGCGCTCGCATGTCGCCGCCAACTGTCTTCCCCGCCCCGACGATCCGCAATGGTTGAAAGACGATCTCGCAATCGTTCATTGGTTCTACACCCTCATCACCACCGAGATCTTCAACATGCTCGATCACGACGGCGCCACCACTGCCAACATCTGGCACTCCCTCCGTCAGCTCTTCCAAAGCAACACCGACGCTCGGAAAAACGCTCTCCACACCGAGCTTCGCAATATGGTGCAAGGAGACGCCCCGGTGAACGTGTTCTGCCAGCGCGTCAAGACCATTGGTGATGAGCTCCGCGAACTCGGCGATACCGTCAGCGACTCACAGCTCATCAACATCGTCGTCGTCGCCCTCAGCGAGGATTTTGACAAGCAAGCCTCGTTCATACCAATGATACGGCCTCCTCCCACCTTCGCTGAAGTTCGTTCTCTGCTCCAACTCGCGGCAGAAACACAAGCTCGCAAGGACTCTCGCCCCAAGGTCTTTCATGATGCGGCTCGCCCTCCTCCGCCGCCTACAGCAGCACCGCCTCCCATGCCGGCTCTTGTCACTGGGCCATCCGCGTCGTCATCCGCTCAACCGCCCCCAGGCTGGCGCCCTAGTCCGAACTACCGCGGCAAAAATCCTATCTACAGGCCGCCGTCGACTCGTTCAGTTCCGCCTACGACAGCACCGAGTCCTGCACCACCCACCAGTGCTCCATCGGCGACTGCATGGCGGCCTCCTCATGATCCTTGGACGGGGCTCGTTCAGGCGTGGCCCATGCCCTGATCCGCTCCGTCCCCGCTCGGTGCTCCGCCGGCATACTCAGGTGCCTGGCAACCCGGCCTTCGGCCGCCTACTGGTGCTCCCGGGGTTCTCAACCCCCGACAGCCGGCCAATGCCTATCACGCCGCCCCGACGTATGCTCCTTATGGTCATTACTCCACCGACGGCGGCGCCTACTACACACCTCAGTCGGCACTGCTCCCGACGCCACAGCCGGCCAATGCCTCTCACGCCGCCCCGACGTATGCTCCCTATGGTCACTACTCCACCGATGGCGGCGCCTACTACACACCCTAGCCGGCCTTGCTGCCTTCACCATCATATCCACCGGCACTGCTCCCGACGCCACCCTCACCTGCGACGCCGAGCTGGGATCAAGCTGCTTTTCTCCAAGCAATGAATAACTTTGCTGCGCAAGGAAACTCAGGTACGGATTGGATCTTTGATTCAGGGGCCTCTAGTCATATGTCTGCATCTAGTAATTGGTTATCATCTTGCACTACATCTCCTTTCCCTTCCATTACCCTCAGAGATGGATCATCTATTCCTATATATTGTGTTGGTCAGGCTCAACTTCCCTCTTCCACTAAACCTCTTCTACTTCGTGATGTTCTAGTTGCACCCGCCCTCATTAAAAATCTTATTTCTGTTCGCCAGTTTACTTGCGACAATCTAGTTTCGGCTGAATTTGACCCTTTTGGTTTATCTGTAAAGGATTACCTGACCAAGGCCGAGATCGCTCGCTTCAATAGCTCCGGTGATCTTTACTCTTTTAATGGAGTTCCTGCCGCCACCCCTCCAACATCCATGCTGGCCTCCGTCGATCTCTGGCATCGTCGCTTGGGCCATCCCAACCCTGTTGTCTTAGCTTCTATGCTTAGTGAATTTACCATACCATGTAATAGGGATTCTCATAATTCTGCATTTTGCGAGTCATGTCAATTAGGCAAACATGTGCGTCTTCCCTTTAGTTCCTCTAGCTCTTGTAGCACTTATCCCTTTGAATTAATACATTGTGATCTATGGACCTCTCCCATTGCAAGTGTTTCGGGTTTTAAATATTACCTTGTTATACTAGATGATTTCACTCACTTTGTCTGGACTTTTCCTCTACGCAACAAATCTGAGGTCCATTCTCTCTTTCTTAATTTTCAACGCTATATGTCTGTCCACTTCTTTCTCCCAATTCGATTTATCCAATGTGACAATGGTCGCGAGTTTGATAACATTAAAAATCGTACTTTCTTCTTACAACATGGCATCCTTCTTAGATTCTCATGTCCCTACACCTCCCCGCAAAATGGTAAAGCCGAACGTACTCTTCGCACCCTCAATGATATAGTTCGCACTCTTCTCGTTCAATCATCTATGCCTCCCAAGTTTTGGGCTGAAGCCCTACACATGGTGTGACGCCCGAAGACCGACGTCCCAGAAGATTCCAGAAGATTCCCAAAGATTCCAGATGTTCCGGGTTGCCCGTGTGTTTCTTTTGTGCTTGTGTTATTTTATTTTTGCATTGCATCATGTCATCATGCCATCATGTCATATTTATTTTGCATCTCAACCTAAATAAATTGTGTGGGCCTTAGGTCCATTTAAATCGAGGGAAGAATGTCTTCTCTTTAAAACATATCATCCCAATATTTTAGGGAGCTATATAATAAATATTCCATTGTTTGGAATTACCCGCAACACACTTACAATATTTCCCCATGTCTTTTCCACTTCGAGTTTCCTTCAAAAACCTTCCCCATATTCCTTTTCTCGTTATCGAGGCTCCTCCAATTATCTAGACTCTTTTCAAACTCCTTGAGGCAAGCTATTTATTTTTAGTTTATACTTCCCTTTTTGTTGGAACTATTTTTGTGGGGTTGGAATTATTCCATAAAGCCTTACAAAAATGTCCATCATTTTATTCTTGTTCTTTGCCTCTTTTCTTATTTTTTTTGCACTCTCTCTAATTATTTCTGTTAAAGAAATAAAAAGGAAGAGGGCACAGCCTCCTCCCAGCCCGTCCTCCAGCCGGCCTTAGGCCCAACTTCTCCCTTCAGGCCCATCTGTCCTTGGCCCAGCCCCCACCGAACCCTAGCCGCTCGCTCCCGCAGGCCCCAGCCGCACTCCCCCTCGATCCTCCCTTTTCCCTTCGCCCGACCGCCGCCACCCCGTTTTCCTCGCTCCCTGCCTCCTCGCCGCATCACTCCCCAGAGCCCGATCCTCTCGTCGGTCTCGTCCGCTTCCTCTCGATCTCCCTTCACTCCTCCGACGGGCCAGGGCCTTCCCTAGGCCTGCACCTCCCCGTCCGCGCCAGGGACGGCCAGGAGCGCTGCGCGCCGTGACCTCTCTCCTCCACGCCAGGAACTCCTTCGCCAGCAGCAGCGGTCCGTCCTCGCCCTGCGGCTCCCTCCATCGCGCCCCTCGCGCCCCGATGGCCACTGCCAGCCACCCCGAGCGCCGCCTCTTCCCGTCCTCGTCGCGCCAGGAGCCGGGCCCCAGCGCCGCGGTGCCCCTCCAGCCAGGCCGCGCGGATGCGCCCCTCCTCTTCTCCAGGCCCCTGCCTCGGCCTCTTCCTCGTCTGGCCCGTGCCAGAGCCCCGCCATCCTCGCGCCATGGCCGCGCCCCTCGCATCTCTCCAGCTGCCGCGTCGACCTCTCCTACCGCCCCTGCCTCGTCCCTCCAGCGCGCGGAGCCGACGCGCGCTCCCTCCGTTCCTCCGGGCCCTCCTCCTTCCGCGGCAGGAGCTCGCCGCGCACCTTCCTCGCGAGTCCCTGCGACCGCACCAAGTCCCTGCGACGCCCCAGCACGGCTCCCTCCGCGCGGCCCCTCTGGATCAAGCCAGCAGCACCCTCGCCTCCTCGATGCGCTCCAGCGCCGGCCAGGAACAGCCGCGCGCCGTGCTCTGCAGCTCTATCGATGACCATGGAGTCCCGAGGCTGCTGTGTTTTGTTTTGTGTGCTGTTGTTTTTTTTCGTCAAGTGCACCGCAGGCAAGACCGGTCTCCGAACGTCAAGAACCTCTACTTCCTATACTACCACCGACGCCCGAACGCCTACCGTCGCCTGAACGTCTACCGTCGCCCCGTGTACCTCTACGGCTACGATGGCGAGTACCTCTCCGATGAACGTGAACAACTACATGATGAATCGCCAAGTACCACTACTTCCACTACCGTCGCAAACGAGAACCCCAAGTACCACGACACCGACCCGAACATCTACGGGAAAACGAGCTCCGTGAACGTCTACCGTCACCGAAGACCCGTGAACAACTACTTCCTCTACGATCGCGAGAACGACTCCTTCCTCTACGATCTCGAACCGCCCCGAAATGAGTGTTCCGAAGGTATACCCCGAGACGATGACCCTTGAGATGCTTGTTGTGTTGTATGAAATGTTTCCCTTGTGTACACCGTGTCCGTTTCGTCCCTTTTGTCATGTTCCTCGGTTGCCTCGTCACCGACTTGTGGGAACCCGGTAACTGGATCGCCCCACCTTTCATCTCGTTTGGCTCGCTCACGCCATCTTCCTTTGCTCCGGACTCTCAACGAGTTACCGGAACCGATATGTTGTGTTGCATCATTTTTGGTTCGTTGCCGTGGCACCCTTTCGTTCCACCACGGTGACAAATGCTTCTTATCTTCTTCTTGTTAACCTTTTAAAAAAATTGCATAAACTTGATCATGTCATCCGCATCATTTAACAACACTAAAATGTTTAATTGTTGTTTGCTTTATAATTATTAAACAAGCTCATGGGGATTTTCCGGATATATTGTTGTTATTTTCCGGCCTCATTTAAAATGTCTCAATAGTGTAGTTTACTTATGTTTCACCTCTTGCCATGCTAAAAACATTTAATCTTGTCTTGTAAATAACGAGAGTCAATTAAATAATTAAATGTGGTGTTTCGTCAATATGCAACTTGTTGCATATAGGGCTCCACTTAACTTGTAGTTTTGTTTGTGCACTTTGCCATGCCTTGCATATTTAAACCGGACATGCATCATACTTGTTTGTGCATCGTATGCCATGTTTATGATTGTGTGTTTACCGTGTTGTTTCTTTCTTTTCGGTTGCTTCTCTTGATAGCTTCGGTTTCGTTCCGGAGTTGTGAGGTTTCTCTCGTCTGTGCTGCTCCGTCTACTTCGTGGATCTGTTCTTCTCCCTTGTGGATTCCAGGCAAGATGACCGAACCCCAATAACATTACTATCTTTGCCTATTGCTAGAGTATCGCTCTATAGTTTTGCCTCGATGCCCATGTTTTTCCTGTCAGCCTCCTATTGTAACCATTGCCCTGTTTAACCAACCTACCTATGCAAACCGTTGCTTGGCTAAGTACGCTTCGCTCAGCCCTTCTTATAGCATTGCTAGTTGCAGGTGAAGATTGAAGATGCTTGCTTCATGTTGAAGTTTGGTTGGGTTATATCACACTATATAAATGCTTAAATGAAATCATCTATATACTGGCAGGGTGGAAGGTTAAGCCTTTTGCTTGGTGTTTAGTTCCACTCATGCCGTTAGGAACCGTATAAACCGGTGTTATGTTCCTTGATTATGCGTTCCTAACACGGTTGGGGTGTATGGGACCCCCTTGATAAACCGCTAAGTGCTAAGTCTTTTCCAGCAAGTCCCAACATTTGGTACTATTTGCCTCATAATAACAACTTAATTAATTAATTAAATTTGCATAGGGGGTCGCGTCCCCGAGGATTCTTAATTCTACATAGCAGGGGGGGCCAGTGCTGATGGTGTTGGTCCCAAACGGGGAGACTGCGGGGCCGCCTTGGGGAAACCCGAGGTATCTGGTATAACCTGTAGGATCGCCCATCCGGTCGTGTCCTGAGACTTAGATACGCGCGGCTACTATCAGGGTGTCGACATGCCGGGAGGATTTGCTGGATTAGCCTTACCTTAGTTCGATTTAACTTGAGCACGGGATTCCGAGAATACTCGGGTCTTCCCACCTTGGAGTTGCGACTCCGCGGATCGTGGGCTTGTAATGGGTCAAGTTGGAACACCCCTGCAGGGTTATGAACTTTCGAAAGCCGTGCCCGCGGTTATGTGGCAGATGGGAGCTTGTTAATATCCGGTTGTAGATAACTTGACACAATGTTTCAATACACTACCAGCGTGTGTATCGTGACTGTCAATTTCCGAATAGGGATTCGGGAGTTGAACACGGTGGGGTTATGTTTGACCGACTTTAGCTAGGATCACTTCGTGATCATCTCTCGACCGAGGCTTTCTCTTCTCGCTCTCTATCACGTAAGCTAGTTGCTAGTTGCTGCTGCAGACACTACACTTTTCTTCAGCCTTATCCTCTCCCAAGGCTTAAATAGTCTTGTTACCCGGGAACGGAATTGCTGAGTCCTCTGTGGCTCGCAGTTACTACAACACCAGATGCAGGTTCAGCCGAGTTTGATGCAGGAGCTGGTTCAAGTTCTTCACTGGGAGCTCGATGAAGAGAGTGGTCGTATGCTTGTGACGTTTCGACGATCAGTAGTGGTTTCTACTAGGATTCGATCCTGACCTGTGGCTTTATGTTGTTTTGGTATCTTTCTTTCGATCTTCACCCGTAGTCGGGTTGTGATGTTTTGAATGATGTTCTCCTTATGTAATGTATTGTGTGAAGTGGCGAGTGTAAGCCAACTATCTCCTTTTGCAATTTAATACCTCTTTTACATGAGTCGTGCAAAGATACCAAACTTGAGATCATTCTAGGATGGGCTTATACCTTTAAGTCGTGCCTCGACACGTAGGAGGTATAGTCCCATCCTGGGCATTACAAGTTGGTATTCAGAGCCTTCTCCGACCTAGAAGCCCCCACTGATTGATCGAATCGTTGATGGTTGAGTCTAGGCACACACTTGAAAATGTTTTGAGTCCTATATTATATCGGAGAGTAGGAATTCTTTTGCTCCTCATCTCTTTTCATTCTGGTGAGGACTCCTGACGATTACTCTTGTCTCTTCTATCTTCAAAAAATGCACCAAATTTTTTTTAGGATCTCGCGAGTATTGTTTGGATTGTTCCGATGTCTTTGTGACAAGAACATTGTTCTCAATGCCTCCTGTCATTAGGGGTTGTGGCAGTGTCCCGGGGAGTTGAGCTCCGAGGTGTTGTCGTCACAAATCCATCGCGGCAGTACTAGAATACTTAAGACGGCCGACATCGAAAACTCTCCTATGCGGTTAGTGGCAAGATAACCCCGACATCACCCAGTACTGGGGAGGTAGTTCGAGAGTATTGCCATAGCTTGTATAGTGGATGCGTTTCGAAGGTCCGAGGTAAACAGTTTCCGAGAAAGACTGGTTATGTGTTGAAGGATGGATACACCTGGATGTAGGTTTAGAGTTGATTGCGCGGTGCTTCCCGTGTATCCCCAACACCTGATTGCATAACTGGAAACTTTCGGAAATCTAAAGGTGGGTTCATCAAGTAGTTCTAGGCATTCTTCCAACGGATGCACGATATGAAGTTCGGGGTTCTACATTGAGTGAAGTGGTTTTATGGACTTGTTCTGATCGGGAGTTGCATCTTAAAGGGTCCTTGGCTATGCTGATCCGGGGATTGCAAAACCCTTTTGTAACACGTTCCATGAGCTCTCAGCACGAAGATGTCGAACGAAGCTTCTATCTTGTATTTGTTCTATCTGATCCTTGTTCCTTTTTATTTACCTTTTGTTCTCCAAGTGGCTTCTCGTCTAGTTGATGTACCTACGGAATTCATTCGTTCATTCTTTGCTCGGATGATATTGTGAAGATGATGCTGCGACTTATCTATCCTTTGTTCTTGTCTTGATTCTGGTATTCGAGTTGCTTCGATGTCAAATGTTGATTCCATACCTTTCCTAATCGGTATTCTCATATTTCTATGGGAGTGCAGGTCCTTCTTGATCATCAAGATGGTCATGTTAAATTCTTTTCAACCGGTGTCCATTTTGTTCATCTCAAGTTGTCTTTGTTTCCCCACCCTCCCACCCTTTTCTTTATGGAGCCAGAAATTCTCAAATAAAGTATCCATTTTATTATTGTGATGTTTCTTCGTTCTTTTCCTTCAATGTTCTTATCCGGTGATTCTCAGGAAGATGCTCAGGAACTTCAAGTTCATCATTCTTTTGTTCTCTAATTCTGCCGGTGGATGTAATTCAAGTTTTCGGTGTTGATCTTATCCTTTTGACTCATTTCACAATGCTTTCTTATTCCGGTGCACCAATTAATCATTCTCCTCTTGCTATTCATATCCGGAGTGCTAAAGATTCATATTACATTCTTAATCCGTTCAAACTATTTTGAGGATTGTCATCTTATTCAAGTCATTTAATTCAACCGGTGCAATATCTCTTAAGCAATCTTTCCAACGGTGATTTCTTTAGTGGGCCCTAACCCACAGGTCTTTTCCAGGATCTTACCTGACTCTTCTAATTTTTCCGGAGTTATTTTCAAATTCTTTTCAAAGTGTGACGTAAGAATGATTTCCATCAGTCACATGCCTTCTCCAAGATCGCTTTCAAATTCTTTTCATCGTTGTTTCATCCTTTTTAATTCTTCATTCCGGAGTGCTCAACAATTCTTATGGCATTTTTCATTTCATTCTCAACATTTGAAGACCGGAGAAGTGTTTCTCTTAAATCCTGGCCCGTTCTCGTGAAGATTCGTGATTCTAGCTTCATGCCATCCTCATTATTGTTCCGATTGTGAGGAATTCGTTTATGCCATCCGGAGCATTTCATAAATTCTTTCCATTGTGATCCTCCGAAGGCCATCATTTCAGAATATTTTCTTCGTTCTCAGTTTTCAACTTCGTCCTCCAAATATTCTTCATCGATGCCTCTTCGTTCGTCTCCATATTCATACCGGTGGTTCTTTCAAGTTTACTCTTCCGTTGTTATCGTTTTAATTCACTCATTCTTTTCATAATCCTATCGGTGGTTCATTCAAGATTTACCCAAGCTTGTGCTAGATCTCTCGTTAATTCCTTCCCAACGAGAATAAGTAGTATGCCAAATCCTTTGGTTGTCATCAATTTAAACTGGTGAAGGAGCTGCATGACATAATTCTTATTCTTATTCCTTCAAGGTGACTTAATTTTTGTCTGGAGCTTGTTCATCATATCATATCCTTGGTTCTAAGTTTTTCATCGTCTTTTCCGGAGCTCCAAGTTATTTCAATTATATCATTTCAAAGCTCCATCTTATTCATCGCAGGCCTTGAATCTTATTATTTTCATCTTTCACTTCTCATCATTTTGTTACCGGAGTTCTTCATGGTGGTTCATCATGTTTTAATTCATCTTTGAAGTTTTCTTCAAGATTTTGTTGGAGCTCAAGCATTCTTCATCATGCTTTCCAATTGCAATCCTGTCTACCTTATCTTTTCAGATGGTGTTATGTCATTCTTGACAATTCCTTCATGTTTTATGATTCACGAGTTGTCAAGAAGGAGATATTTAAACCCATCATTTTCCTTGTTCAGGAGATCTTTTCAACCCTTCAATTTATTCGTTGGAGTTATCTTGGGTTGTATTTCACCTAAAGTTTTCCCTGAGAATTGTTCCTATTATGGTGTTTATAAATGACCCAAGTTCTTCATTTATCATTCCGGTGAAATAAGTTGTCATCTCCTTGTTGATCTCAATCCAATCAAATGTTTTCGTAAGTGGCTGGTTGTCACCTCATAATTTTGAGATGTTTTCCATAAGCCCACATCAAGCTTATTCTTTCGTTGTTGAATTTCCAACAATTCCGTTCAACCCTTCTTCGTAAGGATGCTCTTTCAAATTCAATTTTGAGAGAAGTGGTCATTTTCTTCTCCATTCATTCTTTCATTGAACTATATTCTATTCTCCCATTCCGGAGGCATTGTGATGTTGTGCTCTCTCCAAACCATCATCTTGTTTTGTCAAGATCATGTTCTTTCCCTTGCTCATCATTTAACCGGAGTGTTGTGTCCTCCATTCTAGTTCCGTCATTTTATCTAGTTTTGCCTCTCTTTTTAACCGGAGTGTTGTCTGAGCCTTCCTTACACCTTGTGCCATTCTTTTAATTGTTCCGGAGGCTGTGTGTTGTTGTTTTCAGCAAGTATGATTCCTTCTCCTCAAGATCATGTTAATTCCCTCCATTTTTAGACGGAGTGCTGTCCAAATTCTGTCATTCTTATTCCTTGGCTACACTGTTGCAGTTTCATATTCTTTTGTCATCCATGAGCTCTTGTTTCATGTCTTTCAACCTGCAAGGTTCTCATAATGCTCCTTGTTCCTTTTTTTTACCGAAGTGCTCTTAACTTCGTTAATCTCTGTTGCATTCTTTCTTTCAAGATTGTTCAACCTCTCAAGGTTCTTTGGTTTCACTCGTGTGTCAAAGAAGCAACTTTGTTTTACCTCCTCCTTTTCCGTTTTTACCCGGTGCTATCTCTAGGATCTCGGGTCGAGATCCTCTGTTAGTGTGCGAGAGTTGTGACGCCCGAAGACCGACGTCCCAGAAGATTCCAGAAGATTCCCGAAGATTCCAGATGTTCCGGGTTGCCCGTGTGTTTCTTTTGTGCTTGTGTTATTTTATTTTTGCATTGCATCATGTCATCATGCCATCATGTCATATTTATTTTGCATCTCAACCTAAATAAATTGTGTGGGCCTTCGGTCCATTTAAATCGAGGGAAGAATGTCTTCTCTTTAAAACATATCATCCCAATATTTTAGGGAGCTATATAATAAATATTCCATTGTTTGGAATTACCCGCAACACACTTACAATATTTCCCCATGTCTTTTCCACTTCAAGTTTCCTTCAAAAACCTTCCCCATATTCCTTTTCTCGTTATCGAGGCTCCTCCAATTATCTAGACTCTTTTCAAACTCCTTGAGGCAAGCTATTTATTTTTAGTTTGCACTTCCCTTTTTGTTGGAACTATTTTTGTGGGGTTGGAATTATTCCATAAAGCCTTACAAAAATGTCCATCATTTTATTCTTGTTCTTTGCCTCTTTTCTTATTTTTTTTGCACTCTCTCTAATTATTTCTGTTAAAGAAATAAAAAGGAAGAGGGCACAGCCTCCTCCCAGCCTGTCCTCCAGGCGGCCTTAGGCCCAACTCCTCCCTTCAGGCCCATCTGTCCTTGGCCCAGCCCCCACCGAACCCTAGCCGCTCGCTCCCGCAGGCCCCAACCGCACTCCCCCTCAATCCTCACTTTTCCCTTCGCCCGACCGCCGCCACCCCGTTTTCCTCACTCCCTGCCTCCTCGCCGCATCACTCCCCAGTGCCCGATCCTCTCGTCGGTCTCGTCCGCCTCCTCTCGATCTCCCTTCACTCCTCCGCCGGGCCAGGGCCTTCACTAGGCCTGTGCCTCCCCGTCCGCGCCAGGGACGGCCAGGAGCGCTGCGTGCCGTGACCTCTCTCCTCCACGCCAGGAACTCCTTCGCCAGCAGCAGCGGTCCGTCCTCGCCCTGCGGCTCCCTCCATCGCGCCCCTCGCGCCCCGATGGCCACTGCCAGCCACCCCGAGCGCCGCCTCTTCCCGTCCTCGTCGCGCCAGGAGCCGGGCCCCAGCGCCGCGGTGTCCCTCCAGCCAGGCCGCGCGGACGCGCCCCTCCTCTTCTCCAGGCCCCTGCCTCGACCTCTTCCTCGTCTGTCCCGTGCCAGAGCCCCGCCGTCCTCGCGCCATGGCCGCGCCCCTCGCATATCTCCAGCTGCCGCGTCGACCTCTCCTACCGCCCCTGCCTCGTCCCTCCAGCACGCGGAGCCGACGCGCGCTCCCTCCGTTCCTCCGGGCCCTCCTCCTTCTGCGACAGGAGCTCGCCACGCACCTTCCTCGCGAGTCCCTGCGACCGCGCCAAGTCCCTGCGACGCCCCAGCACGGCTCCCTCCGCGCGGCCCCTCCGGATCAAGCCAGTAGCACCCTCGCCTCCTCGATGCGCTCCAGCGCCGGCCAAGAACATCCGCGCGCCGTGCTCTGCAGCTCTACCGATGACCATGGAGTCCCGAGGCTGCTGTGTTTTGTTTTGTGTGCTGTTGTTTTTTTCGTCAAGTGCACCGCAGGCAAGACCGGTCTCCGAACGTCAAGAACCTCTACTTCCTATACTACCACCGACGCCCGAACGCCTACCGTCGCCCCGTGTACCTCTACGGCTACGATGGCGAGTACCTCTCCGATGAACGTGAACAACTACATGATGAATCGCCAAGTACCACTACTTCCACTACCGTCGCAAACGAGAACCCCAAGTACCACGACACCGACCCGAACATCTACGGGAAAACGAGCTCCGTGAACGTCTACCATCGCCGAAGACCCGTGAACAACTACTTCCTCTACGATCGCGAGAACGACTCCTTCCTCTACGATCTCGAACCGCCCCGAAACGAGTGTTCCGAAGGTATACCCCGAGACGATGACCCTTGAGATACTTGTTGTGTTGTATGAAATGTTTCCCGTGTGTGCACCGTGTCCGTTTCGTCCCTTTTGTCATGTTCCTCGGTTGCCTCGTCACCGACTCGTGGAAACCTGGTAACGGGATCGCCCCACCTTTCATCTCGTTTGGCTCGCTCACGCCATCTTCCTTTGCTCCGGACTCTCAACGAGTTACCGGAACCGATATGTTGTGTTGCATCATTTTCGGTTCGTTGCCGTGGCACCCTTTCGTTCCACCACGGTGACAAATGCTTCTTATCTTCTTCTTGTTAACCTTTTAATAAAATTGCATAAACTTGATCATGTCATCCGCATCATTTAACAACACTAAAATGTTTAATTGTTGTTTGCTTTATAATTATTAAACATGCTCATGGTGATTTTCCGGATATGTTGTTATTATTTTCCGGCCTCATTTAAAATGTCTCAATAGTGTAGTTATTTATGTTTCACCTCTTGCCATGCTAAAAACATTTAATCTTGTCTTGTAAATAACGAGAGTCAATTAAATAATTAAATGTGGTGTTTCGTCAATATGCAACTCGTTGCATATAGAGCTCCACTTAACTTGTAGTTTTGTTTGTGCACTTTGCCATGCCTTGCATATTTAAACCGGACATGCATCATACTTGTTTGTGCATCGTATGCCATGTTTATGATTGTGTGTTTACCGTGTTGTTTCTTTCTTTACGGTTGCTTCTCTTGATAGCTTCGGTTTCGTTCCGGAGTTGTGAGGTTTCTCTCGTCTGTGTTGCTCCCTCTACTTCGTGGATCTGTTCTTCTCCCTTGTGGATTCCAGGCAAGATGACCGAACCCCGATAACATTACTATCTTTGCCTATTGCTAGAGTATCGCTCTATAGTTTTGCCTCGATGCCCATGTTTTTCCTGTCAGCCTCCTATTGTAACCATTGCCCTGTTTAACCAACCTACCTATGCAAACCGTTGCTTGGCTAAGTACGCTTCGCTCAGCCCTTCTTATAGCATTGCTAGTTGCAGGTGAAGATTGAAGATGCTTGCTTCATGTTGAAGTTTGGTTGGGTTATATCACACTATATAAATGCTTAAATGAAATCATCTATATACTGGCAGGGTGGAAGGCTAAGCCTTTTGCTTGGTGTTTTGTTCCACTCATGCCATTAGGAACCGTATAAACCGGTGTTATGTTCCTTGATTATGCGTTCCTAACACGGTTGGGGTGTATGGGACCCCCTTGATAAACCGCTAAGTGCTAAGTCTTTTCCAGCAAGTCCCAACATTTGGTACTATTTGCCTCATAATAACAACTTAATTAATTAATTAAATTTGCATAGGGGGTCGCGTCCCCTAGGATTCTTAATTCTACATAGCAGGGGGGGCCAGTGCTGATGGTGTTGGTCCCAAACGGGGAGACTGCGGGGCCGCCTTGGGGAAACCCGAGGTATCTGGTATAACCTGTAGGATCGCCCATCCGGTCGTGTCCTGAGACTTAGATACGCGCGGCTACTATCAGGGTGTCGACACGCCGGGAGGATTTGCTGGATTAGCCTTACCTTAGTTCGGTTTAACTTGAGCACGGGATTCCGAGAATACTCGGGTCCTCCCACCTTGGAGTTGCGACTCCGCGGATCGTGGGCTTGTAATGGGTCAAGTTGGAACACCCCTGCAGGGTTATGAACTTTCGAAAGCCGTGCCCGCGGTTATTTGGCAGATGGGAGCTTGTTAATATCCGGTTGTAGATAACTTGACACAATGTTTCAATACACTACCAGCGTGTGTACCGTGACTGTGAATTTCCGAATAGGGATTCGGGAGTTGAACACGGTGGGGTTATGTTTGACCGGCTTTAGCTAGGATCACTTCGTGATCATCTCTCGACCGAGGCTTTCTCTTCTCGCTCTCTATCACGTAAGCTAGTTGCTAGTTGCTGCTGCAGACACAACTCTTTTCTTCAGCCTTATCCTCTCCCAAGGCTTAAATAGTCTTGTTACCCGGGAACGGGATTGCTGAGTCCTCTGTGGCTCACAGTTACTACAACACCAGATGCAGGTTCAGCCGAGTTTGATGCAGGAGCTGGTTCAAGTTCTTCACTGGGAGCTCGATGAAGAGAGTGGTCGTATGCTTGTGACGTTTCGACGATCAGTAGTGGTTTCTACTAGGATTCGATCCTGACCTGTGGCTTTATGTTGTTTTGGTATCTTTCTTTCGATCTTCACCCGTAGTCGGGTTGTGATGTTTTGAATGATGTTCTGCTTATGTAATGTATTGTGTGAAGTGGCGAGTGTAAGCCAACTATCTCCTTTTGCAATTTAATCCCTCTTTTACATGAGTCGTGCAAAGATACCAAACTTGAGATCATTCTAGGATGGGCTTATACCTTTAAGTCGTGCCTCGACACGTAGGAGGTATAGTCCCATCCTGGGCATTACACATGGCCACCTTCCTTCTAAATATCCGACCTTCTAAAACTAAACCCAACACTACTCCCTATTATTCCCTCTTTCTTTCCCACCCCGACTACTCTGCGGTTCGTGTTTTCGGCTGTCTCTGTTTTCCAAATGCATATGCCACTTCTACAAATAAATTGTCACCATGATCTATCCCATGTGCTTTTCTTGGCTTCTCTGTCGAGCACAAAGCCTATCGTTGTCTCGACCTTCAGACAGGACACGTTCATGTCTCTCGTCATGTCACCTTTGCTGAGCATATTTTTCCTTTCTCACAACGCACTACTACATCATCCAACACCCCTAGCTCGGAAAACACCCCCTCTCCCCGTCCTTTCCAACTATATACTCCCCTTCCTGCACCCCCTCATGATGAACACAACATACCACCAACAACTTTAACACCAGCCACAACCAATACCAACCCTCCCCTCACCCCACCCGAGACGTCCCCAACACCCTCGACCCCAACACCCTCGACCCCTGCTCCCTCCCCAACACCCCCGGTCCCTGCTCCCTCTCCACCACCCAACCATGCTCCTTCGTCCGACTCTTCCGCTGCGCCGGACTCACCCGTACCCACGTTACCCCCTCGTGCTATTCCTACAGCAGTCCTGATTAATGATCATCCCATGCGTACTAGGGCCAAATCAGGATTTCAACAACCCCAAAACCGCCTAAACCTTCATACCACCGTATCTCTCACTTCCCTCCCAAAGAATTACAAAACTGCTCTACTTGATCCCAATTGGGCCGCTGCCATGCAAGAAGAATATAATGCTTTACTTCAAAACAACACATGGCAACTTGTTCCTCGTCCTCCCAACACAAATATTGTTTCTGGCAAATGGATTTTTCGCCAAAAGTTTCACTCGATGGGAGCCTCTCACGATATAAAGCCAGGTGGGTTTGTCGTGGCTTTTCTCAACAACAAGGAATTGATTACGATGAAACATTTTCTCCTGTTGTTAAACCTAGCACCATTCGTACCGTTCTTAGTGTTGCTGTCTCCTCTTCCTGGCCTATTCACCAACTTGATGTTAAAAATGCTTTCCTCCATGGTTCCCTTCAAGAAACTGTCTACTGTCAGCAACCTCTGGGTTTTGAAAATCCATCCTTTCCAAATCATGTCTGTCTTCTTCAGAAATCTCTCTACGGTCTTAAACAAGCCCAAAGAGCTTGGTTTCAACGCTTCTCCTCCTTCATCCAAACAATAGGCTTCACTCCATCTCTCTCGGACACCTCTCTTTTTGTCTATCATCAAAATTCCGACACTTCCTATTTACTTCTCTATGTAGATGATATCATTCTCACCGCATCCTCTCAAAATTTCTTAGATCATATTGTCTCTCTTCTTAGATCTGAATTTTCTATGACTGACCTAGGACTCCTTCATCATTTCTTAGGCATTACTGTTGTTCGAGATTCCTCCAGCCTTTTTCTTTCCCAACGCCAGTATATTGTTGATCTACTTAATCGTGTCGGTATGCTTGACTGTCAATCATCTCGCACTCCTGTCGATACTAGTTTTAAACTTTCGGTTGCCGGTGAACCCTTTTCAGATCCTACTCTCTATCGTAGCCTAACAGGTGCTCTCCAATATCTCACCATTACTCGTCCTGAAATCTCTTTTGCTGTTCAACAAGCATGTCTCTATATGCATGATCCACGGGTTCCTCACTATAATCATGTTAAACGCATTCTTCGGTATTTAAAAGGAACTCTCAATCATGGTCTCCACCTAAATAATTCTTCTCCAAACTCTCTTACCGCATACTCTGATGCAGACTGGGCTGGTTGTCATGACACTCGAAGGTCCACTTCCGGTTTTTGTGTTTTTCTTGGTAACAATTTAATTTCTTGGTCCTCGAAAAGACAGGTTACGGTCTCACGTTCGTCTGCCGAGGCTGAGTATCGCGTCGTGGCACATGTCGTTGTAGATACAATCTGGATTCGGCAGTTACTCTCCGAGCTACACAGGCCTATTGAGCAGGCCACTATTGTCTATTGTGACAACATATCAGCAGTCTACATGACCGGCAATCCAGTTCAACACCGACGCACAAAGCATATTGAGATTGATATTCATTTTGTTCGTGAGAAGGTCGCTCTTGGTCAGGTTCGGGTGCTTCATGTTTCCTCTACGGCTCAATTTGCTGACATTTTCACCAAGGCACTGCCTACTAAGCCGTTTCAAGATATCTGTTTCAGTCTCAACGTCGTCGAGCCTGCCGTTGATACTGCGGGTGGATGTTAGAGTAGTCTTTATCGTATACGACTCCTAGTCCAAGTCAGCTTTGTAACCTTACCCCAAGTCGGTTTGTACCCTCTTATATACACTTGTATGCCGCACCAAATCAATCAATAAGAATCAGTTTTATTCATCTTTCACCTGCCTCTAGGTTGTCTTGGATCCAATGGATCTTGCATGGATGTATGCATGGTGAATACATGGGCAAGAATGAAATTCTTACATCATTGATATGCATGCACGTGGAGGAGAACCGACTGGCCGGAAGATCGTCCAATGGGTGTCGGCTCGGACAACTTACAAATCCAAATATAACGGCTGCCGTATGTAGGACCTGGTCACGGTCATATGCAAGGTTTTCTCGGCAGCTTGTATCATAATTATCGAGCATGCATGGAGGTAGTACGTGAAGCAAGTCCTTATCAATCTTCTTGCTACTGTATGTAGCCATATATTTGATCCATCTGGTGCCCATCTCCTTGCTTGTCGCTTGTAGAGTTGCATGTAAGCGGCGAGTTTGGAACCTGATTCTTCCAGCGTCCAGGCACAGGGAGGAGGACTGGTCGCCGGCTGTCGGCACCGAGGAGAAGGCCACGTGCTAGAGGCATTAGGACACCGTCCGCATGCGTGAGGAATTCTCGATCTGATTTCGCTGAGACAGCGGCGGCCGCGTGCGTGAAGAGTTATGGCGGCGGCCGTGTGTGTGAGTTATTCTGTAGGGGAGTCAATGCCTAACCCTATGTTTTTTGTCTTTTGAACATGGAGTTCTTTTGCACGTGGAGTAAACCTTTGAAACTAAGGGCATTAGTGGGTAATTAATATCAACTTCATTGTCACTGGATTAACTCAGAGATCCATCGGCTGTGATCGGTTAATTAACTTAATTAATAGTTGGATGTTTCTGATTTTTGTGGTAATTTCTAGCATATTTATCTTTTTCTTGGTAGGCCGTAAAGCACTTTTTATATATAATATATTAAATTAGCTAATTAGGGGAGGGGTGGCCCACGCGTCAGTGACCCAGGGGTGGTCAACCCCCCGGTCAAACAGGTCAAACCCGCCGGCGAAGTGACGCCGGCGAGGCCAGACACGGCGGCGTGCTTCGGAAAACGTCTACAGGGCACGGTTCGAGCTGCGGTTGGGTGCGTTGGAAAGCCCTTGCTGTTGCGCATCGGATGGTGGTGGTCGCCGGACCTAAGGTGGCCGGAGACGACGGCAACGAGCTCAACGGCGGCGACCGGCGTCGGGTGTGTGTGGGGACGCAGCTACGGTGGCCTAGGTGATGCGTGCGTGGTACCTAGCTTGTCTACGTGCTGCGGCGAGCGAGATGGACATGTGCCAGTGACCAAATGGTCACCGGAGCATCGCCGGCGGCAAGCGCGGCGGCGGTGAGTTTCGGTGATCAATGGAGCGGCATCTACATGGTGCAAACGGAGCAAAAGAAGGAGGGAAACGGCGTAGGAGCTCACTGCGGTGCTAACGAGCTCGACGGAGAGGTCGGGGATGCGCTGCAGCTTCTCAATCGACGGCGAGGTGCTCCGGCGATCCGAGGAAGGGGACGACGGCGTGGAGACGTTGCAGGGCTCCCGGCAATCCGTGGCTCAGCGAGGAGGAAGAGGGCGTCGCGGTGAACCTTTTGGACACGGTCACGGGGCGAGGGGGAGGGTCTAGGTGCGGCAACGGCGAGCGGCGGCGACGAGCGGCTCGGTGGTGTGAGGGAAGAGAGCCAGGGGAGGCGACGGAGACGAGGGGAAAGTGCGAGAGGGGTCGGGGCAGCTGCGTGGCGTCGCGGGGAGTCTTCCAGGGCGTCGGGGATGCAGGCAAGCAGCCTGGAGGTGGCCGGGCGCGTGCCGGCGCACGGCGGCCACGCGCGCTGCCTTCTGGCGCGAGGAGGAAGGCGACAGAACGGGCTGGTGGGCTGGGCCGGCTTGCAAACAGTGCTGGGCTCAGGTAAGTGCTTTCTCTCTCTTTCTCTTTTCTATTTTTCTTTTCTGTTTCATTTGTTTGCAACTTTGTTTAATTAATAAAAATGCTAGAACATTTTTATAACTCATGAAACTTGTCATGCCCACTGTATATAATATGAACAGTAGGGAACATTATAGTTTATGAGTATATGAGCATTTAAAATATTTTATAGCTTTTAAATGCCCAAATGCAAATACCATATGATTTAATCCAAAGCCCTTGAGTGTCCTAGAAAATTATGCACCATTTTTAGCAAAGGTTTGAGACCAAGGCAGAAATGATGAACATTTTTGAAGGGCATTTTGGGTACATTGGAAAATATTTTATCAAACCCTAGTTGTTAGAAGAGGGGTGCTGGGGTTTCTGTCATTCCCATTTCAAGTTTCTGTGATAAGTAAACATGATGCACACTCTAGCTAGCCCTAATGCAAGTGCTAAACTAGGGATGTGACAACTCACCCCCCCTTAAAAAAATCGCGTCCCGAGATTCGGGTTCCTCCGGGAAGAGGGTGGGGTACTCAAGTCGAAGACGATCCTCCCTTTCCCAAGTAGCTTCACTCTCGGAATGATGTGACCATTGAACCTTGAGAAACTTGATATTGTGGCGTCGAGTGGTGGGCTCGGTTTGATCAAGAATACGAACGGGGTATTCTCGATATGTGAGATTGTCCTGGAGATCAAGCGTTTCGTGGTCCACTCCGCGGATAGGATCCGAGAAGCAACGCCTGAGTTGAGAAACGTGGAACACATCATGAACTCTGGATAGGTGCGGAGGTAGTTCCAATTGGTAGGCAACTTCTCCTCGTTTGGCAAGAATGCGAAAAGGACCGATGTAACGAGGGGCCAATTTGCCTTTGATACCAAAGCGATGGGTTCCCTTAAGAGGAGTAACCCGAAGGTAAGCCTTATCGCCGACTTCAAAAGTCACAGCCTTATGATGACTATCATATTGGCTCTTCTGGCGAGACTGGGCTGTTTTCAATTTCTCACGAACGATGCGAACTTTCTCTTCTGCTTCCTGGATCATATCCGGGCCAAAGAATTGTCTTTCCCCGGTTTTTGACCAGTTAAGAGGTGTCCGACACCTTCGTCCATATAGAACTTTGAAGGGAGCTTTACCCAAGCTGGCTTGATAACTATTGTTATAAGAGAATTCGGCAAATGGAAGACACTTTTCCCATTCCATACCGAAAGAAATGACAGAGGCTCGAAGCATGTCTTCCAGAATTTGATTGACTCGTTCCACTTGACCACTTGACTGGGGATGGAAGGCGGTACTGAAAGAGAGATGAGTTCCCATAGCATTCTGGAAACTTTCCCAAAAACGTGAAGTGAAAAGACTTCCACGGTCTGAGTTAATCTCCAACGGCACACCATGAAGTGGTACTATCCGAGAGACATACAAGTCTGCTAGCTGGCTAGCGGTAATACTCTCTCGAACAGGCAGGAAATGAGCTACTTTAGAGAGGCGGTCGATAACGACGAAGATAGCATTATTCCCTTTCTTGGTCCTGGGAAACCCGGTAATGAAGTCCATACCGACTTTGTCCCATTTCCATTCAGGAATAGCTAAAGGTTGAAGGGTGCCAGCAGGCCGTAGATGCTCTGCTTTGACTCGACGACAAACGTCGCAGTTAGCAATGAATTGAGCGATTTCTCTCTTCATCCTAGTCCACCAGAATCTCTGACGTAGGTCCTGATACATTTTGGTACTACCGGGATGAATTGTGAGAGGAGATTCATGAGCCTCCTTAAGGATCAAACGTCTCAGGTTTCGTACTTTAGGAACCACTAAACGGTTGCTAAAGAATACAACTCCTTGGTCATCAATTGAGAAACATCCTGAAACTCCTTTCTTGATGTTGTTCTTAATACGGGAAATTCCCGGATCAACCTGCTGTGCTTTGATGACCTGATCCGTAAGGGTAGGTTCCGCCACCAAGGTGGACAGGAATCCTCGAGGAACAATGTGAAGGTTAAGCTTACGAAATTCCTCATGGAGAAGTGGTTGTCCTTGTTGTAACATCAAGTTGTTACAATAAGACTTACGACTTAGTGCATCAGCCATGACATTGGCCTTCCCAGGGGTGTAAGTGATTCCTAAGTCATAATCTATAAGCAACTCAACCCAACGTCTTTGCCTGAGATTTAGATCCGGTTGGGTGAGGATGTACTTCAAACTTTGATGATCAGTGAAAATTTCACAGCGATTACCAAGGAGGTAATGTCGCCATGTTTTGAGTGCATGGACTACAGCTGCAAGCTCTAGATCATGTGTAGGATAGTTATCCTCATGTGGACGCAACTGTCGAGATGCGTATGCAATCACTTGACGATCTTGCATGAGTATGCAACCTAGTCCTTGTCGCGAGGCGTCGCAGTAGATAATAAAATCCTTGGAAAAGTATGGTGGTACCAGTACAGGTGCAGATGTCAGGCGTCTTTTCAGTTCCTGAAAACTGGACTCGCACTGTGGGGTCCACTCAAACTTTTTATCTTTCTTGAGGAGTTCAGTTAGGGGTTTAGCAACCTTGGAGAAATTCTCGACGAAGCGTCGGCAATAGCTCGCTAAGCCAAGAAAACTCCTAACTTGCTTGACCGACTCAGCGGGAGTCCAATCAAGGACGGCTTGAACTCGCTCGGGATTGACAGCAATACCCTTACCAGAGATCACATGACCTAGATAGGTTATTTCTGGCAACCAAAAATCACATTTAGAGAATTTGGCATAAAGGCGGTGCTCTCGAAGTTTCGTCAATACCAGCCTTAAATGCTCGGCATGATCCTTCTTGTTCTTGGAGTAAATGAGTATATCATCGAGGTATACCACGACGAATTTATCCAAGTACTCCATGAATATCGAATTCATTAACCGAGAAAAGGTAGCTGGGGCATTGGTTAATCCGAAGGACATGACGGTGTACTCATATTGGCCATAACGAGTAACAAAAGCCGTTTTAGGAATGTCCCCGTTCTTGATTTTGATTTGATGGTAACCCAACCTCAAATCCATCTTAGAGAAGACTGAGGATCCAGCGAGTTGATCATACAGGTCGTTGATCCTGGGAAGCGGATACTTGTTCTTTATGGTGACCAGATTGACAGGTCGGTAATCTACAACCATCCGCTCCGTTCCATCCTTCTTCTTGACGAAGAGGATGGGGCAAGCCCAAGGGGAAGAACTAGGATGGATGAAACCTTTTTGCAAGGACTCGTTGAGTTGTTTCTTTAGCTCAGCTAATTCTAGTGGTGCCATCTTATAAGGTCTCCTAGAGATTCGGACAGTTCCAGGGATAAGATCTATCACGAACTCGACATCTCTGTCAGGTGGAATTCCTGGCAGTTCTTCTGGAAAAACATCCGGAAAGTCACGGACCACCGGGATATCGTCAAGCTCTGGTAGAGGGATGGCATTAAGAGAGTAGAGCTGACGCTCAGCCATTCGGGTCAAGACATTGACAATCTTGCCGGATGGATGTGTAAGTTGAATGGTCCTAGTATAGCAATCAATCTTGGCGTAATGAGTTGTCATCCAATCCATACCCAAGATGATGTTTATGTCCGAGGACTTGAGATCGATTAGAGATGCTAGGAAAACAAGTCTATCGACAAGGATTTCATTTCCATGGCTTACCCTAGAGGTTTGCCACTTTGAACCAGGAGTTTGAATAACCATGGAAGTAGGCATGTCACAAAAAGTCATGTTGTGCAATCGAGCATAGCTCTCAGATATGAACGAATGGGATGCTCCAGTATCGAAAAGAACAGATGCCGAATGGCAGTTTACGAGAAGCGTACCAAGGACGACATTAGGATCCTCATAAGCTTCCTCGACACAGACATAGTTGACATGACCACGTGAAGTGGGGATTGGCTTGACATAATTCACCTTGCCGGTTGGCTTACCACGGCCAACGGGTTTTCCTGGCTAGTTCTGGGGACACTCACGCATGTAATGCCCCGGTTCTCCACACTTGAAACATGTCACAGTGCTAGTGCGCGGAGCAAAGTTGGAAGGTGGTCCTCCATAGGTCTTAGCAGGTGCAAACTGTTGAGTTGGGCGAGGCGCCTCATAGGATGGCCTCGGTGTGTACTTGGGTGGCAGAGCAGTGTTGGGAACCCACACACGACGCTTGTGAGAGCCAGAGATGGATGAGGAACCAAAGTCTCGAGTATGCTTGCGGGTGGCCTCGAAGTCGGTCTGGCCCGTTTCAGCACTGATAGCCTTGTTTACCAACTTCTTGAAGGAAGTGCACTCGTGCAGACGTAGATCTCGGCGGAGTTCAGGGCTGAGTCCCTTGCGCAACCTCGCCTGCTTCTTGGCATCGGTGGATACTTCCTCAGGTGCATAGCGTGCCAAGTTGCCAAACTCGCGACTATAGCCATCCGCAGTTAACCGGCCCTGGGTGAAGTTGCAGAATTCCTCCCGCTTGCGATCCATGAGACCTTCCGGAATGTGATGTTCACAGAATGCCTCACTGAACTCAACCCAAGTAGTGATTTGGCCAGCAGGACGCATGGCTTCAAAGTTTTCCCACCAAAGACTAGCAGGGCCCTCAAGATGGTAGGCGGTGTAGGTAACCTTGTCAGCTTCGGCCACACGGGCAGAGTGTAGCTTGTGGGTAATACTACGTAGCCAATCATCCGCATCCAGAGGTTCAGTGGAGTGATGGAACTTCGGTGGACACATCTTGATAAAGTCATTGATTGACACCACGTCATTCCTCTGACGGAACCCAGTGTTCTGCTCTATGCGTTCTAGCATACGGTTGGTCTCTCTCTTGTTCCGTTCTGCCTCGAGCATAACATCCGCCAAGGAGGGTGGCTGGGGCAGATTCCCATCTCTAGCCCGACTAGCCTCACCCTGCTCCTGAGCAGCAGGAGTGTTGCGAGTGTTGACCATCCTAGGAAAACAAAACAACGGTTTAGACAAGGATGGCAAAAATTTGACATAGAAGTGCAGAATGTAATGGATGACACGGAATGCAGAGATGTTCATCCGTACGACATGGTAATATAGAAACTGCTATATATACACCAGTGGTCATACACACCATACATAGTTTAGTACAAGCCAAGGCTAAAGTACAACTACGATGAAAGACGATACATCCCATCAGAGGCATTCCAAGCTCCTATACATTATTTAACTACACCTCCGGAACTTAGTACACACTAAGTCATATTCCACAAGACGCGCAGGACTGTGGGAATACAACTACTACAGTACTACTACTACCACGGTCTAGCTCAGACATTCCCGTAGTAATCTTCGTAAAGATTACCACCGTAGCCTGGAAGTGGAACAGACGGATCTTGGAACTCGCGAGCGCTCGAAGGCTGTGGACCATAGGGAGATGGATGTGGCCTCGGTCCCGATGCTGGTGGTAACCGACGCCCACGTGGAGGTGTAATACCCCCAACGTCACGCCAATCCATGCGATCAGGCAGACGAGTCCGCACGGGGTACAAATCCCGCATGTCCAGATATCCGGCGTGCACAGCAGGTGCAAGCCGTGTCAAAGTAGTCCAGTGGGCGGCTCGAGTGTTATACAGCTCCATTCGGAGGGCACGGACCTCACGGTCCCTATCCTCCAACATCTGAACAGTAGTCTGAAGCAGCGGCTCTTCATGAGCAGCATCAGTATACAGACCAGTGTAGTAGCCTTCCTCTCCGGGAAGTGAGGCTGGCATGTAACAGAACTCAGTGTTCAGCAACAGGGCATGCCTAGCCCGGAGAATGGTCATCATCGAATAGGTGGCATCCTGCACTGCCATCTCAATGGTAACCCCAAGTCCATAAGACCAATGGATGGGGTCGTTAGCTCCGGGATATGAGGGGTATATCCGGACTGTGCAGAAATACTGACTCTGATTGAAATCCCGGTACTATTCCTCCACGGTGTACTCAGGATACCAGCGATAACCGGTCTCAGTCAGCACACGGACTAGCATGGCCGTGTGACCGGGCACATTGATGCACCGAGTCAAACGAACCACTTGGTGAGGGATGCGGCCAGACATCTGAAACACGAAGTAATGCAAAGGCATTAGTGTTTCTGGAAGAAATCGGGCAGCATAACAACTGTAAATGCTCAAACAAAGATTTGAGACATCATACAAATGATAGCATAGCCACTCAACAATTCCATATCAAGGTTTCGGGTCCAACAATCATCATACTAGAAAGGATAGAAACTGAACTGAGGCTTGAAACCAACAATCCTAAGAGTCTACTGATTAGTAACACGTGAACCTAGTAAGGATAAGAGGCCTAATCCTAAATCCCCGTAGAAAGAATAGACTGACTTAGATCAAAATGGCATAAGGTAAAGGAGTAAAAAGAGCCTTATGTTCCCTTCCACAATCAATTCCCCTACATATAACTAAGAATTTTTCTAGACTCAACATCGACCAGTTTGGCTTGAGAAACCTATAGGCAGTCCACCTCTGATGCCAACGCTGTCAGGACCCCGATCCTAAGTCACACCGATCTAGCTGTAACACGTCATATCACTTTGCGGCCTCACGCACGGTAACCCCACGGGTGCCACCTTACCTGGCCCGGGACCTTTTGTGCATTTTGGCACACGTATATGACAATGTCGCTATCATCCATATGACAAAGAACCCGGGCCGACATGGCTAGTTATAAACCAAAAGTGGCACTAGATTACAGAGACATGCATCCATGACCCAGCAACGAACGTGTCGGTCATCAACGTATGAACCCAAGTCGTAGCAAGCTACATGGACTTAAAGGAACAACGCGTGACATTTCCCCTAAGGGACAGACACAGGAACAAAGAAGGACACATGCCGGCCAGCCTACGTGTTCCGAGCAGTAGCAAGCTACCAAGGCTCATTGGAATCACTAGGAGGCATTTCCCTGTAAGGTAGGCTACCAAATGAAAACAACTAGGTGTCGGATCCCACACATACCAAGCATTTCAACCATACACACAATATGCTCAATATGTGCATATACAACATTGCATCACAACAGAACTCTATGACTCAAAGTACTTTATTTAAAAGGCTCCAAGAGCCATACATAACATATCCATACAGGTAGGGGTCACATGACCCAACACTCAAGTCATACAGTCATAAAGCACAAGTGGAAGCTACATGTCTGAGTACAGACAACTTAGAAAATAAAACAGGCTTGGTGTAGCCTGACTATCTACAAGGCCCTTCACAAGCTCCAGATTTCCGTCTGGGTGTCAAGCTACTCGTCGACGTCAACGTCTATGTAGAACCCATCAGAAGGGGCAGGGTTCTCCTCTGCAAAAGTTATTAAGCAAACATGAGTACAAAGGTACTCAGCAAGTCTTACCACAGAACCTATCATACATGCAACATTATCAAAGGGGGTAGTGGAGTTCATAGCAGAAAGCCAGCTTTGACTCTTGGCTAACCTATACTACAACTCTCAACAGATTGCAAGATGTTATTACGAACACGAGTCCTCTAATCACCACAACAATACACTACCGAGGATCCTCTTCCGCCATCCTACGGAAGGGCCATCCGCGGTACTCACACTTATCTTGAGGCTTATAGTAGTATCCATCAACTTGTCTATGAACTGTAAGAGTAACCAAGTAGTCCGTACCGCGAACAACGGCTATTCGAATAGATTGTTAACCCTGCAGGGGTGTACCTCTTCACACATGCTTCCACCACTTATCGCCGTTTACTCGACATGTACTCGGCAACCTTCAAGCGGAAGCCCAGCGAGGGTGTCAGCCACGACCTGACTAACTACTCAAGTCTCTCGTCCAGGTTTATCGCCTATTTGGGTTCCATCCGTGGGGACATCCGGCCGGGGTGTCGCTCATGGCCCCAAACGATGTGTACAGGGTTCCCGAGTCACTAAACGGGCAACCGGTACACCATGCCACGTACCTGTCGCATCACAACCCACCCCGAGGGTCAGCGCTGTGCACGACCTCCAGTAAGCTATAAACACCAGAAACTAGTTGCAACTCCTGGACAGAGATCGAGGGTAATTAATAAGCCGAGAGGGTCCATTGGTTTCGGTCCCAATGCATGGTAGTAACTGGAACTTGAACCACACATACAGATCTCGGGTCCTATGTACGGTTCCAATGAAACAACCCACCATGTACTTCTACATGTCCTTTCATCGATACCTTTACCAAGCGTATTCCACACTTCCTTCTCTTTATCGGTATGATCGTTTCACTCTGATCCATCACCTAGATGAACCAGACCAGACACAACTCTAAGCATAGCAGGCAACATAAACAAATAGCATGGTGGATCACACATCTCATGGCTCAATCAACTCCTACACATGCTAGTGGGTTTCAACTATTTACTGTGGCAATGACACGTCATGCAAGGGAATAGGGTTCAACAACCGCAGCAAGTAGCAGTTCACACGCTGTTTCCTTAATGTAGTAAAAGAGAGCAGGAGCGAGAAGATTGGGTTTGTATCGGAATTATCAATGATTGCTTGCCTGACAAAGTGGTTGTCGGGTACTGCTCTTCAACTGGATACGCAGCAGTATCCTCGGGAGCAGGACCTAACACAGAGAACACCGGCGATACAATCATTAACAAACAAATGCAACAATATGATGCATGCTCATGACATGGCAAGATGCATGTGTGTTGGGCTAATGCAACTAAAACCAGAAGGGTTTGAGCCTATTTGAATCAAAGATTCAAATTGGCATTTTAACTATTATTTAAATAAGTGCATTATCATGTTTAATGTATACAGCAAGGTTAACTTGCTCAAACATGCATGAAACCAGTGCCATTGGAAAGATTGGATTTTTCTGATCATTTTTCATATATAAATCTTTTCCATCTGAGCTACTGTTGAATTTATATGATTTTTTGAAGTTTAGGCATTTTTCTGCAATTTCCTGAATTATTTTTAAATCTAAAAATCCCAGAAAATCCTTTACTGCGTCAGCATGACATCATGCTGACGTCAGCCAGTCAATAGGAGCTAGTCCAAGTCAAACATGACATGTGGGTCCGGCATGTCAGTGTCACAGCTAACTAACACAGTTAATTAGAGTTAAACTAAAAACTAAATAGCTGTCAGTGGGGTCTGGGCCCACGGGTCAGTGACTAAACTAATTAACTAATTTAATTAACATTAACTTAATTAAATTAGCTAATTAGGGGAGGGGTGGCCCACGCGTCAGTGACCCAGGGATGGTCAACCCCCCCGGTCAAACAGGTCAAACCCGCCGGCGAAGTGACGTCGGCGAAGCCAGACACGGCGGCGTGCTTCGGAAAACGTCTACAGGGCACGGTTCGAGCTGCGGTTGGGTGCGTTGGAAAGCCCTTGCTGTTGCGCGTCGGATTGTGGTGGTCGCCGGACCTAAGGTGGCCGGAGACGACGGCAACGAGCTCAACGGCGGCGACCGGCGTCGGGTGTGTGTGGGGACGCAGCTACGGTGGCCTAGGCGATGCGTGCGTGGTACCTAGCTTGTCTACGTGCTGCGGCGAGAGAGATGGACATGTGCCAGTGACCAAATGGTCACCGGAGCATCGCCGGCGGCGAGCGCGGCGGCGGTGAGTTTCGGTGATCAACGGAGCGACATCTACATGGCGCAAACAGATCAAAAGAAGGAGGGAAACGGCGTAGGAGCTCACTGCGGTGCTAACGAGCTCGACGGAGAGGTCGGGGACGCGCTGCAGCTTCTCAATCGACGGCGAGGTGCTCCGGCGATCCGAGGAAGGGGACGACGGCGTGGAGACGTTGCAGGGCTCCCGGCGATCCGTGGCTCAGCGGGAGGAAGAGGGCGTCGCGGCGAACCTTTTGGACACGGTCACGGGGCGAGGGGGAGGGTCTAGGTGCGGCAACGGCGAGCGGCGGCGACGAGCGGCTCGGTGGTGTGAGGGAAGAGAGCCAGGGGAGGCGACGGAGACGAGGGGAAAGTGCGAGAGGGGTCGGGGCAGCTGCGTGGCGTCGCGGGGATTGTTCCAGGGCGTCGGGGATGCAGGCAAGCTGCCTGGAGGTGGCCGGGCGCGTGCCGGCGCGCGGCGGCCACGCGCGCTGCCTTCTGGCGCGAGGAGGAAGGCGACAGAACGGGCTGGTGGGCTGGGCCGGCTTGCAAACAGTGCTGGGCTCAGGTAAGTGCTTTCTCTCTCTTTCTTCTTTTCTATTTTTCTTTTTTGTTTCATTTGTTTGCAACTTTGTTTAATTAATAAAAATGCTAGAACATTTTTATAACTCATGAAACTTGTCATGCCCACTGTATATAATATGAACAGTAGGGAACATTATAGTTTATGAGTATTTGAGCATTTAAAATATTTTATAGCTTATAAATGCCCAAATGCAAATACCATATGATTTAATCCAAAGCCCTTGAGTGTCCTAGAAAATTATGCACCATTTTTAGCAAAGGTTTGAGACCAAGGCATAAATGATGAACATTTTTGAAGGGCATTTTGGGTACATTGGAAAATATTTTATCAAACCCTAGTTGTTAGAAGAGGGGTGCTGGGGTTTCTGTCATTCCCATTTCAAGTTCCTGTTATAAGTAAACATGATGCACACTCTAGCTAGCCCTAATGCAAGTGCTAAACTAGGGATGTGACACAAGTCCAACTCTCTTATAGGTACCCTGCCTCCACGGTCATTAGGGGGCTACAGATCGTATTCGACTCCGAGCTTAAACCATTTTTTGGTCCGGTTTCGAATCGTTGCTCCTTGGACCACGTCCATTGATTGGCAAAATAACTCATTGCTCCTTGGACCACGTCCATTGATTGGCAAAATAAATCGTTGCTCCTTGGACCACGTCCATTCATTGGCAAAATAAATCATTGCTCCTTGGACCACGTCCATTGATTGGCAAAATACATCATTGCTCCTTGGACCACGTCCATTGATTGGCAAAGTACATCATTGCTCCTTGGATTACATCCATTGATTGGCAACAGTACATCATTGCTCCTTGGATTACATCCATTGATTGGCAAAATAAATCATTGTTCCTTTGATTACATCCATTGATTGGCAAAATGAATCATTGCTCCTTGGATTACATCCATTGATTGGCAAATATGGAGCCTCGCAGCTCGCAAAAAGCCTCGACTACATGGTCTTATTTGCAACAATGTTTTGCGTTTTGCGATTTTTCAAAGTTTTCTGTGGTTAACCATATTTCTGATCCGGAACTGGGCAACTTCAAAGTTGACCAAATATCTACAAAATTCTGGGTCATAGAACACCAGCATGATTTAAACCAATCTTTATCACAGCCCGGAACAATCATTGGGCAAATGCCAAAATGGGCCAAGAGCCTCATCGCAATCAACACGTTCAATGATGCCTACCGGATTAAGGAGGTCAGGCACACCTAATCAAAGGTATGAAGTATTTCTGGGTATAAAACAGATACTCTTTCAATATATATGCCTATGGAGAGCAATGTAATAGGTCCAGTGGTAAACCGCGAGGACATCTTTTTAGAGTTGTCTATGCAGATACAGATAACATAAAAGGATCAACAATAGCAGACAAGGGATTAAAATTGGCAGACCCCAAGTCAAGCTATGACATCCGGATTGAGACAAACAAGTTTCGAACTATCCTATTACAAGGCACTTGCAGGCCTGAACAGATTAAAGTTTTTTGGCAACAAACTTCAGCAGCTAAGAGTTAAACTGAGCAGTTTATGATTCTTCTTCTTGCTGCGAAGGCTGAGGATCGGCTTGTTCCAGAATTTCTTCATCTTCATGAAGCGGCTCGAAGTCTGTCACGCGCTAGTCAATCTTGGATAGTGCACGGAAGTACATTTCCTCAGTAATAAGATCGGACGGATCAATATCTGGAGCGAAAGTATGCGCATGCACTGGCGGGATCAGATTCTCGGTATCATAAACTGGCCGGTCCACCCGTTCATTTTCTAAGTCATATGCCGGATGATACCTGGTCACGTCCGCTTCATCAGCATGCTTGCTGGCAAGAGGGCGCATCTCCTTGGTTAAAGCACGGAGGTCCTCGTCAGAGAAGGCAGATCCATCTTCCTTGTTACTCGGATACCCGTTCATAGCTTCCTCCGGATCAAAATCCGGAACCCATGCCTTGGCTCGAGTCAGTGCTACAAGTGAACCGGCCCGTGCAACAGATTTCTTCACCTCTACCAAACGGACAGGCAGGATGGATAGCTTCTCTAAAGTACCTTGGATAGTAGTTGGAGCAGCCTTCTGATGGGACATTGCACTTATAATCCTTTGAGCACCGGAATACAGCTGCTCCACCAAGGTATAAGAGGCCTTGAGCTTCTTTCGGATGTCATCTCCAAGATGAGTTATGCGTCGCCCTAAAGTTGATTGTTAAAGTTAAACCGGAGTGGAACAACGATTACAGAGATAAAAACAGATGCAAATTGAGATCTTACCAAAGATAGCAGAGGTCATAAGTTCTATTTGATGTCTTAAGACGGTTAGCTCTTGCGTCACCGGATTAAGGGCAGCTTCAGCATCTTTTGCTCTTTTTTCAAGAGCATTCCTCTGCACCTCCCAGGCGGACCGCTCCGCTTCAAAATCCTTTTTCAATTTTTCAGCACTGGTTAAGTTCAGAGCAAGTTCTTCCTTAGCTTTGGCAGCAGCAGTTTCAGTAGCAGCCAGTCTATTCCAGAGCTCAGTTACCTCTGCAGCCCTCCGGGTCAAGTCAGCCTACAAGGAAATCAAATGGAGTAAAAGACAATTTAGACAAGTCTCAAGCATATAAACAAGTTATCCACTTGACACTTGGGGGCTAATGTATAGTTGAAGCATTAAAAGAGAAATTCTGACAAGTCCCGGGCACATAAAACAAGTTATGCCCCTGGCACTTGGGGGCTAATGAAAGTTCATTTTGCATACATTGGAAGCGCCGGTTCACCTACAAAGAAGCTAAACCGGCACTTGGGGGCTACTATGGCCTAAATACAACAGTACAAAGAATACAAAACAGAGACAAGTGAAGGAAGTTACCTCGTACTTATCCTTCATCATATTGACCAACCCCAATTCATAATCGCGGCTGGTATGAAGCCGGTTCAAATAGCCGGAATAAAGTTCCTGGGTACTCAATTGGGCATAGATGGACTAGTCGTGCCCCACTTGCCCTTTTCTTTTTGAAGCTTCTCCTCTTTGGCAGTATGTTTGGCCAAGATGATAGGCTCAGAAGGAGCGGTAAAACCTAACCCGGTTATCTGAACATCTGGGGAAGAAGCAGTAGTTGGTTGAGAAGGGGCAGCTATAGGCACCGGACTAACAGGAGCCAGGCTAGCCCGAGGAGGACTAACCCGGGCTGGACTAGCCGGATCAACTACATTCTCCGTATTACTATTCTCCGGAGCAACAATATCATCATGATCCATGGGAGCAGGGTCGTCAAACTGAGCTGCAGGATCGTTCTCTGGAGGGATGATTTCATCCGGATCAGCTGCTGGTTCAGTAGTAGCAGTCTCGGCAGCCGTTTTGGTGGCTTTCGCCTTCTTGCTAGGCTTGGGCTTGCTGGAGAGAATTGAAGGAACAATGAGAATCATCAAGGTACAAATACAAAGATGAACCAGATGTTGAAAAGGACTTACCCAGGCACGGTCTTCAGCACAGGGACCTGTGTGGCAGTTGACTCGCCAGAAGAGGACAAGGGAGCCTCCTGATAGTTAGGATCAGATGGTTTAAGCTATTTACATATAAGTCCAGCCTTTGGATGAAGAAGAGTTGGAAAAAGTAAAACCTCAGAGCGACGCCTGCGAGCCGGAGTAAGAGATATTCCGGAGGATTCTACTACATGGCCACTATGGCGCATAGTCCGGCGTGCTTCATGCTGCTGCTTCTTCAAAAGAAATTTGGGATCCAATTGAGCGTAAGGATGAGAAAAAGGGTATTTCCGGGACGCCCGACGGATTTTGGGCGCCGACGGTTCTGAGTCTGAAGAAAGAGAGATTACCTCAACTTCCGCCGCTTTACTTCCTTCTGCCAGATCCTATGAAAAGACACTGTCGTGGAATTGTCACGGCAGATGTCCTAGGGTAAGGACTTAGTCATGAGGCCACGCATCTATGTAGTAGCTTGAGAGGGGTTGAGCGGAATCGAGAGACGCGATGCAAGACAAGGGTTTAGACAGCTTCGGGCCCCGGGAAACATCATCCGGTAATCACCCTATGTGCTGTTTGAGGCTAGGTCTCATTATGATCCTCGTGGTGTCGCCGGTAAACCGGCTCTTTGTGTCTAACCCTAGAAACTTGTCTAAACTTCTCCCCCTTTTGGGGAGCCCTGCCCCTCCTTATATATGTTGAAGGGGCGGGTTACATGACTAGTCCTAGTAGGACTAGGATTGCTTTATTACAAGGAGTCCTAGTCTTGCTTCCTTTGTAGGAGAATATCCCTTGTGCTTTCTTCATAAACCAGCCCACCATAACATGAACCGGCCTTCTGGGCCTTGGGCCTTGTCATTCGTCAGCCGCCCGCCGGGTTACCAGTAATCATCAAAATCGTCTGGTCAGGGCAGGACGCCAGTGAATCGCCAAGTGTAAACCGTCTCAAATAAACCACCAAGTCCGGCCGGGTCATATTTCCGGCCGGTTCATACCGTGGGGCATATCCCCGACATTAGCCCCTAGTTTAGCTTGGATTTATCCATGGTAAACTTATGCTGCAAAATAACCACAAGAACAAATTTGATAGGTTGTGCACCAGGTTAAGAATTCTTGTAAACCGGCATCTGACCATCCTTAAGTCCTTGTCATTTCCTTCTTCTAGAAAATCCGGGTCAACATACTAGCTTCATAATCAACTTGCTTGCATAAAAAATATTGTAAATTAAGAATCCATTTGACTTGGCCTTCATTGCTCTGACTTGACAAAAATATTGGTCTTCAAATATTCAATTGATATCCAGCCAGCTTGAAGATGTAGAACTTGCCGGTTTATGATTGCCAAAATTGCCGGGTTATAAAACTGATAATTCCGGGTCATGACTGTTTATAGATGTCGGGCTATGATTGTTGCAAACGCCAGGTCACACAATTAATCTTACGGACTTACCCAAAACTGAGAATTTGAAGATGTTCCTCCTTTATATGCATATTACCTGTAGCCCCCAAGTCTTAAGAGGAGAGCATAGTGATAGCTTAAGACTTGTTTCAATTTAATGGTTGCAATCTTGAAGAAATCCAGATTGTTCATCTCAGTCACTAGTCAAAACTGAATATTCCACATATGTAGCCCCCAAGTGTCGGGTCATTATGTAATAATGAGCAGGGACTTTGTATATACTTCATTGAAAATAGCATCGTATAATCTTGAAGAAATCCGGATTTTTCATCCCAATCACTATGAAACTGAATATTCCATATTATGTAGCCCCCAAGTGCCGGGTTATTATGCAATAATGAGCAGGGACTTTGAAAATATGATCATGTAAACTTGAACAGCAACGTGTAGCCCCCAAGTGCCGGGTCATTATGCAATAATGAACAGGGACTTTGAAAATATGATCATTGAAAATAACATTATATAATGTAACTTCTATCGTGGGGTTTGAATCCACGTCCACAAGGTTAAGAGCTTTGTGCTTTACCAACTGAGCAGTGGACCCTTCAATATAATAGATAAATACTTGCGTACCTTGAATTGTTGATAGGAGCAATTGGTAGCCCCCAAGGGCCGGCTCATTATGATATGATGAGTCGGGTCTTCTATAAGATGAGCAAAAAATGACTTTGCATTAGCCCCCAAGTGTCATGGTGCATGCTTGCAGCGACATGAGACTTGTGTATTTGATGTAATCTCAATTTGAATAATGTAGCCCCCAAGTGCCGGGTTGTAAGCCTGCAGCGACTCGGGACTATTCCTTTGTAAAATAAATCATACCATTGACAATATGATATCCATTGCGCTGAAGCGACTTTGAAAACCTCAATCATAATATTGGTTATTGATAACCATAATAAACATCCAGCCATGTTGGCTATTTAAAGATTTGAAGAATATAATCCGGTTTGAAGACTGGTTCCAGTGATATTTGATCACAACTAGGCCGGGTTAATAAACACCAGTCATTATTTTATCTCATACTAGCGACTTATAGTCGAAAGCCGGTCCAGTTTAATAAACATCGGTCATTATAACTGATCATGTACTGCAAATATGCATTAAAAATAAAATACTTCATACCTTTAATTAAGTGTGCTTGACATCCTTAATCCGGTAGGTATAATTGATCGCGTAGATTCTGATGAGGCTCTTGGCCCTCTTTGCGTTTTTGCCCAATGATTGTTCCGGGTTATGATGAACGCCGGTTTAACTCTTGCTGGTCTTTATGACCTAGATTTTTTCTTTGTAGATATGTGGTCAACTTTGAAGTTGCCCAATTCCGGATCAAAAAACCATAAGAAACACATGAAAAATCACAAACACCAAAAACACAGGTTTGCAAATAAGACCATGTAGTCGAGGCTTTTTGCGAGATGCCAGGCTCCCTATGTGCCAATCAAAGGGTGCGACCCGAAGGGCTATGACTAACAGTACTCCTAGGGACAAGAACTTTGCCATCAAAGGATGTACTCTTTTGCCATCAAAGGACGTGCTCCAAGGGACAGGAATATTACATCTGCCATCAAAGTATGTATTCCTAGGGACAAGAATTTTTCTTTTGCCATCAAAGGGTATGTATCTTCCAAGGGACAGGAATATTACATCTGCCATCAAAGGAAGTACCCTAGGGACAAGAACAAATTTTCTTTTGCCATCAAAGGACGTGCTCCAAGGGACAGGAATATTACATCTGGCATCAAAGGATGTATTCCTAGGGACAAGAATTTTTCTTCTGCCATCAAAGGGTATGTATCTTCCAAGGGACAGGAATATTACATCTGCCATCAAAGGAAGTACCCTAGGGACAAGAACATATTTTCTTTTGCCATCAAAGGACGTGCTCCAAGGGACAGGAATATTACATCTGCCATCAAAGGATGTATTCCTAGGGACAAGAACATTATTGAGAAAGGACCAGAAAAGACTTTGTCGAGGATTCATATATGATCCGTAGCTCGCTAGTTTGGTCCCTTCAGCATAATAAAATAGATTGATCAAAGCATCTTGTTTTCTTGGTGAAAAATAATGTATATCAAGAGAAATAAACTTTAGATGGATATCACCTGAGTGAACTCCCATAAAACACTTATATTTGAAGAAGATGGATGATCCCCCGGTTTACCGGGGGTGCCGGTTTGAGAGGCCATAAGAACTTGGCATGGAGAAGCCCCCATGTGACAGATTCCTGAGCTGTGCTCGTCGGGCGCCTATGTTTGAGTTGTGCTGTGCAACAAACTCTCTTTGGCCCCCTTAATTTTTCTGATAACTCAAACTTGCGAGAAACACTTCTTCTTGAACTGGATGTTAAACCGGATATTAGGAGCTTAAAAGCTTTGTGAGATATTAAACCGGAATTATCATTTCCATCCGGCCTTTAAATCTGCACCAATATGGCGGTTTTGGGTCCTGCATTAGATAACTTTGCAAGACGGTGTAACTGCTCTTCTAAAGAAAGCAATATATAATAAAATATACTGGATGGATTTCACCTGATATGTTCGAACAATAGATGGGTCGGCCGGCGCCGACGGGCTAGTAGCCTTCCTCGTTGTGAGCCGGCGCGAATGCGAAAGACGGCCATGGCGTGGTAAACCGGCGCGGTCGTGCGAGACAGCCGCGGCATTGTAAACCGGCGCGGTCGCGAGAGACGGCCACGGCGTTGTAAACCGGCGCGGTTGTCGGGGAAACTGATCGCCCACGAACAACTATGGGACCGGAGCCCCTTTTCGGTACGGCAGGGGGCGGAGGATGCACGGAGAGTAGATTGAGGCGTGCACACGAGCAGTTTACCCAGGTTCGGGCCGCACGGATGCGTAAAACCCTACTCCTGCTTTGGTTTGTATTGAGTTCTTGCTCGGGAGCGAGGAGAGCTGTAGTTCACTCTAACCGCTAGCAAGACCGAGCATGGGAATGATCGATGTTTGGAACCCCCTCTACGTTGTGAATGGGCCTCCTTTTATAGGTCAAAGGGGTCACCGACATGTGGCAACACAGATGAGGGTAAAAATGTAAAAAGGGTGGTAGTTGGAACAGTGCTCCATACCTAACCCTGATGGCAGGGGACAAGGGCATTAAATGCCCGTCGCGGTCGCCCAAACAGTGCAAAAAGTGGCCGTGAGGGGCGCCACCGTCCGCCACGACGGTAGCCTTGTCATCGCTGCTTGCCACCGTGTACCCCAGGCTGCACAGCCTTCCGCCACGTGCGCCTGGGATGGCCCCAGGGCGACACGTGGGTGGATGCGCTGGAGCACGGGTACTGAGTGGAGGTTTGCCGCGGCAAGCACCTTGCCGCGGCCGCTATCTTGTCGTTTCCGGGAGCTTGTCGCTCGCCAGGCCTTGTCGCGACGCGTGGCGCGCCACGGCAAGTTCCTTGAGATGCCTTCGATTGGCCTTCCCGGCAAGCTCCTCTTCCCAGGGTCTTGTGCCTTGAGTGGTTTTGTGCCTTGAGTGGCCATACCGGCAAGCTCCTCTTGCCGGGGTCTTGTCTTTTTGACTTGAATACTTTGTTCTTGAATGGCTCCAAGGGAACCACGGAGGATCTTGGCGGTCGCCTGGCAAGCCTTTCCGCGGGATGCTGCAACTGCCTGTGCACAAGTTCGGGATACTAAGGTACCCCTACTTTAGTACACCGACAGGAGCCCCCGGGCATGGGCCATACACGGTGCGGAGCGCTGTTGGGCCAGGCCCAAAACAGTGCACGGGTACGCGCGGCCTGCGGCACGCCGTATCCCACTCCGTATCCACCACGCATTCCCTTAACGACACGCGTTTAATGCGGCGTCGTGGGGGAGATCGTGGCCTGCTTCTTTAATTGGAAATGCGGAACGTCCGCCCCCTTCCCCCTTATAAGCAGGGGAAATAGGGGCAGTTCGTCCATCTGCCCGTTGCTTCTTCAATCCTCAGAAACCTCCGCCGCTCCCCTTCTTCCCGAAGGCCGAAAGAGAGCAGCGCTCCGCCCTCCGTCACCACCAGCGCCGTCGTCTTCCTTCACCGCTTCCGCCCTGGCTCCGAAAGGCGAGAAGGGGAAAACTAAGAAGTCGGTCGAGGCGCTGCGGCTCGCGGCGATGCAGAAGAAGAAGGCGGTCTTCCCCCCCCCCCCCCCCCCCCCCCCCCG
>LR738714.1:381069458-381153555 GCA_902687465.1 Secale cereale | reverse complement strand
CCACGCTTGACGCGGAGGAGCTGAGGGATTCCTTCTACCTTTTCTGGTCGAGGGAGACGAAGGCGCATCCGCGCACCAAGGTACTCCCGGCCGTAGCTTGCGAGATGATCCTGAATGGCTATGCATTCTTCGCTCTGTTCTTCTACTGCGGGCTCTGCCTGCCCTACTCTGAGTTCTTCTGCGACATCATGAACAGCTACGGGTTCCACCTCCTTGACTTCACCCCCAACGCCGTTCTTACCATGGCCGTTTTCGCACATCTGTGCGAAAACTTTGTCGGAGTCTTCCCAAATGTAGCTCTTTTCCGCCATTACTTCATGCCCCGAGTTGAGAGGGGAGAGCCTCTGTCTGGCGGAATCTCTTGGATCTCGAGGACCCACAAGAAGGAGGCGTATTTGAAGGGAGAGCTTCGCGGCAAATGGGATGAGTGGAGAGCCAACTGGTGTTGGATCGTAGAGGATAACCCGCAGCACTTTACCGCCCGGCGCCAAGCCCCAGTAGCACGCGGTGACGACTGGAGCGACTTGGCCCCGGAGGATAGTAGATTGAAGATTGCCACTACCCGGATCCTTCGCCTCAGGCTTGCCGGGCTGACCGTAGGCGCAGTTGGAGCGGACTTTCTCCGCCGCCGCATCGCCCCCTTGCAGGAGAGGAAGAGGCCCGCATGGGAGTTCGAGAACGTGGCAGATATCATGAGGCTGCGCCCGGGCCTTAATTATAACTTCACCGTCTTGGAGCTCAATGCAATGCTCCAGGCGTTGTTCAAGTACGACTCCGCCCACCCCGAATGGTTCGCGTTGCCGAGGGGCGTAGTTCTGCTGTGCAACAGCTCGTCGCTCAGCGGCATCCGCGCAGTGATGCCGTTGTGCCACTCCCACGGGATCGACCCCACTTGGCAAGAGCCTTCCGACGAAGCTGTGCAGGCATTCTTCGACAACTTGGTGGAACAGCCAATTGACTCCGACGAGAAGAAAGGCCTCACCCGCGACACAACTGACCAGGAGATGGCATATATTGCCACCAGACTGGAAGAGGCAGCGGCAGCCGCGGCCGCGGGCGAGTTTGGGTACACAGTAGTGGAGGCGGAGGCAGCGGAGGCGACAAGCCTTGCCGAGCAGGAAGAGTTTCTCAAAGCGGGGAAGCTTGCAGGGAAGGTCGTCGAGACAAGTGAGCCCGCCGAGCAGGGTGTCGAATTGAGCGGGCCTGCTGAGCAGGGCGCCGAGTCGAGCGGGCCCGTTGGGGACACGAGCGGCTCACTGGAGATTGACGACTCCTCTTCCTCGTCCTCAGGCATCTCGCCGCCACCAGCAGAGCCTCCAGCTCCACGAAGGCGCCTCCGCAAGGCTGGGGACATGACGTAGCGGCAGACGGGCCAACAGCCGCAGCGCCGCGCGGCATGCGCCACAGCAGCAAGCAGGGCTGCCACGGGAGCACCTCGTGCTTCCGCGGCAACTGGAGCGGGATCTTCCCGGACTGGCGCCTCTGCTCCCGCCGCCCCTCGCGCTTCGGCGGCAACCGGAGCGGGGTCTTCTCAGACCACCGTCCCTGCTCCCGCCAAGCGGCCAAGGGAGCCCACTCCTCCGCCTCCTCGCGCCGGGACGCGTGAGCCTGATTTTGACTTCTCCGCGCTCAGCTCCGACGAGGAGGAAGAAGAGTAAGTCTTCGTTGTTCTTGTATTTTTTGTTGTTTTGTCTTGTATCTCTTTTGCCTAACTCTGAACCTGTTCTTTTTTTAGAACTCTGGCCCAGAGGGCGGTGATGTCACATCCCTAGCTAGCACTTGCATTAGGACCTGACTAGAGTGTGCATCATGTTTACTTTCAAAGAAACTTGAAATGGGATTAAAAGAAACCCCAACACCCCTCCCATAACAACTAGGGTTTGCTAAAATATTTTCCAATGTACCCAAAATGCCCTTCAAAATGTTCATCATTTCTGCCTTGGTCTTAAACCTCTGCCAAAAATGGTGCACAATTTTCTAGGACAATCTAGGGCTTTGGATTAAATCATATGGTATTTGAATTTGGGCATTTAAATGCTATAAAATATTTTAAATGCTCAAATAATCATGAACTATAATGTTTCCTACTGTTCATATTATATACAGTAGATATGACAAGTGTCATGAGTTATAAAAATGTTTAGGCATTTTTAATAATTGAACAAAGATGCAAAAGAAATGAAACAGAACAGAAAATAGGAAAAGGAAAATAGGAAGAAGTACTTACCTCGGCCCAACCCTGTAGCAAGCCGGCCCAGCCCACCAGCCCTCCTCCTGTCGTCTTCCTCCTCGCGCCAGAAGGACGCGCGCGTGGCCGCCGCGCGCCGGCACGCGCCCGGCCACCTCCAGGCTGCTTGCCTGCCTCCCCGATGGCCTGGATGACTCCACGAGTCGACACGAAGCTGCCCCGACCGCTCTCACTTATCCCCCTCGTCTCCTTCGCCCTCCCCTGGCTCTTTCTCCTCCATCACCGAGCCGCCGTCGCCGCCGCTCGCCGTAGCCGCACTCAGAGCCACCCCCTCGCCCCGTGAGTGTGTCCAGAGGATCCGCCGCGTCGTCCTCTTCCTCCTCGCTGAGCCACGAGCCACTGGAAGCCCTGCAACGACCCCACGCCGTCGTCCCCTTCCTCGGATCGCCGGAGTACCTCGCCGCCGTTACGATTCTACGGTGCGTACTCGACCCCGCCGTCGAGCTCATTAGCACCGCAGTGAGCTTCTACGTCGAACCCCTCCTTCCTCCGTTCCTTTTGCGCCGTGTAGCCGCCGCTCTATTGATCACCGAAACGCACCTCCGCCGTGCTCGCCGCCGACGATGCTCCGGTGACCATTTGGTCACTGGCACCCGTCCAACATACTCACCGCAGCACGTAGATGCGAACGGTGCTACGCACGCATCGCCTAGGCCCCTGCAGCCGTTTCTCCACACACGCCCGACGCCGGTCGCCGCCGTCGAGCTCGTTGCCGTCGTCTCCGGCCACCCCAGGTCCGGCGACCACCATCATCTGACGCGCAAGAGCAAGAGCTCTCCAACGCGCCTAGCCACAGCTCGAGCCGTGCACCGCAGACATTTTCCGAAGCACGCCGCCGCACTTGGCCTCGCCGGCGTCACGTCGCCGGCGGGTTTGACCTGTTTGACCAGGGGGTTGACTACCCCTGGGTCACTGACGTGTGGGCCACCTTCTGCTAATTAGTTAGTTTAATTAAGTTTTTGTTAATTTAATTAGTTAATTAGTTTAGTCACTGACCCGTGGGCCCAGGTCCCACTGACAGCTAATTAGTTTTAGTTTAACTCTAATTAACTCAGTTAATTAGCTGTGACACTGACATGCAGGGCCCACATGTCATGTTTGACTTGGACTAGCTCCTGTTGACTGGCTGACGTCAGGATGATGTCATGCTGACGCAGTAAAGGTTTTTCTGGGATTTTTAGATTGAAAATAATTCAGGAAATTCCAGAAAATACCCAAAACTTCTAAAATTCATATAAAATCAACCATAGCTCAGATGGAAAAGATTTATATATGAAAAATGATCAGAAAAATCCAATCTTTCCAATGGCACTGGTTTCATGCATGTTTGAACAAGTTAACTTGCTGTCTACATCAAAAACATGATTATGCACTTATTTAAATAATAGTTTGAACTTCAATTTGAATCCTTGATTCAAATAGGTTCAAACCCTTCTGATTTTAGTTGCATTAGCCAGCACACATGCATCTTGCCATGTCATGAGCATGCATCATATTGTTGCATTTGTTTGTTAATGATTGTATCGCCGGTATTCCCTGTGTTAGGTCCTGCTCCCGAGGATACTGTTGCGTATCCAGTTGAAGAGCAGTACCCAACAACTACCTTGTCAGGCAAGCAATCATTGATCATTCCGATACAACCCAATCTTCTCGCTCCTGCTCTCTTTTACTGCATTAAGGCAACAGCGCGTGAACTGCTACTTGCTGCGGTAGTTGAACCCTATTCCCTTGCATGACCTGTCATTGCCACAGTAAATAGTTGAAACCCACTAGCATGTGTAGGAGTTGATTGAGCCATGTGATGTGTGATCCACCATGCTATTTGTTTATGTTGCCTGCTATGCTTAGAGTTGTGTCTGGTCTGGTTCATCTGGGTGATGGATCAGAGTGAAACAAACATTAGATAAAGAGAAGGAAGTGTGGAATACGCTTGGTAAGGTATCGATGAAAGGCCATGTAGGAGTACGTGGTGGGTTGTTTCATTGGAACCGTACATAGGACCCGAGATCTGTATGTGTGGTTCAATTCCAGTTACTACCATGCATTGGGCCCGAAACCAATGGACCCTCTCGGCTTATTAATTACCCTTGATCTCTGTCCAGGAGTTGCAACTAGTTTCTGGTGTTTATAGCTTACTGGAGGTCGTGCACAACACTAACCCTCGGGGTGGGTTGTGATGCGACAGGTACGTGGCACGGTGTACCGGTTGCCCGTTTGGTGACTCGGGAACCCTGTACACATCGTTTGGGGCCGTGAGCGACATCCCGGCCGGATCTCCCCACGGATGGAACCCAAATAGGCGATAAACCTGGACGAGATACTTGAGTAGTTAGTCAGGTCGTGGCCGACACCCTCGCTGGGCTTCCGCTTGAAGGTTGCCGAGTACACGCCGAGTAAACGGCGATAAGTGGTGGAAGCGTGTGTGAAGAGGTACACCCCTGCAGGGTTATCAAACTATTCGAATAGCCGTTGTTCGCGGTACGAACTACTTGGTTACTCTTACAGTTCATAGACAAGTTGATGGATACTACTAAAAGCCTCAAGATAAGCGTGAGTGCCGTGGAGGGCCCTTCCGTAGGATGACGGAAGAGGATCCTCGGTAGTGTATTAATGTGGTGAGTAGTGGACTCGTGTTCGTAACAACATCTTGCAATCCGTTGAGAGTTGTAGTATAGGTTAGCCAAGGTCAAAGCTGGCATTCTGCTATAAACTCCACTACCCCCTTTTGATAATGTTGCATGTATGATAGGTTATGTGGTAAGACTTGCTGAGTACCTTTGTACTCATGTTTGCTTAATAACTGTTGCAGAGGAGAACCCTGCCCCTGCTGATGGGTTCTACATAGACGTTGACGTCGACGAGTAGCTTCACACCCAGACGATGATCTGGAGCTTGTGAAGGGCCTTGTAGATAGCCAGGCTACACCAAGCCTGTTTTATTTTCTAAGTTGTCTGTACTCAGACATGTAGCTTCCGCTTGTGCTTGTATGACTGTATGACTTGAGTGATGGGTCATGTGACCCCTACCTGTATGGATATGTTATGTATGGCTCTTGGAGCCTTTTTAAATAAAGTACTTTGAGTCATAGAGTTCTGTTGTGATGCAATGTTGTATTTGCACATATTGAGCATATTGCGTGTATGATTGAAATGCTTGGTATGTGTGGGATCCGACACCTAGTTGTTTTCCTTTGGTAGCCTATCTTACAGGGAAATGCCTCCTAGTGATTCCAATGAGCCTTGGTAGCTTGCTACTGCTCGGAACACGTAGGCTGGCCGGCATGTGTCCTTCTTCGTTCCTGTGTCTGTCCCTTAGGGGAAATGTCACGCATTGTTCCTTTAAGTCCATGTAGCTTGCTACGACTTGGGTTCATACGTTGATGACCGACACGTTCGTTGCTGGGTCATGGATGCATGTCTCTGTAATTTAGTGCCACTTTTGGTTTATAACTAGCCATGTCAGCCCGGATTCTCTGTCATATGGATGCTAGCGACACTGTCATATACGTGTGCCAAAATGCGCAAACGGTCCCGGGCCAGGTAAGGTGGCACCCCTGGGGTTACCGTGCGTGAGGCCGCAAAGTGATATGACGTGTTACAGCTAGATCGGTGTGACTTGGGATCGGGGTCCTGACAGCGTTGGCATCAGAGCTGGACTGCCTGTAGGTTTCTCAAGCCAAACTGGTCGATGTTGAGTCTAGAAAAATTCTTAGTTATATGTAGGGGAATTGATTGTGGAAGGAAACGTAAGGCTCTTTTTACTCCTTTACCTTATGCTCTTCTGATCTGTGTCTGTCTATTCTTTCTACGGGGATTTAGGACTAGGCCTCTTATCCTTACTAGGTTCACGTGTTACTAATCCGTAGACTCCTAGGATTGTTGGTTTCAAGCCTCAGTTCAGTTTCTATCCTTTGAGTATGATGATTGTTGAACCCGGAACCTTGATATGGAATTGTTGAGTGGCTATGCTATCATTTGTATGATGTCTCAAATCTTTGTTTGAGCATTTACAGTTGTTATGCTGCCCGATTTCTTCCAGAAACACTAATGCCTTTGCATTATTTCGTGTTTCAGATGTCTGGCCGCATCCCTCACCAAGTGGTTCGTTTGACTCGGTGCATTAATGTGCCCGGTCACACGGCCATGCTAGTCCGTGTGATGACTGAGACCGGTTATCGCTGGTATCCTGAATACACTGTGGAGGAACAGTATCGGGATTTCAATCAAAGTCAGTATTTCTGCACAGTCCGGATATACCCCTCATATCCCGGAGCTAATGATCCCATCCATTGCTCTTATGGACTCGGGATTACCATCAAGATGGCAGTACAGGATGCCGCTTATTCGATGATGACCATTCTCCGTGCTAGGCATGCCCTATTGCTGAACACTGAGTTCTGTTACATGCCAGCTTCACTTCCCGGAGAGGAAGGCTACTACACTGGTCTGTATACTGATGCTGCTCATGAAGAGCCACTGCTTCAGACTACTGTTCAGATGTTGGAGGATAGGGACCGTGAGGTCCGTGCCCTCCGAATGGAGCTGTATAACACTCGAGCCGCTCACTGGACTACTTTGACACGGCTTGCACCTGCTGTGCACGCCGGATATCTGGACATGCGGGATTTGTATCCTGTGCGGACTCGTCTACCTGATCGCATGGATTGGCGTGACGTTGGGGGTATTACACCTCCACGTGGGCGTCGGTTACCACCAGCATCGGGACCGAGACCACACCCATGCCCCTATGGTCCACAGCCATCGAGTGCTCGCGAGTTCCAAGATCCGTCTGTACCACTTCCAGGCTACGGTGGTAATCTCTACGAGGATTACTACGCGAATGTCTGAGCTAGTCCGTGGTTGTAGTAGTATTGTAGTAGTTGTATTTCCACAGTCCTGTGCGTCTTGTGGAATATTACTTAGTGTGTACTGAGTTCCGGAGGTGTAGTTAAATAATGTATAGGAGCTTGGAATGCCTCTGATGGGATGTATCGTCTTTCACCGCAGTTGTACTTTAGCCTTGGCTTGTACTAAACTTTGTATGGTGTGTATGACCACTGGTGTATATATAGGAGTTCCTATATTACCATGTCGTACGGATGAACATCCCTGCATTCTGTGTCATCCATTACATTCTGCACTTCTATGTCAAATTTTGCCATCCTTGTCTAAACCGTTGTTTTGTTTTCCTAGGATGGTCAACACTCGCAACACTCCTGCTGCTCAGGAGCAGGGTGAGGCTAGTGGGGCTAGAGATGGAAATCTGCCCCAGCCACCCTCTTTAGCGGAAGTTATGCTTGAAGCAGAACGGAACAAGAGAGAGACCAACCGTCTGCTGGAACGCATAGAGCAGAACACTGGGTTCCATCAGAGGAATGACGTGGTGTCAATCCACGATTTTATCAAGATGTGTCCACCAAAGTTCCATCACTCCACTGAACCTCTGGATGCTGATGACTGGCTACGTAGTATCACCCACAAGCTACACTCTGCCCATGTGGCTGAAGCTGACAAGGTTATCTACGCCGCCTACCATCTTGAGGGCCCTGCCAGTCTTTGGTGGGAAAACTTTGAAGCTATGCGTCCTGCTGACCAAGTCACTACCTGGGTTGAGTTCAGTGAGGCATTCCGTGAACATCACATTCCGGAAGGTCTCATGGATCGCAAGCGGGAGGAATTCTGCAATTTCACCCAGGGCCGTTTGACTGTGGATGGCTACAGTCGCGAGTTTGGTAATCTGGCACGCTATGCACCTGAGGAAGTATCCACCAATGCCAAGAAACAGGCGAGGTTCCGCAAGGGACTCAGCCCTGAACTTCGTCGAGATCTACGTCTGCACGAGTGCACTTCCTTCCATAAGTTGGTTAACAAGGCTATCAGTGGTGAGACAGGCCAGACCGACTTCGAGGCCACCTGCAAGCATACTCGAGACTTTGGTTCCTCATCCGGCTCTGGCTCTCACAAGCGCCGTGTGTGGGTTCCTAACACTGCTCTGCCACCCAAGTATACACCGAGGCCATCCTATGAGGCGCCTCGTCCAACTCAACAGTTTGCACCTGCTAAGACCTATGGAGGTCCACCCTCCAACTTTGCTCCACGCACCACCACTGTGACATGTTTCAAGTGTGGAGATCCGGGACACTACATGCGTGATTGTCCCCAGAATCAGCCAGGAAAACCCGTTGGCCGTGGTAAGCCAACCGGCAAGGTGAACTATGTCAAGCCAATCCCCACTGCACGTGGTCATGTCAACTATGTTTCTGCCGAAGAAGCCTATGAGGATCCTAACGTCGTCCTTGGTACGCTTCTCGTAAACTGCCATCCGGTATCTGTTCTTTTCGATATTGGAGCATCCCATTCGTTGATATCTGAGAGCTATGCTCGATTGCACAACATGACTTTTTGTGACATGCCTACTTCCATGGTTATTCAAACTCCTGGTTCAAAGTGGCAAACCTCTAGGGTAAGCCATGGAAATGAAATCCTTGTCGATAGACTTGTTTTCCTTGCTTCTTTAATCGCTCTCAAGTCCTCGGACATAAACATCATCTTGGGTATGGATTGGATGACAACTCATTATGCCAAGATTGACTGCTTTACTAGGACCGTTCAACTTACACATCCATCCGGCAAGATAGTCAATGTCTTGGCCCGAATGGCTGAACGTCAGCTCTATTCTCTTAATGCCAGTCCTCTACCAGAACTCGAAGATATCCCGATAGTCCGTGACTTCCCGGATGTTTTTCCAGAAGAACTGCTAGGAGTTCCACCTGACAGAGATGTCGAGTTCGTGATAGATCTTATCCCTGGAACTGTCCCAATCTCTAGGAGACCTTATAAGATGGCACCACTAGAATTAGCTGAGCTAAAGAAACAACTCGATGAGTCCTTGCAGAAAGGTTTCATCCGTCCTAGTTCTTCCCCTTGGGCTTGCCCCGTCCTCTTCGTCAAGAAGAAGGATGGAACGGAGCGGATGGTTGTAGATTACCGACCTCTCAATCTGGTCACCATAAAGAATAAGTATCCGCTCCCCAGGATCAACGACCTGTATGATCAGCTCGCTGGATCCTCAGTCTTCTCTAAGATGTATTTGAGGTTGGGCTACCATCAAATCAAAATCAAGAACGGGGACATTCCTAAAACGGCTTTCGTTACTCGTTATGGCCAATATGAGTACACCGTCATGTCCTTCGGGTTAACCAATGCCACAGCTACCTTTTCTCGGTTAATGAATTCTATATTCATGGAGTATTTGGATAAATTCGTCGTGGTATACCTCGATGATATACTCATTTTCTCCAAGAAAAAGGAAGATCATGCCGAGCATTTAAGGTTGGTATTGACGAAACTTCGAGAGCACCGCCTTTATGACAAATTCTCTAAATGTGAATTTTGGTTGCCAGAAGTAACCTATCTAGGTCATGTGATCTCTGGCAAGGGTATTGCTGTCAATCCCGAGCGAGTTCAAGCCGTACTTGATTGGACTCCTCCTGAATCGGTCAAGCAAGTTAGGAGTTTTCTTGGCTTAGCGAGCTATTGCCGACGTTTCGTCGAAAATTTCTCCAAGGTTGCTAAACCTCTAACCGAACTCCTCAAGAAAGATAAAAAGTTTGAGTGGACCCCACAGTGCGAGTCCAGTTTTCAGGAACTGAAAAGACGCCTGACATCTGCACCTGTACTGGTACCACCAGACTTTTCCAAGGATTTTATAATCAATTGCGACGCCTCGCGACAAGGACTAGGTTGCATTCTCATGCAAGATCGTCAAGTGATTGCATACGCATCCCGACAGGTGCGTCCACATGAGGATAACTATCCTACTCATGATCTAGAGCTTGCAGCTGTAGTCCATGCACTCAAAACATGGCGACATTACCTTCTTGGTAATCGCTGTGAAATCTTCACTGATCACCAAAGTTTGATGTATATCTTCACCCAACCGGATCTAAATCTCAGGCAAAGACGTTGGGTTGAGTTGCTCACCGACTACGATTTAGGAATCACTTACACTCCTGGAAAGGCCAATGTCATGGCTGATGCACTAAGTCGTAAGTCATATTGTAACAATCTAATGTTACAACAAAGTCAACCACTTCTCCACGAGGAATTTCGCAAGCTTAACCTTCACATTGTTCCTCGAGGATTTCTTTCCACCTTGGTGGCGAAACCTACCCTTTTGGATCAGGTCATCAAAGCACAGAAGGTTGATCCCGGAATTTCCCGTATTAAGAGGAACATCAAGAAAGGAGTTGCAGGATGTTTCTCAATTGATGATCAAGGAGTCGTATTCTTTAGCAACCGTTTAGTGGTTCCTAAAGTACGAAACCTAAGACGTTTGATCCTCAAGGAGGCTCATGAATCTCCTCTCACGATTCATCCCGTTAGTACCAAAATGTATCAAGACCTACGTCAAAGATTCTGGTGGACTAGGATGAAGAGAGAAATCGCTCAATTCATTGCTAACTGCGACGTTTGTCGTCGAGTCAAAGCAGAGCATCAACGGCCTGCTGGCACCCTTCAACCTTTAGCTATTCCTAAATGGAAATGGGACAAAGTCGGTATGGGGTTTCCCAGGTCCAGGAAAGGGAATAATGCTATCTTCGTCGTTATCGACCGCCTCTCTAAAGTAGCTCATTTCCTGCCTGTTCGAGAGAGCATTACCGCTAGCCAGCTAGCAGACTTATATATCTCTCGAATAGTATCACTTCATGGTGTACCGTTGGAGATTAACTCGGACCGTGGAAGTCTTTTCACTTCACGATTTTGGGAAAGTTTCCAGAATGCTATGGGAACACATCTCTCTTTCAGTACTGCCTTCCATCCGCAATCAAGTGGTCAAGTGGAACGAGTCAATCAAATTCTGGAAGACATGCTTCGAGCCTCTGTCATTTCTTTCGGTATGGAATGGGAAAAATGTCTTCCATTTGCCGAATTCGCTTATAACAATAGTTATCAAGCCAGCTTGGGCAAAGCTCCCTTCGAAGTTCTATATGGACGAAGGTGTCGAACACCTCTTAACTGGTCAGAGACCGGGGAAAGACAATTCTTTGGCCCGGATATGATCCAGGAAGCAGAGGAACAAGTTCGCATCGTTCGTGAGAGATTGAAAACAGCCCAGTCTCGCCAAAAGAGCCAATATGATAGTCATCATAAGGCTGTGACTTTTGAAGTCGGCGATAAGGCTTACCTTCGGGTTACTCCTCTTAAGGGAACCCATCGCTTCGGTATCAAAGGCAAATTGGCCCCTCGTTATATCGGTCCTTTTCGCATTCTTGCCAAACGGGGAGAAGTTGCCTACCAATTGGAACTACCTCCGCACCTCTCCAGAGTTCATGATGTTTTCCACGTTTCTCAACTCAGGCGTTGCTTCTCGGATCCTATCCGTGGAGTGGACCACGAAACGCTTGATCTCCAAGACAATCTCACATATCGAGAATACCCCGTTCGTATTCTTGATCAAACCGAGCGCACCACTCGACGCCACAATATCAAGTTTCTCAAGGTTCAATGGTCGCATCATTCCGAGAGTGAAGCTACTTGGGAAAGGGAGGATCGTCTTCGACTTGAGTACCCCACCCTCTTTCCGGAGGAACCCGAATCTCGGGACGCGATTCTTTTAAGTGGGGGTGAGTTGTCACATCCCTAGCTAGCACTTGCATTAGGACCTGACTAGAGTGTGCATCATGTTTACTTTCAAAGAAACTTGAAATGGGATTAACAAAAACCCCAGCACCCCTCCCCTAACAACTAGGGTTTGCTAAAATATTTTCCAATGTACCCAAAATGGCCTTCAAAATGTTCATCATTTCTGCCTTGGTCTTAAACCTCTGCCAAAAATGGTGCACAATTTTCTAGGACAATCTAGGGCTTTGGATTAAATCATATGGTATTTGAATTTGGGCATTTAAGTGCTATAAAATATTTTAAATTCTCAAATAATCATGAACTATAATGTTTCCTACTGTTCATATTATATACAGTAGATATGACAAGTGTCATGAGTTATAAAAATGTTTAGGCATTTTTAATAATTGAACAAAGATGCAAAAGAAATGAAACAGAACAGAAAATAGGAAAAGGAAAATAGGAAGAAGTACTTACCTCGGCCCAGCCCTGTAGCAAGCCGGCCCAGCCCACCAGCCCTCCTCCTGTCGTCTTCCTCCTCGCGCCAGAAGGACATGCGCGTGGCCGCCGCGCGCCGGCACGCGCCCGGCCACCTCCAGGCTGCTTGCCTGCCTCCCCGATGGCCTGGATGACTCCACGAGTCGACACGCAGCTGCCCCGACCGCTCTCACTTCTCCCCCTCGTCTCCTTCGCCCTCCCCTGGCTCTTTCTCCTCCATCACCGAGCCGCCGTCGCCGCCGCTCGCCGTAGCCGCACTCAGAGCCACCCCCTCGCCCCGTGAGTGTGTCCAGAGGATCCGCCGCGTCGTCCTCTTCCTCCTCGCTGAGCCACGAGCCACCAGAAGCCCTGCAACGACCCCACGCCGTCGTCCCCTTCCTCGGATCGCCGGAGTACCTCGCCGCCGTTACGAAGCTACAGCGCGTCCCCGACCCCGCCGTCGAGCTCATTAGCACCGCAGTGAGCTTCTACGTCGAACCCCTCCTTCCTCCGTTCCTTTTGCGCCGTGTAGCCGCCACTCTGTTGATCACCGAAACGCACCGCCGCCGTGCTCGCCGCCGACGATGCTCCGGTGACCATTTGGTCACTGGCACCCGTCCAACATACTCACCGCAGCACGTAGATGCGAACGGTGCTACGCACGCATCGCCTAGGCCCCTGCAGCCGTTTCTCCACACACGCCCGACGCCGGTCGCCGCCGTCGAGCTCGTTGCCGTCGTCTCCGGCCACCCCAGGTCCGGCGACCACCACCATCCGACGCGCAAGAGCAAGAGCTCTCCAACGCGCCTAGCCACAGCTCGAGCCGTGCACCGCAGACGTTTTCCGAAGCACGCCGCCGCACTTGGCCTCGCCGGTGTCACGTCGCCGGCCGGTTTGACCTGTTTGACCAGGGGGTTGACTACCCCTGGGTCACTGACGTGTGGGCCACCTTCTGCTAATTAGTTAGTTTAATTAAGTTTTTGTTAATTTAATTAGTTAATTAGTTTAGTCACTGACCCGTGGGCCCAGGTCCCACTGATAGCTAATTAGTTTTAGTTAAACTCTAATTAACTCAGTTAATTAGCTGTGACACTGACATGCAGGGCCTACATGTCATGTTTGACTTGGACTAGCTCCTGTTGACTGGCTGACGTCAGCATGATGTCATGCTGACGCAGTAAAGGTTTTTCTGGGATTTTTAGATTTAAAATAATTCAGGAAATTCCAGAAAATACCCAAAACTTCTAAAATTCATATAAAATCAACCATAGCTCAGATGGAAAAGATTTATATATGAAAAATGATCAGAAAAATCCAATCTTTCCAATGGCACTGGTTTCATGCATGTTTGAACAAGTTAACTTTCTGTCTACATCAAAAACATGATTATGACTTATTTAAATAATAGTTTGAACTTCAATTTGAATCCTTGATTCAAATAGGTTCAAACCCTTCTGATTTTAGTTGCATTAGCCAGCACACATGCATCTTTCCATGTCATGAGCATGCATCATATTGTTGCATTTGTTTGTTAATGATTGTATCGCCGGTATTCCCTGTGTTAGGTCCTGCTCCCGAGGATACTGCTGCGTATCCAGTCGAAGAGCAGTACCCGACAACTACCTTGTCAGGCAAGCAATCATTGATCATTCCGATACAACCCAATCTTCTCGCCCCTGCTCTCTTTTACTGCATTAAGGCAACAACGCGTGAACTGCTACTTGCTGCGGTAGTTGAACCCTATTCCCTTGCATGACCTGTCATTGCCATAGTAAATAGTTGAAACCCACTAGCATGTGTAGGAGTTGATTGAGCCATGTGATGTGTGATCCACCATGCTATTTGTTTATGTTGCCTGCTATGCTTAGAGTTGTGTCTGGTCTGGTTCATCTGGGTGATGGATCAGAGTGAAACAATCTTTAGATAAAGAGAAGGAAGTGTGGAATACGCTTGGTAAAGGTATCGATGAAAGGCCATGTAGGAGTATGTGGTGGGTTGTTTCATTGGAACCGTACATAGGACCCGAGATCTGTATGTGTGGTTCAAGTTCCAGTTACTACCATGCATTGGGCCCGAAACCAATGGACCCTCTCGGCTTATTAATAACCCTTGATCTCTGTCCAGGAGTTGCAACTAGTTTCTGGTGTTTATAGCTTACTGGAGGTCGTGCACAACGCTGACCCTCGGGGTGGGTTGTGATGCGACAGGTACGTGGCACGGTGTACCGGTTGCCCGTTTGGTGACTCGGGAACCCTGTACACATCGTTTGGGGCCGTGAGCGACACCCCGGCCGGATCTCCCCACGGATGGAACCCAAATAGGCGATAAACCTGGACGAGAGACTTGAGTAGTTAGTCAGGTCGTGGCCGACACCCTCGCTGGGCTTCCGCTTGAAGGTTGCCGAGTACACGCCGAGTAAACGGCGATAAGTGGTGGAAGCGTGTGTGAAGAGGTACACCCCTGCAGGGTTATCAAACTATTCGAATAGCCGTTGTTCGCGGTACGAACTACTTGGTTACTCTTATAGTTCATAGACAAGTTGATGGATACTACTAAAAGCCTCAAGATAAGCGTGAGTGCCGTGGATGGCCCTTCCGTAGGATGACGGAAGAGGATCCTCGGTAGTGTATTAATGTGGTGAGTAGTGGACTCGTGTTCGTAACAACATCTTGCAATCCGTTGAGAGTTGTAGTATAGGTTAGCCAAGGTCAAAGCTGGCATTCTGCTATAAACTCCACTACCCCCATTTGATAATGTTGCATGTATGATAGGTTCTGTGGTAAGACTTGCTGAGTACCTTTGTACTCATGTTTGCTTAATAACTGTTGCAGAGGAGAACCCTGCCCCTGCTGATGGGTTCTACATAGACGTTGACGTCGACGAGTAGCTTGACATCCAGACGGTGATCTGGAGCTTGTGAAGGGCCTTGTAGATAGCCAGGCTACACCAAGCCTGTTTTATTTTCTAAGTTGTCTGTACTCAGACATGTAGCTTCCGCTTGTGCTTGTATGAATGTATGACTTAAGTGATGGGTCATGTGACCCCTACCTGTATGGATATGTTATGTATGGCTCTTGGAGCCTTTTTAAATAAAGTACTTTGAGTCATAGAGTTCTGTTGTGATGCAATGTTGTATTTGCACATATTGAGCATATTGCGTGTATGATTGAAATGCTTGGTATGTGTGGGATCCGACACCTAGTTGTTTTCCTTTGGTAGCCTATCTTACAGGGAAATGCCTCCTAGTGATTCCAATGAGCCTTGGTAGCTTGCTACTGCTCGGAACACGTAGGCTGGCCAGCATGTGTCCTTCTTCATTCCTGTGTCTGTCCCTTAGGGGAAATGTCACGCGTTGTTCCTTTAAGTCCATGTAGCTTGCTATGACTTGGGTTCATACGTTGATGACCGACACGTTCGTTGCTGGGTCATGGATGCCTGTCTCTGTAATTTAGTGCCACTTTTGGTTTATAACTAGCCATGTCGGCCCGGATTATCTGTCATATGGATGCTAGCGACACTGTCATATACGTGTGCCAAAATGCGCAAACGGTCCCTGGCCAGGTAAGGTGGCACCCGTGGGGTTACCGTGCGTGAGGCCGCAAAGTGATATGACGTGTTACAGCTAGATCGGTGTGACTTGGGATCGGGGTCCTGACAGGTGAAGAGGGCCAAGGTCCCGGTGATTGTCATCGAGGACGAGCCCGCCGCGACGGCAGGGGGTGCGCCTGAGACAAGCTTGCCGGACCCGGCAACTATTCTTCAGAGCAGCCCCCAGCGCAGCCCCCAGCGTAAGTGCGGTTTGTCTTCTGCTGTTAGGCGCGTGTGGGCGCTTCTTCTTTACTGACGCCTTGTTCGTCGATCCGTGTAGGAGCAGAGCAGCAGCACCAGGAGCGCCAGGAGACTTCCCCTGATGTGTCGCATGCCTCGACCACACCGCCAAGGGGAAGCTCTCCGGCGAGGGAGAACCCTCCGCCAAGGACGAGTTCCCCGCCAAGGGCGAACACTCCGCCAAGGGCGAGCTCTCCGGCGAGTTATGGCGCTAGCGACCCTCCGCCGGCGGGAGCTACGACCACGCCACCGAGGGAGAGCTCCCCGGCAAGGAATCTTACTGAGGAGCCGGCCCGCGCAGGTAACCCCTTTGCTTCACTCTTCCCTTGGACTTTTCTTCTTTGGATTCTTCTTTTTGGATATTTGCTTGACTGTTTGTCTTTTCTTTTCCTCCGTCAGACCCGTCCGTAGCTGAGCCAATGGAGACGGAGGTCGTTGCTGATGACGCCGCCGTTGCCGAAGAAACGGTCGGCGCAGATGATCTCGCTGGCGCAGAGGCCGCCGAGGCTGCCGCTGCAGCAGCTGGCGAAGGGGCTGGTGGTCGTACTGACGGTCCTGAGGCCGCAGGAGCGCCAGGCGCTACACCGGCCACCGAGCCCTCCGCCGCTGCCGCAGCCCCCAGCTCCGACGAGCCCGAGCCAGGCGCCTACATAAAGGCCGGCGACGACGTCTTCATCCAGCTCCCTTGGGCGTCCATGTCCAGGGCGCCGATCGAGGGAGAGATCTTCGACGGGGAGGTGCTTGCCTCCGCCGGGCTGAAACTTGTCGACGCGCCAAGCAGCAGCAGCGAGCCCGAGGAGGAGCGGCTGCTGCGGAAGTTGCTATCTCTTTACCGCGCCCGGCAAGCCAAGCTGGAGTCCCGAGAGGCTCTGGCCGCCAAGGCAGGAGCTGATATCGAGAAGCGCACGGAGGAGCTCTGGGCCTGTAACCAAGCGGCTCTCCGGTCTTTGGCGAAGGAGCGGGAGCAGCTTGCCGAGGCGCAGTAGGCCTTCATCCTTGAGAAGGCGGAAGTGGAGGAGCAGCAGCGGCTTGTCGCCGAAGAGCTATCCAGGCGAGAAGGCGAGCTGGCACAGCGGAAGGTCAAACTCGACAGCCACGAGGATGAACTTGCCGCGCGCGAGCAATCTCTTGGAGGAGCTGTCCAAGAAGCGAAGGATGCTGCCGCGGCCGCCGAGACCGCGAAGAGGGAGTTGGAGACGAGGGTGGCGCAGCTGGAGGCCAACCTCAGGACGAGCGGCGAGGAGGTTGCCGCACTCAAGCTCGAGTGAGAGAAGGACGCCCACAGCCACTCAGAGCTGCAGGTCCGCCTCGCAGATAAGGGCAAGGAGCTCGCCGCCGCCAAGAACTCCATCGCCGATCTCGAGCTGAAGCTGACGACCTTGACCCAGACGCTGGACGGCGCCAGGGAACGGGAGGCAACCCTGAAGGAGGAGGTCCGGGCCGAGAAGGCGTTGCTGGCGAGCGCTGCCGTCACCCAAAACATCTTCAGGGAGAACGTCGAGCACTGGACGGAGGGCCTTGTCAACGCCGCCGCAGACATTGACAAGGAGCTGGCGGAGCTGGGGGCGGAGTATCTCGGGTACTCCACCGACGAGCAACTCCACCCCAGCGCCAAGCTCACTCTGTTCTTTAGAGGCGTGGCGACGGCCCTCCAGCAGCTCCGGGAGAAGATCCCGAAGCAGCGGGCGGACGAGTCGCGCAGGCTCTGCGCGGGGGCCCTGCAGAAGGTGTTGGTGAAGGTGGCCTTCCGCAATCCAGGCCTCAACCTCACCAACGTCCTTAGGAGTTTGCCACCGGACGCCGACCAAGAAGCGCTCAAGGCCCTTGTCGCACCCATTGTGGACAAGGTGGGTGGCATCAAGAGGGTCGAGGGCGACCGCGCGGACTAGTCTTGTCCATTTTCTTCTTTTCCTTGTCGCTGTTAACCATGTTATGAAAACAGTCTATTAGAGCTGCGACAAGTTGCTTTGTAATATAACTTTATTTTGGGTAGTAATTGCAACGTTATTTCCTTTACTTGATTCCCTTGCTTTGTACGTCTTTACCCTACGCTTTTAGGGAACTTGCCGGCGCAGACACCTTTGCCGTGAGCGCTGAGTGCGGAACTTCAGCAGCCTGCTGGCGGTGCTGTTACCGACAAGAAACCTTGTCGCAACTAGTCGCAGCACGCTTAAGTTGTTGAGCGAACTCGAAAACGAAGTAAGGGCGCGACACTAGTCGCAGCACACTTAAGTCGTTGAGCGTGCTCGAAACAAAGTAAGGGCACGGCTAGCCGCGAGTTGGTTCCTCCGCGCACAGGTTTTCCATACAAAGTGCGGTCGTTCAAGGAAGATAACTTAGAAAATTTTAAAATTTTGATTGCTCAGACTTTGGCAACTTAGCTTTTGTGTCGTTCGCTTCCCGGCAAGGCAAAGCTTTCTTGAACGGCGCTTGGTCCATACCACTATCTTCTCCTCCCCCCGGCAAACTTGTGCGCGAGGGAACCTTTCTCTGCTTGAGAAAAAAGGAGGAAGAGAAAATATAGATATGGAGCTCTTGGGCCCGTTATTGCTTACCGGGTGTAGGTGCTGCACAAAGTGTCAGATAGTAAATGCAAGAAAATAAAAAAGCATGAAATGACAAGTTGTGCGGGGCACATGAGCTTTACTGATGCACGGGGTCTGCGCCCGGCTTTGTACAAAGGATTACATGCAACAACGGCAAGACTTGTACAGAAGGTGGTTGCCGGAGCGGGTCACAGCAACCGCGCCTTATGGGTAAAACTTGCGAACATGCTCAATGTTCGAGGAGTTGCTCACCGGTAAGCCATCTTCGGTCTCAAGACGGATTGCGCCGGGCCTAGTGACTCGTTTCACCCGATAAGGGCCTTCCCACTTCGGCGTCAACTTGTTGGAATTCTTGGCGGACTAAACGCGCCGAAGAACAAGGTCGCCTTCCTCGAGACTTCTGGCATTAACTTTGCGGCTATGATAGCGGCGCAAAGCTTGCTGGTAGCGAGCAGCTCGCACAACAGCCTGAAGACGGTCCTCCTCAAGGAGCAGCGCGTCATCTTGTCGCAGCTGTTCTTGCTCGAGCTCATCATAAGCGAGCACTCAAGGTGACCCGTATATGAGTTCTGTGGGGAGAACTGCCTCCGCTCAATAGACCAGAGCGAAGGGTGTCTATCCAGTGGCTCGATTTGGCGTCGTCCTGATCGACCAAAGAGCCGCCGGTAGCTCCTCGATCCAGTTTCTTCCACACTTGTCCAGCCTGTCGAAAGTTCTGGTCTTGAGGCCACGCAGCACTTCAGCATTTGCCCTCTCCGCTTGACCGTTTCTTCTCGGGTGAGCAACAGAAGCGAAGCAGACCTTGGCGCCAAGATATTGGACGTACTGCATGAAGGTGCGGCTCATGAATTGTGTACAGTTGTCGGTGATGATCCTGTTAGGGATCCCGAAATGGCAAACAATCGACCTGAAGAACTTGACTGCTGATTGTGCCGTCACCTTTCTCACTGGTTCCACTTCCGGCCACTTTGTGAACTTGTCGATTGCAACGTACAAGTACTCAAAGCCCCCGGCTGCGCGGGGAAAGGGGCCGAGGATGTCGAGCCCCCAAACCGAAAATGGCCAGGATAAAGGGATCGTCTGGAGAGCTTGAGCTGGCTGGTGTATCTGCTTGGAATGGAACTGGCACGCTTCACACTTGGTTACTTGTGCAGTTGCATCCTGGAGGGCTTCTGGCCAAAAGAAACCTTGCCGGAACGCTTTGCCGGCAAGTGCTCTTGCGCCAATGTGGTGACCACATATGCCTCCGTGTAACTCTACCAACAGCTTCTGTCCATCTTCCCGGGGAATACATTTCAATTTCACACCATTGAGTCTTGTTCTGTACAGTGTGTTGTCGACAAACTTGTACATACTTGACTGCCGGGCTACTCTCTCTGCTTCTTCTTGCTCTTCGGGAAGCTCTCCTGTCTGAAGGAAATGGACAATCTGTTGTGCCCATTCTGGAGCTTGTGGCTCGACAACAAGGACTAAAGGCACATCTGCTGCTGCGGGAACATCTGCTTCTACGGCGAGAATTGTGTCTCAGCCGGAGCTTGATGTTCCCCGGCAAGCTTGCCATAGCAAAACTTGCCGGGAGCGTCTGCTTCAACTGTACAAACCCTAGGGCTTGCAGGAGCAGACTGCTCCTCAGCATTCTTAGTGTTGATCTTGGGGACCTTGTTGGCGGCGGCTTCGGGAAGCTCTGCCGGAAGATAGTCACCAGAGATCAACTTCCTCTTCTTGTTGTGTCCAGTTGATGGTGTTACGGATGGTTGAGTCAGCTTGAGCACAAAAATTCCTGGTTCCACAGGTAACTTGAGTGCGGCGCACTTTGACAGGCCGTCGGCGATGTCGTTTTGAGCTCTTGGAACATGCTCCATCTGTTGGCCGTCAAAGTGTTCTTCAAGCTTCCTTACTTCGTCGACGTAAGCTTCCATCAATGGGCTTTGATAGTTCTTGTTCACTTGGCGGACGGCAAGCTGCGAGTCACCCCTTACAATCAGCTTCTTAATCCCAAGGTCTGCCGCGATCCTGAGACCGGCAAGCAAACCCTCATACTCTGCAGTATTGTTTGTCGCTTGCTCCTTGGGAAAGTGCATTTGGACCACGTACTTGAGGTGTTCCCCGGTGGGTGCGACAAGCAGCACACCAGCACCGGCGCCTTGCAACGAGAAGGCACCATCAAAGTACATTATCCACTCTTTGCTCGCTTCCTTGACGGGGATGCTCGTTTCTGGAATTTCTTCATCTGGTGTTGGCGTCCACTCTGCTATGAACTCTGCCAATGCTCTGCTCTGGATAGTTGAAGTGCTTTCAAACTTGAGGCCAAAGCTTGACAGTTCCAGTGCCCACTTAACAATCCTGCATGTTGCTTCTGGATTCTGCAGTATCCTCTTCAGCGGAAAGCGAGTGACAACTATTATCTCATGTGCTTGGAAGTAATGACGCAGCTTTCTCGAGGCCATGAGAAGGCCGAAAAGCAACTTCTGCACACCAGAATACCTTGATCTAGCCCCCTAGAGAAGAGAGCTGACAAAGTAAACTGGGCGCTGCACCATTTTCTTCCATACCTCCTCTTGCATCTGGGCAGATCCGTCCTTGTCGGGACCAGAGCTTGCCGGGGAAGCTCCTTGCTTGTCGCTGGATGTGCTTGCCGCGGTTGCTGGCTCATCATTCGTCTCCCTCTCCGCTACTAACGCAGCACTAACCACTTGATTGGTTGCCGCTAGGTACAGCAGCAACTTCTCTTATGGTTTAGGTGCGACAAGTATTGGAGTGGAGGACAGGTACCTCTTCAAGTCTTGCAGCGCGGCCTCCACTTCCGGAGTCCATTTCATTGGACCTGCCTTTTTCAAAATTTTGAAAAATGGCAGGGCGCGCTCAGCTGACTTAGAAATAAACCTGCTGAGAGCAGCCACGCAACCGGCAAGTCTGCGTACATCCTTGACGCGCTTGGGTGCTTCGATCTGCTCGATTGCCTTGATCTTGTCGGGATTAGCTTCAATTCCCCTCTGAGACACAAAGAACCCGAGTAGCTTGCTGGAGGGAACTCCAAACACGCACTTCTCGGGGTTATGAAACAGTAAGTGCCAGCATTCTTCAAACCAAAAGGCATCCTTATGAAACAGTAAGTGCCACATGGAGTGATGAATGCGGTCTTCTCTTCATCTTCTTCTGCCATGAAGATCTGATGATATCCTGAGTATGCGTCAAGAAATGAAAGCAGGTCGCACCCGGCCGTGGAGTCAACAATCTGGTCAATGCGCGGCAAGGGAAATGGGTCTTTTGAACAAGCTTTATTTACATCGGTGAAGTCAATACAAAGCCTCCATTTCCCGTTTGCCTTACGCACGACTACTGGATTGGCCAACCACGTTGGATGGAGCACTCCTCTGACCAGGCCTGCTACTTCCAGTTTCTTGATCTCTTCTGCTATGAACTCTTGGCGCTCCACTGCTTGTTTCCTGACTTTTTGCTTGACGGGCCGCGTGTGAGGACAAACGGCAAGCTTGTGCTCAATTACTTTCCTGGGAACACCGGGGATGTCAGATTGTTGTCATGCAAACACATCGACGTTCGCCCGCAGGAAAGGAACGAGCGCGCTTTCCTATTTAGGGTCAAGCGTGGCACTGATGGTGAAAGTACCACCAGTGCTGTCCTCCTTGGCGGGCACCTTCTTTGTCTCTGGCGGAGCTGCCAACGTCTTCTTACACTTGCCGGTGGAGCTCGATGGTGCGTCCTCGACGGTAGCGCAGCACTCTGAACAGGTGCGTTTGCGGGAGTGGGCCCCAGAGCTCTTGCCGGACTTTGTCTTGTTCTTCCCCCCGGGAGCTTCAGCGGCAAGTGTCTCGCTATCTGTTGCGGCTGCTGCATCCCGGTAAATCTTGTCGGCACAGATAAGGTCATCCTTCTTGTCTCCAGGGACAGAGATGACGCTTATCGGGCCTGGCATCTTGAGCATGTTGTAGGCGTAGTGAGAGGCTTCCATGAACTTGGCGAGCACTGGACGGCCAAGTATCCCATTGTAAGGCAATGGAAAATCGGCAACGTCGAACGTGACCCTCTCAGTCCTGAAGTTCAGCTCGCCGCCAAATGTTACTGGCAACGTGATCTTCCCCTTCGGGTTGCTCCTTCCCGGGTTGATTCCTTGGAATGTGACGGTTTCTTCGAGCTCGCTGTCAGGGATTTGGAGTTTCTGGATCACAGTGGAGGAGATCAGGTTCAAGCCGACCCCGCCGTCGACTAACATCTTCGTGACCTTGAGGTTGCGGATGGTTGGTGAGACCAACATCGGCAAACATCCGACCGCAGTTGTGCGATCAGGGTGGTCCTCAATGTCAAAGACGATAGGCGTGTTGGACCATTTCCGAAGTTTGCGCGATTCGACGGGTGGTTCCGCTGCATTGACTTCCCGCACCCATTGCTTGAGTTGTCGATGCGAAGTATGCAGAGAAGCACCGCCGTCAAGGCACAAAACCTCTGTGGCTTTCTGAAACTCCTTCTCACTGGTTTCTCCATCATCCATGTCTTCATCTTCGTCGTCGTCGTCTTCGTCCTTGTCGCGGCCGCGGGGAGGTCTGTCTCCTTGCCGCTGCTTGGCCTTGCCGCGGCGTCCTCCCCGACCGTTGAATGGATGCTTCTTGCCGGATCCCTCACCACCTCCTTGGGCCTTCTCCTTGTCGCGCCGCTCGTACTCAGCATTCTGATGTTCGACGAGCTGCTCGACCCTCTTGCAGTTCTGGAGATCATGGCCCTTGGTGCGGTGGATCTTGCGGTACTGCTTGTTGGTGCCGTCCTGCTTGTCGGCGGCCGTCACAGCCTGGCAGTTGGTGCATGCGGCAGTCTCCTTGCCGGAGCTACCAATTTGGGCTTTCTTGGCACCAGCCTCCTTGCCGGACTGCTCAACGACTAGCACTTCCTTGTTCTTCTTCTTTCTGTTGTTCCGCCGCTGGTTTTTCTTTGCCGGGGCGGCTTCTTCACTGTCAGATCCCCCTGCTCCTGTATCCTCTCCGGGGAGTTTCCTCCCTTCTTCAGCGCGTGCACACTTGTCGGCCAGGGCGTACAGCTCGCTGACGTCCCTGATCTTGCACATCGCCATCTCCTCCCTCATCCTGCGGTTAGGCACGTTCTGGTGGAACGCGCTAATAACCGCGACAGGGTGGATGTCTGGGATGTTGTGTTGCACGCGGCTGAACCTCTGGATGTATTTGTGCAGGGGCTCTCCTTCTTTCTAGGCGAGTAGGTGAAGGTCGCTCTCCTGGCCATGGGGTTTGTGGCCGCCTGTGAAGGCGCCGACAAACTGATGGCACAGGTCAGCCCAAGAAGAAATGGAGTTCTCCGGCAAGTGCATGAGCCAGGATCTGACGTTTGGCCTAAGCACTAGCGGGAAGTAATTGGCGAGTATCTTCTCGTCTCGTCCCCCAGCAGCCTGCATCGCGATGGTGTAGATGCTGAGGAACTCCGACGGATGTGTCTTGCCATCGTATTTCTCCGGTACGTCGGGCTTAAAGTTCTTCATGCTGGGCCACTGGACTTGCCACAGCTCACGAGTGAAGCAGGGCAACCTACCGCGTACGGCAAGTCGCCTGGTCCCCCTGGCGCGTGCATGTCAACAGCGGGCCCAGCGCGCTGGTCGGATTGACGTCGCGCTTCTCTTCGGTGCTCGATGCGGGTTCGAGCATCCTCTTGTTGCTGATCGTCGAGAACTTGGCGCTGATCGCGGCGAGCTCGCGGCGAGCTCGCGGATCTGATGACGCAGTGGAATCGTCGTCGATGTTGATCCGGCGAGTCGGCGATTTTGGCCTTCGGGGCGAAGAGTGCACGGAGGTTGCACCCCCACCGGTTTTGTCTCCACCGGCCCGCGCCTGGTTAACTTGCCGCGGCCGTGACGCGCTCGGCTGCTGCGGGGTGTCGCCGTTGGCGAAGGCGATGAGACTCTGGATGGTGGCCCTCCAGTCGTCGGCCTTGTCTACTGCTGGAGGGAAGTCGAGGAGCAGTTGAGCTCGTGCTAGAGCTTCTGTTGGAGTGGCGGGTAGCGGTGGCGAGCGGTGCGAGGAGCGGGATATGCTCGGACTTCTAACTACGTTAGAAGGAGCAGCATCCCGTCCCAGCGGCCGTGCCTTGCTCGTGCCAGCGTGCTGGTGCGCACGCTGGCCTTGAGCGTCCCGAGATCCGCCAGCTTGACCTTGGCCCAGCAAGCGTATGGTACCTTGAGTACAACGACGCTGCCGTTCCCGCGCCTCCTGAGAGGGGCGCGGTGCATGTACGGACGTCGAGGCTTTGGAGTGCGCGTGGTCGTCCGCCTTGTCCTTGGACTTGGCGGCGCCGTGAGTTCCCTCGTCGGCGTCCGTTCTTCCGCCAGCGTCTACCCCACCAGCCGTTGGCTCCGGCGGTGGTGGGATCGACGCGGACGGACCTGCTGCCTCTGAAGCCTTCTTCTTCGGCGGCATGCTGATGGAGTCGATGAAATTGATGAAGTTGGTGAAGATCTAACTCGTGTGGACACCGGATCAGGTTCACGCAACCTCGACGCACCCCCTACCTGGTGCGCCAAAGATGTCGGGGAAACTGATCGCCCACGAATACCTATGGGACCGGAGCCCCTTTTCTGTACGGCAGGGGGCGGAGGATGCACGAAGAGCAGATCGAGGCGTGCACACGAGCAGTTTACCCAGGTTCGGGCCGCACGGATGCGTAAAACCCTACTCCTACTTTGGTTTGTATTGAGTTCTTGCTCGGGAGCGAGGAGAGCTACAGTTCACTCTAACCGCTAGCAAGACCGAGCGTGGGAATGATCGATGTTCGGAACCCCCTCTACGTTGCGCATGGGCCTCCTTTTATATGTCAAAGGGGTCACCGACAGGTGGCAACACAGATGAGGGTAAAAATGTAAAAAGGGTGGTAGTTGGAACGGTGTTCCATACCTAACCCTGACGGCAGGGGACAAGGGCATTAAATGCCCGTCGCCATCGCCCAAACAGTGCAAAAAGTGGCCGTCAGGGGCGCCACCGTCCGCCACGACGGTAGCCTTGTCATCGCTGCTTGCCACCGTGTACCCCGGGCTGCACAGCCTTCCGCCACGTGCGCCTGGGATGGCCCCAGGGCGACACGTGGGTGGATGCGCTGGAGTGCGGGTACTGAGTGGAGGTTTGCCGCGGCAAGCACCTTGCCGCGGCCGCTATCTTGTCGTTTCCGGGAGCTTGTCGCTCGTCAGGCCTTGTCGCGCAAGTTCCTTGAGATGCCTTTGATTGGCCTTCCCGGCAAGCTCCTCTTGGCAGGGTCTTGTGCCTTGAGTGGTTTTGTGCCTTGAGTGGCCATCCCGGCAAGCTCCTCTTGCCGGGGTCTTGTCTTTTTGACTTGAATACTTTGTTCTTGAATGGCTCCAAGGGAACCACGGAGGATCTTGGCGGTCGCCTGGCAAGCCTTGCCACGGGACGCTGCAACTGCCCGTGCACAAGTTCGGGATACTAAGGTACCCCTACTTTAGTACACCGACAGCGGTCGCGATAGACGGCCACGGCGTTGCAAATCGGCGCGGTCGCAAGAGACGGCCACCCTTCTGGTCATATCCGTGTTCTGCAGCTGCAACGACGAGTGACAAGCGCGGAGGCGACCGGCGGCTTATCGCGGGGTGGCTTGATCGCAGCCGCGGGACTGTCTTGGTGCAATCGCGGTGAAGAGGTAACTCAGGGCGCGGGAGAGCAGGCCGGCCGGCCCTCGAGGCGGTTTGTCCGCAGCGGAAGGCCGGGCGGCTTAGACAACCCGGAAACGGAACGTAATGTGGAGGACGGCGGCTGCTCGATGCAACTGAGGGCAGTGGCGGTTTCAGCAAGAGGCATGGACGGCGCTACGTGCGGCTCAGCGGAAGAATGACGCGAGGCCATGGCGGCTTGGAATCGGCGGTTACGACACAGTAGAGGTAGGTGACTTGGTGCGGGCAGCTCAGACGGCAGGTTCGTCGAAGCGGCAACGGCGGCCTGTGACGGGGCTGTGGAGATGGCAGCTCGACTGTGGCCGGCTTATGAACCAAATCAATTTCCAACGCTAGGTACCCCAGAGGGTCACGCCTGGAGGCTGTAGATAATCAATACAACTCCAAGTTGATTTTGGTCTCAAACATATCTTTGACTGAATTTCTGCAGCTGTGCAACAACAAAAGTTTTATCTTCGACCGGATCCGACGAATCGCCGAAAGACTCGTACGGCGGCGAACAACTCGTTGGTCATTAAAACATCGGCGTTTCTGTCCTTTACGGAACTGCTCCACGCCTTGCCGCTGCCGATATTATTTTTTGATTCTAACTGATGATCTTTGAGTATACGCAAACCCTTCCTTGCTTGGCATCGTCACACATTGGATCAAAAAATCTCAGCACTCTTCCCTGCCTATTGACAGTAGCACTTCTTGCCGTGGTTGCAGGCGGCTCAGCGACTCCTTTATTATGATGCGAAGACAGCAGTAAAACACGGCAACTTAATGGATTATACAATCGGGCGGCGTCTCGTCAGCAAACCCAAACTTCTTAGATGATGCTATCTCCAATGTTGGATCTTCTTTTTCTGGTCAATGGCGAGCTTCTAGATCCGTGAAAGAAATCCCTCCAAGAACTCAACACCACTGTGCGCAGGCCCAAAAGTGGGTGACAACTGTCGTGGAATTGTCACGCAGATGTCCTAGGGTAAGGACTTAGTCGTGAGGCCGCGCATCTATGTAGTAGCTTGAGAGGGGTTGAGCGGAATCGAGAGACGCGATGCAAGACAAGGGTTTAGACAGCTTCGGGCCTCGGGAAACATCATCCGGTAATCACCCTACGTGCTGTTTGAGGCTAGGTCTCATTATGATCCTCGTGGTGTCGCCGGTAAACCGGCTCTTTGTGTCTAACCCTAGAAACTTGTCTAAACTTCTCCCCCTTTTGGGGAGCCCTGCCCCTCCTTATATATGTTGAAGGGGCAGGTTACATGACTAGTCCTAGTAGGACTAGGATTGCTTTATTACAAGGAGTCCTAGTCTTGCTTCCTTTGTAGGAGAATATCCCTTGTGCTTTCTTCATAAACCGGCGCACCATAACATGAACCGGCCTTCTGGGCCTTGGGCCTTGTCATCCGTCAGCCGCCCGCCGGGTTACCAGTAATCATCAAAACCGTCTGGTCAGGGCAGGACGCCAGTGAATCGCCAAGTGTAAACCGTCTCAAATAAACCACCAAGTCCGGCCGGGTCATATTTCCGGCCGGTTCATACCGCGGGGCATATCCCCGACAGACACTGTTAACATAAAACTGGATAAAGGGAGATTAAAATATATCAGGATCAATTCATACCTCGGAATCCAGATCACCTTCCTCAGGATGTGAACCGAAGGCAGCGGCCGCCTTTTTCTTCTTGACAGCGTACGTCTTCCGGCGCGGCTGTTTGCCTGATTTATCTTGAGGTTTTCTCTTCCAGAAGGGGTCGTCGGCCTGTGCAGAAGATGAAAAATAAATAAAAGACAATTGATATGGACGGATCAGAAAAAGCGGAAGAGGTCAGAAAGAACTTACTGCTGGCGGTTTGTTGTTTTCATAGAATGGAGCCAATCCGGTCTGGTTGCACTCTTCCAGGGAGATGTTGAGCATTTTCTTTGCGGATTCAGTGACTTCTTTCTCAGGAAGTATTATGTCAATGTGGCGTTGAGGGTCATCTGTTTTTCCGGTATACTGGTACATCAGGCCGGAGCGTTGGCTCAGTGGCAGGATGCTCCAGGCGAACCAACAGCGGACAAAGTCTACTCCGGTTAAACCGTTGGCCATAAAGGCCCTAAGCTTAGAAAGCTGAGGGGCAAACCGGGCCCGCTCTGGAGCACTAAGGCGCTGCGGCAGGGGATGATCTTCAGGTAGACGATGTGCACAGTAACCAAGCAGTGGGTTTTCTCCTTTAGGCGAGGTGTCTTTACAATAGAACCATGATTGGTTCCATTCCTTGCAGTGTGTATGGAGAGCAGCGTGAGGGAAGGTTACATCTTTTCTCTTTTGAATGCTAACACCACCCAACTCTTGATGTGGTCCGGCAGTAAACTCTGTCCGCCGGTTTAAGTGGAAAAAGTCTCGGAACAAATCCACTGATGGTTCTTCTTGAAGGTATACTTCCGAGGAGACTTGAAAATTACAGACATTTGATATAGAATTCGGACCTATATCTTGAGGATGGAGCTGAAAAGCGGCCAGCACATCCCGGAATTTTTTTGAACCGGGAGGGCTAAAACCCCGGGCCATTTGATCAAAGAAAACGATAACTTCTCCTTCTTTAGGGGTAGGAGGACACTCATCTCCTGGGGCCCGCCATTTCAGAACCGCTTGGGGGCCCAGAAGACCAATTGAAGCGGCGTTGGTTAAGTCCTCTTCCGTAATGCGGGAAGAAGCCCAGTTGCAACAAACGAACTGTTTGGCAGTCATCTCGACTAAAGGAAACGCTGAAAGATATAGTGCAAAATCCGGATTACTAAGTACTGAAGCATAAACCGGAGCGTAACATCAAATTATATCGACGGTTTAGACAAGGGACTAATGGCATTGACAACCCGGAAGCAGATGTGAAGCGAGCTGCTACCGGTTTATGATAACAGAAAAGAGGAGGCCAAATCGTCGGGCTTATGACTAATTCTTTACAAGAAGAGCATGTGATTGGTTAAATTGGTGAGTAGCTTACAGATCTACAAGACGAAGAAACGGGTTTCTGCAGAAGGCTAAAGTAAAAATGGATCTGAGACGTAAGAAAAAGATGAAATATGTGCAAGTCTTATACAGGAAGAACCACGATGGGTTTCTACAGACCAAATGAATCTAAGGTTTGAATCTAAGATTTGAATCGAAGGTTTGAACCGCGGAGCAGGGGCGCACTCAAAACAAATCTAATCTACGGCAAGCGTAACCCACAGGGATGAACAACAGAGCTTCAAGGTGTCATGGCGGAAGCTATGGAGGAACCCTAGATTAAGATCTACAGTAAGAAAGAAAGGAGTACCTGAGGAAGAAGAAGATGGCGGCGGAGTACTCTGGACACGGTTCAGGGTGATGCAGCGGCCTGGCTTGACGACGACGACGAGCTCGAAGTACGGCGGCGGAGCTTCGGGCGACGGAGGAAGATGAAGGAAGAAGGAAGAAAAGAAACAGGCCGACGCGGTATTTATAAGCTGATGAGGTGAAATGGCAAGCGCGGGAATCAAGGAGGTCAGAGATTGGATAAAGATTCCGTTGTCGCCTCGATCTTCGGGATAGCATTTAAACAAAGGTAACAAATAGAGGTGAGCAATAAATGCGAAGGTGATGTCACGATGGATTGAGATGATTTCTGGAGATGACGTCATAGCCGGTTTACAAAGCAGAGAAGTTACAAAGAAGAAATTTACGCAAAGACTTAGAAGACTGACATGAACAAGTTCAAATCAATCTGGGGCCTAATGTCAGGGATATTACTAGCAGGTATAAACCGGCTAGGAAGATCCGGATTACACTCACATAGTTGTATTATCATAAAGCCCAATAAAATATGAACCGGAGGTTACGACCCATAGAGGCTTAGGGCCCATATGTAAAGCTTACGGTTTGTAAACCGTCATACCGTGTAACTTGAAGTGTAAGATAGAAAGAGCAGAGACCGTGGCGGACATGATTATGAACCGGCCTCGGGACTCTGTAAACCGGACCGGGCGTTGCCTCCTATATAAAGGGACGACCCGGCGACGGTTCAAAGGACAGGAAACAACCCGTCGAGACACAGGCAAGCAATCCGCTCCCTGTTCATCGACGCCCAAGCAATACCAAACCAAACTAGGCGTAGGCTTTTACCTTCATCGAAGGGGCCAAACTAGTATAAAACCCTCTGTGTTCTTTGTGTGCTTTAACCTCTTCAAGCTAACCCGCGCGATGGCTCCACACCTAAGTCCTCTAAACCGGACATCTGTCGTGCCAATTCCCCGACACTAACCCTGCCCGATCCCATCACCTCATCTTCTCCCATCGATCTCCCTCTTCCCCACGTCCTGCCACAGCACTGCCACTCCTATGCTCGATACCCACACCACGCTCCTCCTCTCGCGTGCGCGCACACAGGTACATGAGCCTGAGTGCCGTGCTCGATCCCCATGGCTTCCCTGGCCCCCTCGTGCCTCTTCCTCGCGAGAACTCCGGCCACCGCAGACGTCTGCAGGCCTCCCCTAGCTACCGACGGCGCCGCTGCTTGCGTCTTCTGCTCCGACCCCACCGCTGCTTCGACCGGTGAGTCAAGGCAGCCGAGCTCCGTCGCGCCCACTTCTCCTCCTCTACGACCACGCCTCGCCTCCTTCTGCCTCGACAGAGCAGGGCCCCGGCGCCCACGTCCGACCCCCTCCTCGGCCTTGCCAAGTCCACGGACCACCGCACTGTGCCGCTCCTCTCATTCCCGCATCACCTGGGCCAACGGATGCCGCCGTCTCGCTCCCTCCCATCATGCCTCCGTCGTCGCGTTGGGTCCTCGTCAAGGCCACCCCAACCCCTACGCCTCTCCACCACGACGCTCGCGCCATGCTCCATCCAGCGTTGCCTCTCAGTCCCTCATGCAACCTCCTCCTCGTTTGGCCTCGACGCGCCGGTGATCGGCTACCTTGGCCTTGCTGCTGTTGTTGTGTCGTGCGCCCATGTCGACGACCACTTGTTCTGCCCTGCTTGGGACCGAGAAGTTCAGCGAACAAAGGACCCCAAGACCACCAAGTTGATGTCCCTGTACATCCCGTCGTTGCTCGTTGCATGCCAAGATCGACCCATGGTTTTCGCCAAGACCAAGACCGCCAAGTACATCTCGGACTCGTCAAGTCCCAAGACAACATGTGTACCACTACATCAACGTTTGTACAACTACGGGGTATCGCCGAGTACAACTTCGGATCGCCAAGACCGACTACGGGGATTCACCAAGTACCACTTCCGTTGCCAAGTTCGACTACATCACGAAGATATGTACAACTATGTGGATTCGGCAAGTACCCCACCGGGAAGACCGACGCCCGAACGACTACAAACCGAAAAGTAAGTACCGCAACAACCGTGTACGACTATCATCGCCGAAGGCTGTCGGGTGAACAACTACCGCCGTCGTGATCTCGACAAGAAAACGTGTACCACTACCATCGATGTGAACCACTACTTCCACTACCGCCGACGTGTAGGGCTACAAAACGTGAACCACTACTTCCACTACTTCCCCCGATGGATTTAAACCCCTCCGAGAATGCACGCTTCAAAAGTATAATCGCCGAGATGCCGCCCGTGAACGAATGCTTGCGATGTATGAGATGAACCACTTGTTTGCCTCGAGTCCGAATTGTGGGTGCACGTTGCCCCTCTTTCGCCTTGCCACCGACATGTGGGAACCCGGTAACCGGGATCACCCCACCATCTTGCATGACATGCTCCCGTCACACTTCTTTTGCACCGGTCCCTCAATGGGTTACTGAAACCGATATGTTGCCGTGGTATCATTTTCGGATTCGTCGCCATAGCACCCCTTTGTTTCCACCACGGGGACTAATGCTCATGTCAACTTTTCATAAAATTGCATATAACTTGAATATGTCATCCGCATCATGATAACAATGTTTAAATTGTTTAAAATTGCTGTTTGCTTAATAATTGCTATTTGCACATGGGTATTTTCCGGAATTGTTCTGTTGTTGTTTCCAGCTCCATTTAAATTGCTTAGATAGTGTAGTTTAATTGTGTAGCACCTCTTTCCATGCTAAAAACATTTAAACTTGTTGGGTTCATAAACGAGAGTCAACTAAATAAATAGAATGTGGTGTTTCGTCAATATGCAACTCGTTGCATATTGAGCTCCACTTAAATTGTAGTGTTGGTTGTGCACTTTGCCATGCCATGCATATTTAAACCGGGCATGCATCATACTTGCTTGTGCATCATGCCAAGTTTATGCTTGTTTGTTTACCATTTTTTTTTTGCTTCTTCCCCGGTTTGCTTCTCTCGTTAGCTTTGGTTTTGTTCCGGAGTTGTGAGGATTCGTTCGACTACGTCCATTTGTCTTCTTCATGGAATCGTTCTTCTTCCTTGCGGGATCTCAGGCAAGATGACCATTCCTTGATATGACCTACACTGCTGCTATGCTAGATGCCTCACTCTATTGCTTTATAGCGATACCTATCCTTTTGCATGTCAGCCCCTACCTTGCCATGAAATCCCTAACTACCTTCCTAGCAAACCATTGTTTGGCAAAGTTACGCTTTTGCTCAAGCCCCTCTTATAGAGTTGTTAGTTGTAGGTGAAGTTGAAGTTTGCTCCATGAGGATTGGATATTTTGGGAATAACACAATATCTCTATATGAATTAATGCACCTATATACTTACCAATGGGTGGAAGGCTTGGCCTTTTGCTCGGTGTTTTGTTCCACTCATGCCGCCTTAGGAACCGATAAACCGGTGTTATGTTCCTTGATTTTGCATTCCTAACACGGTTGGGGTTTATGGGCCCCGCTCGATATTTCGCTTTGTGTAAAGCTTTTCCAGGAAGGCCCAACCTTGGCTTTACCATTCGCCTAATAACTAAAAACTTGCATAGGGACTTTCTGGACCCCGAGGATTTTAATCAACAAACCGGGCCAGTGCTCCTCATGAGTGTTGGTCCAAACTAGAGCCACTTGGAGTGCCACCTGGTTTACTGGGGTCTTCGGTTGCTGTACGTAGTGCTCATCTGATCATGGCCTGAGACGAGATACGCGCGGCTCTTATCAGGGTGTCGGCATGTCCGGAGGTCTTGCTCGATTAGTTTTACTATTGCCAAAATATCTTGTGCACGAGATTCTGAGAACACTCGGGCCTTCCCAACATGGAATTTTTACTCCGCTGATCGCGAGAGCTTGTGATGGGCTAAGTTGGGACACCCTGTAGGGTTATGATCTTTCGAAAGTCGTGCCCGCGGTTATGTGGCAGATTGGAATTTGTTAATATCCGATTGTAGATAACTTGACACAAAAACTCAAACAGAATACACTACCGTGTGAGTAGTCGTGATGGTCTCTTTTCGAGGGAGTTCGGGAAGAGAACATGGCTGGGTTATGGATTACTCGTAGGTAGACATGATCATCTAGTGATCATGATTTAGTACACGACCGATGGCTTTAACTTCTCTTCTCGCTCTGATGATACGTAAGCTAGCCACCTCATCTACGCTTAGTGCTTGCAGCAGCCCACTTATACACTTCCTCCTTTCCCAGAAGCTTTGATAGTTTTATACTCGGGAATGGGATTGCTGAGTCCTGGAGAAGCCTCCCCCAAGAGGATGATCAGGCAAAGCATTAAGTATATCATGCATTTCAAGAGGATGATCGGGCAAAGCATTAAGTAACTGGAGAAGCCTCCCCCAAGCTTGTGGGAGACTTTCTTCTTCAGTTTGAGCAAAGTTATATATTTCCCGTAAGGCAACTTGTTTCTTATGAGCGGGAAAATATTTAGCAGAAAAGTAATACACATATCCTAGGGACTACGCACACAACCAGGATCAAGAGAATTAAACCAAGTATTAGCATCACCCTTTAACGAGAAAGGAAACAACTTAAGGATATAATAGTAGCGAATCTTTTCATCATTGGTAAACAGGATGGCTATATCATTCAACTTGGTAAGATGTGCCACAACAGTTTCAGACTCATAGCCATGGAAAGGATCAGATTCAACCAAAGTAATTAACTCAGGATCAACAGAGAATTCATAATCCTTATCAGTGACACAAATAGGTGAAGTAGCAAAAGCAGGGTCATGTTTCATTCTAGAATTCAAGGACTTTTCTTTTAGCTTAGCTAATAACTTCTTAAGATCATATCTATCATTGCAAGCAAGAAAGTCTCTAGCAGTTTCTTCATCCATAACATAACCCTCAGGCACAATAGGCAATTCATATCTATTGGGAGTAGTTTCATCATCACTTTCATAAATATCATCAACATTTGCACTCTCCCTAACCTTAGCAATTTGTTCATCTAGAATTCACCTAGTGGCACAGTATCAGGCATAGAGGTAGTTTCATCATACATAGCAGAAGTAGTAGCATCAAGAACACACGCCATATCAGATTCAATAGCAGGAGTAGGTGTCGCAAGTTTACTCATAACAGAAGGAGAATCAAGTGCAGAGCTAGATAGCAGTTCCTTACCTCCCCTCGTAGTTGAGGGTACGATCTTGGTTTTTGAGTCCTTCAAATTCTTCATAGTGATCAGCAAATATAAATCCCAAGTGACTTAAAGAATAGAGTTATGCTCCTCGGCAACGGCGCCAGAAAATAGTCTTGATAACCCACAAGTGTAGGGGATCGCAACAGTTTTCGAGGGTAAAGTATTAAACCCAAATTTGTTGATTCGACACAAGGGGAGCCAAAGAATACTCTCAAGTATTAGCAGGTGAGTTATCAATTCAACCACACCTGGAAACTTAGTATCTGCAGCAAGATAGTTTAGTAGCAAAGTAATATGATAGTGGCGGTAGCAGCAATAAAAGTAACGATAGTGTTTTTGTAGTTTTTGTGATAGTAGCAACGGAAAAGTAAATAAGCGACAAGCAATATAGGTAAAGCTCGTAGGCATTCGATTGGTGATGGGAAATTACGTCGGATGCAATTCATCATGTAGAAGTTATAAGCTAGGGTGACACAGAACTAGCTCCAGTTCATCAATGCAATGTAGGCATGTATTCCGAATATAGTCATATGTGCTTATGGAAAAGAACTTGCATGACATCTTTTGTCCTACCGTCCCATGGCAGCGGGGTCCTATTCGAAACTAAGGGATATTAAGGCCTCCTTTTAATAGAGTACCGGACCAAAGCATTAACACATAGTGAATACATGAACTCCTCAAACTATGGTCATCACCGGGAGTGGTCCCGATTATTGTCACTTCGGGGTTGCCGGATCATAACACATAGTAGGTGACTATATACTTGCAAGATAGGATCAAGAATACACATATATTCATGAAAACATGATAGGTTCAGATCTGGAATCATGGCACTCGGGCCCTAGTGACAAGCATTAAGCATAGAAAAGTCAAAGCAACATCAATCTCAGAACATAGTGGATACTAGGGATCAAACCCTAACAAAACTGACTCGATTACATGATAGATCCCATCCAACCCATCACCGTCTAGCAAGCCTACGATGGAATTACTCACACACGGCGGTGAGCATCATGGAATTGGTGATGGAGGAAGGTTGATGATGACGATGGCGACGATCTCCACTCTTGGGAGCCCCGAACGGACTCCAGATCAGCCCTCCCGAGAGAGATTAGGGCTTGGCGGCGGCTCTGTCTCGTGAAACACAATAATTCCTTATCCTTGATTTTTTTGTCTCCCCGAAACGGAATATATAGGACCTGGGGATACGTAGGTGGAGCATCAGGGGGCCCCCGAGGCAGGGCGGCGCCTTGGAAGGGGTGCGCGCCCCCCACCCGCGAGGACATGCCGTGGCCCCCCCGGTGTGCATCTTCTTGCAGGTATTTTTTATATTTTCTGAAATAATTCTCCGTTGATTTTCAGGCGATTCAGAGAACTTTTTATTTCTGCACAAAAACAACACCATGGCAGTTCTGCTGAAAACAACGTAAGTCTGGGTTTGTTCCATTCAAATCATGCAAGTTAGAGTCCAAAACAAGGGCAAAAGGGTTTGGAAAACTAGATACGTTGGAGACGTATCACCTACCAAGCCCTTCTCCGGAGTGACTGATGGCTCCACCACCCCCGTGGGGCAGGTCTGCCTATCTGTAACCTTCGGCAAATGCGACAACTACCACACTAAGCTCATCGACTTTGGTGTCGCCCATATCCACCTCCCTTACAACGCCATCCTTGGGTACCCAGCCCTGGCCAAGTTCATGGTAGTGACTCACCACGACTACAATGTTCTCAAGATGCCGAGAAGCGGTGGCGTCATCACCATCGCCTGTGAAGAAAAGGGCGCAGTGTGCTCACTCGAGCGCGCATACCAGGCGGCAGCAGTCGAGGATCCGGATAGCGACAGCATCATCTACCCACCTGAGGTCGTCCCCAAGAAGAAGAAGCGGCTGCTGGCCCTAGACCCTCATGAGGATGCAGCGCAGGGCGGTAGCACCTCGGGACCTACACCTAGGGAGGGGCCTCCTCCCTCTCTCGCATACGAAGGCGCGCCCGGTGCCCCCCTCGGGCTGGGCTCGGGGGCTCTCCTCTGGAGGGCCTCTGACTTAGCCAATGTCATGAGGGAGGTGCTCGGGTACCATGTGGAGGAGTGCTTCGCCTCACACTTTCCTCTAGAGGCCTCAAGGCGTGAGGCACCAAGCGCTCAGGAGTTCATCAGCCAGACCATTGAGGACCTACAGGAGCCGAGAGCCATGCGGGGCGAGAGCCACCCGCCTCCTCTGAGTGCAACTGTCGGTCCAGGCTCAGAGATGGGATGCATGTCTGCGTCAACGTACCTGCACTCAACAGGATCGCATCTCAGGAGCTCTACTGGCCTTCCCAGGTGGGCCAGTGCCAGGTCCCCCTCACAGCTACGTGTGCATGCCCTTCGGCCTGTCGAACTAGGCGGCCTTGCACCAGCGCCACATGCAGGTAGTCCTGGCGGCTCGCGAGGCCATGCACAAGAAGATCCAGGCGGAGTTGGAATCGTCCCTCCATGAGATCTGGGGAACCCCGAAGCCTCGCGAGGGGTCGGAGCCAGGCGACACGTAAGGAACAGCGTCTGCGTCGAGCATCTTCAGCTACACCAACACTACTTCATCAACTATGCCAGGTGACATCTTCCGATTTTTGTTCAACTAGGAGTGCCCCTCGGGCTGCATTATTCCCAGGTCGCACGGGCCTGTCCCTGCGATGTGTATCCTTTTGCATCTCACATAACCTTGTGGGGGACGCCCCTCGGGCTGCATTATCCCCAGGCCGCGCAGGTTCGTCCTGGTGGCATGTATCTCCCTTGCATTTTACCTAAGCTAGTGCTTCCATCTCTGTCATGTTGCATTAGAATCACTTGACCAACCATCACCCCTTCGGGTCTCCTTTTCCACCTAATGGACTTTTGTTCATTTCGCAATGGGGCTACATATGTTGGCACGTCGCTTGTGCTCGGGTATGTCCCTGCAACACTGACAAACCCGAGGGACCGAGCTCTGACCCGCGGCCCGCTCCGCAAGCGTCACCTCACCAGGTCCTCGGTGCCTTCGTCTCCCTGCGTAATTATCGTAAACCCAGTGCGGGCACGACCCTAAGTCGTTCTGCTGCAGGCTAACCCACCGAAGTCTAGGGAGCAAGGCGACAGGCAGTCCCGCCGGTCTCCCCTCCTCACGTAGTTCGCTTGCGTGTTAAAGGGGGGGGGTCCTAGAGCATCGCGTCTCAGGGGCTCTTACTGATTCTCCAGCCCTCACCCCTTGGCCTTGACCACGGCATCGCGACCTAGCATACCAACAACGGCTGAGCATCTCTTGATGGTCGGGACCCGAGGATGCAGAGCATCAGGAAGGACGAGGGGAGGGGGAGCCGGTTCAAAGAACTTGGTCCTATTCGTATGTCAAGGGGGACCCTTGGGCATCGGGACACAAGGGCCTACTGGTTTCGTAGCCCCTCACTCCCTGGTCTAGTCCTGGTTTCCGGTCAAGGCCAGCGGCGGCTGAGGTACGCACGGGGCCGGGCGTTGCCGACGCAGAACATCAAGGCCCGAGTCCAGCATTCCCTTACTTCAGGTCCGTTCGTACGTTAAGGGGGACCCTTGGGCATCGCGACCCAAGGGCCTAACTAGTCCCATAGCCCCTCACTCCCTGGTCTTGTCCTAGTTTCCGGTCAAGGCCAGCGACGGCTAAGGCACGCACGGGGCCGGGCCCTGCCGACGCAGAACTCCAGGGCCAGTAGGAGGAAATCGTGAAATCTCAGCCTCATGAACAAACCAGGCGCGCCGTTTGGGGAACCACCCCGCGATCGTCAAGATAAGTCATTAATTCCTCGATGCCCCATCCTCGCTCGCTCAGCGGGATTCGGTAGTCGCGCTTCAGCAATGCCGCCTCGCTTTCTTAGCTTCCGGAAGCCGCTTGCATGCCAAGGGGGGCCTCTTGAGCATCGCGCCTCAGGAGCTCTTACCGGACCTCGGGCCGCTCACCTCCTGGCCTTGACCACGGCATCGTGACCTGGCATACCAGCAACGGCTGCAACTTGCCTTGGGACTGGGGCCTGCCGGCGTAGAGCACTATGCTACCGAAAGGGTAAAAAAGGGGGCAATATTGCCGAAACGAGGCTCGCGAGTAGAGTGTGCTAGCAAAACTGCAATATAGAAGCAAAAGCATTACAAGTTCTTTACATACCCCCGTGGGGTTGGCTTTGAATCCTCGCAGGGAATGCCGCAAAAGGCCTTCAGGGGATCCTAGCTACGGCCGCCATCACCGACGTCATCAGCAATAGTGAGCCACGATGGCCCACCTCTGACCTGGGACAAGTCACCACCAGCGACGTGCTCGCGAGCCCGACGCATTTCGGGCACGCCGCGAGCTCGAGGCCGCGTAGCTGTCGTCGCTCGTTTCCGGGGACTCGGCATACTCAGAAGAGCTGCTAGACCTCCGGAGACCATCTCTACCGCTGGATGAGCTAGTGGCGGGATTGACGCCTGGCGCAGCGCCAGCCGAAGCATCCCCCTGGTGGCCCCCTCTAGGGCAGCATTCCAGGTGGCGTCTCTCCTCGTCGAACACCTTGAAGCACAGCATGGAGGCGCCGTTGAACTCGAAGTGGATGGCGAGGGCGCCTTCCGAGCCGCAGGAGCAGGCGACCTCATCCCATCCGCGAGTCATGAAGACCTTGCCTGGGGAGACAACCTCAACCTCCGCCCTCGTCGACGGGGCCTGGCACTCAGCGTGTCGCAACCACAGCCCGAGCGGCCCCCTCTGCGGCACCTCCGCGGCGAAGAATGGCGGGAAGCGAATCCAAGATCTAGGAGGCATAGCCGCCCACACCACGGACTCACACGAGGAGCCTCTGGTGTGTGCTCGCGGGACGGCATCGTGCACCACAACGGCGCGGTCGGTACGACCATGGCGCGGGCGGAGCTTGGCACCAACTCCCTCACGATGGCCTGGTGCCCTGGCGTAAAGGGGCAACGGATAGCGAGGGGGAGGCCGCTTGTGCCAAGGCCTCATCACTTCCGGTCTCATGATGGCGCCATGAGGACGGAGTGGTCTTTTCTTCGGAGGGAGTACCTATGGCTCCTCGCGAAGAGTCTTCCCCTTCTCGACGGCGGAGAATCGTCAGATCGGCGCCATGAGCGGCACGGCCAAGCACAGGGCAAGGAAGAAGAGGCGAGAGGAACAAAGGAAGAAGATGTGCGACGGGGGCTCCGCTCGCCGCCTTATTTATACCTAGGAGAAGGCCAACCGGCGGCCTCCGTAATCGCATGTAATGATGATTTGCTATGCATGCAGGGACTTGTCAAGTCGCGCAGCCGCCGAGGCTGCGTGGGGAAGTGGAGACGCCCACGTCCCATCAACCGCCATGCGTCATACAAGGCCGCAGGCTTTGAGGGCCCGTGGCGCTTCGCACATGGCCCTTGGCTTCGCCGCGAAGCCAAGCTCGAGCGCAGCTTGTGCCCGGGGGCTACTGTCGGAGTTCTTGGAATGGGGGTACCCAGACTTACCTGCCTGCGGCCCAAGGCATGGCTCATCAGGTGCCCTGGTACGGCCCAACATCTTCGGTGACAACTCAAGACCCAAGCGAGGGGCCAAGCCTCGCGAGGCGGACGACACAAGGCATCCCCTATGGAGGCCTCACCAGGCCGGCTCGTGATGATCGGAGATATCGAGGCAAGGGACACCTCGCGAGGTCCTCGTGACGTGAGCAGTGATGACCAAGACCAGGCGGGTGCCAGCGGCCGCAGAGTGCCAGTTTCCCCTTTGGTGCTAAAGGAGCGGGTGCATACGAAGAGTTCCGAGGTGTGAGGCAAAGGTTTCCCTATCGGTGCAACGAAACGAAGACCAGCAGGACAGCAGGACATAGGTCATCGCGGAGCCCACGACGGCGTCACCACCAGAGCTTTTGGCAGGCGAAGACCACCTTTTGTCAGGATAGCTTGTACTAGCTGCCCCCTTCAAATTTGGCCGTTCTGGGATCCCTTCCCGCTCAATATTTGGGAAGAGGACCCGAGCCACTATAAATAGGACTAGCCACCACCATTGGGATCATCTCATCAGAGAGGGAGTTGATCTCACCCAAAGTTGACCAGATAGAAGGCCACACACCACCAGCTCACTCGAGCCCAAGAACTCCTCTCCTCGGGTGGCAGTGCGTCCATGTACTAGTTCTTCCTCAGCCATCAAGGCAATCCACCACACCACACTGGATTAGGGTATCACACCACAATAGTGGCCCGAACCAGTATCACTGGTTCTTCAGATCTGACGAGCTAGGCCTAGGGTTGTTGAGTAGATGAGCTAGGGCGGAAGGAGAGACCTTCGTGCGCACCCCAGAGTTCGAAACTTAAGGGTTTTGCCGGAACCCGAGATCCGACAAGTATGACACTACACGCAAATCCCTAGTACCTGCACAAACAATTAAGAACCTTGCAACCAACGCGATAAAGGGGTTATCAATCCCTTCACAGCCACTTGCAAAAGTGTGATCTGATAGAGATAATAAGAAAAATATTTTTGGTATTTTTTTGTATAGATTAAAATGTAAATATTGCAAAATAAAAGAACGGCGATAGAAATTGGCAAGTTGACAGGAAACTAATATGATGGAAAATAGACCCGGGGGCTATAGGTTTCACTAGTGGCTTCTCTCAAGATAGCAAATCTTACGGTGGGTGAACAAATTACTATCGACCAATTGATAGAAAAGCGCATAGTTATGAGAATATCTAGGCATGATCATGTATATAGGCATCACGTCCGTGACAAGTAGACTGAAATGATTCTGCATGTACTACTATTACTCCACTCATCGACCGCTATCTAGCATGCATCTAGAGTATTAAGTTCATAAGAACAGAGTAACGCATTAAGCAAGATGACATGATGTAGAGGGATAAACTCATGCAATATGACATAATTCCCATCTTTTTATCCTCGATGTCAACAATACAATACGTGCCTTGCTGCCCCTGCTGTCACTGGGAAAGGACACCGCAAGATTGAACCCAAAGCTAAGTAGTTCTCCCATTGCAAAAAAGATCAATCTAGTAGGCCGAACCAAACTGATAATTCGAAGAGACTTGCAAAGATATTAAATCATGCATATAAGAATTCAGAGAAGAAACAAATATTGTTCATATATAATCTTGATCATAAAACCAAAATTCATCGGATCTCGACAAACACACCGCAAAAAGTATTACATCGAGTAGATCTCCTAGAAGATCGAGGGGAACTTTGTATTGAGATGCAAAGAGAGAGAGAAGAAGCCAGATAGCTAATAACTATGGACCCGAAGGTCTGTGGTAAACTACTCACACATCATCAGAGAGGCTATGGTGTTGATGTGGAAGCCCTCCGTGATCGATTCCCCCTTCGGCGGAGCTCCAGAAAAGGCCCCAAGATGGGATCTCACAGGTACAGATGGTTGTGGTGGTGGAAATAGGGTTTTGTGGTGCTCTCGGATGTTTTCAGGGTATATGAGTATATATAGGAGGAAGAGGTATGTCGGTGGTGCTACGAGGGGCCCACGAGGGTGGGGGCGCGCCTACCCACTGGGCGCGCCCTCCTGCCTCGTGGCCACCTCGTGGCTTCCCAGACTTGTACTCCAAGTCTCCTGGATTGCGCTTGTTCCAAAAACGTTCCTCGCGAAGGTTTCATTCCGTTTGGACTCCATTCGATATTCCTTTTCTGCGAAACACTGAAATAGGCAAAAAAACAGCAATTTGCACTGGGCCTTTGGTTAGTAGGTTAGTCCCAAAAATAATTTAAAAGTGCATATTAAAGCCCATTAAACATCCAAAACAGATAATATAATAGCATGGAACAATAAAAAATTATAGATACGTTGGATACATATCACCCTACAACAACTAGTTGGTTGGTTGCTCCGAGAGAAACTGATACTTGTCATTAGAGCAACCCATCCTCTAAGGACTTTGAGCAAAAATCATCAAGTAAGTAAAAACCCAAAACACCAACACCTGAAACCGAAAGTGCTTGAGCATCGCTGAAGAGGAACCGACGCTTGTTACCTTTGAAGATTGTGATCTTCCAGACGATTAGGCGTCAATGGTCTAGAGCATCCAACAGGAATTGTGGATCGCCGGGTGACCAAGTTTGTGAAGGTTTGGAAGTCGCCTGTGAACACTTACCACAAGTGATTGGGCGAGGTCTGTGTGACCTTAGCTCAAGGGGAATACAATGAGGACTAAGTGTCCTGGACTGTGTGTCCAGGACTGGGTGTCCGGGACTGTGTGTCCTCAGGTTTGAATACCTAGCCGTCCTAACCAGACGTACAATTGTCACAACAGTTGGAACTGGTCTACCAAATCATTGTCTTCACCAAGCCTACTAGTTCTATTTCCTCAACCCTTCCATTTTACTCATTCAATTGTTGATGAACTTGATCTGTACTGTTTGAAGACTTTGACTGAAGACTTTCTCAATTTCCTTAACCCTATTTCTTCAGTCCTCTGTCTTCAGCCTGCTTATCATGTTTACACGGTACATGTGCTCTATGTTTCCTTTCATTTCATCATGATGACTATGCTACTGCGTTGTTGTGCATGCACCTGAGTATCTATTCCACTAATAGTAGTTCGTTGCTTAGGAAATTCCTCAGTTAGAATTTCCTCAGTGATGAATTTGTAAAAATCGCCTATTCACCCCATCTAGTCGATATAACACACTTTCAATTGGTATTAGAGTGAGGTACTCCCTTGTTTTGTGTGATTTTGGTTTAACCACCTAGAGTTGTAGTTATGGTTACTGCAGGCATGATCAAAGTGGCTGGTTGTCCTACCTTCAATGGGACAGACTACCCCTACTTGAAGAACAAGATGCGTATGCATGTTGAGGCAATTGACAACGATCTCTGGTACATTGTGGAAACTAGCGTCCCATCCATCTCACCTTTTGTGAAGGCTGCTGATGTGAAGAGATTCAAGCAACTCGACTCTCAAGCATGAGTGCTTTGGAGTGTGGCAGAGTGAGTGCTTTGGAGACAGCAAAGCTTATCTGGGACAGGCTGTCCAAGATCAACGAAGGAGTTTCAACTCAACGTGACTTCCGAGTTGATGTTCTTCGCAATCTCTTCAATGGCTTCAAAAGACTCGACAACAAAAACGTTCAGCAAACCTTCGATCGCCTCCTAACATCTCAAATGAGCTTCAAGCACTTGGTGGTACAGACATCACTAACCATGAGGTGGTGAATAAATTGCTGAGATCACTTGAGTCCCATTCTACACTCTGGCACTGATGATTCATGAGCGTGGAGACTACATGTCACTTGATCCCGCTGATATCCCTAAGAGGTTGAAGACTCATGAGTTCCAACAAGATGAAAAGATAGATCTTTATGGTCCAAGCTATGGTAGATCACGTGCATTGAAGGCCAAGGCAGTTTCCTCATCTGAAGGAGAAGATTCTGATAGTAGCCTTGGTGATACTGAAGAACTAAGCCAGGAGCTAGCAATGCTCGTGAGGAAATTTCAGAAGTTCTCAAGACATGGTTGCTTTGGAAGATCTTCAAGAGGTGATGACGTGAGATCAAATTCCTCATCTCGCGATTACAAGAAGAGGACTTGCCACAAATGCAAGAAACCCGGTCACTTTATCACTGATTGTCCTCAGTGGGTAAAAGAATCGAAGAAGAAGAAATACAAGGACTACAACTCAGACAACTCGAAGAAAAAGAAGAAATCTTCAAAGTCCTCATAATTAAAATCTTCAAAGTATTCCTTCCACAAGAAGAGTAGTTCCAAAAAGGCTCGGGCATTCATTCGCAAGGAAATGGACTCAGAGGCCGAATCTAAAGAAAATGAGGAAGAGGAGGAATTTGAGGAGTCAGACTCTAGTGTGGCGAGCCTAGCTCTCTCTACCGCATTCGTTAGCAAGTCCATCTTCAACATAGAGGAAAATTACTTCCCCAACACTGTTGACAACGACAACGATGACTACGCTCCCACCTATTGCTTCATGGCAAAAGGTGCCAAGGTACTCAATCATCCCTCCTCTGATTCTAGTGAAGATGAATCTGATGAAAACCTCAAACCTAGCTATTCCAAACTTGCTAAGATTGCCAAACAACAAAAGGCTTTGAAAAAAGTTCAAAATCAGCTAGTTAAAAGCGATGACCCGTTGGGTGAAGAATTGGACCGAACTAAAATCTTGACTAATAACTTCAGAGACTACAGTCTAAGTTTGATAACCTTCAGGATCTTCATAAAATGCTCCTAATTCTTCACCTGAAAGTTCTAATGCTTCTATTGCTGCAAATTCTTCAACTATTTATGTAGTGACAATTTCCTCAACGGAGGAAACCACTGATGCTACTGACGAAAATGCATGGTTGAAGGAATTGTATGTGATAGGCATGTACAAAAGCCTCAAAGGTCATCAGACTATTTGCGATGTGCTTAAAAGGAAGATTCTGAATAGGTACCCTCGGAAAGAGGGTATTGCCTTTGAGAGGAAACTCAATGTTGATGGGACCTATTGGAAACCTGAGCAGTATCCCAAAACCACATGGGTTGCTGCAAAAGGACCTCCCGTAGATCCATCTACCTTATCACGCTTTACTTGTGAATCTTCACATTCTTCTGATGAGTCATTTGACTCCAACTATAAATTGTTCAAAAATCAGAATGGTGAAGTATTTGCTAGGTATGTTTGAACTAACTGCAGGAATGGTCCCCCTATGAAGAAAATCTGGGTTCCCAAAAGGTATCTTGAAAATTTTCAAGTGAATGTCCTCATGACACCACCTGTGAAGAACATGAACCCCAGAGGAAATTCTTCATATGGATCCAAGGCCTCATATGGAGAAAATTGCTCATATGGATCAAAGTCCTCATATGATCATCATCGTGCTAATGCTTCTGTTTCACAGGGAAAGAATAAGGATTATGAATATGTGCATTATTCTTCAAATCAGTATGTTCATAAGTCCTCGAAGAATTTCTCTACATACTAATATTCATACTCTAACCCCTCGCATATGAAACGAAATGCACTGGCTTCAATGCCAACATTCTCAATTGGTGCTCGCAGAACGATGAACTCTTTGCCACCCCTTCATATGTGGGTGGTGAAGAAAAAGAACTAATCTCTTATGCAGGGTCAGGTCTGCAGACGAACTTAAACGTCTGAAGAATTTGCTGGAGACCTGAGAATGTTTGAAAGGACGCAAGCTAATAATGAATAAATGATTCATTCATTTCTCATGTCCTCATTCTACTTCATATATTGCTCTTATTGATGAAATTCATTCTGATGAAATTGATGTCATATTCTTCACTATGAAGCATATGAGTTGTAAGATGCACTAATTCATCAGCAGGATGAATCTCTCAAAGCTACTGAGTGGGTCCTCGACAGTGGATGTACAAATCACATGACCGGTGACAAGTATCTATTGATGTATTCTGCTTTATCTCCATCTCATCTGAAGCATATCACCTACGCTGGCAAAGGAAAAAGCAAGGTATTGGGTCTAGGTAAGGTTGCAATCTTAAAAGATCGACACATGGACAAAGTCATGCTTGTCGAGTCTCTTGGATTCAACCTCATGTCTGTATCAATGCTTTGTGATCTTGATATGCTTGTTATCTTTGGCAAATACAATTGTGTTGTAATCTTAGAATCTGACAGATCCAAAGTCTTCGAAGGCTTTAGGAGAGGAGACCTGTATAATTTTGATTTCTCTACAGGACCACAGCCTGCCACATGTCTACTTGCAAAAGCTTCAGGAGGATGGCTATGCCATCGACGACTCGGTCATGCTGGCATGAAGAACTTACACACACTTGTGAAGAAGAAGCACATCCTTGGAATTGAGGGTGTCAAATTCCTCAAAGATCATCTTTGTGGGGCTTGCGAAGCTGAAAAGATGACCAAATCCAAGCATCCCTCGAAGACTATCATGACTACCACTCATCCTTTTGAATTGCTTCACATGGACCTCTTTTGCCGTACACATTACTCTGCATTCATAAATGCATCATCTCTCTATGGCTTTGTCATTTTTGATGACTATTCTCGTTACACATGGGTGCATATCATCACATTTAAGCATGAAGTCAAGGAAATATTCAAGCGATTCTCCTCAAGGGCCTCGACGAATTTCTGTGTGAAGATCAAGCGTAACTGGAGTGACAATGGGACCGAGTTCAAGAATACTGGCCTTGATGACTATCTTGATGAACTTGGTATTACCCATGAGCTATCTTCCCCTTACACTCCTCTTCAGAATGACGATGTGGAGCGCAAGAACAGGACTCTTGTTGAGATGGCTCGCGCTATGCTTGATGAATACAAGATGCCTCTTCATTTCTGGCCTGAGGCTATCAACACTGCGTGTCATCTCATCCGCATGGTATATCTCTACAAACTCCTCAACAAAACTTCATACAAACTCCTCACTGACAAGAAACCCAATGTGAGTTATCTCAAAGTCTTCGGTGCTAAATGTTGGGATAGAGATCCTCATCACAATTCCAAATTTGCACCGAAAGCACATGAAGGTTTTATGCTTGGTTACGGAAATGACTCACACACCTACGGAATCTTCATCAATCATCTTCACAAGATTGTTGAGATTGTAGATGTGCGGTTCTATGAAACTAATGGCTCGCAAAAAGAGCACCTGCCTCCTGTGACAAGTGAAATACCTCCTGAGGAATCCATTAAGTTCAAAGCTACTAAGGATATCATCCCCACTGAAGAATCTGTTGAAGAAGTCATTCCAGACCATGAAGAAAATCATACTGGTGCAAATAAACTGATGTTGAAGAAAATGCTCAGCCAGATCAAAGTCGTCAACCAGCTCATCCTCGAGTGGCAAAAGAAGTGTAGATTGAGAAAATCATCGACGACATTAATGCACCAAGTCCTCTCACACGCTCAAGAGCTTCACACTTATCTCCATCATAGAGCCCACCAAAGTTGATGAGGCATTTCTGGAAAAACTGAGTAGATTCAAGCTATGCAAGAGGAATTGTATCAATTCAAGCTCAACCATGTGTGGGAACTCGTCAAGCGACCAGATCCTCGGAAGCACAATATCATCGGCACCAAGTGGATCTATCGAAACAAGCAAGATGAAAATGGCTTGTGGTGAGGAATAAGGCTCGTCTCGTAGCTCAAGGCTACACACAGGTTGAAGGAATTGACTTCGATGAAACTTTTGCACCTGTTGCTAGACTTGAAGCTATTCGCATATTACTTGCTTATGCTAACAATCATAATATCATATTATATCAAATGGATGTGAAAAGTGCATTCCTCAACAGTAAAATTGAGGAAGAAGTATATGTTGCTCAACCCCCAGGTTTTGAAGATCCTAAACATCCTGACAAAGTCTTCAAACTCAACAAGGCCCTCTATGGCCTCAAGCAGGCCCCTCGGACATGGTATGATACTTTGAAGGAATTCCTCATGAAGAAGGGATTCAAACCCGATTCACTTGACCCAACTCTTTTCACCAAATCATATGATGATGAATTATTTGTGTGTCAAATCTATGTGGACGATATTATCTTTGGCCGTACAGATGAACGTTACAGTGACGAATTTGTCTACATGATGCGTGAAGAATATCAAATGTCTGTGATGGGCGAATTGTAATTCTTCTTAAGCCTTCAAATTCGTCAACAACGCAATGGCATCTTCATATCTCAAGAGAAATAGCTCAAGGATGTTCTGAGGAAATTTGTCATACAAGATTGCAAAGGTGTCAAAATCCCTATGCCCACAAATGGCCATCTCTACACCGATGAAAATGGTAAAGACTTCGGTCAAAAGGTATACCGCTCCATGATTGGCTCTTTATTGTATCTATGTGCATCTAGACCAGATATTATGCTTAGTGTTTGCATGTGTGCCCGATTTCAAGCTACACCAAAGGAATCACACCATAAGGCTATGAAGCATATTCTTCGATATCTAGCTCACACACCTACACTTGGATTATGGTATCCCAAGGGCTCTGATTATGACCTTATCGGATACTCTAACTCTGACTATGCTGGTGATCGAGTGGATCGCAGGTCTACATCCGGCACATGCCATTTCCTCGGATGATCCTTTGTATGTTGGTCCTCAAAGAAGTAGAACTGTGTATCAGTCTCCACTGCAGAAGCTGAGTACATTGTTGCTAGTTCATGATGTGCTCAAATTTGCGGTGCATGAAGCAAACCCTCAAGGACTATGGCGTCAACATGAAGAATGTGCCACTCTATTGTGACAATGAGAGTGTCATCAAGATTGATCACAACCCAGTTCAGCACTCGAAGACAAAGCACATCCAGATCCGTCATCATTTTCTTCGTGACCATGTGTTCAAGGGCGACATCTCCATCTACCAGGTGAAGATTGAAGAACAGCTGGAAGATATCTTCACAAAGCACTTGGATGAAAAGAGATTTTGCAAGTTGTGGTGTGAGCTAAATATCTTAGAATCTTCGAATGTTCTTTGAAAGGACACACCTCCTAACACTTATGCAAAATTGATGACTTTGATGCGTAACACACGAAGTAACATTTTTCTTCAATCAATGAAGACTAACCGTCTAAGTTTGAAGAAATTAATGAAGAAATTGATTCCCAGAGCCCTACGACAACTGTACGTGGTGTCTGAAATCAACATTCTTATATGGTGGGTCACGCCACCAACCAAAGTTGAAATTTGAGTTTTCTTCAATTTGCAAAATCTTCAAATTTTCAAATTCCTCAAAATTTGCAATTTCTTCAACCTTCACTCGAGTTTTCATTCACTATATATATATATATATATATATATATATATATATATATATATATATATATATATATTGAATTTTCATGTCCTCTACAGCATTCACTTATTGCTAATTCTTCAAGTTGGATTTTCCTCTAAGTGAATGTGATCGGACCCTTTCCCCCTCTATGCTTAACTCAATCCAGTCTATTCACAAATTCTTCATATGCGTTCTATTTGAAACATGTTCAAAATCTTCAATGTGTCCTTGACAACTGAGGAATGTGTGAATGAAACGTTAAAATTTTCTTATCCAAATTTTTGGCTTTTGCCGCTCAAACTGTTCCGCATCCCACGATGGATTAAACAACTCTCCCACGATCTCCAATATCTCCACTCCTCAAGAACGCGGGTGACACATGTCGCTAGGATAGCAAAGGGCGGGGGCACGTTCGTCCAAATTCTTTGGACGAGCGGTTTTTAATTGTGGCTATAAATACCCCTCCCCTTCTCCTTACCTCATTTCGTCCGTTGAACCTCCTTCTCGCTTGACCTCTCGGACCTAGCGTCGTCGCTACTCTCCAGAGACATCGGTGAGGAAGAGCTTCGTTGCCTCGACCTCATCCTCGTCGTACTCGCGCCGGCCACGGAAATCCTAAGTCCGCCACCGTCGTAGATGTCTCTCTCTACCAAGTTAGGGCGTGGGAGATCTGGACTGATGAGCTTCTCCATCTATAATCCTAGTTCGTCGTGTTCTTCACCAAGGGTAATTAAAATCTAATTTTACTGCCCTTCCTTGATTCTCATGATTTCCACAATTTGTTCAAAAGTTTTTTTATTCTTCAACTCCCCACTACTTAAACACCTAAGTCAATCTGTTCTTGATTTGCTTCTCTAAGTTGTGTTTTTCTTCATGATTCCTCAATTGTGTGGATTTGTGATCTATACAACTTTGGAACCTAAAGCAAGAACTCTTAGTGAAATTCTTCAAGTCTCCCATGGTCAAATTCCTCACACTTGATTCTTTTGAAAAAATTATGAGAACACATATGACCTCTCCAAATTCTTCGCACCTATACTCTGTTCACAGGTACAAATGTCTGCTGCTGAATCTCTAGGTTCTCATCAACTTAACTCATTTGCAGCATTCCTCGAAGAAAATTTACATACTTCCTCAGAAACTTCAATTGTTCAAAATCCTCAAGTGAGGAAAATGGGTAAAGGAAAGAGACCATAGCAGGGAGGAAAGAGACCTAAGACAAATAGTGCCTTTGAAATCCCTGAAGATATATATGATGAGTATTACATTCCTGATGAATAAACGCATGGCAAAGAGAACAAGAATCAACGCAAAGTGTGCATTCAGAGGATTGAGAGGAGATGGGAAAAAGAATGGAGGGAATATCGCTATGTTACTCCCAAGTACATGAAGAAATTCGCAGTAAATCCTCCTTCCTCAAGACCTCCATTGGCTCTAGGCCAAGTTGCAGATCCCTCAAGTGTCATATATGTTGAGGAATTTCCAAAGGAATGGGCCAAGTGGCAAGATAAGCTTCAACTAGCAGCTAGAGAAGCAGTGAGGAAATTCAATGAAGACACTACTGCTACTGCTACTGCTGCCGAGGCCTCTGCCAGCAAGCCTAAGAAGGCTATGCTGAAGAAATCGGCCATCAAGACAAGTTCCTCAACAGTAATGCCCTCACGGCCAAGCTCCTCAAAGCCTTCAAGGCACATTCCTCAGGCAACTTCCTCAAGGGCTACCCCAATTCCCTCTGTTACTGCACAATCCTCAGCTGCTGCTCCAAAGTCGTCAACACCTGTGGACCTTGCAACGTGTCAAAGGGTTGTAGGGTTCTCAATTGCTTCAGGAGCCTCTACAAGTTCATAAAATCCACCACAAACATCACATGGTCCAACCTTGCTGAATGTGAAGACGACTGCTGGACGTGGAAAGAGGCAAAGTACTCAAAATAAAGTGGCTTTTCAAGTTCCTTATGATGATGATGAAGTTGATGATGAAGAACTTGCTGAAATCATCAGAGATAGGCAAATGAAGGACGCTAGAGCCAAGGGAAGTTATGTGCCTCTCATGCTGGATCCAAAGATGATCCTTTACTATATTGATCTTTGGCACAAAGATCCCAATGCACCTCTCCCTAAGATGAACCTCACTCCTGGTCAAATTCACATATTGGCTGCTTTCATTGGTGAAGAAAAATGGAAGAATGAACAAGTCAGGAAAGCCAAGAAGGATCAGTACAAGAAGGAGCGATTCTTGAAGAAAAATGTTGTGAGCATGTCTCCTGAGGACCTTTTGAAACTGCAAACTGAAATCAAAAGCCTCAGTGATGAATTTGACAGATACCGTGCTGATTGGCTAGGTGCCAAAGTCAGATTCCTCAAGCTCTCCAAGTCCCTCAAGCTTGGTGGTGAAAGCTCCTCACAACAAGAAATTCATCTTGCTGAGGAAACTGAAAGCGCAGCCGAAAATGTAGCTGCTGAAGAAACTGAACATGCCAGGGCTGATGAAGAAATTTCAGCCGCCGATGAAACTACAAGGGTAACTTCCAATGTTGCGCCTGAAGAACAACCCAGGCTTGCTAAAGAATGTGTTGTCACCTGAAGAATATGAGAATGCCAGGGTGACTGCAATAGTCGTGCCTGAAGAAACTAAACCTGTGTCACCTGCTCCTCCTGCAAAGTCTTCACCTGTGAAGAACATCAATCTTCCTTCTGCATCAGAAGTGAAGAAAACAAAGGCTGCAGAGAAGGCAACTGTGAAGAAAAGGAAAGCATCCTCAACAGCAGAATCCTCATCTCCCAAGAAAGTGAGGACTTTGTCAAGCTCCATCACCAACCCCATTTATGTTGTTCCTATTTCCATTGTGCCATCAAAGGAGATTGTTCCCTTTGGTGAGGATTATGACATACCAGATGACACTGCTGAAGAAAACCTTTCCGCTGCTTCGTCAGAGCAGTTGGATGATGAAATTGAAGCGGAAGAAATCCCTTCTACCCCACTGGTATCATCGCCCATGCCTCAGTTCACTGCTGAAGAGGCCGGCGTTGAGGAAATGGAATAAGACGAAGATGTGGATATTGGATCTATAACTCATGTGCTCAATGATGACTATTGGGAGAACATTCATCCAAATTCACCCTTGGCCACACCACTATAGCAAATTCCTCAGTCCCCTATGCAAACTGAGGAAATTCAGGCGGGCTCTGAAGAACTTCACACTCCTCTTATGTCCTTTCCTGAAGAAGTTCCAGCTGCAACAGCTGAAGAAGTTGAAACATCAACTGCTACTGAAGAACCTGAAGTGTCAATTCATCATGCAGCAGCTCTAGAAATTTTAAATCAAGAGGCTGAAAGTCTTCATCTGTTAATCTTCAGTCCAAGCAAAAAAACTCATGCAACAAAGCGGAAATTCAAGGTTAATGATTTCTTCACTGAACATCAATTCTTCACTAAATTCAACCCTTATGACTCAGCAAGATTTCATCGCAAGCGGTTCTGGACAGCAAGTCAGATGAATTTATATTCTTCACTTCTATTCAACAAGGACAAGGTATTTGAGCATCATCAAATTCCTCATGTTGACATGGATTCCATCCCTTGCTTTGATCCCGTGTTGAATTTACTTCATGAAGCGAGGCTTCTAAGTTTCTGCTCTAACATCTGCGACTAGAATGAAGAACTCATTCTTCAATTCAATGCCACTTTGCATCTCACTGGTGATGTAAATGATGTGAATTCATGGGTGTTGGACCGGATGTCTGAAAATACTAACTACAAAGCACCAGCATCTGAATTGCTTCATGATATCCCAGTTAATCCTCCTGCTGACGGCGCAAGATGAATCTATGATGAACCTGAACTTCAAACTTATCTGATGCAAGTGCTTCTGAAGCCTTTGAAGGCTGGCCAACCTCCAAGAACCACCTTCCTTGTGAAGCATTTGTTGTATTTGCCAAGGACCATCTACCGCATTCTAACCTAAACCCTCAGTCCAATTAAGGGATACAACTCTGAAGACGAAGACGTTGTTGGAATAATGAAGAATCTGCTATTTAATATCATGCATGGGATTCCCATCAAATATCATGATTTCTTCATGAGGACTTTGGCGAATGTTGCACTGTCACCTTTTGAGTTGAAGCCTTATGCTCCTAGGATTATGAGATTCATCAGAACAAGGTCTTCAATTGCATACAAGGCCGACTTTCAAAATCATCTCAGCTATCTGCCTCCTATTGAAGTCATCAAACAGACAATTTCTCAGTTGACGGAAAGGGCAAAGCAGCTGTTATTGATGAAGTTAGTCGTCCATTGGATGGTTAGATTAACAAAGCTGCATCCTATTCCACCAATGATGATTTTGCAACCCAAGACACTGCCGCAAATGCTTCAAATCGAATTCCTCAAGCAACTATTCCATGAGTGATGACTGATCATGAGCTTCTCCTAAGTCTTCATCAGAAGGTAGATCGCTATCACAAGTGAGTCAAGCGCCAGTTTGCTTCAATTCTTCAAAACATGACTGTCACGCAGAAAAGTGCGAAGAAGAATCACTACTATGCGCATGAAATCTTCGATCGCACTTGGGATATTGTTTCACATATGTATAGTGCTGAAGAACTCAAGGAGATGGAATTCCAACAGGACTTTGACTAGTATGAGCCACCTTCGAAGAAATTCAAGAAGGTCAAAGTTCCTTAGCTGGTCACAAGTTCATTCTCTTCATCGCGCGCGACGAATGAAGCTGAAGATTTGGACGACACTGCGGCAGGCCCTACCTCAACGGACGACCCGAACAACGCTGGCGCTCCTCCATCGACATCATGATAATATTCTTCAGGGGTGTTAGTCTTTATTTTTTGTCCCTTTTGGTCATTTGATGACAAAGGTGGAGAAATTTGAGTTAGTCTTCAAGCGAGTCTCTTATATGGGCTATATTTTCGTTAAGTTAAAACTCTGGTTCTTCTGAGGTGTTTTCTCTAATGAGTTGTAAACTTAAGTCGGATGGTGGTGAGACACTTTGTGAACTGCTTTATGCATGCTTATTTCCTCAGTACCTTAATGCACGCATGCTGATTTTCATCAGACACCATATTTCATCATGCATTTCAAATTCTTCAAATCATATGTTAAATGCGTGTATGAATTACAAGATATAGGGGTAGATCTCCATGATATTATTCTACAATGTGCATTTTCTACTCAAGCTAATTCCTCAAACATGCACATCTTCAGGGGGAGTTCTTCTATATCTTGTAATCAAATTCCTCAACATCTACTGTTACACTTTGATATGTCTCCATCGTATCTACTTTTCCAAACTCTTTTGCCCTTGTTTGGACTCTAATTTGCATGATTTGAATGGAACTAATCCGGACTGACGCTGTTTTCAGCAGAATTGCCTTGGTGTTATTTTTGTGCAGAAATAAAAGTTCTTAGAATGACCTGAAACTTCACGGAGATTATTTTCAGAATATGTAAAAAATATTGACGGAAAGAACTACCGGAGGGGGCCCACACCCTGGCCACAAGGGTGGGGGCGCGCCCACCCCCCAGGGCGCGCCATCCGTCCTTGTGGGCCCCTTGGACCTCCACCGACGTCAACTGCAACTCCACATAATCTCTTTTGGGGAAAAAACTCAGAGAGAAGATACCATCGCGTTTTATGATACGGAGTTCCCGCCACCTCCTGTTCTTCATCAGGAGAACTTATCTGGAGTCCGTTCGCCATCGTCATCATCAACCATCCTCCATCACCAATTTCATGATGCTCACTGCCGTGTGTGAGTAATTCCATCATAGGCTTGCTGGACGGTGATGGGTTGGATGAGATTTATCATGTAATCAAGTTAGTTTTGTTAGGATTTGATCCCTAGTATCCACTATGTTCTGAGATTGATGTTGCTATGACTTTGCTATGCTTAATGCTTGTCACTAGGGCCCAAGTGCCGTGATTTCAGATCTGAATATATTATGCTTTCATGAATATATTTGTGTTCTTGATCCTATCTTGCAAGTCTATAGTCACCTACTATGTGTTATGATCCGGAAAACTCGGAGTGACAATAACCGGGGCACTTCTTGGTGATGACCATAGTTTGAGGAGTTCATGTATTCACTAAGTGTTAATGCTTTGGTCTGGTACTCTATTAAAAGGAGGCCTTAATATCCCTTAGTTTCCATTAGGACCCCGCTGCCACGGGAGGGTAGGACAAAAGATGTCATGCAAGTTCTTTTCCATAGGCACGTATGACTATATTCGGAATACATGCCTACATTACATTAATGAATTGGAGCTAGTTCTGTGTCACCCTAGGTTATAACTGCTACATGATGAATATTATCCGACACCTATCATTGCCGATCCATTTCCTACGAGTTCATTCCATATTAACACTTGCTTTGTTACTTTCATTACTGCTGCTATCACCATTGCTACAAACCTGTTACTGTTACTTTTGCCACTATTACCGTTACTTCCATAGTACTTTGTTATTAAATACTTTGTTGCAGATATTAAGTTTACCAGGTGCGGTTGAATTGACAACTCAGCTGCTAATATTTGAGAATATTCTTTGGCTCCCCTTGTGTCGAATCAATAAATTTGGGTTGAATACTCTACCCTCGAAAACTGTTGCGATCGCCTATACTTGTGGGTTATCAAGACCTTTTTCTGGCGCCGTTACCAGGGAGCATAGCTCTATTCTTTGAGTTACTTGGGATTTATATCTGCTGATCACTATGAAGGATATGAAGAATCTGAAGGATGACAAAACCAAGATCGTTCCCTCTAGAACGAGGAGAGGTAAGGAACTACCATCTAGCTCTGCACTTGATTCACCATCTATTTTGAGTAAACTTGCGACACCTACACCTGCTATTGATTCTGATATGTCACATGATATTGTTGATGCACTTCTATTATGAATGATGCTTATGATGAAGTTGTGCCATTGGGTGAATTACTTGATAAGCATCTCGCTAAAGCCAAAACTATTAAATATGTTGAAGATGATGATATCTCTGAAACTGATGAAATTAATGATATTGAAAACTTTGAAACACCTATTAGACCTACTTCCCCTAGATATGAATTTCCTATTGTTCCCGAGAGATATGTTATGGAAGGAGAAATAGCTAGGGGCTTTCTTGCTTGTAAGGATAGGTATGATCTTAAAAAATTAGCACGCAAGTGGAAAGAGCAATCTTTGAATGCAAAGATGCAATGCAATCCTGAATTTGCATAACATATCTCTGTTGATCCAGAGTTAATTACTTAATTGAATCTGTTCCTTTCCATGGTTATGAATCTGAAACTGTCGTGGCACATCTTACTAAACTAAATGATATAGCCACCCTATTTGCCCACGTGGAAAAAAATTGCTATTACTATATTCTTAAGTTGTTTCCTTTCTCGTTAATGGGTAATGCTAAGTTAGGGTTTAACTCTCTTGATCCTGCTTGTGTGCGTAGTCCCCAGGATATGATTTTCTACTTCTCTGCAAAATATTTTCCAGTTCATAACCTGCCTTATAGGAAATATTTAACTATGTGCAAATTGAAGAAGAGAGTCTCCCACAAGCATGGGGGAGGCTTCTCTAATTACTTAATGCTTTGCGTGATCATCCTCTTAAGAAGAATGAAATACTTGATATCATTTGTAATGTACTAACCGATGCTTCTAGGGACCACCTAGATAGTTGTGCTGGCTGTGTTTTCAGGGAATGAGCTGTTGAACAAGGTGAAAAATTATTGAATATTATATTGAGTAATGATAATGATTGGACCCTTCCTGAACCAACTTCGAAGCCAACTCCGAAGAAAAGCAGTATTCTATTTCTTAGTCCCGAATATATGCAAGAGGCAAAGAAATCAATGAAGGAAAATGGTATTAAAGCTGAAGATGTTAAGAATCTACCACCAATTGAAGAAATATACGGTCTTGATAACCCGACACAGGTAGTAGAGGTAAATTCTCTCTATAGTTTTGATGGAGGCGGTATTCCTCATAATAAGTCTACTAGCCAATGCTTAGATGAGTTTGATAATTTTATTGTTAAACAAGAAGATTTCAATGCTTATGTTAGTAGACAGCTGAAACGTAATGCTTATATGCTTGACCGCTTGGGTGATCTTGTGACTAGAACTTCCAATGATATTAAACTTATCAGTAAACATGCTTCCATGGTTACCACTCAAGTAGAACAAGTACTTAAGGCACAAAATGATTTGCTTAATGAATTCAATAGTAAGAATAATGATAATATTGTTATGGTTGCTACTAGAGGTGGTAAAGTAACTCAGGAACCTTTTTATCCTGAGGGCCATCCTAAGAGAGTTGAGCAAGATTCACAGAGAATTAATATTGATAAACCTAGTCCTAGTAATAAAAAGAAAAAGAAAACTGATAGGACTTTTGATGCTTCTAGTGAGCCTGTTGTAGACACACCTGAGAATCCTAATAATATTTTTATTTCTGATGCCGAGACTCAGTCTGGTAATGAACATGAACCTAGTGATAACATTAATGATGATGTTCTTACTGATGCTCAACCTTGTAGTGATAATGATATAGAGATTGAACCTATTGTTGATCATGATAACCCACAGTCAAAGAATCAACATTATGATAAGAGCGACTTCATTGCTAGGAAACATGGTAAAAAGGGAACCATGGGTTCAGAAACCGATGCCCTTTCCTCCTAAACCATCCAAGAAAAAGGATGATGAGGATTTTTAAGCTTTTGTGAAATGATTAGACCTATCTTTTTGCGTATGCGTTTGACTGATATGCTTAAAATGCATCCTTATTCTAAGTATTTGAAAGAAAATATTACTAACAAAAGACAGATACCGGAAGCTGAAATTTCCACCATGCTTGCTAATTATACTTTTAAGGGTGGAATACCAAAGAAATTTGGAGATCCGAGAATACCTACTATACCATGCTCCATTAAAGGAAATTATGTTAAAACTGCTTTATGTGATCTTGGGGCTGGTGTTAGTGTTATGCCCTTCTCTTTGTATCATAGACTTGAATTGAATAAGTTGACACCTACTGAAATATCTTTGCAAATGGATGAAAAATCGACTGCTATACCTATCGGTATTTGTGAGGATGTGCCTGTTGTTGTTTCAAACGTTACTATCTCAACGGACTTTGTTATTCTTGATATTCCCGAGGACGATAGTATGTCGATCATCCTTGGTAGACCTTTTTTTAATACTGCAGGTGACATTATTGATTGCAACAAAGGCAATGTCAGTTTTCATGTAAACAGTAATGAGCATATGGTACACTTTCCGAAGAAACAACCTCAAGTTAATAGCATCAATTCTATTGGAAAAATTTCAACTATCATTATTGGAGGTTTTGAATTCCCTCTTCCTATTGTTAAGAAGAAATATGATATACTTATTGTTGGGGACATGCATATCCACATTGAGGTAACCTAGTGTTATTCAAAGATTCTCCGGTTTTATGTTACTCGAAAGAAGTTTGTTAACGAGACTTGATCAACCTCATTGATGGATTCCTTTTAATGAGCATGAGATGGATGAATTCAGAGAACACCACCTTCTGTACCCAACTTTTACATTATGTTATTTAGATTAAATAAAGTAAAAATAATATTATCTGCCCATTTTCTGAATTATCTGTGCAATAAAAAAATGTCCCAAAAATAAAAGTTCTCGAAATGCCCTGAATATTTAATATGATTTTTTCCAGATTATTCTAAGATTTTAGGCACTAAAAACACACTAGAGGGCTGCACCAGTGGGCCACAAGGGTGGAGTGCGCGCCCTACCCCCTGGGCGCGCCCCCTGTCCTTGTGGGCCCCATGTGGCCCCCTCCACTTATTCCAGCACCCATCCTCTCCTTGTTCATCCAGAAAAATCATCCACCAGCTCAAACCCGTGTTCTAGCTCATCTTGCTGCCATTTTCGATCTCCTTCTTCAATCCATCATTTGCAAAACTGTTTTGTGCGATTCTTCTTCGGTATGTGACTCCTGCAATGGTCCAATTAGTTTTTGTTATAGTGCTTCATTAATTACAATTTTTTTGCTGCTGTGGTGACCTTGTTCTGGAGCTTGCATGTCAAATTTATATGGTCCAAAGTAGTTTTGATGCATGATATAGCCTCTAGACACTCGTAGGAGTAGTTGTTATCAATACTGTTGAGTTTAGTTCAATTTTATATTTAGTCACTAAAAAATTCAGAATTTTTCAGAGGAAGAAAATGAAGAGGAGATTGTTGAGAGGCTCTTCGAGCCGGGGTTCAAAGGAGAAGGAAAATGAGGACAAGGAGAATCCCAAGTATAATATTCCTCGTACCGTGGAGATTCGGGCATGTGAATGGCCATGCAATGCATTTTTATAGTTGGCCGGAATTTACGAAGATTTCTATTATTCGGCCAAGAATGCAGGCATCACCGACTACGTCTGCGACCAATGTGATCAGTATCTCCTCCTAACTAATACTTTCATGCAAAAATTTCATTTTCATGCCAGGAAATCACCGCCTATGGTAGAATTTGACTTATATGATGTGCATAAGGAGATGACGCTTTGTGACTTTTGTGGGGTATGCAAATTACCTTATGAGGTAAGCATCGATCAACCATGTCCTAGAGATGTGGAAGATTTCATTGATGAGATTATGATAGGTGAAAGGAGAAGGGTGTAAGAAGCGAGAGTTGCATGTATACATTTTCCTGTTTTACGCTATTATTCATTACTTGCTGGGAAATGTTTGATTGGTCGTGGGGAGAGTGGAGGCCTTAGTGCTCCTGACCTTGCCATTTTGCGCCATGTTCTGCTTCTCGATGGAACTTTTAGTTTGGGTGCTATGGTCACTAAACGGTTAAGTTTAAATACTAAGGTTCCTATTTTCGGAGGCATCTTCGCTTCACGCCTTGTCGCACATTTTGAGAGTCCCATTAGGCATTATGAGAAAGAGGAGAAATTGCTACCCACTATTTATTTAGATTATGACCGCATGGTAGCACATAAGTTCATTCGCTATGATGAGGAAAAGAGACTTATTTATAACTTATTATTAGCGAGAACACTTTTCAGATTATTGCCTTGCCTGCACCTACTTTGTTCGATCTTCATTCAGGCAGGTACTTCGTTTTTCCCGAGAACATTCATGCATATTGGGATGGGACACAATCCCCAGTTCCTGAGCTAGGGCCATCACCTGATCCATATCACGAGCCTATCTTTTAGTGGGAGCCGCAGGAGCTCGTAGACCAGTGGAACCCTCAGGATCCACTTTAGTACACAGGAGATGGATCCATGGGCATAGACCAACTTAGGCAAAATCCTAAGCTTGGGGGCGTACGTATTTCTCACTGACATTACATTCATGCTCACACAGTCATTCCAGTTGTCGGTGTTCATACTTTTTCATTGTATCATCCACGTTAGTTTATTTTTCTCGCTTTCTTCTTTTGTGTTTGCAAAAATTTAGAAAACCCAAATATATTTCCTACTTCTTTTTGTCTTTTCTTTCTAGTTAGTTTCTTGGTAGTTTGTAGTAGTAAAAAAATCCAAAAAGATCTCTAGTTCTTCTTTTGTTTGTTGGGAGTTTTCCTATGTAAATAGCTTTTCTCGTTCTTGTTTTGCTCTCTTCAGAACAAAAAACTCCAAAAATATTTCAGTTGTTTCTTTGAAATTCTTTTCTTTTCTTTGGGGGCTGAGAGGATACGACTACGATGAAATTGATGGGTGCCTCTCATATGCATTATTGTTGAACTAACAAAGAGCGCATATTACCTTGTCTTCTCCTCTGAATAAATGTTTGCATATTCCAGCTTAGTCCGATGCACGTGCACTATTATTATTATTCACATTGTTCGGTCGTACAAGTGAAAGGCAATAATGACGATATATGATGAAATGATTGAGATGGACAAAAGCTGGTATGAACTCGACCTATCTTGATTTCGTAAATATGATTAGCTTGTCATTCCTTATTCAGCCTCTTATGAATGAGACATGTTTGCAATGACAATTAGAGATTATAGTTACTCATGCCATGCTTAATTAGCTAGGAGCTTATAATGGTTTACTTTGCGTGCCAACATGCTTTTAAAATGTTTGTGATGGGGTGTGATAGGATGGTATCCTCCTTTGAATGATTTAAGTGACTCTACTTGGCACATGTTCACACATGTAGTAGAGACAAAATCAACATAGCCTCCATGATATTTATCTTCAAGTTTGTTTATATCCAGCTCATGCTTGCACGCAATGTTGGTTAATCGCAAAGCATGTTTATGACCGTTGTCGCTCTCTAGCTGGTCGCTTCCGTGTCTCTTTCGAGCCTTCACCTATACTAAGCAGGAATGCTGCTTGTGCATCCACTTCCATAAACCCAAAGTTGTTCCATAAGAGTCCACCATACCTACCTATATGCGGTATTTACCTACCGTTCCGAGTAAATTTGCATGTGCGAAACTCTAAACCTTCAAATAAAATTCTGTTTTGTATGCCCAAATCGCTCATGTGGCGACTGGGGGCTGTCAATATTTTCCATGCTAGGTGGGTTATTCTCACGATGAGTGGACTCCGCTTGTCATTCACGAGAAAATGGTTGTTAGCCGGGATACTCAGTCCCATGATCAAAAGATCAAAAATCAAATCAAAATATAATTAAACAAAGGTCCCCCTGGATTGTTGTTGGTTTGGACGGTACCCGTTGTTTTGGATAAGCCGTGGAGTGTGTTTGATGGTAGAGGGGGAGTAAAACTTTACCTTTCTGTTTGGGAACCGTCTACAATGTATGTAGCATGGAAGATATTGAGAACTCTTGGTCGTAGCATTGACAAAGAAAGCATATCACTCAAAATTATATTCATCTATGATTTAAAAACTTGAGATCTCGCACCTCTGCAAATCCCTGCTTCCCTCTGCGAAGGGCCTATCTATTTACTTTTTTTTCTTAGTCATCATCTTCTTATAAAAAACACCAGTTGGAGAGCACGTCTGTCCTTTATATGCTTTGTTATTTATTGATGTTGAGTATGAGTGTGACTGGATCTCTTTAACAATGAATTACAATGTCTAGCCAGTCCTTGATCTTCTTAGGTGCTCTGTATTTATGTTTTCTGGTCTCAGAAAGGGCTAGCGAGATACCACTTTATCGTATTGTATCACAATTATTTTGATAAAGTGTTTTCATCCGAGATTTATTATTATTGCTCGCTAGTTGCTTATTCCATTGATATAAGTAAACATGAGACCTAAATGTTATTGTGAATGTGGTTAGTTCATAATCGTTGCAGAACACTTGAATGCTAGCTTTACGTATTTACAACAACAAGATCAAACAGAGTTTGTAATTTTTTTTCTTTATTACTTTCAGTTTATCAACTGAATTGCTTGCGGACCAGCAATGGGTTAAGCTTGGGGGAGTTGATACGTCTCCATCGTATCTACTTTTCCAAACTCTTTTGCCCTTGTTTTGTACTCTAATTTGCATGATTTGAATGGAACTAACCCGGACTGACGTTGTTTTCAGCAGAATTGACTTGGTGTTATTTTTGTGCAGAAATAAAAGTTCTCGGATTAACCTGAAACTTCACGGAGATTATTTTCAAAATATATAAAAAATATTGACGGAGAGAACTACCAGAGGGGGCCCACACCCTGGCCACAAGGGTGGGGCGCGTGCCCACCCCCTAGGGCACGCCATCCGTCCTTGTGGGGCCCCTAGACCTCCACCGATGTCAACTCCAACTCCATATAATCTCTTTTGGGTAGAAATAATCAAAGAGAAGATCCCATCATGTTTTACGGCACGGAGCCGCTACCACGTACTGTTCTTCATCGGTAGACCTGATCTGGAGTCCGTTCGAGGCTCCGTAGAGTAGAGATCATCGCCTTCGTCATCATCAACCATCCTCCATCACCAATTTCATGATTCTCACCGATATGCGTGATTAATTCCATCGTAGGCTTGCTGGATGGTGATGGGTTGGATGAAATTTATCATGTAATCGAGTTAGTTTTGTTAGGGTTTGATCCCTAGTATACACTATGTTCTAAGATTGATCTTGCTATGACTTTGCTATGCTTAATGCTTGTCACTAGGGCCCGAGTGTGATGCCCCAAGACCAACGCTCCAGAAGACTTTCATATATTTCGATGTCACAGTGTGTTTCTTTTGTGCTTGCTCTATTTATTTTTGCATTACATCATGTCATCATGCCATCACATCATTAATCTTTCCCACTCAATATATAAATTGTATGGGTCTTTGATCTATTCAAATTGAGGGAAGGGTGACTTCTCTTTATAGCAAATCCTCCCAATATTAGGGAGCTATTATAAAATATTCCGTTGATGTGGAATTACTTCTGACACACAAGCGAAATAATTCCCCACGCCTTTGTTATCTCACTTCTTGACCTCAAACTGTGCCCATAAACTATTTCATCATTTTTCCCGAGCTCCACCGAAATTCTCAACATTTTTGGACACTTCAAAAACCTAGTGCTAGTTAAATTCAAATGAGTTTGAATTCAACTTTCAATTATGCCAACTGCATTTTTCTGGGAACAAGCGCATTTTTGCGAGTCCAAGAAAATTAACACCATGCCCAAATTCCTTCTCTAACCTTTTCTTTTCTCCCCCTTTTTCTGTTATAAGAGGGAGAAGAGAGAGCCTGCGCCAGCGGGCCTCTTGGGCCTGACCAACCAGGCCTCCTAGCCTTTTTCCATTTTGCCTGAATGACCCAAGGCCCAGCCAGCCTCTCCCTAAACCTAACCCTGCCCAATCCCATCCCTCATCCTCTCCCACCGATCTCCCTCTTCCCCATGTCCTCCCACAGCACTGCAACTCCTCTTCTCGATACCCACACCTCGCTCCTCCTCTCACGTGCACGCACACAGGTACAGGAGCCTAAGTGCAGCGCCCGATCCCCATGGCTTCCCTGGCCCCCTCACGCCTCTTCCTCGCGAGAACTCCGGCTGCCCCAGACGTCCGCCGGCCTCCCCTGGCTGTGGACGGCGCCGCTGCTTGCGTCTTCTGCTCCGACCCCGCCGCTGCTCCATCCGGCGAGTCAAGGCAGCCGAGCTCCGTCGCGCCCATTTCTCCTCCTCTACGACCGCGCCTCGCCTCCTTCTGCCTCGATGAAGCAGGGCCCCGGCGCCCACGTCCGACCCTTCCTCGGCCTTGCCAATTCCACGGACCACCGCACTGTGCTGCTCCTCTCATCCCCGCATCACCTGGGCTAACGGATGCCGCCATCTCGCTCCCTCCCATCACGCCTCCGTCGTCGCGTTGGGTCCTCGTCAAGGCCGCCCCAACCCCTTCGCCTCTCCGCCATGACGCTCGCGCCATGCTCCATCCAGCGCTGCCTCTTAGTCCCTCATGCAACCTCCTCCTCGTTTGTCCTCGACGCGCCGGTGATTGGCCAGCTTGGCCTTGCTGCTCCTATTGTCTCGTGCGCCCACGTCGACGACCACTTGTTCTGCCCTGCTTGGGACCGAGAAGTTCAGCGAACAAAGGTCCCCAAGACCACCAAGTTGATGTCCCTGTACATCCCGTCGTTGCTCGTTGCACGCCAAGACCGACCCATGGTTTTCGCCAAGACCAAGACCGCCAAGTACATCTCGGACTCGTCAAGTCCCAAGACAACATGTGTACCACTACATCAACATTTGTACAACTATGGGGTATCACCGAGTACAACTTCGGATCGCCAAGACCGACTACGGGGATTCACCAAGTACCACTTCTGTTGCCAAGTTCGACTACATCACGAAGATGTGTACAACTACGTGGATTCGGCAAGTACCCCACCAGGAAGACCGACGCCCGAACGACTACAAACTGAAACGCAAGTACCACAAAAACCGTGTACGACTATCGTCGCCGAAGGCTGTGGTGTGAACAACTACCGCCGTAATGATCTCGACAAGAAAACGTGTACCACTACCATCGATGTGAACCACTAATTCCACTACCGCCGACGTGTACGGCTACGAAATGTGAACCACTACTTCTACTAGTTCCCTCGATGGATTTGAACCCCTCTGAGAATGCACGCTTCAAAGGTATAATCGCCGAGACGCCGCCCGTGAACGAATGCTTGCGATGTCTGAGATGAACCACTTGTTTGCCTCGAGTCCGAATTGTCGGTGCATGTTGCCCCTCTTTTGCCTTGCCACCGACATGTGGGAACCCGGTAACCGGGATCACCCCACCATCTTGCATGACATGCTCCCGTCACACTTCTTTTGCACCGGTCCCTCAATGGGTTACTGGAACCGATATGTTGTCGTGGCATTATTTTCGGATTCGTCGCCGTAGCACCCCTTTCTTTCCACCACGGCGACTAATGCTCATGTCAACTTTTCATAAAATTGCATATAACTTGAATATGTCATCCACATCATGATAACAACGTTAAATTGTTTAAAATTGTTGTTTGCTTAAAAATTGCTATTTGCACATGGGGATTTTCTGGAATTGTTTTTGTTGTTGTTTCTAGCTCCATTTAAATTGCTTAGATAGTGTAGTTTAATTGTGTAGCACCTCTTTCCATGCTAAAAACATTTAAACTTGTTGGGTTCATAAACGAGAGTCAACTAAATAAATAGAACGTGGTGTTTCGTCAATATGCAACTCGTTGTATATTGAGCTCTACTTAAATTGTAGTGTTGGTTGTGCACTTTGCCATGCCATGCATATTTAAACCGGACATGCATCATACTTGGTTGTGCATCATGCCAAGTTTATGCTTGTTTGTTTACCATGTTGTTTGCTTCTTCCCGGTTTACTTCTCTCGTTAGCTTCGGTTTTGTTCCGGAGTTGTGCGGATTCGTTCGACTACGTCCGTCTTTCTTCTTCATGGACTCGTTCTTCTTCCTTGCGGGATCTCAGGCAAGATGACCATTCCTTGATATGACCTCTATTGCTGCTATGCTAGATGCCTCACTCTATTGCTTTATCGTGATACCTATCCTTTTGTCTATCAGCCCCTACCTTGCCATGAAACCCCTAACTACCTTCCTAGCAAACCATTGTTTGGCTAAGTTACGCTTTTGCTCAAGCCCCTTTTATAGAGTTGTTAATTGTAGGTGAAGTTGAAGTTTGCTCCATGAGGTTTGGATATTTTGGGAATAACACAATATCTCTATATGAATTAATGCACCTATATACTTACCAATGGGTGGAAGGCTTGGCCTTTTGCTCGGTGTTTTGTTCCACTCATGCCGCCTTAGGAACCGATAAACCAGTGTTATGTTCCTTGATTTTGCATTCCTAACACGGTTGGGGTTTACGGGCCCCGCTCGATAATTCGCTTTGTGTAAAGCTTTTCCAGGAAGGCCCAACCCTGGCTTTACCATTCGCCTAATAACTAAAAACTTGCATAGGGACTTTCCGGACCCCGAGGATTTTAATCAACAAACCGGGCCAGTGCTCCTCATGAGTGTTGGTCCAAACTAGAGCCACTTGCAGTGCCACCCGGTTTACTGGGGTCTTCGGTTGCTGTACGTAGTGCTCATCTGATCATGGCCTGAGACGAGATACGCGCGGCTCTTATCAGGGTGTCGGCACGTCCGGAGGTCTTGCTCGATTAGTTTTACTATTGCCAAAATATCTTGTGCACGGGATTCTGAGAACACTCGGGCCTTCCCAACGTGGAGTTGTTACTCCGCTGATCGTGAGAGCTTGTGATGGGCTAAGTTGGGACACCCTGCAGGGTTATGATCTTTCGAAAGCCGTGCCCGCGGTTATGTGGCAGATTGGAATTTGTTAATATCCGATTGTAGATAACTTGACACAAAAACTCAAAAGGAATACACTACCGTGTGAGTAGTCGTGATGGTCTATTTTCGAGGGAGTTCGGGAAGAGAACACGGCTGGGTTATGGATGACTCGTAGGTAGACATGATCATCTAGTGATCATGATTTAATTCACGACCGATGGCTTTCACTTCTCTTCTCGCTCTGATGATACGTAAGCTAGCCACCTCATCTACGCTTAGTGCTTGCAGCAGCCCACTTATACACTTCCTCCTTTCCCAGAAGCTTTGATAGTTTTGATACTCGGGAATGGGATTTCTGAGTCCTTGTGACTCACGGTTTACTACAAAACCAGATGTAGGTACAACCGAGTACGATGCAGGTGGTGACCAGGAACTCAAGTGGGAGTTCGATGAAGAGCGTGGGCATATGTGCCTGACGTTCTCCGACGATCAGTAGTGGTTCCTACTAGGGCCAATCGGGCATAGTGGGTGGTTATCTTCTTTTCATTTGGATTCGTAGTAGTCAGCCTATGTGTGTACTCTGGATGAATGTATGACTTATTTATGCATTGTGTGAAGTGGCGATTGTAAGCCAACAATATTGTTTTACCTTTGTTCTTGTACATGGTAATGTGTGAAGATGACCATCCTACGATCATACCAAAATGCGATTATGCCTCTAAGTAATGCCTCGACACGTAGGAGATATAGTCGCATCTTGGGCGTTACAAGTTGATAATCAGAGCCTTCCCCGACCTACGAGCCCCTGGTTGATCAAACCACTGCCGATGTTGACTCTAGAAAAAAATGTTTTGAGTCTTAGGATTATATATATATCGGAGAGTAGGAATTCCTTTTCTGGTTATCCCCTTCGTCGCTCTGGTGAGGACTCCTGACGTAGAAGTTTTGACTTCCTACCCTCTTTTCCACTATTTTTTTAGGATCACAGGAGTATTGTTGGGACCTTTCTGATATCTTTGTGACGAGATTATGTCTTGGTGCCTCCCATCAGTTTTGGCTTAGTCCCGGAGAGTTGAGAGGTCTTGTCGTTGCATTATGTATCATTACAGTTCTAGAACACCAGAGTTGGCCGACATCGCAAACGCTTCTATGCATGTCTGGTGGTGAGATAACCCCGATGTCACCCAGTACTGGGGGATAGTTCGGCAATATTGCCACAGCTAGTATAGCGGATGCTTTTCGAAGGTCTGAGGTACATGGTTTCCGAAGGTGCCTGGTTATGTGTTGACGGATGGATACAGCTGGATGTAGGTATTGTTAGTTGGGTGAGATATTGTTCTTCCCCTGTATCCCCAACACCAGATTGCATAACCAGAAAGTTTCAGGAATTAGTAGGTGGGAATTCAAGTAGCTCTTAGGTAATTTACCAATGGATGCATGATATGAGGTTGGGGCTCAACGCCTAGTGGTGCATTTGCCACGGTTGATTTTCCACTAGGGGTTGCATCTTAATGAATCCTTGGCTATGCTGATTCGGGGATGCAATGTCCTTTGTAACGTCATGCCCGGGGGGCCTCATCATGAAAACTTTGGACGAAACCTCTATAATATGTTTGTTCCGGCTTCTTTCGCGTGCCAAATCTTTTGTTTTGTTTTGATTGTGCTATTCGAGTTGCTTCGATGTCAAGTTTCGATTCCATACCTTTCCAAATTGGTGTTCTCATATTTCTATGGGAGTGCTAATCCTTCTTGATCATCGAGATTTTCATGTTAAATTCTTTTTCAACCGGTGCATTTCTCTTCAAGTTAATTCGATCTTTTCTATATTGGCAATATCAATTCTCAGTCTTCTCAACGGTGTCTGTTTCATTCATCTCAAGTTGCCTTTGTTTTTCCCACCCTCCCGCCCTTCTTCTTCTTGGAGCCAGAATTCTTAGTCAAGTATCCATTATATTCATGTGAAGTATCTTCATTCTTTTCTTCGGTGTTGCTTATCCGGTGATTTCTCGTGAAGACGCTAAGGAAGCTTCAACTTCATCATTGTTCGATTCTAATTTTCTTCTCCGGTGGATTTAATTCAAGATTTTGGTGTTGATCTTATCCCTTTCCTCATTTCACAATCCTTTCTCATTCTGGTGCACCAATTAATCTTTCACCTCTCGCTATTCATTCGTTCCGGAATGCTAAAGATATCTTAGGGGATTCGTGTTTCCATTTTTCAATCCGTTCAAACTATTTTGAGGTTGTTCTCTCATTCAAGCCATTTAATTAAACCAGTGCAATTTCTCTTGATACATTCGTTTCAACGGGGTTTCTTTTCAGTGGGCCTTAACCCAAAGGCCTTCTCCAGGATCTTACTTGACTCTTCTATTTTTCTGGAGTTATTCTCAAATTATTTTCAAAGTGTGACGTAAGAATGGAATTCTATGAGTCATATGTTTTCTTCAAGATCACTTTCAAATTCTTTTCATCGTTGGCTCAACATTTTCATTCTTAATTCGGAGCGCCTCAACAATTCATGGTGTTATATCTCGTCGTCATTCTCAGATTTTGAAGAACGAGGAAGAATTTCCCCTAAATCTTGGTCCGTTCCCTTGAAGATTCATGGTTCTAGCTTCATGCCATCCTCATGATTGTTCCGATTGTGAGGAATTGTTTGCATACCCATCCGGAGCATTTTAGGAGTGTTTTGTGTTGTTTATCTCATCATTTCAGATTTCTTCATTCTCATTGTTCTACTCTTGTTCTCAAATTCTTATCGGTGCATCATTCAAGTATCCTCTAGTCAGCTCGTGATCCCTTTGTTCTTATATATCTAAATTGCTTCAAGTATCTTTGTTTGTGTGATTCATTCTCTTTTCTCCACTCATTTTCAAATTCTTACGTTGGTTCTTTCAAGATTACTCTTTCGTTCTAATCATAGCAATTCATTCGTTCTTTCCAAATCTTATCGGTGATCCGTTGGATTGTGCTATATCTCTCTCCAATCCTTTTCAATAAGAATAAGTAGTATGCCAAATTCATTGCTCCTCATCAATTTAATTGATGGCGGATAAGCATAACATAATTCTTATTCTTGTTTCATCCGAGTGATTAATACCTTTGTTTGGAGTTTGTTCATGATGAATAAACTCTAGGTTCAAAGTGTTTCATCTTCCTTTACAGAGTTCCAAGTTTTCTCATTATCTCATCACGAAGATCCATCTAAATCATTGCAAGGCTTAAATATTATTATTTTCATCCTTCACTTCTCCCTTTCGTTACCGGAGTTCTTCATGGTGGTTCATCATGATTTAATTCATCCTGGAAGTGCAAATATTTGCTCCCTTATCTTTTGAGGTGGTGTTATGTCATTCTTGACAATTTCCTTCATGTTTCACGATTCACAAGTTGCCAGGAATAAGATAGTGTAAAACCATCATTTTCTCTTCGATTATGAGTTGTTTCCACCCATAATAATTTATTTGTTGGAGTATCTTGGTATAGATTTCACCTAAAGACTTCCATTGGGAATGTTGCTACTGTGGTGCTTATCGATGATACAAGTTATCTCTTTATCATATTGGTGGAAGAAATTTTTCATCTCTTTGTTAATCTCAATCCAACCAAATGTTTTTCGTTAGTGGCCGGTTGTCACCTCATAACTTTGGGATGTTTTCCATAAGCCCACAAGAGCATATTCTTTTCGTTGTCGATTTTCGATCAACTCCATTCAATCCATCTTTGTAAGGTTGCTTTTCCAATTCATTTGTGGTAGAAGATGTTATTCTTCTCCGTTCTTTTCATCCTATTCTTTCATTTATTCCAGAGGCATTGTGATATTGCTCTCTTTGATCATCATCTCGTTTTGTCAAGATCAAGTTCTTTTCCGCTCTGGTCCATTTAACATGAGTGTTGCGTCCTCCATTTAGGTTCTCTCATCTTATCAAGTTTTGCCTCTCTTTTCAACAGGAGTGCTCTCTGAAATCCTTCTTACCCCTTGTGCAATTCTTTTAATTGTTTCGGAGGAAGTGTGTTGTTGATTTAATCAACTATCATCCCATCTTGGCAAGTTCATGTTCAATTCCTTCCATTTTCCAACGAAGTGTTGTCCAAATTCTTTCATTCCTAGTCCTTCTCTACCTTTTATTTAATCGGAGTGGTTTTAATTTCTTCCATGATCCTTGAGCTCTTCGTTCAAGTCTTTGCAACCTGCAAATTCTCGTGATGTCCCTTGTTCCTCCTTTTAATCGGAGTGCTCTCAACTTCGTTCATCTCCATTGTATTCTTTCTTCAATTGTTCAACCTCTCAAGGTTCGTGGTTTCACTCGTTTGTCAAGAAGCAACTTTGTTTTACTTCTTCATTTTCCGTTTCTCTCCGGTGCCATCCCTAGGATCTCGGGTCGAGATCCTCTGTAAGTGGGAGAGTTGTGACGCCCCAAGACCGACGCTCCAGAAGATTTCCATAAATTTCGATGTCACCGTGTGTTTCTTTTTTGCTTGCTCTATTTATTTTTGCATTGCATCACGTCATTAATCTTTCCAACTCAATATATAAATTGTATAGGTCTTTCATATATTTAAATCGAGGGAAGGGTGACTTCTTTTTATAACATATCCTCCCATTATGAGGGAACTATTATAAAATATTTCATTGATGTGGAATTACTTTTGACACACTTGCAAAATAATTCCCCACGCCTTTGTATTCTCACTTCTTGACCTCAAACTTTGCCCATAAACTCTTTCGTCATTTTTCCTGACCTCCACCAAAATTCTCAACTTTTTTGGACACTTCAAAAACCTAGTCCTAGTTCAAACCCATTTGAATTAAATTCAAATGAGTTTGAATTCAACTTTCAATCATGCCCACTGCATTTTTCTTGTAACAAGCACACTTTTGTGAGTCCAAGAAAATTAACCCCATGCCCAAAATCCTTCTCTAACCTTTTCTTTTCTCCCTTTTTTTCTGTTATAAGAGGGAGAAGAGAGAGCCTGCGCCAGCCGGCCTCTTGGGCCTGACCAACCAGGCCGCCTCGCCTTTTTCCATTTTGCCCGAATGGCGCAAGGCCCAGCAAGCCTCTCCCTGAACCTAACCCTGCCCGATCCCATCGCCTCATCCTCTGCCATCGATCTCCCTCTTCCCCTCCTCCTCCCACAGCGCCGCCCCTCCTCTTCTCGATCCCCACACCATGCTCCTCCTCTCGCCCGCATGCGCGCACGCAGGTAAACGAGCCTGAGATCCGCGCCCGATACCCATGGCTTCCGTCGCCCCCTTGCGCCTCTACCTCGCGAGAACTCCGGCCGCCCTAGACGTCTGCCGGCATCCCCTAGCTGCCAACGGCGCCACTGCTTGCGTCTTCTGCTCCGACCCCACCGCCGCTCTGACAGGCAAGTCAAGGCAGCTGGGCTCTGTCGCGCCCCCTTCTCCTCCTCAATGACCGCGCCTCACCTCCTTCTGCCTCGACGGAGCAGGGCCCCGGCACCTGCATCCGACCCCGCCTCGGCCTCACCAAGTCCATGGACCACCGCGCCGTGCTGTCCTCCCGTCCCCGCGTCGCCTGGGCCGACGTATGCCGCTATCTCGCTCCCTCCCATCGCGCATCCATCGTCACATTTAGTCCTCATCCAGGCCGCCCTGACCCCTTCGCCTCTCCGCCACGGCGCCCGCGCCATGCGCCATCCAGCACTGCCTCTCCGTACCTCGTGCGACCTCCTCCTCATTCGACCTCGATGTGCCGGTGATCGGCCACCTTGGCCTTGCTGTAGCTGTTGTCTCGTGCGCCCACGTCGACGGCCACTTGTTCTGCCCTGCTCCGGACCGAGAAGTTCAGCGAACAAAGGACCCCAAGACACCAAGTTGTTGTCCCTGTACATCCCATCATTGCTCGTTGCACGCCAAGACCGACCCGTGGTTTTCGTCAAGACCAACATCGTCAAGTACCTCTCGGACTCGTCAAGTCCCAAGACAACATGTGTACCACTACATCAACGTTTGTACAACTACAAGGTATCGCGGAGTACCCCTTCGGATCGCCAAGACCGACTACGGGGATTCACCAAGTACCACTTATGTCGCCAACTTTGACTACAACACGAAGATGTGTACAACTACGTGGATTCGCCAAGTACCCCACTGGCAAGACCGACGCCCGAACGACTACAGACCGAAACACAGTACCACAACGACCGTGTATGACTACTGTCGCCGAAGGTCGTCGGGTGAAAAACTACCGTCGTCGTGATCTCGACAAGAAAACGTGTACCACTTCCATCGCTGTGAAACACTACTTCCACTATCGCCGACGTGTACGGCTATGAAACATGACCGACTACTTCCACTACTTCCCTTGATGGATTCGAACCCCTCGGAGAACACATGCTTCAAAGGTATAATCGCCGATACGCCACCCGTGAACGAATGATTGCGATGTATGAGATGAACCACTTGTTTGCCTCGAGTCCGAATTGTCGGTGCACGTTGCCCCTCTTTTGCCTTGCCACCGACATGTGTGGGAACTCGGTAACCGGGATCACACCACCATATTGCATGACACGCTCCCGTCACACTTCTTTTGCACCGGTCCCTCAATGGGTTACCGGAACCGATATGTTGCCGTGGCATCATTTTCGGATTCGTCGCTGTGGCACCCCTTTCTTTCCACCACGGTGACTAATGCTCATGTCAACTTTTCATAAAATTGCATAAACTTGAATATGTCATCCGCATCATGATAAAAATGTTTAAATTGTTAAAAATGGTTTTTTGCTTAAAAATTGCTATATGCACATGGGGATTTTCTGGAATTTTTGTTTGTTGTTTCTGGCTCCATTTAAATTTCTTAGATAGTGTAGTTTAATTGTGTTGCACCTCTTGCGATGCTAAAAACATGTAAACTTGTTGGGTTCATAAATGAGAGTGAACTAAATAAATAGAATGTGGTGTTTCGTCAATATGCAACTCGTTGCATTTTGAGCTCCACTTAAATTGTATTGTTGTTTGTGCACTTTGACATGCCATGCATATTTAAACTGGACATGCATCATACTTGGTTGTGCATCATGCCATGTTTATGCTTGTTTGTTTACCATGTTGTTTGCCTCTTTCCGGTTTGCTTCTCTGGTTAGCTTCGGTTTCGTTCTGGAGTTGTCAGGATTCATTCGACTACGTCTGTTTGTCTTCTTCATGGACTCGTTCTTCTTCCTTGCGTGATCTCACGCAAGATGACCATTCCTTGATATGACCTCTATTGTTGCTATGCTAGATGCCTCGCTCTATTACTTTATTGCGATACCTATCCTTTTGCATGTCAGCCCCTATCTTGCCATGAAACCTCTAACTACCTTCCTAGCAAACCGTTGTTTGGCTAAGTTACGCTTTTTCTCAAGCCGCTCTTATAGCGTTGTTAGTTGCATGTGAAGTTGAAGTTTGCTCCATGAGGATTGTATATTTTGATAATTACATAATATCTCTATATAAATTAAGGGACATTTACATTTATGCCCCTAATTTGCACCCACTCTCAGATTTACCCCTAAAAAACCGGGTGCTCAAATTTTCCCCTCTTCCGTTAAGTGCGCTTATAGAAATGCCCTTCCGTACATTTTCCATCTAGTCAAAGGCCTTTGACCGTTAAGTGCGTGTATAGAAAAATCTAACGCTCAAAGGCCTTTGACTGGACGGAAAATGTACGGAAGGGCATTTCTATAACCACACTTAATGGAAGAGGGACAAATTTGAGCACATGATTTTATTAGGGGTAAATGTGATTGGGTGGTTCAAGTTAGGGGCAGAAATGCACCTATATACTTGGCAATGGGTGGAAGATTGGCCTTTTGCTCGCTGTTTTGTTCCACTCATGCCGTCTTAGGAACCGATAAACAGGTGTTATGTTCCTTGATTTTGCGTTCCTAACACGGTTGGGGTTTATGCCTGCCTCTATAATTCGCTTTGTGTAAAGCTTTTACAACAAGGCCCAACCCTGGTTTTACCATTCGCCTAATAACTAAAAACTTGCATAGGGACTTTCCGGACCCCAAGGATTTTAATCAACAAACCGGGCCAGTGCTCCTCATGAGTGTTGGTCCAAACTAGAGCCACTTGCGGTGCCACGCGGTTTACTGGGGTCTTCGATTGTTATACGTAGTACTCATCCGATCGTTGCCTGAGACGAGATACGCGTGGCTCTTATTAGGGTGTCGGCACATCGGGAGGTCTTGCTGGATTAGTTTTACTATTGCTGAAATATCTTGTGCACGGGATTCCGAGAACATGGAGTTGTTACTCCGCTGATCGTGAGAGCTTGTGATGGGCTAAGTTGGGACACCCCTGCAGGTTTATGATATTTCGAAAGCCGTGCCCGCGGTTATGTGGTAGATTGGAATTTGTTAATATCCGGTTGTAGATAACATGACACAAAAACTCAAACATAATACACTACTGTGTGAGTAGTCGTGATGGTCTCTTTTCGAGGGAGTTCGGGAAGAGAACACAGATGAGTTATGGATGACTCGTTGGTAGACATGATCGTCTAGTGATCATGATTTAGTTCATGATCGATGGCTTTCACTTCTCTTCTCGCTCAGAGGATACGTAATCTATCCACCTCATCTATGCTTAGTGCTTGCAGCAGCCCAGTTATACACTTCCTCCTTTCCCAAAAGCATTGATAGTTTTGATACTTGGGAATGGGATTGCTGAGTCCTTGTGACTCATGGTTTACTACAAACCCAGATGCAGGTACAACCGAGTACGATACAGGTGGTGACCAGGAACTCAAGTGGGAGTTCGATGAAGATCGTGGGCATATGTATGTGATGTTCCCCGACAATCAGTAGTTGTTCTTACTAGGGCCGATCGGGCATAGTGGGTGGTTATCTTCTTTTCATTTGGATTCGTCCGTAGTCAGTGATGTCTACACACGCTTCTACTCTTGTAGACTATGTTGGGCCTCCAAGCGCAGAGGTTTGTAGGACAGTAGCAATTTCCCTCAAGTGGATGACCTAAGGTTTATCGAACTCAGGGAAGTAGAGATTGAAGATGGTCTCTCTCAAGCAACCCTGCAACTAAGATACAAGAAGTCTCTTGTGTCCCCAACACACCTAATACAACTAGGAGTTGTATAGGTGCACTAGTTCGGCGAAGAGATGGTAAAATATGGATGATAGGAGTGGCAAAGCAAAGTAATATAAATATGTAATAAAAAGTGCAGCAAGCAAACAAGTGGTAAACGTGAGCACAAATGGTATTGCAATGGTGGAAACAAGGCCTAGGGTTCATACTTTCACTAGTGGCAACTCCCAACAACATTAACATAATCGAATCACATGATATTTCCCATAAAACATGCAAAGGGGACACACTCGGAGATCATTCCTTCGTGGTCAAGAGAGGACGAGAACTATGTAGGGCTACAAAAGCACACCTCAAAGTTCGTAGTTCTCAATCTAAGGATTTCCCAATGTCACCGCGGCCATCCAAAGAGAGTCCCACAATCACCACAACATATCTAAAGGATAGTCAAAGACAAGCACCAAGAGACTCTCAATCTTCAATCAACACACAAGAGAGGAAATCACTGATGAAAATATTGTTCTAATCCATGTCCAATAGACCGCTGTCACCTTGGTCTCGGGGATTATACTAGATAAAGACAAGTGAGTACATCAATCCAATACATAGAGGAAGGGGAAATATCATGGGATCACCCTAGATTAACATAGCCTATGATCACAACGAAGATCACATCATGGGAGAGAGAATTGACCACATAGCTACTGGTAAGAACCTCAGCCCCGAGGAGGAACTACTCCCGCCTCATGAAGGGAGGAAGCAACGTCGATGGAGATGAATCCGGGGGCACTTCCCCGTCCCGGCAAGGTGCCGGCGCAGGAATTCTGGTCCCCCGAAGCTTGATGGAGATGGCGGCGGAGATCGGAATCGCGTCTGGAGAAAAGGGGTTCGGGATCAGGGTTTTCTCGACGGACCTCAAATATATGCCAAAGGGGGTCACCAGGGGAGTCCTGGGGGGCCCAGGCGCCCCCCCCCCCGGCGCGGCCTAGGGGTGGGCCGCCTGGGCAGGCCGCCTGGAGCCCCTGTGGGTCCCCCCGGCTATACTTTGGCCGCACGGTAGCTCCTGGAATGCTGATTTTTTATATATTTTTTCTGGATTTTTCCTGGCATGTGAAAACCTGAAATACAAAAACAGCCGAAAATAGAAACTGGCACTGGGGTGCACTGAGTTAATAGGTTAGTCCAAATATGATCAAAAGTGTATGGAAGTGTATAAATATCATAGCAATATCACCCAAAAGAGGCATGGAGCAAGCAGAAATTATAGATACGTTTTGGACGTATCAACATCCCCAAGCTTAATTCCTGCTCGTCCTCGAGTAGGTAAATGATAACAAGAATAATTTCTGTGGTGACATGCTATTAACCATATAGGACTTATTCATAGTCATATGACAAAAGCTTACTGAGACAATGAATCTGTAGTAATTAAGTTGCCTCATGAGAAAATCACAAAGAACTGAAAGTTTTACAATATGATACTGAAACATCAAATAGATTTGCAATGAACATGATTTGGAAATATGATAAAGTGATATCTAGCTTGCCCCCTTTAGTGAAGCAAAACATAAATGCAGGGGCACCTTCAAGGTGTAAATGATGACTAGATACAATGATTTCAGAATAAACGATATCACAATTATGCAAAAGACAATGCTACTTTGGGACAATGCACATTACACTCAGAATGACAATCATGCTCTCAGTAGTTGGTGCTTTAAAAGAAGGTGGAGACTCAACATAAAAGTAAAAGAATGGCCCTTCGCAGAGGGAAGCAGGGATTACTCATGTGCTAGAGTTTTTTTATTTTGAAAACATAGAAGCAATTTTGTCAACGGTAGTAATACTTCATATGTGTTATGCATAAGACATCCTATAAGTTGCAAGCCTCATGCATCGAATACCAATAGTGCTCGCACCTTGTCCTAATTAGCTCGGATTCCCATGGGTTATCATTGCATTACATATGTTTCAACCAAGTGTCACAAAGGGGTACCTCTATGCCACCTGTACAAAGGTCCAAGGAGATAAATCGCATTTGATTTCTCGTTTTTGATAGATCTCAACTTGAGGACATCCATACCGGGACAACATAGAAAATAGATAATGGACTCCTCTTTAATGCTTAAGCATTCATAAGAGGTTGAGGATTAATGTCCAAGCTAAAACTTCCACCATGATGCATGGCTTTGGTTGGCGGCCCAATGTTCTTCTCTAACAATATGCATACTCAAACCATTCAACTCATGGCAAATCACCCTTACTTCGGACAAGACGAACATGCATAGCAACTCACATGATATTCAACAAAAGTGTAACAGTTGATGGCGTCCCCAGAAACATGGATACCGCTCAGCAAGCAACTTATAAGAAATAAGATACATAAGCGACATATTCTTTACCACAATAGTTTTTAAGCTACTTTCCCATGAGCTATGTATTGCAAAAATGAAGGTTTTAAAGGTAGCACATGTAAATTTACTTGGAGTGGCGGTGAAATACCACATATACGTAGGTATAGTGGACTCATATGGCATAACTGGATTAAAAGAATGTGGATGCACAAGCAGTCAGTCCGCTTAGTACAGGTGGAGGTTAGCAAAAGACTGGGAGCGACCAACTAAAAGAGCAATGACGGTCATAATCATGCAGAGCGACAAAGCAACATTGAATCAGGCATGGTAGTTATATCGCTACTCAGAAACAAAAGATCATCAAGGCTTGACAGACTTTCTTTACAGTCTTAAATATGCGTGAGCATACGCCAAGTCAATCAAAATAAATTCTTGAAGGAAGATATTACTAAACCATACCACATCATAGGCAAACAAATCAAGTTGGTACTCCAATAACACATTGGGAATCCCCCAGCTATTTGAGACTAACCACAATAAAACATGAACTACTAAGCGCCATTATGCATGTGGCATCTTTATCATAGACATATCAACCAATGCAACGGAAGCAAACTCTCTTAATAAGGTGAGCATGATAACTAAAGAGAGTTCAAGCAACCAACTAAACAAAAGCTCTTTGAAAAGATAAGCATGAATACTAAGAGCAGAACATGATAGTAGCTATTGAAAGACAAAGAACACACACACCAAAGATAGACATGAAAATTCTATGTTATGTTCTAGGTAGAAGTGGAGCGTGTTTCTCTCCCACATAAACAAAGCTGAGTTCCGACTCGTTATGAAAAGCTAAAGAAAACTAAAAACAAGACGCTCCAAGCATAGCACATAACACATGAAGTGATTAAAATATAGTGGAACGAAAGACGAACTGATAATGTTGATGGAGAAGGGGATGCACGGGGGCATCCCCAAGCTTAGACGCTTGAGTCTCCTTGAATATTTCTTGGGGGTGCATGGGGGCATCCCCAAGCTTGAGCGTTTGACACTCCTGGATCTTTTTATCATCTTCCCTCGCACACTTGAAAACTCCCTTCATACATAACTCATCATAATCTGATTAGCGAGGTTAGTACCCATAATAAAATAATTGTACCTTGCTGGAAATAAAGATATTCTTGAAGGTCTACTGTTTCTCAAGATTTCCAAAAGGTTTTTGCAAAGAAAAAGCAAGCTCTTGGTTTGCAAAATGAAGGAAAGGCAAAACAGGACAGAATCTGTGAAAAACAGAACAACAGGTAGTAAATGATTTTTTCGGGGCACTTCTGCAACTCTAATAAAAAAACTCAGAACAGACGCACGAAAGACAATTATATAGAGCATGCTGTCGAAAAAATTCAGATCAAAAAGATGATCTGGTGATTTTATACGAATTTTTCTATCCAAGGACAGAATCTGTTTCCTGGACAGCACGTCACAACTTTTGAACTTTCTTGCAATCAGAGGCTACACTTGGCACAAAGTTGAAAAGTAAAGATACAATGATGTTGCTACAGTAGTAACGAACATCAAGACCACTAAAACTGAAAGCAAAGATAACAAGGGTTGTCTCCCTAGAGCTCTTTCTTTATAGCCATAAAGATAGGCTTAAGACTTTAATGATGCTCTCGTAGGAATAAGAGCTGAAGAACAAAAGAGAGCATCAAGAAGCAAATACCAAACACATTTAAGCCTAACATGCTTCCTATGCATAGGAATATTGCAATAGAATAATTCATTGAAGCACAAAGCAACTAGCATAGGAAGGCAAAACAAGCATAACTTCAAAATATTCACCATAAAGAGAGGAAACTTCTTATTATTAAGATATTTAGAACCAAGTCTCCCTCTTTCATTATAAATTTCAGTGGCATCATGGATGAAATCAACAATATAAGAATCACATAAAGCATTGTTACCATGATCCACATGCAAAAAGGTACTCTTACTCTCCACATAAGCATAATCTTTCTCATTGGTAATAGTGGGAGTAAGACTATCATAAACAACTTGAACACTATAGATTAATTGTGTATTAGGAGGGTGGTGTTCAACAAGGGAGTAATTCCCTCCATGATAATGACAAGTTTCATAAGGATAATTTCTCCTTATGTCATAGGTACCTTTATAATCACTATAGATTGGAGTTATAACATCATCATGGTAGAGAAGAGCATTATCATTGCTAGCAACTATATTTGTAAACATGTTGTCTTTATTCTTACTAGCAAGAGAATTCTCAATTATCACATCACTAGTGGGTAAAGGATTTGCAATCCTATCATCCCCAAGCTTAGAGCTTCCCATATCTTCACTTTCAGAGTTGGTACCAAAAAGATTTTCAAGATCATAAGTAGCATTATCATCATTTTCCCAATCACAATAAGTAACATGCATATCATAATCAAAATCATCTTCAATAGTACCTACGGACGTATCATCAAGATGATAATTAAGGCAATAAACTTCACCTTCTTATTTAAACTTACAACCGCTAGGATAAAAGTTGATAGGAGGAATATGCTCAGGCCAGGTTGATACCCATTCTTCTTCCTTCTTGCTCCTCCTCCTCCTCCTCTTCTTTTTCTTCTTCTTCACCTTAGGAGGGGGTGGTTGGAGATGAAGCTTCTCCACATATCCTGGTTTATCATTAGAAACAATAGGGGAAACTTGGGAGAAACTCCCCTTTTTATTAGCAGAAATATAAGCGACATTTTTATACTTTGGTAAAGTTCCCTCCTTTCTAATCTTACTTATGTAATCATTTTCATGGCAATTAACAACACAATAGAGATGGCAATTTTGCAAAGTGTTTTTTATTCCTATGGCATTATCATCTAGCCAAGAAGTCGTTTCTGATAACTCTTCACACATCAAAAATAACATAAGCTCATCATAAATATCAGAGGTGATCATGTTATCACACAACCGGTTAACAGTTATGTTTTGAAAGTTCATGCATTGAAAATTAAAGTGACCCTCTATACGACAAAGTTCACAAGTAAAAGGATAAAGGTCACACAATTCTCTAGCAATTTCATTTAAATCTCTGACCCAAGTGATTGTTCTTTCATGCTTATGTTGCTTACAATACTTCTCTTCTTCAATCATAGGCCTTTCACAAGGTCTATCCACTCCACAAAAATTAACATGCTTATATAAAACTTCATTTTTAGGAATTGGATCATGCATGTTGCAATCATCATGAACAATTTCATTTTCTTTGCAAGTCTCTTTAAAAGGTTTATGATGCTTGATCCAATCCTCCTTAGGCATATTAAGATGTGAAGCAAAAGATTTGAGGAAATCAACAAGGAGTTGAGAATCAAGCCCAAACTTAGCACTAAACTTATTAAAACTTGTAGTTTCAACAAAGGACTTAATGCAATCATACTCATAAATTATACCTGACTCTTTACCTTTGTCGATCTCCCAATCTTTAGTGTTGCGTTGAATTCTTTCAAGGAGTTCCCATTTAGCATCAATCTTTTCGTTTGTGAAAGAACCCATAGAGGAAGCATCGAGGAAATCTTTATCCTGTCGAGAGAGCCTCGCATAGAAGTTAGTAATAATAATATCTTTGGGGAGCCCATGGTTAGGACATTTTAGCATTAAAGTTTTCAGTCTCCCCCAAGCTTGAGCTATGCTCTCTCCGTCATGAGGATAAAAATTATAAACATAATTCCTATTCTCATGGACTTCATGAAGAGGATTAAACTTGGAGTAAAAGAGAGACTGGATCTCTTCCAACTCCAGCAGGTGAGAGTCATTTAGTAGCCTATACCATTCCAATGCTTTTCCTTTCAGTGACAAGGCAAATAATTTCCTCATGACAAACTCCCTCGATACACCTGCAAGCTTAAATAATGAACATAGTTGTGACAGATATAGCAAGTGTTCATCGGGATGTCTGTATCCTGCATAACGATTAGCCAAAACATAATCGATAATACCAGCCGGTATTTTATAGGGCACAATTTCAGTAGGAGGAGGAGCAACCACCACAGGTGTGGGGCGTCCTCCCGCAAGGAACGATCCAATAGCAAGGTTTTCCATAAACAAAACTAGTGAAATAAAAACAAGAAACAAAAAGATTTAATTGCAAGATCTAAAGATATACCTTCAAGTGCTCACCTCCCCGGCAGCGGCGCCAGAAATAGCTTGATGTCTACACACGCTTCTACTCTTGTAGACTATGTTGGGCCTCCAAGCGCAGAGGTTTGTAGGACAGTAGCAATTTCCCTCAAGTGGATGACCTAAGGTTTATCGAACTCAGGGAAGTAGGGGTTGAAGATGGTCTCTCTCAAGCAACCCTGCAACTAAGATACAAGAAGTCTCTTGTGTCCCCAACACACCTAATACAACTAGGAGTTGTATAGGTGCACTAGTTCGGCGAAGAGATGGTAAAATATGGATGATAGGAGTGGCAAAGCAAAGTAATATAAATATGTAATAAAAAGTGCAGCAAGCAAACAAGTGGTAAACGTGAGCACAAATGGTATTGCAATGGTGGAAACAAGGCCTAGGGTTCATACTTTCACTAGTGGCAACTCCCAACAACATTAACATAATCGAATCACATGATATTTCCCATAAAACATGCAAAGGGGACACACTCGGAGATCATTCCTTCGTGGTCAAGAGAGGACGAGAATTATGTAGGGCTACAAAAGCACACCTCAAAGTTCGTAGTTCTCAATCTAAGGATTTCCCAATGTCACCGCGGCCATCCAAAGAGAGTCCCACAATCACCACAACAAATCTAAAGGATAGTCAAAGACAAGCACCAAGAGACTCTCAATCTTCAATCAACACACAAGAGAGGAAATCACTCATGAAAATATTGTTCTAATCCATGTCCAATAGACCGCTGTCACCTTGGTCTCGGGGATTATACTAGATAAAGGCAAGTGAGTACATCAATCCAATACATAGAGGAAGGGGAAATATCATGGGATCACCCTAGATTAACATAGCCTATGATCACAACGAAGATCACATCATGGGAGAGAGAATTGACCACATAGCTACTGGTAAGAACCTCAGCCCCAAGGAGGAACTACTCCCGCCTCATGGAGGGAGGAAGCAACATCGATGGAGATGAATCCGGGGGCACTTCCCCGTCCCGGCAGGGTGCCGGCGCAGGAATTCTGGTCCCCCGAAGCTTGATGGAGATGGCGGCGGAGATCGGAATCGCGCATGGAGAAAAGTGGTTCGGGATCAGGGTTTTCTCGACGGACCTTAAATATATGCCAAAGGGGGTCACCAGGGGAGTCCTGGTGGGCCCAGGCGCCCCCCCCCCCCCCCCCCCC
>LR738714.1:380990727-381069448 GCA_902687465.1 Secale cereale | reverse complement strand
CCCCCCCCCCGGCGCGGCCTAGGGGTGGGCCGCCTGGGTAGGCCGCCTGGAGCCCCTGTGGGTCCCCCCGGCTGTACTTTGGCCGCACGGTAGCTCTTGGAACGCTGATTTTTTATATATTTTTTCTGGATTTTTCCTGGCAGTTCTCGTAATGTGAAAACCTGAAATACAAAAACAGCCGAAAATAGAAACTGGCACTGGGGTGCACTGAGTTAATAGGTTAGTCCAAATATGATCAAAAGTGTATGGAAGTGTATAAATATCATAGCAATATCACCCAAAAGAGGCATGGAGCAAGCAGAAATTATAGATACGTTTTGGACGTATCAGTCAGACTATGTGTGTACTCTGGATGAATGTGTGACTTATTTATGCATTGTGTGAAGTGGCGATTGTAAGCCAACTATATTGTTTTACCTTTGTTCTTGTACATGGGAATGTGTGAAGATGACCATCTTGCGATCATACCAAAATGCGATTATGCCTCTAAGTCGTGCCTCGACACGTAGGAGATATAGTCGCATCTTGGGCGTTACACTGAGTGGCATGATTTCAGATCTGAACATATTATGTTTTCATGAATATATTTGTGTTCTTGATCCTATCTTGCAAGTCAATAGTCACCTATTATGTGTTATGATCCAGCAAACTTGGAGTGACAATAACCATGGCATTTCTCGGTGATGACCATAGTTTGAGGAGTTCATGTATTCACTAAGTGTTAATGCTTTGGTCTGGTACTCTATTAAAAGGAGGCCTTAATATCCCTTAGTTTCTATTAGGACCCCACTGCCACGGGAGGGTAGGACAAAAGATGTCATGCAAGTTCTTTTCCATAAGCACGTATGACTATATTCGGAATACATGCCTACATTACATTGATGAACTGGAGCTAGTTCTGTGTCACCCTAGGTTGTTATAACTGCCACACGATGAATATTATCCGACACCAATCATTTCTGATACATTGCCTACGAGTTCGTTCCATATTGATACTTGCTTTGTTACTTTCGTTATTGCTGCTTTCACCATTGCTACAAACCTGTTACTGTTACTTTTGCCACTGTTACTGTTACTTCCATAGAACTTTGCTATTAAATACTTTGATGCAGATATTAAGTTTTCCAGGTGTGGTTGAATTGACAACTCAACTGCTAATACTTGAGAATATTCTTTGGCTCCCCTTGTGTCGAATCAATAAATTTGGGTTGAATACTCCACCCTCGAAAACAGTTGTGATCCCCTATACTTGTGGGTTATCACACTTCATATGTTTATCCCCGTTGAAAACTTAACCTATTTGTCATCAATCACCAAAAAGGGGGAGATTGAAAGTGCATCTAGTGCCCCTTAGTGATTTTGGTGTATTGAAGACTTATAGGTTAAGGGACTAATGTGTTTGTGAGTGTACACATGTACTATAAGTCTATGAGGGGTTTGATATTTACGAAGAAAGTCGACCCCTAAGAATATATGTCTTTATATGAAGACTTTGGTTTTCTTGAAGACTTTGAAAATGAGGAAATTGGTGTGATCTTGAAGACTTGGATATTCATGCAAGCATTATGAAGCGTGAAGAATTTTGTTTTCGTAGTTTTATTTTCTCTTTCTAGAGTCATAGGAAAGACCGTACTGTTAAAGGGGGTCGAGGTAAAACTAAGGAAACCTATTTGCAAGTGATGCTCATCTCCAAGCCTACACTACCCAATCATTTCGAGTGAAGCCATTGGAAATCTCATACAGTTCAGTCAATTTCTTCAATGGCGGAGACGAAGTTCTTTTGTTCACTGAGGAATTTGTTCTGACTGAGGAGTTAAGAATTTGCCAGTGCGGATTGTCTACAAGTGGGGAACATGATAGCCCCGAGGAATTTGAGAGCTCAAATTTCCGACCGTTGCTGTGCTATGCGCCAGCTGTCCCAAAATATCCTATCCACCTAATGGTCATATCATTGAAGGGAATTTATGTCTTATCATGTCGGGTTGCTCCCTAGGCTATAAACAGCCGCCCCCTACAACCACCAGTTGGTTGGATGCTCCAAGAGAAACTGACACTCGTCATTTGAGCAACCCATCCTCTAAGGACTTTGAGTGAAAATCATCAAGTGGGTAAAAACCCAAAACCCCAACTCCCAAAACCCAAAGTGATTGGGCATCACTGAAGAGAGTGTTCCTGTGTAGAACCGACGCTTGTTACCTTTGAAGACTGTGATCTTCCAGACGGTTAGGCATCAATGGTCTAGAGCATCCAAGAGGAATTGTGGATTGTCGGGTGACTAAGTCTGTGAAGGTTTGGAAGTCACCTGTGAACACTTACCACGAGTGATGGGAGAGGTCTATGTGACCTTAGCTCAAGGCGTATATGATGAGGACTAAGTGTCCTGGACTGTGTGTCCAGGACTGGGTGTCCGGGACTGTGTGTCCTCAGGTTTGAATACCTAGCCACCCTAACCAGACATACAATTATCACATCAGTTAGAACCAGTCTACCAAATCATTGTCCTCACCAAGCCTACTGGTTCTATTTCCTCAACCCTTCCATTTACTCATTCATGTGTTGATGAACTTGATATGTACTGTTTGAAGACTTTGACTGAAGACTTTCTTAACTTCCTCAACCCTATTTCTTCAGTCCTATGTCTTCAGCCAGCTTATCCTGTTTACATGTTACTTGTGATGTGTGTTTGCTTTCATTTCATCAGGATGACTATGCTACTGCGTTGTTGTGCATTCACCTGAGTATCTATTCCGCTGCTAGTAGTTCGTTGCTTAGGAAATTCCTCAGTAAGAATTTCAAGTGTTGAATTTGCAAAAATTGCCAATTCACCCCCCTCTAGTCGATATAAGGCGCTTTCACCATCCTTCTTATCCACCAAATATTCGGGGCAGTTCTGCTTCTAGTGACCATCTTATTTCTAGTCGAAGCACACAGTTTCAAGCTTAGGTCAAGCTTTGGGCTTCTCACGAGAGTGACAACTTGCTTGCCAATCTTCTTGAAGTTCCCTTTCTTTCCCTTGCCCTTTTTCTTGAAACTAGTGGTCTTGTTAACCATCAACACTTGATGTTCTTTCTTTATTTCTACCTTCGCCAATTTCAGCATCGTGAAGAGCTTGGGAATCATTTTCGTCATCCCGTGCTTATTGTAGTTCATCATGAAGTTCTTGTAGCTTGGTGATAGTGACTAGAGAACTCTACCAATCACTATGTTATCTGGAATATTAACTCCTGATGATTGCTAGAACTACATCGGTATTTCCCCAAAGAGAAAAGGATGATGGAGTATAGCAGCGGTAGGTATTTCCCTGAGTGATGAGACCAAGGATATCGAACCAGTAGGATAACCAAGCAACACAATGTAAACATCACCTGCACACAAATAATAAATACTCGCAACCCGACGTGTAAATGGGGTTATCAATCCCTTTTGGGTAACGGACGTGATAGAGTTGTAAATATTGACAGATTGATTGATAAATAAGATAAATTGCAGCAAAGTATTTTTGGCTTTTTCGTTTAGTAGAGCTAAAAATAAAAGCAAAGGAAAATAGATCGCAAAGGCAAATAATATGAGAAAGAGACCCGGGGGCCGTATATTTCACTAGTGGCTTCTCTCCAGAAAAATAACAAACGGTGGGAAAACAATTACTGTTGGGCAATTGGTCGAACTTCAAATAATCATGCCGATATCCAAGCAATGATCATTATATAGGCATCACGTGCAAGATTAGTAGACCGAGTCCTGCCTGTATCTACTACTATTACCCCACACATCGACCGCTATCCAGCATGCATGTAGTGTATTAAGTTGATGGAGAGACGGAGTAATGCAATGAGAACGATGACATGATGTAGACAAGATTTATTTATGTATAAATAGACCCCATCGTTTTATCCTTATTAGCAATGATACTTACGTGTCGGTTCCCCTTCTGTCACTGGGATCAAGCATCGTAAGATCGAACCCACTACAAAGCACCTCTTCCCATGGCAAGATAAAGAGATCAAGTTGGCTAAACAAAACCCAATATCATAGAAGAAATATGAGGCTATAAGCAATCATGCATATAAGAGATCAAAAGAAGACTAAAATAACTTTCATGGATATAAAAAGATAGATCTGATCATAATCTCAAAGTTCATCGGATCCCAACAAACACACGCAAAAGAGTTACATCATATGGATCTCCAAGAGACCATTGTATTGATAATCAAAAGAGATAGATGAAGCCATCTAGCTACTGACTACGGACCCGTAGTTCTACAAGGAACTACTCACGCATCATTGGAGAGGCACCACCGGAAGTGGTGAACCCCTCCGTGATGGTGTCTATATTGGATCTGGTGGTTCTGGACTCTGCGTCGGCTGGATTGAAATTTCGTCATGTCAGGGAAACGACACCTATGGGATCCTGGGGATCCCTTTTTGCTGCGGTTGCGGGGCGTAGAGTTGTGCAAAGAGCGGGTCTAGACGATCAATGCGTGGGAATATTTTCCCAGGTTCGGGCCGCAAGGTGATGCGGAAAACCCTAGTCCTGCTTGTCTGTGTATATTTGGTGTTCTTGAGGTCTTGAACTGGCCTCTATGCGTGGTTGTTCGAAAAGTCTGAATCCTCTCTCAGTATGCCTTGGGACTCCTTTTATACGTCCAAGGGGTTACCACAGTGAAACACAGGAGGTGTAAAGCTACTACAGTGTAGAAGGTTATCCCCTAACATCTTAGGACAAATGCATTTAATGTGCCGCCTATGTCTCCCCTAGCTTTATTGGGGACGGCAAGAAAGCTTGTCCCGCCAATTGCTGCCTCACCTCGCTCCGATACGCGTTCAGGATGATAAGGCGCGGTGCCACGCTGGCTGCTAGCTGCTGTGGTGGCAGGGTCTTCACGAAGATCTGCATGCCACCACGCAGGTCCTTATAGTTGGCGTAGGAGCCGCATGCTGCCACATATGTGCTTGTCCAATTAGCGAGCCGGCTGTGGCGTAGGAGTGGCCACGGGGCGGCGAAATCTTGGCGGGCATGGTCCTGGCTGTGGCCCCGCAGACGCCCCCGGCAACAGGGGCTTGCCGGGGTCTTGTGGCCGTCCCTGGCAAGGCTCCTTCCGGGGGTCTTTGGTCGCCCCCCGCAAGCCTCTTGACGGGGCTCTTCACCTTCTGGTCCCTTGGCCCTACAAGGGTCTGCAAGCCACTGCGCAGGTGCCCCTTGAATCTTGGTCTTGACGTTGGTGATGGTGTCTGGGCTCCCAGACCCAATGGCGGTGGGCTTGCTGGTGTTTGGGCGAGCGGTCCCCGGCAAGGATCTTGCCGGGGTCGCGTAGGCCACCCCGCAAGGGTGTTGCCAGGGGAGGAGCCCTCCTTGCCCCTTCGTCCTTCATGTCTCTGGCTTGAGAATTGCCTTGGCAGTTTCGTCCCTTCCTTCTCCTGCTACGCCAAGCGCGGCCATAGGCGCGGCTCCAACTGCCCATGCACTAGTAAAGGGGTGCAAAAGGACCCCTTCTTTTGTACACCGACAGGAGCTCCCGGGCCTGGGCCACACATAAGCGCAGAGCGTTGTTGGGCCAGGCCCAGAATGGTGCACGAGCACGTGTGGTGGGGTTTTCACCGTGGGGATTCCTTCGTCGGTTACACTTCCCCACGACTCGCGCTAGTGCATGACGTGGGGGTCCTGCGCAGAGCGGTTGCAGTGTGACTGCATCATGTCACGTCATGGTGAATAGTAAAGTGGCGGCCCGCGCCTTCCCCGTAAAAGAGGGGACCGCAGGGGCGCTGCTCATTTACCCTCCATGCCTCTTCCAATCTCGGAACCGTCGTTCCCCTTTCCTTCTCCAGGCGTAAACCAGAGTTCTTGCCCCTGCTTGCTGCCACCGCACTTTCACTGCCCTTGATCCTCTGCCCTTTCTCAGTTGTCATGGCGCCCAAGACAGGCAAGGGTAAAGAGACGGGGAAGGAGGGGATGGCGATGGATGACGGGGAGAAAGGGTTGCCGGAGAGTGCGTTGGTGGAGCTGCGGGTGTGGTTCACACTCTGCGAGCCGACGGTCGACGCACTCACCCTCAAAGACAGGTTCAAGTGCCTGTGGGGGAGGGAGACGACGGTGCATCCCGCCTCTTGCTTCGCCAAGGGTGGTCCATGTCGGTATCCTTTCTTCGTCGATTACTTCTCTTGCGGGCTCTTCCCCCTTTCTCGAATTTCTTCAGCGACATCATGTACACCTACGGCTTCTGCCTCCTGGACCACACACCAAACGCCGTGGCATGCCTGGCCTACTTCGCCCATCTCTGCGAGGGCTTTGCCGGAGTGCACCCTAGCACGATGCTCTTCCGCCACTACTTTACTCCTCGCATCCAGCCGGGGGGGGCCATCTCGGGCTCCACTGCCTAGATTCCGAGGCAGCAGGTCAAGCGCGCGTACCCGGAGGGCGCCACGAAGGAGAAGTGGGAGGAGTGGCGAAGCCGGTGGTGCTGGATCAAGGAGACGGCCCCCCTGAGTTCTGCCGAGTCCGTTCGAAGGCGTCGGTCCTTCGCAAGGACTGCAGCGATCTTGATGCAGAGGACCACAAGCTTACGATCGCCACCACCAGGATCCATCGCCTTGCCGCGGCCAGGATCACCCTTCAAATGATTGAGGCCGATTTTATCCGCCGCCGGATCGCCCCACTACATAATAAGGGGAGGCCGGCCTGGGAGTTCAGGAATGCGGCTGATATCATGAGACTCTGCCCTGGTTCGAATCACAACTTTACTGTGTTGTAGCACGCCCATCTCTACCAGAGGCTCTTCCAACTTAGGGTCGACGAGGCCGGCCGAGTTGAGAGGACCGGCAAGGCCGAGAAGGCCGGCAAGGCCGAGAAGGCCGGCAAGGCCCTCGGAGCCGCTAAGCCTGACAACTTGTTCGGATTGCCAATGGGGATGGTCCTGCTGAGCAACAACTCTCGGGAGAGTGCCATCATTGCCATGATGCCGGTCTTCAACGCGCATGGCCTCGATCCAACCTGGATCGAGCCAAAGGCGGAAGTGGCATAGACATTCTTCGACAACTTGTCAGAGAAGTACGTCCGTGAGGAGCCGTGGCTTATCCGCGACACCACCGCGGAGGAGCTTGCTTAGATTACCGCCGGGGCAGAGGAGGCAGCCCTTTGACGAGGAGGCAGGAAGCTTTGGCACCGTGGAGGACGAGGACAACGCGGCCGCGGACGGGAGAGAGTTCACCGAGTGGGAGAGGCCCACCGAGGAGACCAGTAGCGCTGGTGCTGGATCTCCCTTTATTGAGAAGGCAGTCGAGGAGTCGGCCGAGGAGCAGAGCGATGCGGACGACCCCCCGGCCCTTGGGAAGAAGAGCGTCTTGCAGCTGGCGGGCTCCGGCGAGCCAGTCCGGCCCGGCAAGTCCACACAGCAGAAGCAGGCCGAAGCGCCGTTTGTACGCTAGACGAGGACTGCGATCGCTGCTTCTTCTTCGTCCAGGCGCCCCCGGACGCCATCGCCTTCTCCTCCACCCGTCGACATTGCCCCAGAGGCCGATTTTGATCTGGGGTCCTTTAGCTAGATGAGGAGGACGAGTAAGCATTTTGCCCTCCACCATCTTTTAACCTTCCATCCACACTACTCTTCCTTAACTTGGTCTAATTTTTGCAGTGACATGGAGACGATGGCCCAGAGGGCGGCGAAGAGGGCTAGAACTTCACCGGGCGATGAGCCCCCGGCGAGTGCTCCGCGCACGCCAGCGTAATTGGTGATCAGCCCGGAGAATAGCCCTCAACGCAGCCCCCACTCCATCCCCCAGCGTGAGTCCATTCTCTACTCCTTGCTGGCGGGCGTTGGGGTGTGTTCTCGTGATATTGACCTTGTCGGGTTTGCAGGAGGATAGCGGCAACTGGAGGAGTCACCGAGGGCCGCCCCGGACACACCGTTCCCGGCAACTATCCCACTGAGAGGGGCGTCATCGGCAAAGGCGCCCACTGGCGAGTCCATGCACAAGGAGGGAGAGGGGGCGAGCACGGGCGCTGGTGGCTCTGCCCCGGTGATGGATGTTGGTGGGGAAGGAACCACCTCTCCTCCGCCTGGCACGGGTAAGCCGCCGGCAACTGGTCCCTTGCATCTCAGCCACGTGATACTCTTTCTTTTCTCCGTTCTGAACCCTTGGTCTTGGCCTTGCCTAATCTTCTCTTCTTGTTCCCAGGCTCCCCCTTGGCGAACCGAATGGACGTTGACGCCGTCATTGAGGAGGTGGCCAAGCATGCTGAAGCCGAGGCCACCGAGATCGCGGTTGGAGAAGCCGCCGCGTCCGCCACCAAGGAGGTGCCAGAGGGGCCTAGCGGGGATACCGGCAAAGCTGCTACCGAGGAGGCCGCCAAGGGTCCTGCCAGTGACCATGGCAAGGCCGCTGCCAAGGAGGCCGCCAAAGGTCCTGCCGGGGACCCCGGTGAGGCCGCCGCCGTGGAGGACGCCAAGGGGTCCGCCGAGGAGGAGGTGGCTAACGACCAACCCTCCTCCTCCGTAGCTCCCGCCTCGGGCAAATATTTGAAGGTGGGTGACGACCTATTCATCCTCCTCCTAGGGATGGTGAGCACTAGGGCGCCCATCGAGGGGGAGATCTTTGACGATGAGGTCCTTGCCACCGCTGGGCTTTAGGTGGTTGACGAACCGAGCGCCAGCGGCGGCGGTTTATAAGAGGAGCACCTCCTTCAGGCCATGAGGGCCAATTTTCAAAAGCTCCAGGTGCTCTACCATGCTTGCCAAGACAGGCGGCCATGGACAAAGTGGAAGCGGACTTTGAGGACCGTATCGCCTAGACGCAAGTCTGGTTCAACGAGGCCCGGGATGAGCTGGGCGCCATGCAGGTCCAGCTGGACCAGTGCAAGCGGGAGCTAGCCCTGCAGCTGGCCGACGTCGAGAAGGCTCAGGAGCTGGCAAAGGAGCAAGCCACCAAGGACGAGGCCGCTCGGACGCAGAAAAAAGCTCTTCTGAATGCCAAGGAGGAGGACATCGAGGCCTGTGAGCAGGCGCTTGCCTCCGCTCTCCACAACAAGGATGAGGAGATCGACAAGCTTGTCGCGCAGCGGACTCTGGCGCTAGAGCAGAAGCACATGGATGCTCTTGACGCTCTGGCCCAGGTCCAGGCTAGCAAGGTGGAAGAGCTGGAGCGGGCACGGGAGGGGCTGAAGGAGGAGGTCTTGAAGCTGGCGGAGGAGAGGGACATGAGCAATCGCGCGTTGGTGGATCTGCGGGTCACCGTCTCCGACAAGACCAAGCTGCTCTCCGACGCCAACGTCTCCATCAACGACTTGAAGCAGAAGTTGGATGCCTCAGAAGAGGCGCTCTCGGAGGTCAGGGCCCATGAGGAGACCCTGACCAAGGCCCTTGAGAACGAGAAGTAGCAATGGCAGGATGACGCCACCACCCACAATTACTTTGCGGGCAAGGTACAGCTCTGGACCGACGGCCTCATAGACATTGCAAAGAGGCTCAGCAGCCAGCTATCTTCCATGGGTATGCCAGACTTCAGGTACACTCAAGAGGCGAGCGTGACCCCTAGCGCTAGGCTGACCTTGTTCTTCGGGCATGTCCTCGAGGCCCTGGAGCAGCTCCGCTCCAATCGAGCAACTTATCTGGCCAGCGAGGCTCGGAGGCTCTGCCGGGGCGCCCGGACCAAGGTGCTTACCAAGGTGGCATTCTGGAACCCCGACATCGACTTCACCAACACGCTTTATAGCTTGACGGAGGATGCGGACCTCGCGGCGCTCGAGGAGTGTATCAAGCCCATCATCAGCTGCGTCGACGAAGTCAAGAGGGTGGAAGGCCAGCACCGAGACTAGCCACTCCACTTCTTAGTGCCGCTACAAGTTCATGCCCAAGACAGATTTATCTTAAGTTAGAACCGCGGCGACCAATTATGTAATATAACTCGGTCGTACTTTGAAACAGTGCATGGTGTCACCCTGTTTGATCTTCCCTTGTATGTACGCACTCTACGCTTAGTTGGATAGGCTTGCCGGCGCGTAAACCCGTGCCGTGGCGCTTTGAGGACGGATATTTGGAAGCCTGCTGGGGGCGCTTGCTACAGGGCAAGCCACCTTGCCGTTCTAAGTGCAGCCGCTTGAACTGTTGAGCGGACTCAAAACAGGACAAGGGTGTTGCCAATAGCGATAAGGCTCCTTTGCGTGCAAGTTCTCCATACAAGGAGCGGGATCTTTCGAGGAAAATAACCCTATGTAAAAAAAGGAAAATGCTTAAGTTTCTACGAGACTTAGATTTTTGTATTGCCATGTAGATGGTGATTGCGGCTGCAGACGATGCCGCCCGCCTGGCCGACGGCACCAAAACAATGGGGATGATGCTTACCTCCCCCGTCGCCTTCTTCCATGCGGCCACCGCGATGCAGGAGGTGGCGCGTTCACTCCTAGACCGGATTTTCACAACCTAGCGCAAGCCTCCTACCTGGCGCTCCAAAGATGTCGAGGAAATAACTCCTATGGGATCCTGGGGATCCCTTTTTGCTGCGGTTGCGAGGCGTAAAGTTGTGCAAAGAGCAGGTCTAGACGATCAACGCGTGCGAATTTTTACCCAGGTTCGGGCCGCAAGGTGATGCGTAAAGCCCTAGTACTGCTTGTCTGTGTATATTTGGTGTTCTTGAGCTCTTGAACCGGCCTCTATGCGTGGCTGTTCGAAAAGTTCTAATCCTCTCTCCTTATGCCTTGGGCCTCCTTTTATACATCCAGGGGGTTGTCAAAGTGACACACAGGAGGTGTAAAGCTACTACAGTGTACAAGGTTATCCCCTGACCTCTTAGGACAAATGCATTTAATGCGCCACCTATGTGTCCCCTAGCTTTATTGGGGACGACAAGAAAGCTTGTCCTGCCCATTGCCACCTCACCTCGCTCCGACATGCGTCCAGGCTAACGAGGCGTGGCGCCATGCTAGCTGCTAGCTACTGTGGTGGCAGGGTGTTCACGAAGATCTGCATGCCACCATGCAGGTGGTTGTAGTTGGCGTAGGAGCCGCATGTTTTCACGTATGTGCTTGTCCAGTTGGAAAGACGGCCGTGGCGTAGGAGTGGCCGCGGGGTGGCGAAATCTAGGCGGGCGTGGGCCTGATTGTGGCCCCCCAGACGCCCCCGGCAAAACGGGCTTGCCGGGTCTTGTGGCCGTTACTGGCAAGGCTCTGGCCGGGGGTCGTCGGTCGCCCCCGGCAAGGCTCTTGCCGAGGGTCTTTGCCATCTGGTCCCTTGGCCCTACAAGGGTCCGCAAGCCACTCCGTAGGTGCCCCTTGAATCTTGGTCTTGATATTGTCGATCGTGTCTGGGCTACCAGACCCAAGGGCGGTGGGCTTGCTGGTGTTTAGGCGAGCAGTCCCCGGCAAGGATCTTGCCGGGGTCGCGTAGGCCGCCCCGGCAAGGGTGCTGCCGGGGGAGGAGCCCTCCTTGCCCCTTTACCATTCATGTCTCTGGCTTGAGAATTGCCTTGGCGGCTTCGTGCCCTCCTTCTCCTGCTCCGCCAAGCGCGGCCATTGGCGCGGCTCCAACTGCCCGTGCACAAGTCAAGGGGTGCAAAAGGACCCCTTCTCTTTTACACCGACACGTCGACTCCCCTAGGGTTTCTGGAATATTGGGGTACCCGAGGTGGGCACAATCCACCAGGGCGCGCTTGGGCCTCCTGGCGCACCCTGGTGGTTTGTGCTCCCCTCGGAGCACACCCCAGGTGCTGCCTTGGCCCATTGGTTGTCTTCTGGTCCATAAAAAATCTCCGTAAAGTTTCGCTGCGTTTGGACTCCGTTTGATATTGATTTCATGCGATGTAAAAAACATGCAGAAAACAACAACTGGCACTTGGCACTATGTCAATATGTTAGTATCAAGAAACAATATAAAATGACTATAAAATGATTGTAAAACATCCAAGAATGATAATATAACAGCATGGAACAATCAAAAATTATATATACGTTGGAGACGTATCAACATCCCCAAGCTTAACTCCTGCTCGTCCTCGAGTAGGTAAGTGATAAAAACGGAATTTTTGATGTGGAATGTTGCCTATCATGTCATACCATATTATTTTCTTTATAGCATGGACATTTCGACTTTTATATGGTTCAAAGCAATAGTCTAGTTTTGACATGAGATTTAAATACTCAAACATATCAACAAGCAATCATGTCTTTCAAAATATCAATGCTAAAATAAGTTATCCCTAGTGCATCATGCTCAACCATTGATCCATTCATGAGACACACTCGCATATTAGTTACACCCAATGCTCAAGTACGATCTTAGTGTTTCCTAGTTGGTACTTGTAAAAGAAGATGGAGACTCATATTCAAAAATAAAAAATTGCATAAATAAAGGAAGGCCCTTTGTAGAGGGAAGTAGGGATTTCTAGAGGTGCCAGAGCTCAAAGCTTAAATTGAGAGATAAAAATATTTTGGGAGATATACTTTTCCCACCAATGAAAACCACTTGAGGTTCCCAACACTTTCCATGCTAGATATATCATAGGCAGTTCTCAAACATAAAATAAAGTTTATTCCTTTTCCACCAAGTTTCGAAAGCCATGGCTAGCCGAATCCACGGATGCCTTCCATACCAACACTTTCCAAGGAATTTATTATTTGACAACATAAAGTAAATTTGTTTTTCATTTCGGGACTGGGCATCCCTAATACCTTTGCCTTGCTCTCGTGCAATAACAAGTGAATAAACACTCATCGTGAGAATAACACATCTAGCATGGAAAATATGGGCCACCCCTCACCGCCTCGCAAGCGGTACAGGCACACAAAAGGGAAATTTATTTTGCAAATTAGAGATGGCACAGACAAATTTGCTTAAAACGGCAAGGAGATACCCCATATAGGTATGTATGGTGAACTCATGTGGAAAAACCGGGGTAAAGGATTTTGGATGCACAAGTAGGGATCATACTTAGTGCGAAATGAAGGCTAGCAAAAGACTGGGAAGCGACCAACCATGAAACAAATAATCTCATAAGCGAACATTGAGCATAAATAACATCGAATAATGCACCACAAGTAGGATATAATTTCATTGCATAATTATTGACATCCGTGCTTGCATAGGGAATCACAAACCTTAACACGAATATTCTTACTAAAGAATAATTACTCATTAACATGACTCACATATCACATCTTCATGTCTCAAAACTATTACAAGGAATCAAGTTTGTTTTGTCCAATGTTCTTCATGAAAGTTTTTATTATATCCTTCTTGGATATCTATCACTTTGGGACTAATTTTCATGTGTTGCTTTTGATAAGCTCAAACAAATATAAGTGAAGATCATGAGCATAATTTTTTTCTTTCTCTCAAAATAATTTAAGTGAAGCAAGAGAGAATTTGTTAAAAGTTGACTAACTCTCAAATAAATCTAAATGAAGCAAGAGAGTATTTCTTCAAAAGTATTAAAGCACACCATGCTCAAAAAGATATAAGTGAAGCACTAGAGCAAATCCATAGCTCATAAAAATTTAAGTGAATCATAGAGAGCTATTCTAACAAGTCATGGCATAATTTTGGATCTCTCTAAAAGGTGTGTACAGCAAGTATTGATACCTTAAAAATAAAAAAACAAGGAAAGACTCATATCATACAAGATGCTCCAAGCAAAACACATATCATGTGACGAATAAAAATATAGTTTCGAGTGAAATACCGATGGTTGTTAGAAGAAAGAGGGGATGCCACTCGGGGGCATCCCCAAGCTTAGTTGCTTTCTTCTATTTGTATAATATCTTGGGATGCCGGGGCATCCCCAAGCTTAGGTTTTTTCTTACTCCTTATTCCTTCATCCATTGTAAGATAACCCGAAACTTGAAAACTTCAATCACATAAAACTCAACAAAACTTTCGTGAGATCCGTTAGTATAATAAAACAAATCACTACTATAAGTGTTGTAGTAAACCCAATCATATTTTGTATTTGTATTAAATCTACTGTATTCCAACTTTTCTATGGCAAAAACTCATCAAAGAAAACCATAGAAGCATCAAAACAAGCACATAACACAATAAAAACAGAATCTGTCAAAAACAGAACAGTCTTGTTGGGAGGAAATCACAAAACATGAGAGCTTCATTAAGATAGCCGTGAGATTTTAATGAAGCTCACATGAAAGACAAGAATTGAAGCACAAAGAGAGCATCACAAAACATGTGACAAACACATTTAAGTCTAACATACTTCCCATGCATAGGCATTTTGTAGGCAACCAAATTATCAAGACAAGAAATATCTAGCATATGCAAGGGAGAAGAATAAAACATTGACAATCTCGACATAATGAGAGGTAAATTAGTAACATGAAAATTTCTACAATTGTATTTTCCTCTATCATAATAATTGCATGTAGGATCATACTCAAATTCAACAATATAGCAATCATATAAAATTTTCTTTTTCATGATCAACATCCATAAAAGTCTTATAATCTTCCAAGATAGTGGGACTAACATCAAATAAATTCATGACCTCTCCAAGCACACTTTCAATATTATCACAAACATATTCATCATGAGACTTAAATAAATTTTCAAGATCCTAACAAGAATCACCCTAATCATGATCATTGCAATAAGTAGAGGACACATCAAAATTAGCATCCCCTAGGTTGGGGTTTTGCATATTACTAGCATAATTGACATTAATAGAATTTATTATAACACCATTGCAATCATGCTTTTCATACAAGGAGCTATCATGAATCACTTCATAAATTTCTTCTTTTATCACTTCATCACAATTATCAGATTCATGAATCTCAAGCAAAACTTCATAAAGATAATCTAGTGCGCTCAATTCACTAGCAATTGGTTCAACATAATTAGATGTGTTAAAAAGATTGGCAAGTGGATTAGGATCCATAAATGCTTTCCTTACGATTTCCAATAAAATACCCAATTATACCAAACAACCAAGAAAAGTAACCAAGTAAACCATAAGGGCAAACGAAAACGGATCTGACAAGAAAACGACAAATGAAAAAGAGGGCGAATAAAAACGACAAATTTTTGTGAAATGGGGGAGATGAAAACGAGAGGCAAAAGGCAAATAATGTAAATTGTGAGGAGATGAGATTTGTGATTAGGAACCTGGTATATGTTGAAGGTGCTCCCCGGCAACGGCGCCAGAAATTCCTTTTGATGACTGCTTGAACTACGCCGGTATTTCCCCAAAGAGGAAGGCATGATGCAGTATAGCAGCGGTAGGTATTTCCCTAAGTGATGAGACCAAGGTTATCGAACCAGTAGGAGAACCAAGAAACAGAACGTAAATAGCACCTGCACACAAATAACAAATACTCGCAACCCGACGTGTAAAAGGGGTTGTTGAGGGAGTCCTGGATTACGGGGTCCTCAGGCGTCCGGTCTGCATAACGTGGGCCGAACTAATGGGCCATGAAGAAACAAGATGGAAGACTTTCCCCCGTTTCCGGATGGGACTCTCCTTGGCGTGGAAGGCAAGCTTGGCGTGTGGATATGAAGATTCCTTTCTCTGTAAACCGACTCTATATAACCCTAGCCCCCTCCGGTGTCTCTTTAAACCGGAGGGATTAGTCTGTAGAGGCAACCATAATCATAAAGGATAGACATCTAGGGTTTAGTCATTACGATCTCGGGGTAGATCAACTCTTGTAACCCCTATACTCATCATAGTCAATCTAGCAAGAAGTAGGGTATTACTTCCATCAAGAGGGCCCAAACCTGGGTAAACAAAGTGTCCCCTGCCTCATGTTACCTTCGATCCTTAGACGCACAGTTCCGGACCACCTACCCGAGATCTACCGGTTTTGACATCGACATTGGTGCTTTCATTGAGAGTTCCACTGTGCCATCATCGAAAGGCTCAATGGCTCACCTTGTCATCAATGACAGTATCACTTACGAAGGATCCCTAGTTTCAGGGCAAACCCTCCGGCTTGGCGGCTTCACCATGGGTGCCCGTTCGGCTGTTAAGCCAAAAGCAAACCCCTGAGTCGCCGAAAATCCTCTTCGTATCAGCCCTGAATACTCCGACTAGATGGATCCAACTGATCTATCATCTTTGAACGAGCTACTAGATCGCATCACCGCCTTGGGTTTCTCAACTGACTATGATAGGACCGGGCTTAAACCCGACTAGAGAGAGATTAAAACTCCACGGATCACCCATCAAGTAGCGGTTGTGGAGGAGCAAGCTGACAATAACTCTTCTCCTACATTGAGAACAAATTACGTTTGGATTTCCGAACTCGGAAAGCCTGATACATGTCCTCAGGAGGACACCCCCTGTCCCCCGGACACAAAATCAGACATCAAGCCTGAGAATCCACCGGACACTCTGGAACATGGGCTGGTAAACCAGGAAACCCCTCAAACTTCGGATTCCGCAGTGGGTCAGGGTGCGAATTTAATCATGCCAACCCACCACAAGCAATATTATCCAAGCAATTCCGACCCTCCGGACATATGCGACCTAATGTATGTGCGGCAGCAGCCCCAGGAGATAGTCCATCACTTTTGGGCTAGATTCCTCCTTGTTAAAAACAAGATAAAAGACTGCTGCAACGACGATGCAATTTTGGTATTTTGTAACAACTATACAGATGAAGGGATCCTTAACATCCTCAATTGCCATCACGTACTGCACTTCAATGATTTAGCACACATAGTACAAAAGTACTGTGCAATGGAAAGCGCTTGGAAAAGTCAGACGGCCCGCTAGGAACCTCATGCCTTTAAGCCATCTCCCGGGCGGGCAAAAAGGACGCACACTCGCGGGGCACCTCATCATCATCTCGCGGACAAGAAAACAAAGCCCTTTATGGGACATAGAACTGTCTTCGAAGAATGGCTCGATAGGCCTTGTCAAATATACTCAACATCGGATACCGAACCAACGCACAGCCTACGGGCATGTTGGATACTCCGGCAGGTGGCCAAGAGCGGTGAGGGTATCCTCACCAACAAGACCCCAAAAAGATACTCTTCGGAGGATGATGATTTCAAAGTATTCACGGTCTTCGAGACCTTCTCATCGAATAATCTGCGCAAAAGGGCGCTCCGTGACCTCATCGAAGTCTGCCAAATAGCAGCAATAAACCCTTGGAATGATACAACAATGACTTTCAATGCCGATGACGAACCAAGGTCCCGCTCAGTCGGGGCACTAGCCGCATTGGTCCTAAACCCAATCGTGGACAGCTTTCGGCGCACTAAAGTACTAATGGACGGTGGTAGCGGGCTGAACCTCATCTACGAGGACATGCTCAACAAAATGCAAATGGACAGCAGTCGCATTGAGCAAAGCAATACATCCTTTAGAGGGATCATCCCGAGTAGGGAAGCAAGGTGCTTAGGGAAAATTAAACTGCATGTGGTATTCGGCACACCAGAAAATTATAGGTCTGAAGAGATAATCTTCCAGGTGGCCCCTTTCAACAGTGGATATCATGCCCTATTAGGGCGAGATGCATTCTCACGCTTTCAAGCTATACCTCATTACGGGTATATGAAGCTCAAAATGTCCGGGCCTAGTGGTGTTATCACTGTCTCTAGTGATCCGGACATAGCACTCCGCGCTGAAAATAAAACTGCATCCCTGGCACTCGAGGAACTGTCTGAAGCCCTAGCGGCCGAGGAACTCGCCGCTCTGCATTCCATAGTGGATAGGGACGATGTAATCCTTGATAAAAGGCCTACCTCCTTCGAACCAGCGGACGAAATAGTCAAATTTCAAGTCCACCCGACGGATCCTAAGAAAACAGCTTCTATCGGGGCATAGCTGGAACCCACGGTCGATGCCGCATTACGAGCGTTCTTGCGCGAGAACTGGAATATCTTCGCCTGGCACCCCTCGGATATGCCAGGAATCCCACACGCGCTGGCCGAACATAGTCTCAATATACTGAAGGGATACAAGCCGGTCAAGCAAGCGCTCCGGCGATTTTCTGAACCCAAGCAACAGGCTATGGGGGAGGAGCTAGCAAAGCTACTCGAAGCCAGGTTTATCAGAGAGATCAAACATCTGGACTGGCTAGCAAACCTGGTCATGGTACCAAAGAAGGACAAGTCCTAGCGCTTGTGTGTCGATTTCAAAGACCTTAACAAAGCCTGCCCTAAGGACCCCTTCCCACTACCTCACATCGATCAGATTATTGATGCAACCGCGGGACACGATTCATTGTGTTTCCTCGATGCATACTCAGGATACCATCAAATTAAGGTGAAGGAATCCGACCAATCCGCAACGGCATTTATCACCCCGTACGGGCCTTTCTGCTTCAACACTATGCCTGTTGGGCTCAAGAACGCCGGCGCCACCTACCAACGCATGATTCAAACATGCCTGGAAAAGCAAATCGGAAAAACTATGGAGGCATATGTAGAAGACGTAGTCATCAAAACCAAGCATGTTGAATCATTGGTGGACGACTTACGCCTTACGTTCGACAACCTCCAAAGATATGATATAAAGCTCAATCCGGAAAAGTGCGTTTTCGGCATCCCCGCCGGCAAACTACTCGGGTTTTTTGTTTCCAATAGAGGAATTGAAGCAAACCCAGCCAAAATCCGGGCCCTGTCACAATTGGCAACAGCAACTGACCTCAAGGAGGTCCAAAAACTAGTCGGGTGTGTGGCAGCTTTGAGCCGCTTTATCTCCAGACTAGGAGAAAAAGCACTGCCATTGTATCGCCTGCTACGATGCACCGACCACTTTGTGTGGACGGATGCGGCAATAGCCGAACTAGAGGGAATAAAAACTTTGCTAGCAAGCAACCCCAGCCTGGCAGCACCAAACGTCGGTGAACCAATGTTGCTCTACATATCGGCAACTCACAAGGTGGTTAGTGTGGTGCTCGTCGTTGAACGAGAAGAGGAGGAGCATACATTCCTAACTCAAAAAATGGTATACTACGTATCGACGGTCCTCACACCATGCAAATCCCGATACCCGCATTATCAGAAGATAGCATATGCGGTCTTTATGGCATCCCGCAAGCTGTGGCACTACTTTTAAGAGTGCTTGATCACAATCTCTTCAGAGGTACCACTTAATGATATCATAAACAACAGGGACGCTACCGTACGGATCACCAAATGGGCTATTGAGCTCTTACCATTTGAAATAACATACAAACCACAGCGAGCAATTAAATCTCAGGTGTTGGCCGACTTCGTCGCCGAATGGACAGTGGCCAAACTCCCTAAATATTATGGCACATATTCCAACTGGGTGATGCACTTCGATGGCTCTAAAATGCTAGCCGGACTTGGGGCTGGTGTCGTCTTAACATCCCCCACAGGAGACACAGTCCGTGACATGTTATAAATACTGTATACAGAGTCCAACAATGCAGCCAAATACGAGCCCATGTTGCATGGTCTTCGGATGGCCGTCTCCATGGGCATACAACGGCTTGAGGTGCGCAGGGATTCAAACCTCGCAATATCCCAAATAAATGGCGAATTCAAGGCAAAATACCCGAAGATGGAGGCTTATCGCAACGCCGTACTCAAAATATCAGCTAGGTTCGAGGGGCTCGAGTTTCATCACGTGGCTCGAGAGAGTAATCAGGCCCCAAACATCCTTGCTCGCATGGGTGCTAAACGAGACCCAGTCCCACCAAACACCTTTGTGGAGAGTCTCTTCAAGCCATCTGTGGTGTGGCAGGACGAGAGCAGCTACACTAGTCCAGAGCCGATCATACCCCCCGATTCCGAACACAGTAACGATGTTATCAGAGGCTCGGGTATCAAAATAATGCCATTGGCCCACGAAATCATGGCTATAATTGCCTCGTGGACCGAGCCTTTCCTCACCTACCTTACTAGGAACAAACTCCTGGAGGACCAGAGTGAGGCCCGTCGCACCATCTGCCTCACGAAGGCCTACAAAGTTCATGAAGGAGGACTGTACAAGAAAAGTACTACCGGAGTCCTTCAAAGATGTATCTCCAAAGAAGAGGGATGGAAGCTCTTGGCTGAAATACACGTTGGTCTCGGCGGCCATCATGCCGCAGCTCGGGACCTTGTAAGTAAGGCCTTCCGCACGGGCTTCTTTTCGCCCACGGCCCGGGCAGATGCACAGAACCTCGTACAGCATTGGGCGGGATGCCAGCTTTTCACTAATCAAACCATATGCCTCCCACCGCCCTAAGAACAATCCCCATAACTTGGCCCTTTGCGGTCTGAGGGCTCGATATGGTCGGACCCCTTAAAGGGGGGAGCCATAAGAGGAAATACTTATTTGTTATGGTCGATAAGTTCACTAAGTGGATAGAAGCCAAGCCAGCCAAAACAGCTGAAGCTGAACCGGTGATAAGCTTCATATCCGACGTAGTACACCATTACGGTGTCCCGCACAGTATTATTACCGACAACGGCTCTAACTTTACAGCCGATGGGGTGAAAACTTGGTGTGCCAATTTGGGGATCAAACTCGATTACGCATCCGTATATCACCCTCAGACAAATGGTCAAGTCGAATGGGCTAACGGCATGATAATGAGCGGCATCAAACCAAGAGTAGTGCGATCTCTGCAAGATTTAGACAAACAATGGGTCGAGGAACTCGATACTGTACTCTGGGGGCTACGGACTTCACCCAATCGCACGACTGGATACACACCTTTTTTCATGGTGTACGGCGCGGAGGCAGTCTTGCCTTGCGACATTATTCACGACGCACCTCGAGTGCGCATGTATGAAGAGAGTGTAGGGGAACATAGTATTTCAAAAATTTCATACGATCACGCAAGATCTATCTAGTAGAAGCATAGCAACGAATGGGAGACAGCGTCGACGTACCCTCGTAGACCGAAAACGGAAGCATTTAGTAAAGCGGTTGATGCAGTCGAACGTCTTAGCGATCCAGCCGATCCAAGCACAGAATGTACGGCACCTCCATGTTCAGCACACATTCAGCTCGATGACATCCCACGAACTCTTGATCCAGCTGAATGTCGCGGGAGAGTTTCGTCAGCACGACGGCGTGGTGACGGTGATGATGACGTTACTGGCGCACGGATTTGCCTAAGCACTACAAAGATATGACCAAGGTGTGTAACTGTGGAGGGAGGCACCGCACACGGCTAGGAACAATTGATGTGTGTCGAAGGGTTGCCTTCCCCACGTATATAAAGGAGGGAGAGGGAGGAGGCGGCCGTCCTAGGAGGGGGCATGCCAACGGTGGAGTCCTACTCCCACTAGGAGTAGGATTCCACCTTTCCTAGTAGGAGTAGGAGAAGAAGGAAGGGGAGGAGAGAAAGATAAGGAAGGAGGGGGTGACGCCCCACCCCCTAGTCCAATTGCGACTAGGCTTGGGGGCGCACGGTCCAGCCCTAGGCAGCCCCTCTCTCACTCTCCCCTAAAGCCCACTAAGGCCCATTAACTCCACGCAGAGTTCCGGTAACCTCCCGGTACTCCGGTATTTATCCGGTGACCCCCAGAACCCTTTCGGTGTCCGAATATAAGCTTCCAATATATCAATCTTTATGTCTCGACCATTTCGAGACTCCTCGTCATGTAAGTGATCACATCCGGGACTCTGAACTACCGCCGTCGTCGTCGAACGTTAAGCGTGCGGACCCTACGGGTTCGAGAACTATGTAGACATGACCGAGACTCATCTCCGGTTAATGACCAATATCGGAACCTGGATGCTCATATTGTTTCCCACATATTCTACGAAGATCTTTATCGGTCAAACCGCACAACAACATACGTCGTTCGCTTTGTCATCGGTATGTTACTTGCCCGAGATTTGATCATGGGTATCATCATACCTAGTTCAATCTCGTAACCGACAAGTCTCTTTACACGTTCCATAATACATCATCTCGTGACTAACTCATTAGTCATTTGCTTGCAAGGCTTATTACGATGTGTATTACCGAGAGGGGCCAGAGATACCTCTCCGACACTCGGAGTGACAAATCCTATTCTCAATCTATGCCAACACCACAAACACCTTTCGAGACACAAGTGGAGCATCTTTATAATCACCCAGTTACGTTATGACGTTTTATAGCACACAAGGTGTTCCTCCGGTATTTGGGAGTTGCATAATCTCATAGTCATAGGAACATGTATGTCATGAAGAAAGCAATAGCATAAAAACTAAATGATCAAGTTGCTAAGCTAATGGATGGGCCGTGTCCATCACATCATTCTCCTAATGATGTGATCCCGTTGATCAAATGACAACTCATGTCTATGGTTAGGAAACATAAGCATATTTGATTAACGAGCTAGTCCGATAGACGCATACTAGGGACACTCTGTTTTGTCTATGTATTCACACATGTATCAAGTTTCCGGTTAATACAATTCTAGCATGAATAAAAGACATTTATCACGATGTATAAGGAAATATAAATAACAACTTTATTATTGCCTCTAGGGCATATTTCCTTCAGTCTTCCACTTGCACTAGAGTCAATAATCTAGATTACACAGTAATGATTCTAACACCCATGGAGTCTTGGTGCTGATCATATTTTGCTCGTGGAAGAGGCTTAGTCAACAAGTCTGCGACATTTAGATCTGTATGTATCTTGCAAATTTCTATGTCTCCCTCCTTGACTTGATTGCGGATGGAATTGAAGCGTCTTTTGATGTGCTTGGTTCTCTTGTGAAACCTGGATTCCTTCGCCAAGGCTATTGCTCCAGTGTTGTCAAAAAATATTTTCATTGCACCCATGCACTAGGTATTACACCTAGATCGCATATGAACTCCTTCATCCAGACCCCTTCATTAGCTGCTTGCAAAGTAGCTATGTACTCTGCTTCACACGTAGATCCCGCCACGATGCTCTGCTTGGAACTGCACCAACTGATAGCTCCACCGTTCAACAAAAATACATATCCGGTTTGTGACTTAGAGTCATCCGGATCAATGTCAAAGCTTGAATCAACGTAACCGTTTACGACGAGCTCTTTGTCACCTCCATAAATGAGAAACATATCATTTGTCCTTTTCAAGTACTTTAGGATGTTCTTGACCGCTGTCCAGTGATCCATTCCTGGATTACTTTGGTGCCTCCCTGCTAAACTTATAGCACGGCACACATCAGGTCTGGTACACAACATTGCATACATGATAGATCCTATGGCTGAGGCATAGGGAATGACTTTCATTTTCTCTCTATCTTCTGCAGTGGTCGGGCATTGAGTCTTACTCAACTTCACACCTTGTAACCTAGGCAAGAACCCTTTCTTTCACTGATCCATTTTAAACCTCTTCAAAACTTTATCAAGGTATGTGCTATGTGAAAGTCCAATTAAGCGTCTTGATATATCTCTATAGATCTTGATGCCCAACATATAAGCAGCTTCACCGAGGTCTTTCATTCAAAAATTCTAATTCAAGTATCCTTTTATGCCATCCAGAATTTCTATATCATTTCCAATCAACAATGTGTCATCCACATATCTTTACCTACTAATAAAACAAATAGGGTTTCTGGTCGTCCATCAAAAACAATACCCTCAAAGTTGCTATAAATTACCCGCTATGCCACCCATAAGTCAAGAAAATGATTTGCGTTTTTTTAAATCATCGTCGCGCACATCTATTTTATAAAACTAATACCACATACATGTCATGTACGCACTGGCAGCTTAGTGGTCCATGCCTATATCCTCCACCGCGCAGACCAAGGTTCGATCCCCATGGTCGCCCTATTTTTTGGTACACTTTTTTCCCACGCACCTCCTCCCTCCCACATACACTTTCATGGGCCGACACATGGGGCGTGACGCCCTTATTTCTTTTTCATTTCGTTTTTTCTCTTCTATTCTCATTTCTGTTTTTGTTTTTCCTTCATTAAATTAATTCGAGATTTTCAAATTACAAAAGGTTGTGAGTTTTGAGAAAAATATTAGAGAAATCATAGAATGTTTATGCTCCTCCCTCCCACATACGCTTTCATGGGCCGGCCTGTGCCGCGTGACGCCCTTATTTTTGTTTCATTTCGTTTTTTTCCTTCTTTAAATTAATTCAAGATTCTCAAATTACAAAAGGTTACGAGTTTTGAGAAAAATATTAGAGAAATCATAGAATGTTTATGAATTCAAAAAATGTGCGAGAAATCGTAAATTTTCCGCAGTTTTTTTGGTGATTTACAAAACTGTTCGCAAATTATAAAAAAAATCATATTTTTCAAAATTTCTTCCCCAATTATAAAAAATTCATTGATACATAAAAGGTTTGCTAACTCAAAAACAGTTCATGAATTCAAAAACTATGCATGCATTTCAAAAAATGTTCGTCTGAACAAAACAAATGTTCATGAATTCAAAAACTATTCATGCATTAAAAAAAATGTTCTTCTGAAAAAACAAATGTTCATGCATTTGTCGATTAAAAAAATGTTTGTCGATTAGAAAAAATGTTCGTCGATTCAAAAGTCTTTCATGTTTAGGATTTGGGTAGTTTATGGAAAGTATTTTTATGTCTAGGCGCTAGGAGTAGTTTGTGGTCATGAAATTTGTTTTTAAAGCTTTAAACATTCTCGTGCGTGGCACAATGACAAGTGTGCCATGCAGTGGCAAGCTCATTGCATTGGATTACCACGTCGAATGCACTACGATCACATGGACATCGCGTACATCATCAACGAGAGTGGGAAGAAAGATAAGTGGAAACATGGTGAGCCACCGTGTGAAAATAGAGGACGCTCATAATTTAGGGTATTGAGTCATATTTATTTGGCTGGCGTGTAACTTTTTTTGTCTCCCGTTGCAACGCACGGGCACGTTTGCTAGTAATATCACAGATGCTACAGAGCTCCCACTCACTTTCTGGTAAATACAGGCTTCTCCAAAAGTCTGTATAAAACCATATGCTTTGATCACCTCATCAAAGCGTATATTCCAACTTCGAGATGCTTGCACCAGTCCATAGATGGATCACTGGAGCTTGCACACTTTGTTAGCACCTTTAGGATCGACAAAACCTTCTGGTTGCATCATATACAACTCCTCTTTGAGGTATCCATTAAGGAATGCAATTTTGACATCCATTTGCCAGATTTCATAATCATAAAATGCGGCAATTGCTAACACGATTCGGACAGACTTAAGCATCACTACAGGTGAGAAAGTCTCATCATAGTCAACTCCTTGAACTTGTCGAAAACCTTTCGGCAACAAGTTGAGCTTTGTAGACAGTAACATTACCATCGGCGTCAGTTTTCCTCTTAAAGATCCATTTATTTTCAATGTCTTGCCGATCATCGGGCAAGTCAACCAAAGTCCACGCTTTGTCCTCATACATGGATCCCATCTCAGATTTCATGGCCTCAAGTCATTTTGCAGAATATGGGCTCATCATTACTTCCTCATAGTTCGTAGGTTCATCATGGTCTAGTAATATGACTTCTAGAACCGGGTTACCGTACCACTCTGGCGTGGAACGCACTCTGGTTGACCTACGAGGCTCAGTGGTAACTTGATCTCAAACTTCATGATCAACATCATTAGATTCCTCGCTGATTGGTATAGGAATCACTAGAACTAGTTTCCACTTTCCTCCCACTCACTTTCCAATTCGGGAGAAGGTACAATTACCTCATCACGTTCCACTTTCCTCCCACTCACTTCTTTCGAGAGAAACTCCTTTTCTAGAAAGGATCCATTCTTCGAAACGAATATCTTGCCTTTGGATCTGTGATAGAAGGTATACCCAACAGCTTCCTTTGGGTATCCTATGAAGACTCTGACATGGGTTCAAGCATATCAGGTTGAAGCTTTTTCACATAAGCATCGCAGCCCCAAACTTTAAGAAACGACAACTTGGGTTTCTTGCCAAACCACCGTTCATAAGGTGTTGTCTCAACATATTTAGATGGTGCCCTATTTAACGTGAATGCAGATGTCTCTAAAGCATAACCCCAAAACGATAGTGGTAAATCGGTAAGAGACATCATAGATCGCACCATATCTAATGAAGTACGGTTACGACTTTCGCACACACCATTACGCTGTGGTGTTCCAGGTGGCATGAGCTGTGAAACAATTCCACATTGTTTCAAATGAAGACAAAACTCATAACTCAAATATTCACCTCTGTGATCAGATCGTAGAAACTTTATTTTCTTGTTACGATGATTCTCTACTTCACTCCGAAATTCTTTGAACTTTTCAAATGTTTCAGACTTGTGCTTCATCAAGTACATATACCCATATCTGCTCAAATCGTTAGTTAAGGTCAAAATATAACGATACCCGCCGCGAGCCTCCACATTCATCAGTCCACATACACCAGTATGTATGATTTCCAACAAATCAGCTGCTCACTCCATTGTTCTGGAGAACGAAGTTTTAGTCATCTTGCCCATGAGGCATGGTTCGCAAGCACCAAGTGATTCATAATCAAGTGATTCCAACACTCCATCAGCATGGAGTTTTTTCATGCGCTTTACACCAATATGACCTAAACGGCAGTGCCACAAATAAGTTGCACTATCATTGTCAACTTTGCATCTTTTGGCTTCTTTATTATGAATATGTGTATCACTACGATCGAGATCCAACAAGAATAGACCACTCTTCAAGGGTGCATGACCATAAAACATATTACTCATATAAATAGAACAACCATTATTCTCTGATTTAAATGAATAACCGTCTCGCAACAAACAGGATCCAGATATAATGTTCATGCTCAATGCTGGCACCAAATAACAATTATTTAGGTGTAAACCTAATCCCAAAGGTAGATGTAGATGTAGCGTGCCGACGGCGGTCACATTGACTCTGGAACCATTTCCCACGTGCATTGTCACCTCGTCCTTAGCTAATCTTTGTTTAATCCGTAGCCCCTGCTTCGAATTATAAATATTAGCAACCGAACCAGTATCAAATACCCAGGTTCTACAATGAGCATTAGTAATGTACACATTAATAACATGTATATCAAATATACCTTTGTTCACTTTTCCATCCTTCTTATCCGCCAGATGCTTGGGGTAGTTCTGCTTCTAGTGTCAGTCCCTTTGCAGTAGAAGCACTCAGTTTCAGGCTTGGCTCCAGACTTGGGTTTCTTCGCGGGATTAGCAACTGGCTTGCTATTCTTCTTGAAGTTCCCCTTCTTTCCCTTTCCCTTTTTCTTGAAACTAGTGGTCTTGTTAACCATCAACACTTGATGCTCCTTTTTTATTTCTACCTCCACAGCTTTGAGCATAGCGAAGAGCTCGGGAATTGTCTTCTGCATCCCTTGCATATTATAGTTCATTAGAAAGCCTTTATAGCTTGGTGGCAGTGATTGCAGAACTCTATTAATAACACTATCTTCGTAAACTTTGTATCCAAGTTGACTCATGTGATTGTAGTACCCAGACATTCTGAGTAAGTGTTCATTGATAGAACTGTTCTCCTTCATCTTGCAGCTATAGAACTTATTGGAGACTTCATATCTCTCAATTTGGGCATTTGCTTGAAATATTAACTTCAACTCTAGGAACATCTCATATGCCCCATGACGTTCAAAACGTCTTTGAAGTCCCGATTCTAAGCCGTAGAGCATGGCACACTGAACTATCGAGTAGTCATCAGAACAAGCTTGCGAGACGTTCAGAACGCTCGAAGTTGCTCCTGCAGCAGGCCTGTCACCTAGCGATGCTTCTAGGACATGATTATTCTATGTGGCAATGAGGATAATTCTCAAGTTACGAAACTAGTCCGTGTAGTTGCTACCATCATATTTCAACTTAGCTTTCTCTAGGAATGCATTAAAATTCAAGGGAACGGTAGCACGGGCCATTGATCTACAACAACATAGATATGTAAAAACAATCAGGACTAAGTTCATGATAAATTAAAGTTAAATTAATCATATTACTAAAGAACCCCCACTTAGATAGACATTCCTCTAGTCATCTAAATGATCACATGATCCAAATCAACTAAACCATGTCCGATCATCACGTGAGATGGAGTAAGTTTCAATGGTGAACATCTTATGTTGATCATATCTACTATATGATTCACGCTCGAACTTTCGATCTCCAGTGTTCCGAGGCCATGTCTGTACATGTTAGGCTCGTCAAGTTTAACCCGAGTATTCTGCATGTGCAAAATTGCTTACACCCATTGTATTTTAACATAGAGCTTATCACACCTGATCATCACGTGGTGTCTCGACACGACGAACTTTCCCAACGGTGCATACTCAGGGACAACACTTGTACCTTGAAATTTTGTAAGGGATCATCTTATAATGCTACCGCCGTACTAAGCAAAATAAGAAGCATAATAAGATAAACATCACATGCAATCAAAATATGTGACATGATATGGCCATCATCATCTTGTGCTTTTGATCTCCATCTCCAAAGCATCATCATGATCTCCATCGTCACCGGCTTGACACCATGATCTTCATCGTAGTGTCGTGGTCGTCTCGCCAACTATTGCTACTACTACTATCGCTAACTCATAGTGATAAAGTAAACCAATTACATGGCATTCACAATTCATACAATCAAGAGACAACCATAAGGCTCCTGCTAGTTGTCGATAATTTACAAAACATGATCATCTCATACAATAATGTATAACTCATCACGTCTTGACCATATCATATCACAACATGCCCTGCAAAAACAAGTTAGACATCCTCTACTTTGTTGTTACAAGTTTTACGTGGCTGCTATGGGCTTAGCAAGAACCGTTCTTACCTACGCATACAAAACCACAACGATTTTTTGTCAAGTGTGTTGTTTTAACCTTCACAAGGACCGGGCATAGCCACACTCGATTCAACTAATGTGAGAGAGACAGACACCCACCAGTCACCTTTAAGCAACAAGTGCTCGTAATAGTGAAACCAGTCTCATGAGAGCGTATGCGTAATGTCGGTCCGGGCCGCTTCATCTCAGAACACCGCCAAATCAAAATATGACATGCTGGTAAGCAGTATGACTATTATCGCCCACAATTCATTGTGTTCTACTCGTGCATATCATCTACGCATAGACCTGGCTCTTGATGCCACTGTTGGGAACATAGTATTTCAAAAATTTCCTACGATCACACAAGATCTATCTAGGAGAAGCATAGCAACGAATGGGAGAGTGTGTCCACGTACCCTCGTAGACCGAAAGAAGGAGCGTTCAGTAACGCGGTTGATGTAGTCGAATGTCTTCGCGATCCAACCGATCCAAGCACCGAATGTACGGCACCTCCGCGTTCAGCACACGTTCAGCTCGATGACGTCCCATGAACTCTTGATCCAGTTGAGTGTCGCGGGAGAGTTTTGTCATCATGACGGCATGGTGATGGTGATGATGAAGTTATCGGCGCAGGGCTTCACCTAAGCACTTCAATGATATGACCGAGGTGTGTAACTGTGGAGGAGGGCACCGCACACGGCTAGGAACAATTGATGTGTGTCCAAGGGGTGCCCTCCATACGTATATAAAGGAGGGAGAGGGAGGAGGCGGCCGGCCTAGGAGGTGGCGCGCCAAGGGTGGAGTCCTACTCCTACTAGGAGTAGGATTCCACCTTTCCTAGTAGGAGTAGGAGAAGAAGGAAGGGGAGGAAAAAAAGAGAAGGAAGGAGGGGGCGCTGCCCCTCCCCCTCGTCCAATTCGGACTAGGCTTGGGGGGGGGGGGCACGGCCCAGCCCTAGGAAGCCCCTCTCTCTCTCCCCATAAAGCCCATTAAGGCTCATTAACTCCCCGGGGGGCTCCCGTAACCTCCCGGTTCTCCGGTATTTATTCGGTGACCCCCGAAACCCTTTCGGTGTCCGAATATAACCTTCCAATATATCAATCTTTATGTCTCGACCATTTCGAGACTCCTCGTCATGTTCGTGATCACATCCGGGACTCCGAACTATCTTCGGTGCATCAAAGCACATAAACTCATAATACGGATCGTCATCGAATGTTAAGCGTGCGGACCCTATGGGTTCAAGAACTATGTAGACATGACCGAGACTCATCTCCGGTCAATAACCAATAGCGGAACCTGGATGCTCATATTGTGTCCCACATATTCCATGAAGATCTTTATTGGTCAAACCGCATAACAACATACGTCGTTCCCTTCGTCATCGGTATGTTACTTGCCCGATATTTGATCGTCGGTACTATCATACCTAGTTAATTCTCGTCATCGGCAAGTCTCTTTTCTCATTCGGTAATACATCATCTCGTGACTAACTCATTAGTCGTTTGCTTGCAAGGCTTATTACGATGTGTATTACGGAGAGGGCCCAGAGATACCGCTCCGACACTCAGAGTGACAAATCCTATTCTCGATATATGCCAACAGCACAAACACCTTCGGAGACACCTGTAGAGCATCTTTATAATCACCCAGTTACGTTGCAACATTTTATATCACCCAAGGTGTTCCTCCGGTATTCAGGAGTTGCATAATCTCATTGTCATAGGAACATGTATAAATCATGAAGAAACCAATAGCAGAAAAACTAAACGATCAAGTTGCTAAGCCAATGGATGGGTCTTGTCCATCACATCATTATCCTAGTGATGTGATCATGTTGATCAAATGATAAGTCATGTCTATGGTTAGGAAACATAACCATCTTTGATTAACGAGCTAGTCTAGTAGAGATATACTAGGGACACTTTGTTTCATCTATGTATTCACACATGTATCAAGTTTCGGGTTAATACAACTCTAGCATGAATAAAAGACATTTATCATGATGTTTAAGGAAATATAAATAACAACTTTATTATTCCCTCTAGGGCATATTTCCTTCAGAGAGAGAAGGCGAGCTCGATCGGTAGGACGACCTGGAGGAGGAGCGCGATGTCGCGAAGGACCGTTCCGCATTCTATCAACAACAGGCTCGACGGTACCAAAGCAGAGAAGTATGGGCATAGACTTACAATGTCAGGGAACTCGTTCTACGCCTACCAGAGAAAAAAAAGGACAAGCTCAAGCCCAAATGGGAGGGTCCCTTTATTAGAGATGAAGTTCTCACCGGAGGAGCCCATCGTCTTCGCAATGCTTCGAATAATTGCTTGGAGCCAAACCCATGGAACGCGGCAAGGCTTCAAAGATTATATGCCTAAAGTTTGCACATATACATCCTTAAATGTACACACCCCACAATACATGGGGGCTTCTTTTTACAAGAGGCTTATCATAATTATTTTTGGAGCATCATGCTCGCCCTATATATGTTTCATTTCACATATGTCTTTTATCCACCATTATATGCACCTTTATGACTTAAGCTTTTGCCAAGCTAGGTTGCCTGGCTCCTGTGCTTATGTCCTATGTTCCCGCTTGTTCGGCTAGGGCATAAAGGGAGCACCTCTGCGATTGTTATAGCCGGGTTATCCGGACGTGTACCTCAGATGGGTGAAGCTGAAAGTTAGCATTCTTAAGGGAATGATCGGTCGGTGAGCAAAAGACAAACTGCTCTTGTTACAATACAAAACCCTAGATTAAAACTTGTACTGTGATTTTTTAGTGTCACAACTTCAGTATGCACAAAAACCTGCATACTGACCCAGGGAAAGGAACCCTTAACGGAACTATTCTCTCTGGAAGATGTTTCTTACAATCAAATGTAATATAACATAACTCCCCGAATACAACTTATCCGCTCAAGCAACTATGACTGGACTGCCCGGTTTCCAAACATACTCGGGTGTTTACCCAGCGTACAATATTCGAAAACACTCCGAACCCAGGGTTTCTGGAGGTTGAAGTAGAAAGTCTGCCATGACAATCGTTTTAAAAATCGCCTGGAGACAAGTTTATTGACAAAAGTACATTACTACTTAGACTAAAAAAACTTCTTTTTCCTCTGCACCTTCTAATAAGTTATCTAGTTTACAATCTTGTTGGGAAAACTGGGTGGCTAACTTTCCTTGGTCATACACCAGGCTAACTGGAATTTCCCGTCCATCGGATCCTCGAGGTCTGACCCGCGTCATATCATTTGGATCAAGCCCGGTGTACCGTGTTTTTAACATGGCCCAGGCTTCTTGCGCGCCCTCTTAGCATGCCGATATCTTCCATAGCCCAAAACGGCATCGTGCTCCCTTGAATAAATTCATGAGTTCCTCCATACTTCCAGGTTGAGAATTGACTCGCCATAAAGCCTTAGCAATGTTCAACATTGCCTTCTGCACTCGCTCATGCACCTTGGATAGATCATGTAGCAGGTCGCCTCGAAATCCGGACACCTCTTCTTCAGGCCACCCGGTCAACATGTCTGCAGAAATAACCTTGTTAGGATTTTGCATTAGCAAACTATACGACAATAAGTTCAAAGGCATACTGAATATGCCGCCTCGCAGATTTCTGTTTTCTCTTAAGGCGTCCGCAAGTTGGGCTCGCACGTCTTTTAGCTCCTCGCCGAGCTAGGTGTTGGCATCTTGTAGATTGTTCTTCTCAACCCTGATCCGTGTGAGTACACGTTGACCGGCGGCTTCTTGCCTTTCGACATGCGCTTTGTCCGCCAGTGCGGCCTTTAATTTCTCTTCAGCTGATCTGACGATCCTGTCATTGTATAATAAATCAACGTTTATTCACATAAACGATACTGGCAGTCGATTATCTTTTTCGGACGAATGGGGACACTACCAGTCGGGGCCTCCTTGGATTTCTCCAGTTCGGCGGTGACGGTGGCTAGCTGGTTCTGTCACTGTTTTAGCTCCCAGGATAGCATGTTGTTCTTATCCGTGAGTACCTGATTATACATCGATCCTTAAAATTAGTTGCTTCAACTATTTTCAAGTCTCGGGGGCTACTGGTATATGGTTATTAAATCTACACAAAATGATCTTACCCGCATATCCTTCGAAAGCTGGTAAGTGGCTCTAGCAAGCCCATCCCGAGCAGCTTGGATATATGCATCCGCCGAGCTGAAGGCATTGAATGCATCTTTAGTAAAGCCGGGATAGCGCATAACTGCTCTCTGGCGTCAATGGTTCATTGCACTCTCGACCGCAGCGGGATGCATCATCCTCCCCGTTATAATTCCACATGGGGAGTCCCTTGGATTGGACTGGCTGAACACCCAGTGTTATGGAAATAGCCATAACCTCAATTATGGACAGTCCGGATTGGGCGAGGATTTTTATATTGTCCATTAGCATCTTAACGTACGCACTATCCACCTCCCTGGGGCTTCGGGGACGCCAGTTGTGGCGCTTATTTAACGGATCATTGGAAAACTTAGGAAGGCCTCGTTGGGTGGGGTCCAAGAGAACGACGTCTTCAATATAAAACCAATCTGAGGGCCACTCTTCGGATGCCTTCTTCGGAGTGTCGGATAGGTATCATGTCCCGGCTATGCGCCGTACTTTGGCACCACCCACCTCGAATATGGATCCCTTTTGGGAGCGAGGGACGAGGGAGAAGAGTTTCTTCCATAGCTCGAAATGGGCCTCATAGCCTAGGAAAATATCGTAGAGAGGGACGAAACCCGCGATATGCAAGATGGAGCCCGACGTGAGATTTTGCAGTTGGAGGCCATAGTACTCCAGGAGACCTCGGAGGAAGGGATGGATTGGAAATCCAACGCGTCTTAAAAGAAAGGAAACAAAGCACACTCGCTCTCTCTCTCTGAAGGGTTCGGGAAATTCTTCGCCAAGGCTTCACCAGTAAAGGAAGTTAATCCCGCCCGAACGGGGTCTAGATCCTTAGGGGGAGGTGGCCTTGTGCCTGGAGCTTGGTCAGTTGGGCTTGGGATATGGAGTAGCTCTCCCAATCGCCTTTTTGAGGGCCGTGGGGGCGGGAGGAAGAACTAGGGGCGCTGGCCATGGTTGCGTGGTTTCTCGAGGCAAGCTCGAAGGATATTTTCTGGTACGGAATGACATCTGAGATCTAATCTCCTTAAATAGACATCTTTCGTATGCTGTCGAGGGGTTATCTGTAAAAGTGTTTGGACCCTTCGTATTCATTTGCCACATGTAAGTTGAGGCGACGGAAACATAGAAGCCGAAGGGCATGATATTTAATGTAAAAATCGAGATGTTCAAAGAAATTTCCTTGCCGAGACCGAAGATGTAAGGGCCTAATATAGCCCTTTGGTTCAGGCACTTTGAAGTATTCGTAGGAGGAACCCGCCTTGCAATGCCGAAGACAATCTGTGCGCCGGATACATCATCATTGAAGCCTAGTTCAGGCGATACAGAGGGAGTCCTAGATTACGGGGTCCTCGGGTGTCCGGGCTACGTAACGTGGGCCAGACTAATGGGCCATGAAGATACAAGATGGAAGACTTTCCCCCGTGTCTGGACGGGACTCTCCTTGGCATGGAAGGCAAGCTTGGCATGCAGATATGAAGATTCCTTTCTTTGTAAACCGACTCTGTATAACCCGAGCCCCTTCCGGTGTCTATATAAACTGGAGGGTTTAGTCCGTAGAGCCAATCATAATCATACATGCTAGACATCTAGGGTTTAGTCATTATGATCTCGAGGTAGATCAACTCTTGTAACCCCTATACTCATCAAAGTCATTCTAGCAGGAAGTAGGGTATTACCTCCATCAAGAGGGCATGAACCTGGGTAAACAAAGTGTACCCTGCCTCCTGTTATCTTCAATCCTTAGACGCATAGTTCAGGACCCCCTACTCGAGATCTGCCGATTTAGACACCGACAATTGTCAATCCCTTTCGGGTAACGGATGTGATAGAGTTGTAAATATATAGGCATCACGTCCAAGATTAGTAGACCGACTCCTGCCAGCATCTACTATTGTTACTCCACACGTCGACCGCTATCCAGCATGCATCTAGTGTTTTAAGTTCATGGAGAAATGGAGTAATGCAATAAGAATGATGACATGATGTAGACAAGATCTATTTATGTGGAAATAGACCCCCATCCTTTTATCCTTAGTAGCAACGATACTTACGTGTCGGTTCCCCTTCTGTCACTAGGATCAAGTACCGTAAGATCGAACCCACTACAAAGCACCTCTTCCCATGGCAAGATAAAGAGATCAAGTTGGCCAAACAAGACCCAATATTTGAGAAGAAATACGAGGCTATAAGCAATGATGCATATAAGAGATCAAAAGAAGAATCAAATAACTTTCACGGATATAAAAAGATAGATCTGATCATAAACTCAAAGTTCATCGGATCCCAACAAACACACTGCAGAAGAGTTACATAATATGGATCTCCAAGCGACCTTTGTATTGATAATCAAAAGAGAGAGATGAAGCCATCTAGCTACTGACTATGGACCCATAGGTCTATAAGGAACTACTTACGCATCATCGGAGAGGCACCAATGAAAGTAGTGAACCCCTCCGTGATGGTGTCTAGATTGCATCTCGTGATTCTGGACTCTGTGGCGCTGGATCCAAATTCCGTCGACTCCCCTAGGGTTTCTGGAATATTGGTGTATTTATAGAGCAAAGAGGCGGTCCGGGGGCACCCAAGGTGGGCACAACCCACCAGGGCATGCCTGGGCCTCCTGGCGTGCCTTGGTGGGTTCTGCTCCCCTCGGAGCACCCCCCAGGTACTGCCTTGGCCCATTGGGTGTCTTCTGGTCCATAAAAAAACTCTGTAAATTTTTGCTGCGTTTGGACTCCGTTTGATATTGATTTCCCGCGATGTAAAAAACATGCAAAAAACAACAACTGGCACTTGGAACTATGTCAATAGGTTAGTACCAACAAATGATATATAATGACTATAAAATGATTGTAAAACATCCAAGAATGATAATATAACTGCATGGCATAATCAAAAAATATAGATACGTCCGAGACGTATCAACTCCCACTTAATTCAAGTGATTATAGTACCAGAAATTCTAAACACATGCTCACAAGCCGAGCTATTCTCCTCCATCTTGTAGTCAAAGTACTTGTCCGAGGTCTCATACCTTTCGACATGGGCATGAGTCTGAAATACCAATTTAAGCTCTTGGAACATCTCATATGCTCCGTGGCGTTCAAAACCTTTTTAAGCCCCGGTTCTAAGCCGTAAAGCATGGCTCACTTAACTCTTACGTAGTCATCATATCGAGCTTGCCAAACGTTCATAACATCTGCATCTGCTCCTTCAATAGGTCTGTCACTTAGCGGTGCATCAAGGACATAATACTTCTATGCAGCAATGAGGATAATCCTCAGATCATGGACCTAGTCCGCATTATTGCTACCATCATCTTACAACTTAGTTTTCTCTAGGAACATATAAAAAACAAGGGAGCTAAATTGCGAGCTATATTGATCTACAACATAGATATGCAAATACTATCAGGACTAAGTTCATGATAAATTAAGTTCAATTTAATCAAATTACTAATGAACTCCCACTTAAATTAACATCCCTCAGTTTATCTAAGTGATACATGATCCAAATCAACTAAACCATGTCCGATCATCACGTGAGATGGGGTAGTCATGAATGGTGAACATCTCTATGTTGATCATATGTACTATATGACTCATGTTCGACCTTTCGGTCTCCAGTGTCCCAAGGCCATGTCTGTACATGCTAGGCTCATCAAGTTTAACCCGAGTATTCATCGTGTGTAAAACAGTCTTACACCCATTGTATGTGAATGTAGAGTCTATCTCACCCGATCATCACGTGGTGTCTCAAAACGAAGAAGTGCAGCAACGGTGCGTACTTGGAGAGAACACTATTATCTTGAAATTTAGTGAAGGGATCATATTATAATGCTACCACCGTACTAAGAAAAATAAGATGCATAAAATATAAACATCACATGCAATCAAAATATGTGACATGATATGGCCATCATCATCGGGTGCTTTTGATCTCCATCTCCAAAGCATCGTCATGATCTCCATCGTCACCGGCTCGACATCTTGATCTCCATCGTAGCATCGTGGTTGTCTCACCAACCATTGCTTCTATGACTATTGCTAACTCATAGCGATAAAGTAAAGCAATTGCATGGCGCTTGCATTTCATACAATGAAGAGACAACCATAAGGCTCCTGCCGGTTGCCGATAATTAAAAAAAACATGATCGTCTCATACAATAACATATAACTCATCATGTCTTGACCATATCATATCACAACATGGCTTGCAAAAACAAGTTAGACGTCATCTACTTTGTTGTTGCAAGTTTTACGTGGTTGCTACGGGCTTCTAGCAAGAACCGTTCTTACCTACGGCACAAAACCACGACGGTGATTTATCAAGTTTGCTGTTTTAACCTTCAACAAGGACCGGCCGCAGTCAAATTTGATTAAACTAAAGTAGGAGAAACATACACCTGCTATCCACCTTTATGCAAAACAAGTTGCATGTCTATTGGTGGAAGAGGTCTCATATACGTGGACATGTAAGGTTTGTTCGGGCCGCTTCATCTTACAATGCCACCGAATCAAAATAAGATGTTGGTGGTAAGCATTATGACAATAACCGCCCACAAATCTTTGTTTTCTACTCGTCCATATCATCTACGCATAGACCTGGCTCTTGATACCACTGTTGGGAAACGTTGCATGGAAAACAATTTTTTTTCTATGCATACGCAATGATCTATCTGTGGAGATGCATAGAAACGAGGGGGAGAGTGTGCCTACGTACCCTTGTAGACCATAAGCGGAAGCGTTTCACAATGCGGTTGATGTAGTCGAACTTCTTCGCGCTTGAACTGATCAAGTACCAAACGCGCGATACCTCCATGTTCTGTACACGTTCAGCTCGGTGAAGTCCCTCGCCTTCTTTATCCAGGAAGACATCAAGGTAGTAGATGAGTTCCACTAGCACGACGGTGTGGTGATAGTGATTGTGAAGTGATCTCCGCAGGGCTTCGCCTAAGCACTACAAAAACATGATCGGGAAAGTAAACGGTGGACGGGGGCGCCGCACACGGCTATGACAATGTTGTGTGTCCTTTTGAGGTGCCCCCTCCCCACATATATATAGGTGGGAAGGGAGGGGAGGCAGCTAGGGCGTGCCCTAGGGTTGGCCACTGCCCCATAGGGGGGCTGCCTTGCCCTGCCCCCTTCCATGTATGCATGAAGGGGAAGGAAAGAGGGGGGTGAGGGAAGGAAGTGGGAATCCTAATCCACACTTTCCTTTCCCTTCCCCCTTTCCTTCTCCTCCTCCTATGGCCCTATAGCGCGCACTAGCCCCTTGTGGGCTGGTGTGTTCCTTCATAAGGCCCATATGGCCCATAGGATTGCCGGGGGTACCCGAAACACTTTCCGGTGACCCGATAAGTACGTGACCCGATAAGTAAACTTCCGGTTTCCGAATACCATCATCTTATATATCAATCTTTACCTCTCGACCATTTAAAGACTCCTTGTCATGTCTGTGATCTCATCTAGGACTCCGAACAACATTCGGTCACCAAATCACATAACTCATATATGAGTATATCGTGAACGAACGTTAAGCGTGCGAACCCAAAGTGTCATGGTTTTGTCATGGCAGATGTCCTAGTGTGAGGACTTAGTCGTGGAGCCATCGCGACGTGTTACCTTAAAGGGGTTAAAGTGGGACAAAGGACACGAGGAATTTTATACTAGTTCGGCCCCTTGAGGTGAAGGTAAAGGCCTACTCTAGTTGTTGTGGTATTGCTAGTGTTTCGATGACCAGGGACCGAATCCGCTTTGCCTGGCTCTCAAGCTATTGTTTGTTGTCCCTGAACCGCCGCCGGGTCGTCCCTTTATATACCCAGGATGATGCCCGACGGTTTATAGAATCCTGAGGCCGGCTCATAAACGTGTCCAACTCGGTTTTTATCCTTTCCTATCTTACAACACAAGTTACACACCGCATGGCGGTTTATGTCTACGGGCCCTAATCTGCCTTTGGGCCCTGGGCTTCTAGATCTCCATAGTAAAACGCCATACTCCTTGTCTTCATGGGCTTTAATATGGATAACTCAGTACAGGTATATCCTGGCGCCTCCTGGGCTGTTTATACTTAGTAGTTATATCCCCAACGTTAGGCCCTCGATTGATTTGAACCTGGTCATGCCAATCTTCAAGACCTAAGAAAATTTCTTCTTCAATGCCTTTGAATAACTTTGTAAAGCGCCATGACGTCATCTTCCAGGATTATAGTAAACCGCCATGACATCACCTATTCATTAAAAACCCAGATATATTTAACTTTTATTAATGCGCCTCCGAAAATCGAGGCAACACCTATTTATCATATCCATTTTTGGGTTCCTTGATTCCCGTGCCTGTCGCTTATCCCTTTGTCTTATAAATAGGGCCACGGGTCCTTTTCCTTTCCCCCCTTGCCTCTTCTCCTTTCTTCCACCTCGCGACGCCTCAGTATTCAAGTGCTGCCGCCGCCGTCGACCTTTTCCTCTGCCCCGACAACTGCCGCTGCATCAACCTGATTTGACCAGAGCTCCGCCGGCGCGCTTCCGCGTTCAACAGCCCTGGTAAGTCTTTTCTTTGCTCCTCCCATAGATCCCATTAGGGTTTTCTGCGAGTTCATTTAAGCTCTAGTGTTGTTCTTCCCTGTTCTTCACCGTGGCATAAATGGCAAGTATAAATCTTATGTTTTCCTATGCGGTTGTAGCTATAATCCCCCTTCTTGTCATTAGTGCATCCTTTCCATAGAGTAATCCCATCTGGATCTGATGAACTGCTAAAGTACCTGTATCCTAGGTCTGAATATACCTCGATTTATTAACATGTTGTAGATCTGAATTTCTCATATCAATCTGTGAAACCTGTTTTTCCATCACTTGGTTATTTCAGATCTATACCCTCCATACCCGCATAGGCGGTTTAACGCTACAAAATGATAATCTGGTAGATACCATTAGTCCCCTTTTAAACCGCCGTCTCAGTTATCCTTGCAACCCTTCCAATGTCTGACTCCGGTTTAACAATGTGTATATGCCTCAACATCTTCTCCTGCTGACCTTGCGACGCTTTATATTTGTTTAACATGATTCATAAACCGGCATTTTACCTGTAATTTCAGCTTTTCATTTGAAATGGCCAAGCAATTTATTCCTGTAATTGGGTTCCGTCCCGGGTTACCGAGGAAGAACTGAACGGGTTAGTCGACATTGGCTCTTTAGCAAAAAAGGATGTCATCCACTGGAGTGTTCTCGGTCCATAAAACCCTCTTGAACCTAAAGATGGAGAAGTAATTGTGTTTGTTGATCATCTAGCCCGAGGGTTTAGCCCTCCCGGATCAAAAAAAAATTGTGACGTGCTTGCTAGCTTCCAACTCCATCCTCAAGATATTGGACCAAACTCTGTGTCCAATGTTTGCAATTTCCAAGTATACTGCGAGGCTTACTTGCAAGAGGAGCCCACGGTAGAACTGTTTAGGGATTTCTTCCACTTGAACCGTCGTACAGAATTTACAGATGGGCCCAATACTGAACTTGGCGGGATGGCAATCCGGAAGAGGAAGGATGTCAGCTTCCCTCATGCCAAGCATCATAGTCACCCCAAGGACTGGAATCAGACTTGGTTTTACTGCCAAGATACATCCCCAGCTGGCGAGAATCCTTTGCTGGGTTATCGTCCTCACCGGCTTACCAATACCCATCCATTTCCTCAACGGCTTAGCGCCAAGGAACGGTCCAAGTATGCACCACAGCTTTCAAAGCTCTGGACCTTCATTGCAAATGGTTTAACAAGCATCGATTTTGTTCATTGCTGGATCTCCTGGAGCATTCTTCCTCTAAGCCGACGCCCCGGTTTAATGTCTGAGTACACAGGGGACTTGAAAGACCCTCAACGACATACAGACATTCAGCTAAAGGAAGATGAAATTACTGAATCTGTTAAGAAGATACTGGATGAACCGGTGGCTGTCTGCAGCAAAATTGGGCCTAATCCCTTATGTGCTTCCAATAAACTGCCAGCTGTAAGGATCCATTCACTATTGTTTTAATTCGATCTTCTTAAATATCCTCTCAAAATTTCATCAATCTTTGATAGGGTGATGATCCGTTCTGGAAGAGGAAATCACAGGATAAACCGGCAAAGACATCTCGCCCCAAGATTAAGGTTATCAAGAAACCTGCCGAAAAGAAAACCGCTGATTCTTCTGAATTAAACGTTGATGATGATCTAGAATTCTCGATAAATCAAAATCAGAGGTAGAACTTGACTCTCTTGGCTCTCTTTTCATACACCTCATTGACAATGATTATTATCAGGATAACGCTGAAGGCAGCCAAGCTGATGACGTAGAGGTAATTATCCTTTCCTCCGGTTCAGATCCTCTGCCAACACAGAAAATTTGTCAAGCAAACCGGAAAGTAAGATTTTCTCACCCCCTAGCTCACATGGACCCAAACTTTCTTTTGAAGAAACATCAACACGAAGCTCGCCGCACAACCCGTCATAGCGGCCAAGCAATTACTTCAGTCGGTTTACCAAATACTGTGATCCGAAAACGTCGATCAGAGGTCTCATATATTCTTGATGTTTCTTATCCCAAAGCGGGCCATTTCCAATAGCCTCTTAATCCGTCTGGTTCAAACTATCAGGGAACACCTCATTCATCATCTGGCGAGTCGACGGCCACACAGCTTCCAACCCTCAAGACGGTTCCAGGGTGAGTTTTAATTTACTGTTAACTCTTTATGTTTACTCAATGCACTGACTTTTCAGTTTATCCTTCTCAGTGGCAGGCCTAGACCCAGCAAAAAGGCCAAATTAAGTAAACCGGCTGAAGATAATGTGGCCACTGAACCGGAGAGAACTCCAAAAATGGTAGAAGCCAATGCTAACGCCATGCTTGATGATCCACCACCACAAGATCATGATTTTTCCATTGATCCGGCAGAAATTGAACCAACATACCATGTTGATAAACCGACAAGCCCAGTCAAGGCTACTGATGATAAGGCGGAAGATGTTATGATTACCGTCTTTGGCCACACCAGTCCTGGCGATCCTGTCGCTTTATCAAAGCATAGTGCCAAGGAAGAATTATGCTATGGACAAAGGTAAATGGAATGCCGATTTGTCAAGCTATGCCCACCTCAGCGCCCAGGACATTCACTCTGGATTTTTGAACCGTCTCTACACAAGCCGCGACTATGAAGCCGGTTTAGTGAAACTGATGAAAGAGCAATATGAGGTAACTGTTGCTTAACTTTGCATAATTGTTTCTCTCTTGCCAAATTTCTAATATCAACTCCATTGTAGCCCCCAAGGGCCGGCTTATCTTTCAAGATGAACCGGGACTTTTAGAATATGAACCTTGCAATTTTCACCTGTGTAGCCCCCAAGGGCCGGTTTATTCTTTTCAAGATGAACCGGGACATTTATCCTGTAATTTTATTTTGAGAAAATATGCATTAGCCCCCAAGTGCCAGGAACAAAACTTGTATTGAGCTTGGGACTTGTAAAGACTTCTCATAACAAGCAAATAGGCATCATCCCCCAAGTGCCAAGTGTATAATTTGTTATGTGCTTGGTACTTCAAATATGTTCTGCCAACTCATGATATGTATGTCTCTTACAGGCTGAGCTGAGCAAAAAGGAATCCCAAACCGCTAATCTTGAAGAAAACCTCAAGTTCCAGCAAGCACAAACCTCCAAAGCCAAGGATGAGCTGACCAGTGCCTTAGCAGCTATGGAAAAGTTGAAGGAAAATTTCAAGAAGGAGTGGGCGGATTGGGACATAGAGAAATCCACATTGCATAAAAGGCTGATGATGCAGAAGCAACCCTTAAACCGGTGGTAGAAGAGCTAACTGGCTTGAAGCGGCAGATAAACGCAATGACCACTATTGTGTTTGGTAAGTATCCTTATTATAAGCTTTCCACATGTATTATCCCTTCAACTGCTGGTTTATGAATGTTTGTCATGATGCAAGAACCCGCATTACCCATCTAGGCTCTGACATGCAGAAGAAATTGAAGGTTGCCTATACTCTTATAGAGCAATTGTATACCGGTGCACAGTGTATCATATGTACTTCCTATCACAACCATTTGCTCCCACTTTGATCAAGGAAACCTTAGAGAAGTTGTTGATGCTTCCTGCCCGGTTTGAAGAGTTAAAAAGATCAGCTGCTAGAGCAGGTGCTCTGACCACACTAACCTAGGAGAAAGCATGGGTACCTGATCTTGAACCGGCTGACGTGTGGAACGGCTATCCAAGCTTAAAGGAGGACGTATCAGATTTTGATAATGATGACTCCGAGATTTGATGAAGGAAATGCGCCCCTTGGCTAGCAAATTGGCTGAAGAAACCGATCTTTCCCACTATCAGTCAATTTATGATGCTGATAACAAGCGGGTTAGCGCGCCAACTCATGATGTGCAAAATCTTATCCCGCCAATCTGTAAGCATACTTATGCCCCTGATGTAGAACCCTCCATGCTTATAAGTGATGAAGTTGTATACCAAGCCCTAACTGGGATCAATTGGGCAACCATTGACTTCCATCCACTTGGTGGAGAGGAGGAGGATTAACCGGCACAGGATGATCCACAGCCGTCAAGTCATCCCCGGCGGGGAAGCATGACCCGGAGGCCGGTTTAGCTTTCTGCATATCGCAATACTTTGCTGAAAATAGTTATTCTTTTGGGCCTCAAAGCGCTTTGTAATAGGGCTAGTTGAAATACTTGGTCTGTTATGCCATCGTGCATATTCATTTTGTATGACGCTGTTAATCTGGCATCATTATACTATGTCTGCTTATCCTTCTGAGCAGCTTTATTCAACCTGTTTCTACATACAACAAGTTTAAAGTGTCCTGGCGGTTTTATCGCCGGACGGGCCATAATGCCCAACACATAACCTGGGTTTATAACCGAGGCTGCATTTTGAAATAATTAAATACGAGATATATCATACCTGTGATATTGAATCACATCGTTGGTTTTACCAACTTTTGAAGTAAGGGTAATAACCCCATTCTTGGGTATTGATAACTCCTATAATATTTTGCCGGTTTATAATAAAACCATACCGGGTTGTGATAAACACCGGATTATCCATATATGATACTGATTTGTAATCGAAACCAGACCGGTTAATAAACATCGGATTATTTGATAGTGGTGACTTATAGTCAACAACCAGGCTGAGTCAATAAACATCGGTTTATCATAAAAAATGTTGTAAACCTCAACGAAAAAGAAAACTTGTCAAAGAAAATCATGAGAAGATGCGAGGCTTTTCATGGGCTACTAGGCCTAAAATCGAGGCTTTCCATGGGCTGCCAGGCCACTGAGTTAAACCATTTTACAAATTCTTTTAAGATGGACCTCACATCAACCAATCGTCATTTTAACTTTGACAAGTTCAGGGTCTGTATAAGATTGACTTGCCAAATGTTCGGCGGGTCATACCAGGATTACCTGGGCGGAGTGACTTACTTGATGAAGGCATGTTAACCCGGGGTTTTAGGTGAATACACCTAGCTTTAGCTACCAAGGACTTTGAACCGGCGTGGTGACCACAATCTCCTTCGTGGATCGCTCGCAAAATCACGCCCTTCTTCGGGAGATACGCAACGCTGAAACGCCCCTGTTACACTACAATGATGCAATTCTCCATTGACGATAGTCATTGACTTGGATCGCCGGATTATCTGCCTGGCCAAAATTTCATCCTCTGGTAACTCGCCTCGGTTTATATACGCCAAATATGGAACCATCCAATCTGGGATAGCATGAAGAGCTGCCACCAACTGAGCCTCCGGATCAGGAACAACCAAATTCTCCTCTGTAGGAAGCTTGACCGACAGGTTATGCAAGACGTCCAGAAAAACATTGGGTGGAACCGGTTTACGTTCGGAACCCAAACGGCTTAATGCATCCGCCGCTTCATTCTTTCGCCGGTCCACATGGTCAACTTGATAACCTTTGAAGTGTCCAGCAACAATATCCACCTCTCGACGATATGCTGCCATGAGCGGGTCCTTGGAATCCCAAGTACCAGATACTTGTTGAGCCACCAGGTCCGAGTCACCAAAGCACTTAACCCGACTTAAATTCATCTCCTTAGCCATTCGAAGACCGTGGAGTAAAGCCTCATATTCAGTTGCATTGTTAGTGCAAGGGAACTTTAAACGGAGAACATAACAAAATTTATCACCTCTTGGGGAAGTTAACACAACTCTAGCCCACGAGCCCTCCAATTGCCTGGATCCATCGAAGTGAATAGTCCAGTAAGTATGATCCGTCTTTTCTTCCGGTGCCTGTAGCTCCGTCCAATCATTGATGAAATCCACAAGTGCTTGGGACTTGATTGTCGTACGAGGCACATATTTTAACCCGTGAGGTCCAAGCTCAATGGCCCACTTGGCAACCCGGCCAATTGCTTTTCTGTTTTGGATTATATCTCCCAAAGGGGCAGAGCTGACCACAGTGATGGGATGACCTTGACAGTACTGCTTAAGCTTCCGGCTTGCCATGAAGACTCCATACACCAGTTTCTGCCAATGTGGATACCTATGTTTGGATTCAATAAGCACATCGCTGATATAGTAAACCGGCCGTTGAATCGGATATTCCTTCCCAGCCACCTTGCACTCCACCACAATGGCCACACTGACGGCCCGGGCATTAGCAGCGACGTACAACAATAGTGGCTCTTTATCGATCGGAGCAGCAAGGATAGGTGGCTCTGCCAACTATTTCTTCAAGTCCTCAAACACCGCATTAGCAGCATCACTCCAGACAAAATTGTTTGTCGTTTTCATCATCTGGTAGAGAGGGGTAGCTTTCTTTCCCAATCGGCTGATAAACCGGCTCAGCGCTGCAATACGGCCCGCGAGACGTTGAATGTCATTGATACACGCCGGTTTAGCCAGAGACGTAATAGCTTTGAGTTTTTTCCAGATTAGCTTCAATGCCCCTGTTAGACACCAGAAACCCCAAGAGCTTGCCTGCCGGCACACCAAAAACACACTTGGCCGGATTAAGCATCATCTTATAGACCCGGAGATTATCAAAAGTTTCCTTCAAATCATCTATTAACATCTCCTTTTTTCTGGACTTCACCACAATATCATCCACATATGCATGAACATTACACCCAGTCTATTTATGAAGACAATTTTGCACACAGTGCTGATAAGTCGCCTGGGCACTCTTGAGCCCAAAGGGCATAGATACATAGCAGAAGGCTCCAAAGGGAGTTATGAAAGTTGTCTTCTCCTGGTCCTTAACTGCCATTTTGATCTGATGATAGCCGGAATAAGCATCCAGAAAACTCAAACGCTCACAACCCGCTGTAGCATCAATAATTTGATCAATACGGGGAAGAGCAAAAGGATCATCTGGACAAGCCTTGTTCAAATTTGTGTAGTCCACACACATAGGCCAAGTGCCGTTCTTCTTAAGTACTAGCACCGGATTAGCCAACCACTCAGGATGAAATACTTCAATGATAAACCCAGCCGCCAAGAGCCGGGCTACCTCCTCACCAATGGCCTTGCGTCTTTCTTCATTGAAATGGTGGAGAAACTGCTTGACCGGTTTAAACTTGGGATGAACATTAAGAGTGTGCTCAGCGAGTCCTCTTGGTACACCTGGCATGTAAGAAGGTTTCCATGCAAAGATGTCTCGGTTCTCACGGATGAACTCGATGAGCGCGCTTTCCTATTACGGAACCAAGCTAGCGCTGATACTAAAATGCTTGGATGAATCACCAGGAACAAAATCAACCAGCTTAGTCTCATCGGCCGATTTAAACTTCAAGGCCGGATCATGTTATGTAGTTGGCTTTTTCAAAGGAGTCATATCTGCCGGATCAACATTGTCCTTGTAAAACTTCAACTCCTCTGTTGCACAAACTGACTCAGCATAGGCCGCATCACCTTCTTCACATTCCAAAGCAATCTTACGGCTCCCATATACTGTGATGGTCCCCTTATGACCCGGCATTTTGAGCTGCAGATAAACGTAACAGGGCCTTGCCATGAACTTAGCATAAACCGGCCGTCCGAATAGGGCATGATATGGGCTCTTGATTTTTACCACTTCAAAAGACAAGGTCTCTGATCTTGAGTCATGCTCATCTCCAAAGGTAACCTCCAGAGCTATCTTACCAACTGGATATGCCTACTTACCAGGAACCACCCCATGGAAAACAGTGTTTGATGGTTTAAGATTCTTATCTGTTAACCCCATGCGACGGAAGGTTTCATAATAAAGGATGTTGATACTGCTCCCCCCATCCATGAGCACCTTGGTGTACTTATACCCCCCAACCTGAGGCACCACCACCAATGCGAGTTGACCCGGATTATCAACCCGGGGCGGATGATCCTCTCGACTCCACACGATGGATTGTTCAGACCAGCGTAAGTAATGAGGAACCGCCGATTCAATGGAGTTCACTGCCCTTAACCTTCTGATCGCGCTTACACAGGCTTGTGGTGAAGACATGATACTGCCATCTATTCAACTGCTTCGGGTTGCTCTGGTAAGCCGACTCTTGTTGCTGCTGACTCCCCTGATGATTATAACCACCCTGGCTGCCTTGACTGCCTTGATTGCCATGCCCGCTTTGATTGCCTTGAAATCCTGAGCCAGAATTACCTCCACCATAACCCGGCCCAAGAGAACCGGGCCCTGAACCGCCGGACGGTCCATGATCATATTGGAAACGATCTGAATTTTTGAACTCCCGCATAATAAAGCAATCATTCCAGAGGTGCATAGTTGGTCTTTCTTTCATCCCATGCCTCGGGCAAGGCTGAGTTAACATGCGGTCAAGGTTGATACTTGCTCCTCCGCTCCGTGGGGGCGGCCTACCCTTACGACACTGACCATCATTCTACGTGTTGGTGTTAGCCACAAAATCTGAATTGTTATCCGCTTTATGCTTACCGCTATTTCCATGGCCCGCCGGGTTATGCTGCTGCCCTTTGTCGTTCTTCTTTCCCTTTCCCGACTTTTCATCATCAGATTCAGGGTCCTTGGCACTATCAGAGTCGGCGTACTTAACCGGAGCTACCATAGGCATTCCCATGTCATCGCAGTGACGCTTGAGCCATCCCAACTTCAACTTCAGAGGCATGAACCGGCAATTGCCTTCCAACGTTAAGACTGCTGTATCGGCATTGATGCAGTCCGATGAATGCAAGATCTCTAAAACCTGGCGTACCCTATGGCTTGTTGATTCATTTAATCCTTGGACACATCCAGCTAAGTCCACAATTGACATGGGCTGCTTGCATGTGTCTTTGAAATTCTGGATAAACCGGGCCCTTAACTCGGCCCATGACCCAGTGGAGTTAGCCGGCAAACCTTTCAGCCAAATACGAGTTGTTCCTTCCAACATCATGGTGAAGTATTTAGCACATGCCGCATCGTCCACATCTAGCATCTCCATCGCCATCTCATAGCTTTCAACCCATGACTCGGGGGATAAATCGGCAATGTAATTGGGCACTTTTCGAGGACCTTTGAAATCCTTGGGCAGTTGCACATTACGTAAAGCGGGAGTGATACATGGAACCCCCAAAGAACTCGAGGTAACTCCTGGTTCCACCGTAGTGGTTGGACGAACCGGGGTAAGCTGACGGGTCGTGTACTGCGTCGCTAACTCGGCTTATCGACGTTGTCTACCCTGATCCACCACATCCTGAGCATTAGCGCCACCACCTGTCGGGTTATGCCCTCGAGGCGGGTTACGGTTCGGCGCATTTCTTGACACGGCCGGTTCATCCATATGCCTGCTATAACTCCGGCTTAAGCGGGGGTGGAATGAATCCTTTCGCGGCTGTACGAATAAGCCTGCTGCTGAGTCAAAGCTGTCTGAAGGATCTCCCTAGCCCGCCGCGTCTCAACCGCTACGGGGACCTCACCTTCGACTGGGAGGGCCGCCAATCGTGAAGCGGCAGAAACTATGTTATCCAAGTGGTTGGAGTAATGACCCGGAGGCATCGATACATGTTGTGACGGGATGTTCTGACGAGGCGAATCCGTTGGGTGCGGCTGGACCGACGCCCCTGTTCCACGTGCTTCTACCCGGTTTACCACTAGTTGATTGCTGGTTCCTGCTCCTGGCGTGCTAAAGAGATTCCTTGCCACGTAAACCGGAGGCAGGTGAGACCGGTACCTTCTCCTCATTACATCATTTGATGCGTTCTGATCCAACATGAACCGATAAGCCTGTGCATCCAACTCGACCTGCTCTGCAGCCATCCTGGTGTTTTCAGCTACCAGATCTATCTTGGCTTGAGCTATATGATCCTTCACCTTAGCAACTTCTGCTTCATGCCGCTCCTGATCCGCCGGGCTAACTTCAGCGGTCAACAGTGCTATCAAAGTGTCGAAATAACTGGACAAAACCTGAGTTGTGGCTGCGCAGGGCCTCCTGCCCCAACTGCTGTTGCCGCCGCTAAACCGGAGATCATCGCTGCTGCGGTCGAAGAGTGTTGCACAGATTGTGATCCGGCCATGAAGACTGCAACTCGGCTCGGCGGATCGACGGGGTCCGGAATACTGTCGCCATCGGAACAGCCCCCAAACCGGCCATCTTGCAGCTGGTACAATGACTCGGTCACTCCGGTAGGTGACTCGTCTTCGGAATACATGATGGTCTCACTACCAGATACCGATCTATCCTCAGATTCCACTCCGTGGACGACTCCCACAAAGGCACGCTTCATGGCGGGCTAAACCCAGGCAGGTCTCGCACGCTGAGCAGTTTCAACGAGGTCGGTGCAGATGTCCGGCTCAGGGCCCTGTTCGCCGATCTTGCCAATGAAAACGTGAATGCTGCCAAAGGGGACTCGGTACCCATACTCAATTGAGCCGGCCTTGGGGCCCCAGCCTGCGTCGTTGATGTAGATCTTGCCGCGACGACTCTTGGTCATCCGGCCCACTATGTATCCCTTCAGCCCTTCGAAGCTGCCCTCTAAGAACTCGAAACCATCGTGCGATAGCCCCAGGGTGGGTGCCAACTGCGTGGTTTTGTCATGGCAGATGTCCTAGTGTGAGGACTTAGTCGTCGAGCCATCGCGACGGGCTAGCTTAAAGGGGTTAAAGCGGGACAAAGGACATGAGGAATTTTATACTAGTTCGGCCCCTTGCGGTGAAGGTAAAGGCCTACTCTAGTTGTTGTGGTATTGCTAGGGTTTCGATGACCAGGGAGCGAATCCGCTTTACCTGGCTCTCGAACTGTTGTTTGTTGTCCCTGAACCGCCGACATGTCGTCCCTTTATATACACAGGATGACGCCCGGCGGTTTACAGAATCCCGAGACTGGCTCTTAAACGTGTCCAGCTCGGTTTCTATCCTTTCCTATCTTACAACACAAGTTACACACCACATGGCGGTTTATGTCTATGGGCCCTAATCCGCCTTTGGTCCCTGGGCTTCTAGATCTCCATAGTAAACGCCATACTCCTTGTCTTCATGGGCTTCAATAAGGATAACTCTGTACAGGTATATCCCGGCCCCTCCTGGGCGGTTTATACTCAATAGTTATATCCCCAACACTAAGGGTTCGAGAACTATGTAGACATGACCGAGACACCTCTTTGGTCAATAACCAATAGCCGAACCTGGATGCTCATATTGTCTCGTATATATTCTATGAAGATATTTATCAGCTGGACCGTTATGACAACATATAAAATTCCATCCGTCCGTCGGTATGTTACTTGCCCGAGATTCGATCATCGGTATCTCGATACCTAGTTCAATCTCGTTATTAGCAAGTCTCTTTACTCATTCCGTAATACATCATCCCGTGACTAACTCATTAGTCATTTGCTTGCAAGGCTTATTATGATGTGCATTACCGAGAGGGCCTAGAGATACCTCTCCGATACTCGCAGTGACAAATCCTTTTTCGGAACTCCACCGGAGGGGAACACGATCACGGAGGGGTTCATCATCCTCATTGGTGCCTCTCCGATGATGCGTGAGTAGTCCCACTCAGACCTACGGGTCCGTTGGCAGTAGCTAAATGGCTTCTTCTATCTTTGTATCTCAATACAAGGGTCTCTTGGCGATCTATTTGATGTATTGACTTTGTACGGTGTGTTTGTTGGGATCCGATGAATTGTGAGTTTATGATCAGATTTTCCTTGATTTAATATCCATTCTTGATTATTGTCGCCTCATATTTCTTCTTTGATATTTGGGTTTTGTTTGGCCAATTTGATCTATTTATCTTGCCATGGGAAGAGGTGCTTTGTAATGGGTTCGATCTTGTGGTGTCCTTTCCAAGTGACAGAAGGGGCATCAAGGCACACATGTATGGTTGCTATTAAGGACAAAAAGATGGGGTCTATTCCTACATGAATAGATCTTGTCTACATCATGTCATCGTTCTTATTGCATTACTCCGTTTTACCATGAACTTAATACACTAGATGCATGTTGGATAGAGGTCGATGTGTGGAGTAATAGTAGTAGATGTAGGCAGGAGTCAGTCTAGTAATCTTGGACGTGATGCCTATATACATGATCATTGTCTTGGATATTATCATAATTATTTGCTTTTCTATCAATTGCCCAACAGTAATTTGTCTACCCGCCGTATGCTATTTTCTCGAGAGAAGCCACTAGTGAAATCTATGGCCCCGGGTCTATTTTCAAATCATATACTTTCAGATCTATATTGCCATTTGCCTTTTCCTTTATTTTCAACTTTTATTTTCATATCTATATTATCAAAAACCCAAAAATACATTGATGTGTTTTATTTGCTTTTATTTGCATCTTTCAATCTACTACAATTTTATCCTATCATTATGTCACTTTTTGGCATCGTTACCCGGTAGGGATTGATAACCCCTTTAATGCGTCGGGTTGCAAGTATTTGTTCTTTGTGTGCAGGTACCATTTACATAGTGTTTCTTGGTTCTCATACTGGTTCGATAACCTTGGTCTCATCACTGAGGGAAATACCTTGCCGTTGATGTGCTGCATCCTCCCTTATTCCTTGGGGAAATATCGACACATCTCAAGTGACATCAGCCGCACCGCCATCCACAGTTGTCACCGCCACATGGAGTCTATGAGGATGTTGCCGAAGCGCACAAATGGAGGGAATGGCGATGCCGGAGCTGGTGAAGCACCCACACAACGCATGAAGCTGGGCATAGAGGTTGCGGTCGCTGCGGCCGAGGTCTCGCACGGGCAGCAGCGCGACCTTGACTTCGTCGCAATCGTTGTGCCTCCACAGCCGGATCCGGAGGCCCACAGCTACTCTGGCAACGACTTCGACTCTGACGGGAAACCGGTTATCCGCCCTCTTTTTCTGGGAACAGAAATACAATGGTTATGTTCACCCATTTTGTGAAGTTAGAGTAAGATTCATTAGATATGTGTAGTGTATTGATTGTTTGAATGGTATCTATAGTTAGTGATTAATTGTTTACTCTGTACAAATGATTTTTTCCCTAATAATCTGACTAGGGTTAGCGTTCACTAGTCATCAACCTGTGCAGCTGCACGGGCTAGCGACTTGAATCCAAAAACATGGTGTTTAATATACTGTGGAAAAATAATGAACGTCGAATAGCATTCATAATTTCTAAATATAAGTGTACTTTTCAAAATCCTGTTCACATTGCCTGTCAAACAATGCACAACCATAATTAGTGGCAATGTATAGATTAATGTATTGCGAGTACAAAATGGGAAATTAATGCCTAATTTATGGTAGTAATTTAGAAAAAAAATGATGGAAAATTTATTGGCAAAAATGATACATGATTGAAAAATAGAAATATAGAAATTGATTAATATTTTTGTAAAATGATACTTTTTTGCAACTGATAATTGGGATTGTTTTTATTGAGCGGTAATTTAAATGCCCTTTCAGAATAGCTTAAGTCATTACACTTCTCCTAGGGCATGAAGTATTATAAATCTTTGCGAGTGTACATTCTCTAATAATAGTTTTTGTATTGATGAGAAGTGTTCATTCTTTATTGACGTAGAATTAGATGGTTACGAAACTTTATAATTAAGTGGATTTTAGTCTTTGAGGCGTGCAAATAGATGTCACACATCATATAGTGTCTTTTTATGCTACAACTTGGTCAAACTTAGAAACAACATTTTCTCAGTCCTTGAGAAATAATAATTTAAAATATTCTAATGCAGTACGCACTACTAGGAAAAGGGCTATAGATGGGATGGGCACTAATGGCGCACCAGACATGCGGTGCGCCATTAGTTACTAATGGCGCACCATGTGTTGGTGCGCCATTAGTGTCCAAATACTAATGGCGCACCACATCCACGGTGCGTCATTAGTAATATTTTTTTCATTTTATTTTCAAAACTACTAATGACGCACCAGTGGATATTGCGCCATTAGTAGTTAAACTAGTAATGGCGCACCACATCCACGGTGCGCCAGTATTAATTTTTTTTCAAAGTTTTTTAAATTTTCTTCTCAATTTTTTTTTCAAAACTACTAATGGCGCACCAGTGGATAGTGCGCCATTACTAGTTCAACTTGTAATGGCGAACCATATCCACGGTGCGCCGCTATTATTTTTTTTCAATTTTTTTTTCAAAACTAGTAATGGCGCATCGTGGGAGTGGTGCGCCATTACTAGTTGAACTAGTAATGGCGCACCACTCCCACGGTGCGCCATTGTTAACTTGGCCCAAAATTTCACCAACTGCACCCCACCCCACCCCTTGGACCGCCTTTTCCAGTTTAAGAAAAATAAAAGAAAATGATGGAAATGTCAAAAAAATAAACCAAAACAAGTTTCCCATGTGATATGTAGTCTACTTGTTGGGAAAATTTACACATATGAATTTCGACTTTATTTGCAAAATATCTCTGGAATTTGTAAAATGGGCATAACTTTTGCATACGAACTCGGATTAAAAAGTTTTTTATATGAAAAATCATCTACTCGAAAAGTTACATCCGAATTTAACCGGGGGGCCCCGTTAAACATTTTCAAAATCCCCAAAAACCTAATAGAAAAATAGTTATGGGGATTTTAAGATCTTGAGAGAAAAAATAGAAAAAAAATTCAAACTTACTAGTGGCGCACCGTTTGCTAGGTGCGCCACTAGTAAAGAAAAAATTGGTTTCGAACTTTAAAAAAAAATCAAATATGATACGTAATATGACCGGGAAGTTTGAAATATTTTTTCAAAATTTCATCATACTCATGAACATGAACAAAGTCCCTAGACATCAAGAAGGTTTAATAGGATTGATATGATAGATATATCAACAAGTGCCTGTGAAGTGAGCTCGTGCTGGGGTTGGATAGAACTGCGAAGTTAAGCGTGCTCGGGCTGGAGTAGTGTGAGGATGGGTGACCTTCTGTGAAGTTTGACCGTAGAGTGTGATTTGACTTGAGATTAAGCATATTGACCAGAGATTAAGCCATAGTGACCGGAGATTAAGGAAAAACAAAAAAAAATGAAAAAAAAATCTGAAAAAAAATTGTTTGGCGCACTTCCATGTGGTGCGCCATTAGTATACCAGATACTAATGGCGCACCCTGGGCTGTACTAATGGCGCACCACAGGTGCGCCATTAGTAAAAAATACTAGTGGCGTGGTACTAGTGACGCACCAGTAGTGCGCCATTAGTAGGCAAAACGGGTGCGCCACTAGTAGGCCTTTTCCTAGTAGTGACGGGTTAAGAATACAATCTCATTTATATATGTTATTACTTAAAAAACCAATACAAAAGGGTTTGTAGAGGTCATTATCGAAGCTAGGAAATGCTTTTTGCATTATATAGGTCATAATTAGAGTTAGAGATTTTTAGTCCGGAAATTGCATACTTAATAAATTTATTTTACATAATTTTCATCGCTTGTCACAGATTGTCTTCCGCCTTAAATCATGAATCTAATAGCTTATACCTAATGAATTGGCATCTACCCTGAAGCTTTTTTGTGGGATATATCATGAAGCGAATAGCCATAAAAATAGAAGCATTGAAGCAGGTTACAGGACTATGCATAACTTGAATGTTTATCTTTTCATTTTTTGCCTATAATCATAAACTTTTATAGGACCTCACCGCATCCACGTGAGAATAAGTTGGCGATCGAGGGAGACAACATAAAATAATTGACAAAACAATGCACTGTATTATATCCTAAAGAGATTTAAAATTAACTTTCTTTTCTTGTAGGTGTATCCCAAAACTCTTTGTTTTTTACATTCCATATTATATCTTTTTTGCATGGTAGTTCGAGTTAACACTATTGTTTGTGGAAAAAACTCTTATGCTGCATTTGGATGTCTGTATTGGAGGCCTCCGTATTGACTTGGTTCCAATTCCAATTCAGTGAGGAAACTGTAATGGACACGAATTCGAATTCAATTGTTTGGATGCTCATGGAATTAGCTCATGGAATCTCAAGGTGGTTTCAATACCAAATCCTGTTTGGATGGCAAACTATGTAATTGCATCTTCTTTATGCATCCAACTGGTAAGCCTCCCTGACAACAAAAACTACTTATCTAAGCGCTCTAGCATTCCTCATAGGTCTTGGGACTTCATCGGTCTTGTGTAACACAGTTACAATAGGCTAGGAATTCATGATCAGAATGACTGTACATACACGAAATTTTTTGCCAGGGCAGATTACAAGTAAGTAACTACTATACTTGTCTGGTACATTTACAAGAGTTACACTGCAGTAACAACATAATTTATAAGATTCAGAAACTGTAAAGCGAAGCCAGGGAGGGAAGAACAAAGGGTAGACGAGGGGGATCTGGCGGCTGACCACGAAGAGGAGATGGGGAACCGATGGCATAGGAGGAGGGGTCCTGTGGGAGGCACGCTGGAGCACGGGAAGAGGAGGAGGAGCGGCGGCGCATGGGGAGGGACAGGCCATGGTGGCCATGGGGCAGAGGAGATGCGGCAGCCCTCTGTTCATGGGGTGGCAGAGGAGATGGCGAGGGGATGAGGAGAAGGTTCGGTGGAGGGATTGACGAGGAGTAATGGCGACGGGGATGAGGAGGAGGGCCAACAAGGGAGGTTACCTGGCGGCACCGTCGGGAGCTTCCTCGGCATCGCCTCCTCTAGTCACGCGGGGTGGAGATGGCTGCTCCGGTCAAGCGTGGGGATAAAAGACGGGCTCGAAACGTTTTCTTTGCAGGAGGCATGAATACAAACCAAATCGACGGGGTTGGACTCCGTATCGTGGGAGGCCTCGGCGTGTGGGATTGATTTCGTCACTGTATTGGATCGATTTCAGTCGGCTGTTTCTGTTGGCATGCCAAATGGCCGAATTGATGGTTTGACAATACAAAATCCAATTCAGGACCCGATACAGACATCCAAACGCACCGTTATGCATTTTGTTGAGAACACAATAGGTATCATTGTACGCATGCATCATGTATTATTACTGAATCCTGTACATATACACTCACATTAACACATAAAATATTTGCTAATAAATAGATCACATGCATCAAATTAGATATACGGTTTCGTATTGATAACATGCAGACATAGTGCTTGATTGATTTAATATAGGTGTGCAACATACGTACGTATGTCCGCAGCAGTGTAGGCGTACATGCATGATCTCCCTTTGGCTGCCTACGGTCGATCTTAGAGCATCTCTAGCAAATTCCTTAAAATCGCACACTGCAAAACTTGGATGCGGATTGAAAAAGGTGCATTTTAACTGTTTATTTTAGCTGCGGCCCAACAGATACTGTAAAACAAACTGTAAAACTGCAATAAAGAGCTCCTTCCTCCAGTCCGGCCGCTGCCGCCCCTTCCCCCAGCCGGCCGCGCCGGCCATGCCAGTTGCGTCTAACCCCGTCTGCCGCGCCCCATCGCCTGCAGGCCATGCCGCGTCGCCCGTCCGCCGCGCCCCGCCCCTGTCGGCCACGCCCTGTCACCGTGTCGGCCGCGCCTAGCCTCACCGGCCACGCCCTGTCGCATCCGTCATCCGCGCCCAGCCTTTCCGGCCATGCCCCGACGCCTCCACCGTTCGCGCCTTGCTCTATTGCCAGCCGAGTCGTGCCTCTTTGGCTGCCGCGCCGGGAGGATGCCGGCGGCCAGGCTGATGTTATGGGAGGCCACGGCTATGTCGAGCTCGTCTAATTCGAACCCACCGCGATCGATTACGGCGCCTAGCAGCCTTTTCTTGTGTGCGGTGTTGAATTCCGGCGAGTTTAGGACGGATTCCGGCATATTCCGCGGCAGCATGTTTGCTCCAATGAGGTTTGACCGGTATACTTGGCCCCCTAGATTCGGCCTTCCAACCTCCAAAGATAAGGGTTTTGGGTGTGCATTGGCGCTGGCCTTAAAAATTTTACGGGTTGGACCACTTTTACGGTTTCTGTTATGGATACTTTTTTCGTCCAAAACTGTAAAACGCAAATATTTTGCGGGTTTGAGCGCTTATGCGGGGTCTGCTAGAGATGCTATTAGCGGAACATCTTGGTGACTTCTCTGGACAGAACGAATCCGAAATACATTGACGGATTGCTCTAGATTCTTTATGCTAGCTTGCACTTGTATACATGTATAGCTCCTGGGCTGAATCGATCTAGTAGGCTAAAACCAACATGTACATGCATCAAATATATGTTTACCTGTGCATGAAGGATTAAACCATCACAATTCGATCCATCCATCGAAACGTCTTGGTGTGGGAGTCATTTTCTAATATCTTTTTCTTGGTGGCTGGCCGTAACGTGTCTACGACTCGTTTCCTTTTTTCTTTTGACCTGCGGATGGATCCGTTTCTATTGCATAACCTTATAGGACTCTTATCTGAAACGTGTAGATTTCTTTTAATCCTAGTCGTATATTAAACAATCCTACGGTTATTATTGTTGTTCCTCTAGAATTAACGTGGAGCCTTGTATGATGCCTCCAATTAGTAAATACTAGTAAATGCACACGTGCAACACACGTGTAATCTTAATCCGGCTTGTAGATATACCTAAATTTTCTTTACAAAAATAGCATCAAAAGAAATTGTTTATGTAAACACCATCAACGGTAGAACCATCTCTTCCTACAAATGGGTGGAAAATTGTACTAATCCAACAGAGAATCATCCCCTGATTCCCTTCCTTACATACATCGTGGGACGATTCGTTGTGGCAGTTTCCTTTCTTGTGAAAAGTGTACGCAAGGAAGGGAATCAGGGAGAAATGATTGATTAACAGTAAACGTGTGTAGCGCTAAACGTGTTTAGTTGCTCACCATTAGGATAATAAGGACTGTCGGATTATTGCTAATGGAGGGCTGGGATCTGTTGGATCTGCCCCACTGGGTCTTTTTATATTGGTATATAGATAAGATGCTAATTATTCCTAGCCAAATCTTGAGAATTGATTTTGAATGTCCTAAATATATGTTTCTGCCATTTTTTCAAATCTTGAGAATTGATTTTCAATGTCCTACATGTATGTTTCTACCATTTTTTCAGATTGGTATGTACACAGATGAGGCTCCGGCCAACAGCGCCGCCGGCTGTAGATCCTGGATACGGCAGCGCGGGCATAAGAGGCCACGACCCTGGATCCAAGGAAGTCGTAGAATATTGGTCGGACCGCATCAGCGATCTCCCGGACGCCATTCTTGGGGAGATCATCTTCCTTCTCCCCACCAAGGATGACTGTCGCACATAGGTCCTCACTTCTCAGTGGCGAACTCAATGGTGCGCCGCACCTCTTACTCTCGACTGTCGCCGGCTATCTGTCGTTCATGATTTCGAACTCCATGGAGCCATCATCTCCTCCCACCAGGGCTCTATTCAACGCATATGCATCCCGTCATGCTGCGTGCTGCACATCCCCTACACGGTGAACGCCTGGCTGACATCCCGTCAATTTTAAAAACTCCAGCATCTTGAGTTTTACCATTACTATGCAAATAGCTTCCGACCAAGCGTTGTAGTTGTGCCCTCACCACCGATGTCCAGCTCATGATTTTCCTCCTCTCTCCACACCACCACCTTGACCCTCTGCCATCTACCAGACAATCTGGTACAAATGCTTCAACTCTCACGGCTAAAAAACTCACGCTTGTGGTGGTGTATCGGTCGGAGGCCTCACTTCACAACATCATCCACTCCTGCTGCCCTGCACTGGAGCGATTGCTGCTTGGTTTTGGAAAAGAAATATGTATCCGTTGTCTCGAAATAATGTCGCCTCACCTTGTAAGCATTGGAATTTGCTTTAAAGGAGAGGAGCTCATCATCAAATATGCCCCATTCACTCCAAAGGTTGATCCTTGATGATCGTTACGCACCTTCGCAAATAACTGTGGTCTCTGCGCCTAAACTAGAGACCTTGGGTGTAATTCCTAATCCGTTTGAAGGTTACAAGATGGGGGTTGGCTCCACACTTATTTAGGTACTGTATATTATCAGCAACACTTTTGTGATCATAAGCTGCATTTTTCCATTGCGTGCGTAAGTTTTATATCATCAACACTTTTATAATCATAAGGTGCATATTTCATTTGTGCGCATAAGTTTTATATCATCTTGGAGTACACTTTTGGTACTAATATTATGTTCTATGCTCAATGAAGAGTTTTTCCAGGGATATTGTCGGTGTACAAAAGTAGGGGGCTTTCTGTACACCTTTACTTGTGCACGGGAAGTCGTAGCCACACCCGCGGCCATGCTTGGTGGGGTAGAGGAAGGAAAGGTACAAAACTGCCACGGCAGCACTCCAGCTAGAGGCATGAAGAGCAGAGGGGCAAGATGGACTCCCCCCGGCAACACCCTTGCCGGGGCAGCCTTCATAGCCCCGGCAAGAGTCTTGCCGGGGCGACTTGCCCAACACCAGCAAGGCCGCCACCCTTGAGCCTGAGAACTCTGACACCATCGATAAAGTCAAGACCAAGACTCAGGGGCACCTGCATGGTGGCATGCAGATCTTTCTGGAGACCAAAAGCATGCCAATCTAGATAAGGACCAGAAGACGAAGACCCCCGGCAAGATCCTTGCCGGGGACGACCGAAGACCCCCGACAAGATCCTTGCCTGGTACAACCACGAGACCCCGGCAAGATCCTTGTCGGGGGCGTCTGCGGGGCCACGGCCAGGCCCGCACCTGCCAAGGTTTCGCTGCCCCGCGGCCGTTCCGACGCGGCAACCAGCCCGCCAACTAGACAAGCGCCTGCATGGCAGCATGCAACTTCCAGGCCAACTAGTCGAGCACCTGCGTGGTGGCATGCAGATCTTCGTGAAGACCATGTCACTGCACCAGCACAGCAAATAGCCAGCCAGCATGGCGCAACATGCCTCGTCAGCTAGGACGCGTGTCGAAGAAAGGCGAAGCGGCGACTGACGGGGCGAGCTCTGTTGCCGTCCCCGATAAAGCAAGAGGGCATGTAGGTGGCGCATTAAATGTGTTTGTCCTATGATGTCAGGCGATAAAATTGTACATTGTAGATACTTTCAACCTCCTGTGTGCCACTGTGGCGATCCCTTTACCATATAAGAGGAGGCCCGAGGCATACTGTGGAAGGATTCGGACTTTTTGGAGAAGGCACGCATAGTAGCCAGTTCAAGAACTCAAGAACACAAGATAAACACAGGCAAGCAGGACTAGGGTTTTACGCATCATTTGCGGCCCGAACCTGGGTAAAAATCTCGACGCGTTGATCGCTAGACCTGCTCTTTATGCAGCGCTATGCCCCCGCCAACCGTAGTAGGGGTCCCCGGGATCCCATAGATGTCATTTTCCCCGACATCTTTGGCACACCAGGTAGGGGGCGCTAGGATGTCAAAATCAGTTCTAGAAGTTAGCGCATCGACTTTTTCTTCACCATGGCTCCCAAGAAGAAGGGGATCGTGGCGATCACATCGTCTAGAGCTGAGCCGCCCGTACGAGCGCGAGCGGGCGATGGGGCGGCCGCAGATGTTGTTGGAGGCGTGGCCCAGGAGCATCCACGACACTCTGGCCATCAGAGTCAAGCGATCGACATCGTTCGTGCCCAAGACGATGAGCCGCACAGTGTTGGGTCCAAGGGCGTCGCCGTGCTGCCCACAGGCGGCGTGGCGACCTCCAGGACACCCCGCCGGCACCAGCGCCATGGTCTTCCCAGCTCGTGCATGACGAGAAACACCGCGACGTTGGTGCCCCCGGGCGCCGTCGTGGGAAGAGCCATTTCCGTCACTCTCAAGATGCACCGGCCCGGCATGCACGTCCTGACGCTGGCGGAAGCGGCGTGCGACTATGAGAACGGGATAGAGCTCCTTCTAACGTGGTTAGAAGTTAGAGCATGTCGCGATCCACGCAGCTTTCGCCGCCACCCACGCCAGTAGAATCATTGGCCCGCGTGCAACTGCTCCTCGACTTTCCTCCCGCCGCGGAGAAGCTCGGCGAGTGGAGAGCCACCATCCACAGCCTCATCAGCTTCGCGAATAAAGATGAACCACGGCCAGCATAACCCTCGTGCCGACGCTCTATCGAGCCGGTGCACGCCGGTGGTGGAAGGACCGGAGCTGTTGTGACCATGGTGCACTCTCCTCCTACACGCCAGCAACAGCAGCCGCCGGCTCATCACGCTTACACACGTGATAGCGTTTCTAGAGCATTGTCTGACCCACGAGCCCGCTGCGACCAATGTCAAGTTCTTCGGGAGCGAGCCCAGGAAGATGCTCGGACCACTATCGAGCGACGGCTGGAAGCGCGCCATCAGTCAGATAGGCGTGCGGGGCCCACTATGGACCGCCTAGCGCCGGGGGGTTTTGGTGACTTACCTTACGAGGTAGGTTGTCCAATCTTTACCCATGAGCTGCGGCAATTCTAGTGGCCTACACACCGCATGTTCTAGCCTGAGGTCGGAGGAAAGTACAATGACAAGACTCACCCGTCGGAGTTCCTCACCATCTACACAATCGTGATGGAGGCCGCTGGGGCTCGCGACGACAAGGTGTTTGCCAACTACTTCCCGTTGGCGCTTAAGCCCAACGTTATGTCATGGTTGATGCACCTGCTCGTGGATTCCATTTCTTCTTGGTCGGATCTGTGCCACGATTTTGTTGGCGCCTTTACCGAGGGCCACCAAGCTCCTGGCGAGGCAAGTGATTTGCATGTCATCCCCCAGAAGGATGGCGAAACCCTGCGCAAGTATATACAAAGGTTCAACCTTGTGCAATACAACATCCCAGATGTTCACCCCGCCGCCGTCATCAGTGCATTCCATCAGAATGTGCGCAACCGCAAAATGCGTGAGGAGTTGGCGATGAACAAGGTTAGGGATGTAGCCGAGCTTTATATTCTGGCTGATAAATGTGCTCGGGCAGAAGAAGGGGGGTACCCTAGCGAAGATGCCAACGCAAAAACCGAATCCACAGACGGAGACCCCGTCGCCGGGCAAAGAAGGGTCGACGCCGCAACAGGAAGCGTATGGGCAAGTCCGTGCTTGTCATTGAGGGATACGACAACCCCGGCGCCGCCAAGAGGGCCAAGGCTGACGACCAGGACAAGGAAGGTGGCGAGTGCGCTGCCTGCTGGGCCTTGGCGGCTGTCGACAAGCCAGTAGGCTCCGACAAGCAGTAATGCAAGATCTATTGTACCAAGGGCCATGACGTCCAGAATTGCCGGCAGGTTGAGCTGGTTGCAGAGAAGCAGAAAGCTGAGTATGAGAGGCGCAATAAGGATAAGGGCCTGGAAGGTGCTGAGGCGCCCGGCAAGAAGCGTGGCGGCCGAGGAGGTCGTCGCGGCTAAGATAATCAACCAGAGAGGCCCGCTCGGGGCCATGACAAGAAAGAGGGAGACGATGATCATGATGAGTACGACGAGTCCAGCGAGCACGGGTTCTAGAAAGCTATGGAGGCCATGAGCCTCGATGGTGGTGCCTTGTTGCATACCTCTCACCGCCAACTGAAACAGTGGGCGCGTGACATCCAGTGGGAGAGCCATCGTTCGACGCTCAGAGGCCACTGAAGTGGTCCAGCACGCCTATCATTTTTGACACCGAGGATCACCCTCATCGCACCACAGCGATCGGGTGTTTGCCATTGTTGGTTTCTTAAACGATGTACAACCTCAAGGTGAAGAAAGTGCTAGTTGACGGTAGGGCCGGCCTGAACCTGATCTCGCCCACCATGATAGAGAGGCTGCAAATACCCGATGAAGATCTCGAGGAGATGGGCACGTTTCAAGTGGTCAACCCAGGGAGGAGTCAGCCGAAGGGTAAGATCGTGTTGCCCGTTACATTTGAGGGCGAGCTGAATCATAGGAGGGAGAAGATTGTTTTTGATGTTGCCAAGACCCCCTTGCCCTATAATGGGATCCTCAGCCGCCCAGCGCTGGCCAAGTTTATGGCGGCATCACATTACGCCTACAACACGTTGAAGATGCCCAGGCCAATGAGCATCATTATCGTCCCCTTCGACAAGAAAGACGCGCTTATCTGCGCCGACTAACTCTACTGAGAGGCAGTTGCAGCAGATGCCACCAAGGCACTTTCTCCTACCGCCGAGAACCCGAGGGAGAAGAAAATGGGAAGGCCTCTGCCCCTGCTGGCAAGGCCCCTTCCAACAAGACTTCTGACCCCGGCAAGAGCTCATGCATCCCCTATGGCAAACGCGCCTCTTCGGAGTGTCGCGTTCCCGTTGGGGATGTGCCGGAGAGCTTCGCCAGCGTGAGCAAGAGGTCCAAGGCGGCCCCACGAGAAACCAAGAGGGTCCCCGTCAGGGAGGATGGCACGGGTGGAGATTTTACCATAAGCTCCACCTTTGACAGCAAATAGGAAGGCGTGATCATCACCTTCTTGCGGGCGAATGTCGACGTGTTTGCATGGCAAGAATCCGACATCCCCAGCGTTCCCAGGGAGGTGATTGAGCACCACCTTGCTGTCTATCCCCATGTGGGGCCTGTCAAGAAGAAGGTCGGGAAGCAAGCTTTGGAGCGTCAAGAGTTCATCATCGAGGAGATTAGGAAGTTGGAGGCGGCATGCTTGGTCAGAGGAGTACTCCACCCCACGTGGTTGGCCAATCCAGTGGTAGTGCGTAAGGCAGATGGGAAATGGAGGCTGTGTATCGACTATACAGATATCAATAAAGCATGTCCAAAGGATCCTTTCCCTTTGCCATGCATTGACCAGATAGTGGACTCCACTTCCGGGTGTGACCTGCTGTCGTTCGTCAACACCTACTCAGGATACCACTAGATCTTCATGATGAAGGAAGACGAAGAAAAGACAATGTTCATCACCCCATGTGGTACGTACTACTTTGTATGGATGCATTTCGGGTTGAAAAGCGTTGGTTCAACATTTTCTCGAGCAGTCCAAATCGGTTTTGAGCCCCAGCTGCATAGAAATATGGAAGCCTATATGGATGATATTGTGTTCAAAATCAAGGACAAGGCCACACTGGTGCAGGATCTGGAGGAAACGTTTGCAAACCTGCGCAAGATGAACCTCAAGCTCAACCCAGAGAAGTGCGTGTTCGGCGTCCCATCTGGCAAACTCCTTGGTTTCTATGTGTCTCAACGCGGAATCGAAGCAAATCTCGACAAGATCAAAGCGATTGAGCAAATTGAGGCGCCAAGACGAGTCAAACACGTCCGTAGGCTCGCCGGCTATGTTGCTGCTCTAAGTAGGTTCATCTCCAAATCTACTCAGCGTGCCCTCCCCTTTTTCAAAGTTTTGAAAAAGGCGGGTCCAGTGAAACGGACTCCGGAGACAGAGGCAGCGCTGCAAGATTTGAAAAGGTACCTCTCCTCCACGCCAATACTGGTCGTGCCTAAACCACAAGAGCCATTACTGCTATATCTAGCGGCAACGAATCAAATGATCAGTGTTGCGCTGGTGGCACAGAAAGAATTTGAGGAAGAAGCAGTGGTAGCGGCGGAGTCGTCGGATTATGGGTCGGAGCTCTCCCCGGTAGGGCCTGATGCCGGCAAGGCAGAACCCCCGACAAAGCCTGGTCCCGGAAAGACAGAGTCTGCGCAAGTGGGTGAAGTCGAACAGAAGAAGAAGGTGATACAGCACCGGATTTATTTTGTCAGTTCCCTCTTGCAGGGGGCTAGATCAATATATTCTGGTGTACTGAAGCTACTTTTCGGCCTCCTTATGGCCTCGAGAAAGTCGCTCCACTGTTTCCAAGTGCATGAGATCATCGTCGTCACCCGCCTCCCTTTGCAACAAATCCTGCACAACTCGGATGTAGCTGGGAGAATTGTGGAGTGGGCATTGGAACTATCAAGCTTTGGCCTGAAGTTTGAAAGTACTTCAACAATCAAGAGCCGAGCCTTGGCAGAGTTCATAGGAGAGTGGACCTCAACGCCCGACGAAGAGATTCCAGAAGCCACCCTTCCCAGCAAGGAGACGAGCCGTGACTGGATTATGTACTTTGATGGAGCCTTATCGCTGCAAGGTGCTGATGTCGGCGTGCTAATCGTCGCACCCACCGGAGAATGCCTCAAGTACGTAGTCCAGATGCACTTTCCACAAGAAAAATCGACGAACAACACTGCAGAGTATGAGGGATTGCTTGATGGTCTCAGGATTGCGGCAGACCTTGGAATAAGGAAGCTCATCATCAAGGGTGATTCGTAGCTTGTCGTCAAACAAGTTAACAAGGATTACCAGAGCCCGTTGATGGAGGCTTATGTGGATGAAATGAGGAAGTTGGAGGAGCGTTTCAATGGTCTGCAAGCAGAGCATGTTCCCCGAACAGAGAACAACTTTGCCGACGATTTCTCGAAACATGCCGCCCTGAAGTTGCCTGTGGAAGCAGGTACCTTTGTGCTTCAATTAACCCAGCCATCCATTGAGCCATCTGCAGGATAGAACAAACGAAGGATGGTGGGCCCCAGTAAGTACTTTCCCGCTGAGCTCCCAGGAGCCGCCGGCAAGGACGTTGCCGGGTGCTCCAAGCTTGCCGGGGTGCAGCAACCTCCGGCAGGGCCCCAAGCCCCGACCATAGAGGCAGCTACCCCTACGGCTGAAGATAAGCCTTTAGTCCTTGCTGTCGAGCCCCAGGCTCCGGCATGGGCGCATCGCACCGTCCGTTTCCTCCAAACAGTTGAACTCCCAGAGGAACAGGAAGAGACAGAGAAAGTAGCATGTCGATCCAGCATGTACCAGTTTGTGGATAATGCCCTATACAGAAGGAGACCAAACGGTGTGAAATTGAAGTGCATTCCTCAGGAGGACGGGCTGGAGCGGTTGGTAGAGATACATGGAGACATGTGTGGCTCCCAAATAGGGTCAAGAGCCCTTGTCAGCAAGGCGTTCCAGCAAGGTTTCTTCTGGCCCATTGCCCTCCAGGATGCAATTGCATTTGTGACCAAGTGTGAAGTTGTCGGTGTATTCGGATTGACACATATGGGATCACAAGAATCCCTACTGCGGTTGCGGGGCGCGGGGTTGAGAGAAGAGCGGATCTAACAGTTAGCACACAGTTCCTTTACCCAGGTTCGGGCCGCAAAGATGCGTAAAACCCTACTCCTGCTTTGGTGGATTATATGTTTGTGTTCTTCAGCTAGCTATGGGGCGTGAACAGCTCCAAAAGCCGAGTCGTGAGGAGTTCTAAAGAGCCGAATCCTTCTCCTGGTCACCTCGGGCCTCCTTTTATAGGAAAATGGGTTGCCATAGTGGCACACAAGAGGTGGAAAGGGTACAGTGATGCGAGGTTATCCCTCGCATTACATGACAAGGCGCATTTAATGCGCTTAGCTTAGGTGTCCTTGCTTTATCGGGGGCGAGCGGAGACGTCCATCTTATCGGTCACCGCTCCTTCTTGTGTTGACACGCGCCCTGGCCAGCGATGCCTGAGATGCCATGTAGGCAGGCAGGTAGCTGAGGTGGCACAATGGTGGGTCTTCACGAAGATCTGCATGTCGCCACGCTGGTGCCTGCCCAGCTGGTTGGGTCGGCAGCTGCATGGGGTAGTGGAAACTCAGTTGGTGCGGGCCTGACGGTGGCCCTGCGGATGTTCTCGGCAAGGGCCTTGCCGGGGCTCCGGCAAGGGTCTTGCCGCGGCGCCTGCTGTCATCCCCGGCAAGGTGATTGCCGGAGGTCTTGTGGTCCTCCTTGGCTGGGATCCCGCCAAGGGTCGTCGTCTTCTTAGCATGTATCTGATCTTGAATGTCTTCACAAAGATCTGCATGCCAGTACGGGGATGCCTCCCGAATCCTTGCCCCATGGGGGCAGTGGACTCAAGGGTGATCCGCTCCGTAGGCGTGGGGCGAATTGCCGCGGCAAGGGTCTTGCCGGGGCTGCTGAAACTGGCTCCCGGCAAGGATCTCGTCGGGGGGAGCCGATTCGTCCCTTTGCTCTTTGTGGTCTTGTTCTTGGTGTTGCTCCAGTTCCATCGAGCTTTGGTCTTACCCTAGCTCACCTCCCTTGCCGTGCTTGGTGTGGTGGTGCCCGGGGCTCGGACTGCCCGTGCACAGTCATAGGGGTACAAAAAGTGTACCCCTCTTTTTGTACACCGACAGGAGCCCCCGGGCCTGGGCCACACATAAGCGCGACACATTGTTGGGCCAGGCCCAGAATGGTGCGCGGGCAGGCGGGACGGTTTTCACCATGGTAAGATTTTCCGCGCGCTGCGCCTCCCACGATCCACGCGCGCGGCGCGGGGTGGAGGGGCGTGCGTGACGTGGGCGGCATACGCGGGGCGGTTTCCGTAGGCATGCGTCACATCATAGTAAAGAGGCGGCTTCGCGCCTTCCCCATAACTGGGGGGAGGCGTGGAGGCGCGGCCCATTTACTGAATGGGGCCGAGGCGCGGTCCTCAAGGCGTCCGCTCCCCACGATCACGGGGTGGGGAGAGGTCGCCTCACCCGTCCCCTCGGTTCTGCATGTCTGCCATGTGCCTCCCATGCGCTTGGGGTGGCGAACGGTGGAGGCGGGAAACCGAGCCGTCGCTGGTTGGGGCGGTGGGTCGGTCCCGGCCCCATGCGCCTTCTGCGTCTTGATTGGCCGAGCGGGGCGGTCGAGCCCCAGCCCCGCCCCTTTATAAAGAGCGGGAGGGGAAGGACGGCGCCCCGCACTGTCCCATTTTCTTTCTCCTTCAGCTTCTGCTCCTCTCTTCCATTCGCCATGGAGAGAAGAAATCCCGGTCCTTCAACGGTGGCGGCGAGGGTCGCCGCTCGACAACGCATCCCTCCTTCTCCCGCACCCGCAGTGGTAGAGCCGGCCACGAGGGGAAGGGGGAGGGGGCGAGGCCGTGGGCAAGGCCGGGGCGCTCGGGGAAGAGGAGGACGGGGCGGCCCGCCGACCTCGCCCCGCCAGCAGCTCCTCCTCAAGTGGAGGGCCATATTGGGGATGACCCTTGTGAGTTCTTCGTCAGGTTGCGGCGGCCGCCACACCGTCGCCTTCGTCTCCCGACCCCATTTGTGCGAGAGATGGAGCTGGACCCGCCGGAGTCGCTGCGGCTGCACATGAGGGGCTGCGGGATCAGTGGCACGCGGGTCCGCGTCGACTTCCCCGCTCCTCATGTGATGAATCTTTGTCAGGGATGGAAGACGTTTGCTCGCATCCAAAGCCTGACGGATGGGCTCACTCTCCATTTTAAGTTGATGGAAGGTGGCCTTCTCTCCGTCAAGTTCTTCGGGCATTTTGGGACTCGTGCAAGGTGCTGCGTGGAGAGCTCCTCCGATGACGAAGACTCCTCCTTGAACGAGGGTGACGAGGAGGACAGCGGCAGCAATGACGAGGGCGGTGGGCGGCAGGATGACGGGTCCGACTAGGTGTCGGGCGCCGCTCCTGGTGGCACCGGCGACCCCATCATCTGCGTCGCTGGCTCCTTGAACTTCTCGGGGTCGTCCCCTTGGCGCCTGGCATAGGGAGACTTCAGAAGAGGAAGAGGAAGAGGGCGGGCGGCAAGGTCGTCATGTTGGAGTACGCGGGCACCGACGCCTTCGACGCGTACTGACGTCCTGCCGCCTCGTCTTCGAGCTCTGCCTCCGGCGCCGCCATCACCATCCAGCCTTTGGGCGGCCGCCAAGATGTCCTCTTGGTGTCTTCTGCCACCCATAGCTCGCCTAGGCGCCCCTTTTGCCCTTCTCGCCTCCTTGACCTACTTCCTGAGGAGAGGGACAAGAAAGGCATTACGGGCATCTTATCTCTTTTTAGTTTGTAAGCCTTCGGGCATCTGTTAAATTTAGAACTTGTAATCCCCTTGTTCATGTTTTTCATTCCCTATGGACTGTACCTGAATGGAATGTTTTTAATGAAAAAGGGATGTTTGCCGGGTCATTTGTTTGTGGGAAGAACCCACAACAGGGAATAAATCCCTGATATCTCTAAGATAAATATTTTCTCGCCCGGCAACAGGCCTTGCCGTCTCCCTACTTCGCTCGACCTTTCTCACGCCCTTGGCGGAGGCAGGGATGAAGTGGGTTTAGGCCCCTCGTCTCACCCTTTCGCTGTCGCGACTACGACCAAACTTAGTCCCAGGAACGAGCCCTAGGGCCTAGAGTTATGGGAGCACGGTAGCTTAAGGAAAAGAACAAGGTTTCACATACCTCAGTCCATAATGGAATGCATGATAGGGGACGAAGAACTTATCTGAAGCTGCAGCCCCCAGCAACCCTGGTTTGCCGTGGGCTAGTCTTTGCTCTCGTAGCCCCCGGCAACACTAGCTTGCCGGGGCCTTGATGCTAGTCTGTTCCTCTTTCTTCTCCCCAAGTGGCTTCGGCAAGGATATCTGTGCGTCCTGTGAACCAAAGGAGATAGAGGAAAGACAAAGAGATGCAAACTCGACCTCTAAGCTAGAGGTTAGCCGCTGCTAAGCACTATCAACCCTAACCAAGGACGAGACTCGACTCAGCATGCATGCTATAACTTAGGGCGCCATCGCTTCATTTATTTATGCTCAGGGTCTGCGTCTGGCTTTGTACAAAGGGTTACATGCCTTGCCGGCAAGGCTTGTACAAAAGGGTGGCTTGCCGGGGGGCCCGACAAGCCGCGCCTTATGGGTAAAACTTGCGAAGATGCTCAATATTCCAGGAATTGCTCACCGGAATGGCATTTTCGGTCTCCAGGCGGACTGCGCCAGGCCTGGTGACTCGTATTACCCGAGAAGGGCCTTCCCACTTCGGCGTCAACTTGTTTGTATTCTTGGCCGATTGAACGCGCCGAAGAACAAGGTCGCCTTCCTAAAAGCTTCGGGCATGGACCTTGCGGCTATGGTAGCGGCGCAAGGCTTGCTGGTAGCGTGCTGCTCTCACAGCCGCCCGAAGACGATCTTCCTCAAGGAGCATTGCGTCATCTTGCCGCAGTTTCTCTTGCTCAAGCTCATCATAAGCGAGCACTCGAGGTGACCCGTATATGAGTTCAGTGGGGAGAACTACTTCTGCCCTGTATATCAGGGCAAAGGGCGTCTGGCCGGTGGCTCAATTTGGCGTCGTTCTGATCGACCAAAGAACCGTCGGCAATTCATCAATCCAGCGCCTCCCGCTCTTGTGCAGCCTGTCAAAGGTCTTTCTCCTTAATCCTCGCAGCACTTCTTCGTTTGCCCTCTCAGCTTGACCATTGCTTCGGGGGTGAGCAACGGAAGCGAAACAGACTTTGATGCCGAGGTCTTGGGTATATTGCATGAAGGTGCGGCTTGTGAACTGTGTGCCGTTGTCAGTGATGATCCTGTTGGGTACACCAAAACGGCACACTAGTCCCTTGAAGAACTTGACAGCTGACAGAGCTGTGACCTTCCTCACTGCCTCCACCTCCGGCCACTTTGTGAACTTGTCGATTGCAACGTACAAGTACTCAAAGCCCCCGACAGCACGGAGGAAAGGGCCCAGTATGTTAAGCCCCCAGACCGAGAAGGGCCAGGAGAGAGGAATGGTTTGAAGGGCTTGAGCTGGTTGATGAAGTTTCTTTGAATGAAACTGGCACGCTTCACACTTGGTGACCAGTGCCATCGCATCCTGGAGGGAAGTGGGCCAGAAGAAGCCTTGCCGGAATGCCTTGCCGGCAAGGGCTCTTGACCCTATGTGGGATCCACATATGCCTCCATGTATCTCCGCCAACAGCTCCAGTCCTTCCTCTCAAGGGATGCACTTCAATTTCACGCCGTTCGGTCTCTTTCTTTACAGGACGTCATCGACGAACTGGTACATAGCAGACCGACGGGCTACTTTCTCCGCTTCTTCCTACTCCTCAGGAAGTTCCCCAGTCTGGAGGAATCGGGCGGTATGTTGTGCCCACGCTGGAGCCTGGGGCTCGACGGCGAGGACTAAAGGCATTTCCTCTGCCATGGGAGCGGTTGTCTCGATGGCAAGAGCTTGACGCTCCGCCGGAGCTAGCCGTCCAATGGCGGGCTCAGTGTCTCCGGCAACATCCTTGCCGGCAGCTCCGGGGAGCTCGGCGAAAAAGTACTTGCCGGGCCCTGATTTCCTCCTCTTGTTCTGCTTTGTTGATGGATCAACGGATGGCTGAGAAAGCTGAAGCACAAAGGTACCTGGTTCCACAGGTAGCTTGAGGGCAGCGCGCTTTGACAGGTAATCGGCGATGTCGTTCTCCGCTCGGGGAACGTGCTCCGCCTATATACCATCAAAGTGCTCTTCCAGCTTCCTCACTTCATCGACGTAGGCCTTCATCAACGGGCTCTGGTAATCTTTGTTGACTTGTTTGACGACAAGCTACGAGTCGCCCCTGATAATGAGTTTCTTGATCCCGAGGTCTGCCGCGGTCCTAAGACCTGCAAGCAGCCCCTCATACTCAGCAGTGTTGTTCGTTGATACCTCCCTGGGGAAGTGCATCTGGACCACGTACTTGAGGTGCTCTCCAGTGGGCGCGACCAGCAGTACGCCAGCCCCGGCGCCTTGTAAGGAGAAAGCTCCATCAAAGTACATGATCTAGTTGCAACTCGCCTCTTTGCCGGGGAGAGCAGTTTCCTGGACCTCTTCATCAGGCGTTGCGGTCCATTCTGCTTGACGGGCCGCGCATGAGGACAGACAGCAAGGTGGTGCTCAATCACCTCCCTGGGAACGCCGGCGATGTCGGATGCTTGCCATGCAAACACATCGACATTCGCCCGCAGGAAGGTGACGAGCGCGTCTTCGTATTTGTCGTCAAGGGAGGAGCTTATGGTGAAATCCCCTCCCGTGCCGTCCTCCTTGACGGAAACCTTCTTGGTTCCCGGTGGCGTGGCCCTGGACCTCTTGTTTCTGCCGATGGAGCTCTCTGGCACGTCCTCGACGGGAGCGCGACACTCCGAAGAGGTGCGCTTGCCGGAGTGGGTGTCCGAGGTCTCACCAGTCTTCTTCTTTCCGGCAGAGCTCTCTGGCACGTCCACGACGGGAGCACAGCACTCCGAAGAGGTGCGCTTGCCAGAGTGGGTGTCTGAGGTCTCACCGGTCTTCTTCTTCTTCCCTCCCGGGGCTCCAGTGGCAGGAGCAAGTGCCCTCGTGGCGGCAGCTGCTGCAACTGTCTACTAGTATAGTTGGCCAGCGCAAATCAGCGCGTCTTTCTTATCGGAGGGGATGGTGATGATCGTCACAGGTCCTGGCATCTTCAGGGTGTTGTAGGCGTAGTCTGACGTTGCCATGAACTTGGCCAGCGCTGGGCGGCCAAGGATCCCGTTGTAAGGCAAGGGGATCTTGGCAACATCACACGATCCTCTCCGTCCTGTAGTTCAGATCACTTCCAAAATTCACGGGCAGCGTGACCTTCCCCTTTGGTTGGCTTCTCCCCGGGTTGACACCCTGAAACGTGCCCGTCTCTTCGAGGTATCCATCAGGAACTTGCAGCTTTTCGATCACGGTGGGCGAGAGTAGGTTCAGACCGGCCCCGCCATCGACTAGCATCCTTGTCACCTTGAGGTTGCGTATTGTTGGTGAAACCAACAATGGCAAGCACCAAACCGCAGTAGTGCGATCAGGGTGATCCTCAGCGTTAAAGATGATAGGTGTGCTGGACCATTTCAGTGGCTTTTGGGCACCGGACGATGGCTCCGCCGCTGTAATCTCACGCGCCCACTGTTTAAGTTGGCGGTGAGAAGTATGCAGCGAGGCACCGCCGTTGACGCACATAGCCTCCGTATCCTTCTGAAATTCTTGGTCGCCGGACTCGTCGTCCTCCTCGTGATCGTCGTCTTCGGGCCTTCTGTCACGGCCCCGAGCTGGCCTCTCCTGCTATTTATCCTTGCCGCGACGGCCTGCTTGGCCGTCACGCTTCTTGCCGAACCCTTCAGCACCATCCTGGCCCTTCTCCTTGTCCCGCCTCTCATATTCAGCCCTTTGCTTTTCAACAAGGAGCTCAACCTGTCGGCAGTCCTGGAGATCATGGCCCTTGGTGCGATGGATCTTGCAGTATCGCTTGCCTGAGTTCCCTGGCTTCTCGGCAGCCGCCAAGGCCCGGCAGACGACATACCCGGCAATTTCCTTGCCAGGGTCACCCGCCCTGGTTTTCTTGGCGGAGCCAGCGTCATTAGATCCCTCGACAGAAAGCACGGCTTTACCTTTGCGCTTCCTGTTGTGATGCCGGCCCTTCTTCGCCGGGGCGGCAGTATCCTCATCTGAAGAGTCGGTTTCCGCACCGGCGTCTTCACCGGGTTACTTCCTTCCCTCTTCAGCCCGGGCACATCTGTCAGCAAGAACATAGAGTTCCGCCACATCTTTCACCTTGGTCATCGCCAGTTCTTCACGCATCTTGCGATTACGCACGTTCTGATGGAACGCGCTGATGATGGCGGCATGGTGGACGTCAGGGATGTTGTACTGCACCCGGCTGAACCTCTGTATGTACTTGCGCAGACTCTCGCCTTCCTTCTGGGGTATGACATGCAGGTCACTCGCTTCGCCATGGGCTTGGTGACCTCCAGTAAAGGCGCCAACAAACTCATGGCACAAGTCGGACCAGGAGGAAATAGAGTATACTGGCAAGTGCATCAACTACGACATGGCGTTAGGTTTAAGAGCCAACGGAAAGTAATTCGCAAGCACCCTATCGTTGCGGGCCCCGGCAGCTTGCATCGCGATGGTGTAGATGCTGAGGAACTCTGTCGGGTGGGTCTTGCCATTGTACTTCTCGCCGACGTCGGGCTTGAAGGTGTGGTGAGAGGGCCACTGGAACTGCTACAGCTGACGGGTAAAATCCGAACAACCTACCTCGTAAGGTTGACCTCCAGGGCTCTTCGGTGTTGGGCGGTCCACAGTAGGCCCCGCTCGCCTGTCTGACTGGTGGCGCGCTCCGCGCCGGCGCTCGATGGTAGTTCGAGTGTCTTCATGAGCTCGCTCCTGAAGAACTTGACGCTGGTCGCCGTGGGTCCGCGGGTCGGACGATGCTATGGAGATGGCGTCGCCCGCGATGTCCCAACAAGTCAACACACATGGTACCGGGCGAGGAGGAGGCGAATGCACCGTAGCCACGGCGCTGCCGGTCCTCCCGCCATCGGTGCGTGGGACTCCATCGGAGCGTCGACCTAGGAGCTCTGCTGGGTTTGGGTCATCCTTGTTGGCGACTGCGACAAGGCTTCGGATGGTGGCTCTTCATTCGTCGAGTTTCCCCGTAACGGGAGGAAAGTCGAGGAGCAACTGCGCATGCGCCAGGGCTTCGACTGGGGTTAACGGTAGCGAAACCTGCATGGACCGCGACGCGCTTCGACCCCTGACCATGTCAGGAGGAGCTCCATCACGATCCCGCGGTCGTATACCGTCTCCACCAGTGCTTCGGCGGGCGGGCAGGTCTTCTACGTCCCGAGAGTGGTGCTCGGGGCTCTTCCCATGGCAACGCCCGGGATCTTCGGCGTGACGACACCGTTCGTCACGCGCTGCTTGAGAGGAGCGCGCTGTTGGCGCCGGCGTGGGAGTTCTGGAGGCCCTTGTGTCGCCTTCGGGTGATGCGGCAGCGACCTAGGAAGGCCCCGCGCCACTCGCGGTGGGCCTGGCTCCATCTTTGGAACTGGCGGTGTGTGGCCCATTACCAGGCGCACAAACATCGCCAACTCCCAAACTCCGGCTGCTGGGACAGCGTTGGTGTTCGTGAGCAGCGCCCCGGGTCCTTTCCGCGACTGGTCCGCTGCTCGCACGCGTAGGGACGGGCTGTCCGGCTTCCGACTAGCCAACTGCCATCGTCGTCTTCTTCTTGGGCGCCATGATGATGAAGGAGCGCCGAACTAACTGCTAAAGCCGAATCTCACAACTGCGCCCCCTACCTGGCGCGCCAAAGATGTCGGCGTATTCGGATCAACACCTATGGGATCACAAGAATCCCTACTACGGTTGCGGGGCGCGGGGTTGAGAGAAGAGCGGATCTAACAGTTAGCACATAGTTACTTTACCCAGGTTCGGGCCGCAAAGATGCGTAAAACCCTACTCCTGCTTTGGTGGATTATATGTTTGTGTTCTTCAGCTAGCTATGGGGCGTGAACAGCTCCAAAAGCCGAGTCGTGAGGAGTTCTAAAGAGTCGAATCCTTCTCCTGGTCGCCTCGGGCCTCCTTTTATAGGAAAAAGGGGTTGCCATAGTGGTACACAGGAGGTGGAGAGGGTACAGTGATGTGAGGTTATCCCTCGCATTACATGACAAGGTGCATTTAATGCGCTTAGCTTAGGTGTCCTTGCTTTATCAGGGGCGAGGGGAGACGTCCGTCTTGTCCGTCGCCGCTCCTTTTTGTGTTGACACGCGCCCTGGCCAGCGATGCCTGAGATGCCATGTAGGCAGGCAGGCAGCTGAGGTGGCGCAATGGTGGGTCTTCACGAAGATCTGCATGTTGCCATGCAGGTGCCTGCCCAGCTGGTTGGGTCGGCAGTTGCATGGGGCGGTGGAAACTCAGTTGGTGCAGGCCTGACGGTGGCCCTGCGGATGTTCTCGGCAAGGGCCTTGCCGGGGCTCCGGCAAGGGTCTTGCCGCGGCGCCTGCTGTCATCCCCGGCAAGGTGCTTGCTGGAGGTCTTGTGGTCCTCCTTGGCTGGGATCCCGCCAAGGGTCGTCGTCTTCTTAGCATGGATTTGATCTTGAATGTCTTCACAAAGATCTGCATGCCACTACGGGGATGCCTCCCGAATCCTTGCCCCATGGGGGCAGTGGACTCAAGGGTGATCCGCTCCGTAGGCGTGGGGCGAATTGCCGCGGCAAGGGTCTTGCCAGGGCTGCTGAAGCTGGCCCCGGCAAGAAACTGGGTCCCGGCAAGGATCTCGCCGGGGGGAGCCGCATCGTCCCTTTGCTCTTTGTGGTCTTGTTCTTTGTGTTGCTCCAGTTCCATCGAGCTTCGGTCTTACCCTGGCTCACCTCCCTTGTCGTGCTTGGTGTGGTGGTGCCCGGGGCTCGGACTGCCCGTGCACAGTCATAGGGGTACAAAAAGTGTACCCCTCTTTTTGTACACCGACAGAAGCGTGTCAGTTCCATTCAAAGAAGCTTCATCAACCAGCTCAAGCTCTTCAGACAATCCCTCTTTCCTGGCCATTTTTAGTCTGGGGGCTCAATATACTGGGCCCCTTTCCCCGTGTTGTAGGGGGCTTTGAGTACTTGTACTTCGCGATCGACAAGTTCACAAAGTGGCCGGAAATGGAACCAGTGAGAAAGGTGACAGCAAAAACAGGCGTCATGTTCTTCAAACGACTAGTCTGCCGTTTTGGTGTGCCGAATAGAGTCATCACCGACAACGACACGCAGTTCATGAGCTGCACTTTCATGTAGTACATTCAAGACCTCAGCGGCAAGGTTTGTTTTGCTTATGTTGCTCATCCCAGAAGTAACAGCCAAGCTTGGAGGGCGAATGTAGAAGTGTTGCGAGGCCTCAAAACCCAGAACTTTTGACCGACTACACAAGTGCAGAAGACGCTCGATTGATGAGTTGCCAACGGTACTTTGGTCAATCAGAACGACACCAAATCGAGCCACTGGCCAGGCATCCTTTGCCCTGGTATACGGGGAAGAAGCAGTTCTCCCCACTAAACTCATATGTGAATCACTTCGAGTACTCGCTTATGATGAGCTTGAGCAAGAGTAGTTGCGCCAAGATGACGCGATGCACCTGGAGGAAGATCATCTTCAGGCTGCTGTGCGAGCCGCTCGCTACTAGCAAGCCTTGCACCGCTACCATAGCTGCAAGGTTCACGCCTGATGCCTTGAGGAAGGTGACCTTGTTCTTCAGTGAATCCAATCTGCCAAGAATTCAAACAAGTTGACACTGAAGTGGGAAGGCCCTTATCGGGTAATACGAGTCACCAGGCCCGGCGCAGTCCGCCTAGAGACCTAAGATGGCATTCCGGCGAGCAATTCCTGGAATATTGAACATCTTCACAAGTTTTACCCCAAAGGCGTGGTTGCCGGGAGCCCCGGCAATCCCCTATTGTACTAGCCTTGCCAGCAAGGCATGTAACCCTACGTACAAAGCCAGGCGCTGACCTTGTGCGCAGTCAAAGAAGAAAAACACTTTAGTATATACAGTTTCCCGTTGATTTTCATGTTTATGTGTATGCTATATACATGCTTATCCAGGATATTGTACTGCTTTTTGATTCCAATAAATGTTAATGGACCGCCAAGGTTCCATGCTCCTGTCCTCTCTCCTTTCCAGTCGCGACAAGGACGCTCGGTTCGGCCAAGGACCCGGCCCGGGCGAGAAGATGAGAAGACTGCCTGGCACAACGATCCCCGGCTAACCAAACCGATAAAGTTCACCTCTTGCCCATTCATGTTCGTAACCTATGACTTGTGCATTAGAAAACCTAGCCACTCTCTTCTAAACTCAGGTGCTCCCATCCCTGACCCGAACGCTGCTTCGGTCAGAATGGTCGTAGTAGCCTTTACTAAAAGGAGATTGATGAGGGGTTGAACCCTTTGTCTGCAACCCGGCAGATGTGATTATTTGGCAGGCGCAGAGGGCACCGGCAGGATGATTTGCCGGGAGAACTCGTTTATTTGCATTAAAGAGGCATTTCGCCTCTGCATGGATGTATTCATGCACGGGTCCCCGGTAAGGCTAGTCTTTTTCATTGACATGTTGATACATGTATGAATGTTACAAGACACAGACATGGGCTCGAGAGATTACATTGTTTATAAATTAAGATTTGGCAAGTGCCTACAAGCTAAAAGAAAGATAAGCGCCTTACAATCTCTGTTCTTGCCACTTTCCTGCTAGGTGCGGCATGTGAAGGCAAAGAAGAGGCGACGTGGAACGCGCTGATAGACAGCATGGCCGGGAAGACCCTCGGTGAGATGCCTGTCCAAGGGAGGAGGGCGATGCAGATGATGGTGCTGCCACCGATGGTCAGCCGGATTCGGAATCGACGTCCTCCTGCCTGCTACTGTTGTCGTCGCTATCACTGTCCTCCTCGTCACTGTCGCTCAAGGAGGAGGTTTCGCTGTCGGTGGAGCTCTCCGCGCAGCACCCTAAGCGGATTCCCGAGCGCCCAAAGACCTTGACGGAGAGCAGGACATTCTCCATTAATTTGAACTGGAGAACATGCCCCTCCGACAGGCTATGGGCGCGGGCAAAGGTCTTCCACCCACGGCGGAGGTACATGACGTGAGGGGCGGGGAAGTCGACGTCGACCCGCATGCCACCATTCCCACAACCCCTCATATGTAGCCTCAAGGCCTACGCGGGTCAAGCTCCATTACCCGAGCAAACAGGGTGGGGAGGCGGAGGTGACCACACACTGGCTTGTACAGCCTGATGAAGAACTCGCAGGGCTGGTCTCCAACATGGCCCTCCATTGGGGGAAGAGCTGCTGGTGGAAGCGCGGCCGGCACACCGCCCCGTCCTCCTCTCCCCTGAGCGCCACGGCGGCCTCGGTCTCGCCCCCTCCCTCTTCCTCTCACAGCGGGCTCTACCGCCATGAGTTCTAGAGGGGGGGCTCACGCTATCAAGAAGAAGCCCTCGTCGCCACCGTTGAAGCCTTGGCGCACCCTCTAACCATGGCGAGTGGAGGAAAAGGATCAAGCAGGAAGGAGATGAATGCAGAAGGACGCTGCTCCTCTTCCCTTTTTATAGGGGGCAGGGCCGGGGCTCGCCCC